>CM064529.1:12773541-12948481 GCA_032716605.1 Paralithodes platypus | reverse complement strand
AACCCATACAGTATCAGGGACGTCCTTTTAATAATATTCTGACAACCATTAGATGATTGTATTGAGCTTAGGAAGGACATCTAGCAATAATATGGATTCACAATATCTATACCGACCCTTTACACTACCACAGATCCGTTCCTAGATGCATAATACAGTCTAAATATAGCTAGACTATACAATATAACACACGTCGATGGTACTAAAAGGCGTTAAGATTGTTAGAGGTCTAGGGAGCAAACTAAAGTCCTCGTTTAAGATGGGGATGAGTTATTTTATCGCTAGCTTAAAAACACAGGCTATAGGTTCCTTAAAGAGGAGTTATGCACTAAATGGCACGAAAATATCACGAAAGCCGCAATATGAGGACGTGAATAGCTCTCATCCTACTTATCCTGATAGACTGTATGTATATATATCTATATTATACAGTATATACATATATGTGTATATATATATATCTATAGATAGATATATATAGATATCTATATATATATATATCATAGGATCTATATAGATATATATATACAGTCTATGAGGTATATAAGTATAAGGGAATCAGGAAACAGCGGCGTAGGTAAGTATATCGCGTATTTGTTCTATATTACCTGTTTCAAAAACATTGTTTAATTAGAGGTATATATAAATACACATGAGAAACTAAAGACCAATTGACATGAAGAAGATTGATTTTCAAAATAATTTACGATAAAATTACAGTTAGAATGAGAAATGTATGTGTTTAAAAAGGCTGCGTATGCGAATTTATTACCTGCGATTCCCGACAGAAATTGTTGTATTTACCATATAAAGCATTATTTCTGCTCCATATACTAGTTCTTCATTTTACTTCATTTTACTTGTGAAAATATAAAAGTGGAACAGTGAAAGACCGTAACAAAGGTGTAAACAGCAAATATCTAGTGAAAAATGTATATATGTGGCAGGAGGGGGAGGGATGGAGGCCAGAGAGGAGGAGAGGGACATAGATGTGCTTCCTAGGCTGCTTGAGGCAGACTGCCGGGATAAGCTTTCATCCGCGCATGTGAAGGGGATGAGGGAGTGTGGAAGACCGTGACTTTAATTCAAAATATAGAGTAAGGAAAAGGGAAGCAAAAGCGATGATATAAACATCAATGGGGAAAACAATTGTTACAAATTAAGACATACTCTCAAAAAAATCAAACCATCACCAAAGATATAGGGATCTTTATACCTAAAGAAGGACATTTTATCAGGAAATATAATGTTGACGGATAGAAACAAAACAACCAGGGCCCATTTAAGTTATTCAAAATCCTTGACGGAATCCCTCGAGGTCACACACTATTGACAGTAGTTTCTATATATTAACTGCACCCACACCATCTGGTGAATGGGTGTAAAGTAGAAGGTGAATTGGGTCACCCTGGCACGTGGACTCATTACGGTGCAATACGTGGAGCCCAAAACTTATCCGCAAGGCTCTGCAGGCCGAGGGAAGTCGTGGGGCGGTTTCTCTGGCCTTTGATTCAGGCTTCATTCTGCTGGTTCAAAGGAGAAAGTTAATTGCTTAGCCCCGAGCCTTCTTTCCTAAGTTTCTCGACATACCAGTGTGTGGGTTTTGGCGGCTATAATCAACTAAAGTTCCTTTAAAAAGACCAAAAAGGTTTTTAATAGTATGGATAATTCATTTTAAACCTCTGAATACCAGCGACGTGTGTTATAATTGAATCTAGCTATATTTTAACGGTATTATGCAGATTTGGAAGGATCGGCGGTAGTTAAAAGGGATGTTGTAGATAGTTTGGAAGCCCCATTAAGTATGGCTTCTGAGGTCCTTCCTACAATGAAAAATTAATAGTCTAATAGTAGCCAGAATATGATAAGAAAGACGACCCTGGTACTGAACGGGTTAAGAAGGTGAGAACACTTTCCTTGAGCATAAGGAATGAAGTTGACAGTCTGAGACAAAACCTGCAGAAGGATGTCAATGATCCGAGCATCGTTGTTAAGGGGGGGTCACCGGCTTTTTTTTTTTCTTTCTCTCCGTTTCTCTTTTTCTCTGGTTTGTATCCATTTGGCCCCATTAAGTCAACTGTTGTAAGACGTTTATCCCCATCCAGGTGTTTTGATTTCTTCCTGGCGAGCGATATGGGTCGAGGCCAAGCATTGTATGGGGAGGGAAAAAATTCCGGGCTTCGCCAGCAGGACCAGACTTTTTTCTATCACAAAATTTACAAAAATTTAGCTTGCTGTCAAACAAAAATATATATTAATGACTGGTGCTCGGCTTTTACCGCATCACCAGGGACCATATCTAAAAAAAACGCCCTGGAAAATGGGGTTTACACGTCTTAAAACAAACACAGTAGGCTGAATGGGGGGGCCGAATGGCATAAAAAAAAAAGCCATAAGAGAGAAGGGGAGAAGGGGGAAGAGGACAAAAGAGAGAAAAAACAACAAACAAAGCGAAGGTTGGGGGCTCCCTTAAATTAAATGATTATTATCTTTCTCCCTTAAATCAAGAGTTTCCAAGTTGCCCCAAGGAAACAATTTTAATTTAAAAAAGCTAATTAGAAAACAAGCGGCCCAGGACCGAGGGCGGCAAGGGTTTTTTTTCTTAAAAAACAGACAAAGGTTTTTTAATTAAAAATGTTGCCATTTGCTTTAGGGGTCGTTAAAAAACTAAAAAACTCTCTCTCGCGCTCGCTCTCGCTCTCGCTCTCGCTCTCGCTCTCGCTCTCTCTCTCTCTCTCTCTCTCTCTCTCTCTCTCTCAATTCTTTTCGCTGGGTCACCACATATGGATCTTAATTAAACACTCTAAACAAATCTATGTTTTCACTTACTCTCTAATCTTCTATATATCTACCAGAATGATGGAAAAATACATATCTTTGAAAAACAACTGAAATGCTCCATAAGGCTATTTGATTTAAGATTAAAGACACTATTCAGTTAATACACTATCAGAAAACATTGGCATTTTATTAACTGTAAATCTGGTATACACTAAAAACATAATTATGCAATGTGTACAATTGTATTTCTACTCAGTCCATGCAGTTGGTATGCAGTGATTTACCACATAGCTCTTGACCTTTGATTGAATCAGGTTTTTCATAGATGTAATGCTATAGACAATCTGTTTATTACACCAACTGTATCGAATAATTCTGCACAATGTATTACTTTAAGAATAGGCCAAATTTGGTATGTTTGCTACGAAAATATAAACTATAGACAGTTTTCATTATAAGAGAAATGTCAACTTGCCAGCCAAGGCCTGACTATAAGGTACACATGCGTATTGCCAGGTACCACCACAGACCTCTGCCTCATGTTTTAGTTCCCCGACTGTACATGAATTATACCCTAGCTTGATTTTTTATTTTAAACATTTATATAATTTAGTATACTGTATTAGGCCCTTAAGGGGATACTGGCCTTTTGTTTGGTCTATTAATTAATTTATTCATATATTTTTGTTAGTTTCCTCCCTAGACCTCCATCAAGCTCAGAAAAACATCCCCTAGACCCCCTAGATTTATTCAAGATAAATTTGTAAATTTTTCGATAGAAAAAATTTCCGGCCAAAGGCCGGTTCCTCTTAAAATTGTAGGCTCGCTATTGCTCGCCAGGAAATTATCGACACCTAAATGGCACGAAAGGTCTTAAAATTGACAACGAAATGGGAAGAAAGGTGTTAAAATCGCCAAACTAATGGGCCGAACGTCTTACAATCTCAAAACTAGTGGGGCTAAACATTAGGGAGAAAAGCGGTCTGCCTCCCCTTAACTGAAGATGGTAATACACTTGGTTTGGTATTGTATATCACTGTGCATGAGGGGGTGGGGTCAGCTGTTAGGTAACCAAATATAATAAAGCAACAGACTGATAAACATAACGTAATTGCCACTCTAATATCATACGGCATGTCTGTCGGGCGAGAGTGATGGGGAGATTGACAGAACGATTTTAAGGGGAGGCAGACCGTTTTTCTGGTCACTTTTCGGTTTTTCGGCCCATTAGTTTGGCGATTTTAACACCTTTCGCCCCATTTCGTTGTCAATTTTAGAACATTTCGTGCCATGTAGAGCTAGGCGATTGTCGAATTTACAGAGAAGACTGGATAGCGAGCCTGCAATTTAAAGAGGAATCGGCCTTCGGCCTGGACATTTTAAAATGTACAAATTTATCTTGAAGGGGGGTCTAGGGGGTGTTTTTCTAAGCTTGATGGAGGTCTAGGGAGGAAACTAAAAAAAACATGAATACATTAATTAATAGACCAAACAAACGGTCAGTCTCCCCTTAAGAGCGTTTATTGTTAGAGTACGACGGGTGGAAGGAGATGGAGAGGAAGACATAGTAAGCTGAAGGGAGAGGTGGGAACACTTGTGAGAGCGAATGGAAGGTACGAAATATCCATTCCTTTTTTGTTACATTTTTTTATCGTGCGAGAAAAAGTAAAGATTGACAGTGTTTCTTCTGTGTGTAAGAAAGAGACAAAGGTAAAATTGCCTGTAACGAGTGTAGTGTCCCCCCACAAGAAAAACATAAGAAAAATAAAGCAAAGTTACAGAGCCAAATGCAAAGTAAATTAAAGTCAACATGTCTGGACACAGAGAGCTGGAAGCAATTCAAGTCGTAGGATAAGAGAAGGATAGATTGAGGTAGATAATTCCAGAGTTTACTTGTTAGGTGGAAATCGGTTTGCATTTGGGTTAGAGAGTTGGACAGAAAATGAGTTGGAATATGTTGAAAGGTGGATGCCTCCTAGTCTCCTTAAGCGTTGAGGTATACACCGAGAAAAGGACAATGATTAATTATCATCATAGCGGTAGAAGAGAGAGAGAGAGAGATGCAACATTGCGGCACGTAGACAGAGATTGTAGAGAATTCGTAAGAGTAAAAGAGATAAAATGCTATTAGTTCAGTGGAGGCAAAGAGAAGATCACATGCTGGCTCATAAATATATATTCTTATCCAAATATACAGGAAGAGTGCTTCTTGACAGCATTGCTGCTACGGTTTCACGGACATCATCCACCAAACACCGAAGATCATAATATTTACGAAATATAGTGAAAGATAGGACACAAAAATAATGAGATGTATGTAATGAGTTCGTGCCGTTATGGGTCGGCGCGGAAAAGATCGAACATGTTTAAAATTTCAGTCCCGAATTTGAAAAGTACGTTTGACTCGGTTTCAACTCTTTCCAACTCCAATCAACTCCATTACGCTCCATCATACTCTATTACACTCCAAAATACTCCTTTACACTCCATCTGAGAAAAGCCCTACTTTTCTTTCCCAGTTTCTCTCCATCCTCATTCCCCATCTCCAGTTCTTTTGTTTATTCAATTTCCTTAGCATGTCTAATTTTTGTTTCTGCTTGTGATCCATATTCCTTTCAAGGCCAGTCGTGTTATGAATGAATACAATACTTTTATATTATTATTTGTAATTTTTCTTCTATATTGTCATTTCGTCTCTCACTTTCATGTATTTCTTATTCACTGCTGTTCTACACTATTCGTTTATCAGAATACTGCCCTAGGTTCCCTCTTCTATTTCTCACCTTCTCTCCTTCTTCATTCCTCTACCTCCATTTCTTTGCATATTCAATTTCCTTCTCCCTGCGATCAATATTTTGTCAAGGCCACTCGGTCTATGAAAGAAAAACTTCTATTGGGACAATTCCTCCTGATTTTCTTCAATGGTTCCAGTTTCTTTCGCTCTGATAAATTACAAGTTAGGGCGAGGTATAGTGAGCGAAAACAAAGTGGAATGACCTGGTAAGCATTAGGCAATACTTCCCTTTTCCTTATGTCATGTATTCCATTCTCTTCTTGAACTAACTCTTGGCCTCTAATTTTTGGTCGTGGGGTCTGTGAGGCCAGTGTGTCTACTTATATGTGTAAATATATGTAAATATATTACGTTACCTTTTTAAAGATATGTAATGTATATTGTAATGTATATATTACGAAATAAAGGTTTGTATGTCTTGTTTGTCTGTCTTGCTTTACACTTTCTTATCTTTTGTCTCTTTCTTTCCCTCCCTCCATTTCTTTCTTGTATTCATATTCCCTCTATTTCATTATTGTGTCTTCCTTTTTCTAATATTTGTTTTTATATATCTTTATGATTTTAATTACAATATGTATTTCATATAAGGTAATACTTTCATATTCTGCGGTTCTCATGGTCAAAGAGTAATACAAATACATTGATTCAGGTTTTACTAATAAATCAAATATTAGGAGCGGAAATTGGCTTGTGTGTCATGGGTCGTTCATAGATGTCCCTACATATACTGTACAGTATACATATGTCTCCTGGGGCATGGTCATTGAAGTCAGTACGCCACTCCGTACTACTCTGTACGTGAACAGAATTGTACTCTTTTTCCATTCCTATATACTCAGATTGGCTCCATTGTACTCCATTGTACTCCATTGTACTCCATTGTACTCCATTGTACTCGACATTTATAACCGACTGCACTCCGTCACACCACTGAAGAACTCTGTTAAAAAAAGTTGTCAGACAGAGTGTTACTCCGTCCTAGTCTGTTCTACTCTGTTCTACACCGTCTTATTCGGTGGTAAATTTGTCTCATTCTGTGCCATTTCTCCCGGAGTAGCACAGGGTCTACACTCCTAGTGACTCTGCCGCAAACTCCTTGATGTGGGAAAGACCCTTACGATCACACTGATTAATTATTGATTCACCAACCATACCCTTAACATCCAATTTCATCACCACCATCACTGACACCAACACCAACACCACCTCCATTACCTCCAACACCACCACTGACACCAACACCAGCACCACTGACATCAACACTACTAGCACCACTGACACCACCACCACCTCCAACTCCATACCCTCCACCACCATCACTGACACCAACACCACCTCCATACCCTCCAACGCCACCACCACCACTGACACCAACACTACCACCACCACTGACACCACCACCACCTCCATACCCTCCAACACCACCACCACCACCACCAGATTCGAGAAAGGGATCTGTCTGTTCGTGAGCCGCATCTAAATCTTTGGACCGCTTACTGTTCTCTCCCAATGGACCCCTTCCCTTCCTAAGTGGCCCCTCTATCTTGTGCCACTCCCATACTACCAGGCAAGATTTACTGAACACCCTATTTATAAAAGGATTTGTGTGAGTTTTTTCCAATGCGGAATTTCCAAGTTTAAAAAACTTTGGCGAGTATTACAAACAAAATAAATCTCAAGTTATCTGTCATTATCAAGTATAAATATACAAAAAGTATGTATTTTTGTATATTTGTTTCATTGATATTGACATAACTTGAATTTAAAGGCAATAGTAGGGTTGGGTGGTGGCTGATAACTACCGTATTTGATGGAGGAGCAATAAAGGTTTGGAGCTAGTTCTCACAGGTAAGCCACGGTAGCCTTGTCCGCTTCTTAGTCATTAATGTGTGACTTTAACCTCATGACACAGGGACAAGTGGCTTATTTCTACAATTTTGGTAATGCAATATATTGATGAAAATTAGGGCACGGTGTGAAAAAAGCTGTCAAAATATCATACTGATCCAACTGTTTGTTAATAAGTTATTCCCGAAAAAACGATGTAACACGGCCTCTGAAACCCATAGTATATGTGTGTGAATTTGTATTTTGTTTTGTGTGTTCATTATTTTCTGTTGTGATGTCCCTATTCGGGCTCTGTCTTGAGTCCCCTCCCCCCCCCCAAAAAAAAAAGGGAAAAGTGGGGATTGGTCCTGAGTATATACATACATACATACAATTTATTGGACAGACAGATAGACAGACAATACTAATGTACAACCTGGCTTCCATATCCAGCTACGCCACTGAGTCTCTGAAGGAACATTGTTTATTAGTGCGAGAAATAATAGAGCTGGCACCGTGACTGGCCTGAGTTGTTTACCTCGTACCTGCCAGCTAAGGTAATGGACATGGGCTCCGGACAATAGACTCCACAACATACAGGCCCGTGCCTCAGGCTTTATCGTTATGCCAACAAAAGGGGATGGCTAGACAATTAGAGCTAACGTACTGTACTGTATAGTCAAACCAATAAAACGCAGAAAATCTTGATCTCATTTAACTGTGTTGGTGGTGTAATGGTTTAGGTGCTTATGTTCTGGGTGTGGTGTCCTGAGTTCCAATCCCGGGTGGACCATATGCTTTCATTAGTTTATTCAAGTACATTGGGGTTTGTAATTGATGATTAATGTTAAGAACGGGGTGTTACTTATTTGTGTGAAATCAAGAGTTGAGGGAAGTACCATAACAGTTATTCGACGTGAAAGCAACATTATAATTAATATGTTTTTAGAAGCATATAAGGATTGTCAGGAGAAACTGAGAGCAACTTAAACTACACAATTTGTTTAGTAAGATTTTCGACGAACCATTGATTTTGAATGTACGTATTATACAATGGATGAAATAGCACCTGAATTAACCACCTATACATACACACCTTTCCGTGGATGAAAGTGATGAACAATGATATAAATGCATTTTAAAATGTAATTATATGTTTAAAAGTTGTCCCATTGTGTCCCATGAATCACAGTATTTCGGTATTTCTTGCAGTGTACCCGTGACGTATTGGTATCCTCGATAACATTTGGAGCAAAAGGTTTGTTGCTTACTTTCTCACGGTCCAGAGGTGAGCACTGAACATTATTATGGGTTCGACCCCTACGGGGAACCCCTATTGTAATCATTAAACCCACTTATTCATCCAAATTCTTCTTACACGCCGGTTTCGACGCAATCACTCCAGAACCGCTTTTTGGATCAGGATCAAACTTTCACAAGAGGTGCGTTTTTGTACTGGGCAACTTTTGATATGCTAAACATCTGGTATGGCGGCCAAACAGGTCCGTGGCAGCCAATTTCCCGAAATATTTGACGCCTAAATACCGTCTCTCCCACTCATAGGAAACGATTGGGCTTTGGCATATGGACTCCACTACTAATGCTCCGCAAATGTTATAGAGAAGGTTTTGCTTTTGCACGTGAGTTTTTTTCCGGCAATCTTGAAAAAAACTCTAATTCCACTTAAAATTCCACATCTTGAAAACTACGCCGATGATCAAAGCCATGTTTACGTAGTTGGGTGAGGCTCGCGATTCGGAACGTTTTGATACCAAAAGAATATAAATGGGTGGAATAGTTTGGCCGCAGCATTGAAAACTGTCTATTCTTAAATGACTTTAAAACCGTATTCGCTACCCACACAAAGTTTACCGTCTACAGTCTATAGGCTTCCATGCATCCCCCAGTTTTGCTTAATAACATAGACGATTTATTATTCAGATCTATTATTTGTTTTTATTTAACTCTCTCAAAACAGTTCGAGTCCCTACGAATTCCACCAATTATTTAGCCAACCTACCTATACATACCTACCCTACCAAATAATAATAAAGTAGACGTGCCGTTTTGCCCAAAATCAAAACGGCATACCAAACTCTGCGATGGGTTACCATCATCACTACTAATACCATCATCAATCACAATCAACATAATCACTACTACTGCCATCATCACTACAACTGCCATCATCACAACAACTGCCACAATCATCACGAGTACTGTCATCATCACCATTACTATGATCATCATCACTACTACAATTACAATTATCACTACTACTCTCACCATCATCACTGTCCATTGTCACTAGCATCTTAACCACTACTATCATCATTGATACTACAACTATCAACCATCATTACTAATATCATCACCACCATCTTACAATCATCATTACTACTGTTAACATCATCACTACTACTATAACCATCATCATTACTACTGTCACAAATATTACCATAATTTATTCTACTGTCACCATCATCACTACTACTGCCATCATCTCCATTACTATGAACTTCATCACCACAACTATCATCATCACTACAAATTTCACCGTCCTCACTACTACTCACCATCATCAATAATACTCACACCATCGTCACTACCATCAACACTACTGTCATTATTATCACTACAACTATCATCATTACTTGTCACCATCATCACTACTACTATTATGACCATCATTACTCCTACTGTCACCATCATATCTACTACTGTCATCATCATCACTACTGTCATCATCATCAATACAACTACAACCATCATCACTACAATTAATACCATTATCACTACTATCACCATAAATCCAAATATTACTACCATCACTTCTAATGCCAACTAAACTAACTTAACCTAGCAAATGCGCAGCGAGATGTTTTCGCTCCCAGAACGAATGCGTTCTTAGTGTGTGAGCCCCGACACACTAAGAACGCCATCATTGCTGGGGGGGGGGGGGGGGGCAAAACCATATTTTGGACCTAAAATCATAACTATTGTATAAATTCAAAACATCTTTTTTGACTGACTTTTGCATTCACGCAAAAACAATTTTTGTGAAATTTGGTGAAAATCCGTCCAACGGTCTAGGAGGAGTTCCGAGACAGACGGACGACGACGACAACGACGACGACGACGACGACGACGACAGACATTTTTTTCGTGTGGTACCCACTATACGGGGGGGCGATACCAAACTCTGCTTACGCAGAGTTGATGATAATTCAAATTTATTTTTGGTGAATAACAGAGTATTGGCTAAGGTTTTTAACAATTCCTCCCTTTGCCAAATGCTTTGTTTAATAACAAAGTTCTAGACCTTCAAAGTTTTGAAATTTTTTGGTGTGTGACTTACCTTTCCTCCTCCCTCAAACAGCAAGCAACGTTATCAGGGGTTCAAGTAGTATTGCACGCTTCCATAAAAATATATATAGTCCGGTTTTTACGCAATAACTCTGGAACCGCTTGTCGGATCGGGACCAAACTTTGACACAAGGTCCATTTTTGTATTGGGCAACTTTTGATATGATATCCAAAATGGTGGCCAGACACGCCCATGACAGCCTTTCACACCCGACCCATCTCGTCCTATCTAATTTTATGTTGAACTCTATTGTTCTTAATCCCACTATAGGACTCGGTAGCCTATTTCACATATCTACAACTCTGTTACTAAACGAATAGAGGCAGATCCCTTACACACCCAGTCTCTCTCTGTCGCTCGTTTGCTTGCACACCGGTACAAATGAGGCAGATACCTTACACATGCAACTAAGATGAACATGGGAATCTGAAGTGAGACAAGAGGCCCACAAAAGGCAGATCCCTTTCACATCACATGTGTAAGTGTGAGAGTCCGAGTGTAGGGGGTGAGACAGTGAAGCACGGGAACGAGGTGGCTTCAGAGATGGGGTTGTTTCGGGCCATGAGTGAGCACCGTGCCTCATGTGAAGGCAAGATGGCAGGTGCTCGTTGTACTCTACGTGCTTCACATGTCAACCTAGACTGGAACAAGTCCTCACGGGCTTCACTGTTCATTGTAAAGCGGTGAATGTTAAGGCTCTCAGCCTATACCCGAGAGAAAGTAAGTTGGAATATAGAAAAAAAAAAAAAAAAAAACCCACTTCGTCCATATGACTATCTGATTTTATCTTGAAATTATCTATTGATCTTGATCCCACTATAGCACTAGGTAGCCTATTTCACATATCTACGACTCTGTTACGAGAGAGGCAGATCCCTTACACAGCCAATCTCTCTCTCTCTCTCTCTTATAGGACAAACAAGAAAAAATTGCACACTGGTGCAAATGAGGCAGATCCTTTACACATGCTACCAAGATGAAAATGGGAGTCTGCAGAGAGCCGACATTACTACCTTATTTCAACATCTGACAGACATTACTACCATATACCAACACCTGGCAGACATTACTACCTTATTCCAACATCTGGCAGACATTACTACCTTATTCCAAAAACTGGCAGACGTTGCTACCATATATTCCAACATCTGACAGATATTACTACCATATTCCAACATATGGTGGACATTACTACCATATTCCAATATCTGACAGACATTACTACCTTATTCCAACATCTGACAGACATTACTACCTTATTCCAACATCTGGCCGACATTAATACCATATTCCAACATCTGACAGACATTACTACATTATTCCAACCTCTGGCAGACATTACTACCTTATTCCAACATCTGACAGACATTACTGCCATATTCCAACATCTGACAGACTTTACTACCATATTCCAACATCTGACATACATTACTACCTTATTCCAACAACTGCCATACATTACTACCATATTCCCACATCTGACAGACATTACTACCTTATTCCAACATCTGGCTGACATTACTACCATATTCAAACATCTGACAAACATTACTACCATACTCCAAAATCTGACAGACATTACTACCATATTCCAACATCTGACAGACATTACTACCTTATTCAACATCTGACAGACATTACTACCATATTCCAACATCTGGCAGATTAATAGGCCTACCATATTTCAACATCTGAAAGACATTACTACGTACATATTCCAACATCTGGCAGACATTAATACCATATTCCTACATCTGGCATACAATACTAAAATATTCCAACATCTGGCAGACATTACTACCATATTCAATCATCTGGCAGACATCACTACCTTATTCCAACATCTGGCAGACATTACTATCTTATTTAATCATCTGGCAGACATTACTACCTTATTCCAACATCTGGCAGACATTACTACCTTATTCCAACAGCTGGCAGACATTACTACCTTATTCCAACATCTGACATACATTACTACCTTATTCCAACATCTGACAGACATTACTGCCTTATTCAAACATCTGAGAGACATTACTACCTTATTCCAACATCTGGCAGACATTACTACCTTATTCTAACATCTGACACACATGACTACCTTATTTCAACATCTGACAGACATTACTACCTTATTCCAACATATGTCAGACATTGCTACCTTATTACAATGTCTGGCAGACATTTCTACAATATTTTAACGTCTGGTAGACATTACTACCTTATTGCAACATCTGACAGACATTACTACCATATTCCAACATCTGACACACGTTAACCTTATTCCAAATTCTGGCAGACATTACTGCCTGATTGCAACATCTGACAGACATTTCCACAGTATCCTAACATCTGGCAGATATTACTACAATATTCCAACATCTGACAGACATTACTTCCTTATTCCAACATCTGGCAGACATTAATACCATATTGCAACTACTGACAGACATTACTACCTTATTCCAACATCTGGCATACATTACTACCTTATTCCAACATCTGACAGACATTACTACCATATTCCAACATCTGACAAACATTACTACCTTATTCAAACATCTGACAAACATTACTACCATATTCCATCATCTGACAGACATTACTACCATATTCCAACAGCTGACACACGTTAACCATATTCCAAATTCTGGCAGACATTACTGCCTGATTGCAACATATTACACACTTTTCCACAGTATCCTATCATCTAGCAGATATTACTACAATATTCTAACATCTGACAGACATTACTTCCTTATTCCAATATCTGGCAGACATTACTATAATATTGCAACATCTGACAGACATTACAACCTAATTCCAATATCTGGAAGACATTACTACCTTATTCCAACATTAGGCAGACAATTAGTACCTGATTGCAACATCTGACATACATTCCTCACCTATTCCAAAATCTGGCAGACATTCGTACCTTATTCCAACATCTGGCAGACATTACTACCTGTTTGAAGCATCTGACTGACAATTTTACATTCCAACATCTGGCACACATTTCTACAAAATCCCAACAGCTGGCAGACATTACTACCATATTCCAACACCTGGCAGACATTACTACCTTATTCCAACATCTGGCAGACATTATTATCATATTCCAACAACTGGCAGACATTACTACCTTATTCCAACATCTGGCAGACATGACTACCTTATTCCAACATCTGGCAGACATTACTGCCTTATCCCAAAATCTGACAGACATTACTACCATAATCCAACATCTGGCAGACATTACTACCACATTCCAACATCTGACAGACATTACTACCATATTCCAACATCTGACAGACATTACTACCATATTCCAACATCTGACAGACATTCCTACTTTATTCCAACATCTGACAAACATTACTACCATATTCCAACATCTGACAGACATTACTACCATATTCCAACATCTGACAGACATTACTACTTTATTCCGACACATGACAAACATTACTACCATATAACAACATCTGACAGACATTACTACCTTATTCCAACATCTGGCAGACATTACTACCATATTCCAACATCTGACAGACATTACTACCATATTCCAACATCTGAAAGACATTACTTCCATATTCCAACATTTGAGACATTACTACCATATTCCAACATCTGGCAGACATTACTACCAAATTCCAACATCTGACAGACATTACTACCTTAATCCAACATCTGACAGACATTACTACCTTATTCCAACATCTGGCAGACATTACTACCATATTCCAACATCTGACAGACATTACTACCTTATTCCAACATCTGGCAGACATGACTACCTTATTCCAACGTCTGGCAGACATTACTGCCTTATTCCCAAATCTGAGACATTACTACCATAATCCAACATCTGGCAGACATTACTACCATATTAAAACATCTGACAGACATTACTACCATATTCCAACATCTGACAGACATTACTACTTTATTCCAATATCTGACAGACATTAATACCATATACCAACATCTGACAGACATTAGAACCTTATTCCAACATCTGGCAAGACATTACTACCATATTCCAACATATGACAGACATGACTACCTTATTCCAACATCTGACTGACATTACTGCCCTAT
Organism: Paralithodes platypus; assembly: GCA_032716605.1. Taxonomy (NCBI): domain Eukaryota; kingdom Metazoa; phylum Arthropoda; class Malacostraca; order Decapoda; family Lithodidae; genus Paralithodes; species Paralithodes platypus. The sequence goes on along the minus strand of CM064529.1, from coordinate 12,933,605 downwards.
TCCCAAATCTGACAGACATTACTACCTTATTCCAACAATTGGCAGACATTATTACATTATTCCAACATCTGACAGACATTACTACCATATACCAACATCTGACAGACATTACTACCTTAATTCAACATCTGGCAGACATTACTACCATATTCCAACATCTGACAGACATTACTACCATATTCCAACATCTGACAGACATTACTAATATATTCCAACATCTGACAGACATTACGACCTTTTTCATCATCTGACAGACATTACTACCATATTCCAACACCTGGCAGACATTCCTACCTTATTCCAACATCTGGCAGACATTGCTACCATATTCCAACAACTGGCAGACATTGCTACCATATTCCAACAACTGGCACACATTGCTACCATATTCCAACATCTGACAGACATTACTACCATATTCCAACATCTGGCAAACAATACTACCAAATTCCAACATCTGGCAGACATTACTACCATATTCTAACATATGACAGACATTACTACCTTATTCCAACATCTGGCAGACATGACTACCTTATTCCAATATCTGGCAGACATTACTGCCTTATTCCCAAATCTGACAGACATTACTACCATAGTCCAACATCTGGCAGACATTACTACCATATTCCAATATCTGACAGACATTACTACCATATTCCAACATCTGACAGACATTACTACCTTATTCCAACATCTGGCAGACATTACTACCATATTCCAACATCTGACCGACATTACTACTATATTCCAACATCTGACAGACATTACTACCTTATTCCAACATCTGGCAGACATTACTACCTTATTCCTACATCTGGCAGACATTACTACCTTATTCCAACATCTGACAGACATTACTACCTTTTTCCAACAGCTGACAGACATTACTACTTTATTCCAACATCTGACAGACATTACTACCTTATTCCAACATCTGACAGACATTACTACCATACTCCAACATCTGACAGACATTACTACCTTATTCCAACATCTGGCAGACATTACTACCTTATTCCTACATCTGACAGACATTACTACCTTATTCCAACATCTGACAGACATTACTCCCTTATTCCAACAGCTGACAGACATTACTACCTTATTCCAACATCTAACAGACATTACTACCATATTCCAACATCTAGCAGACATTGATACCATATTCCAACATCTGGCAGACAATATTACCATATTCCAACATCTGACAAACACTACTACCTTATTCCAACATCTGGCAGACATTACTACCTTATTCCTACATCTGGCAGACATTACTACCTTTTTCCAACATCTGACAGACATTACTACCCTATTCCAACATCTGACAGACATTACTACCCTATTCCAACATCTGACAGACATTACTACCTTATTCCAACATCTGACAGACATTACTACCTTATTCCAACATCTGGCAGACCTTACTACATTATTCCAACATCTGACAGACATTACTACCATATACCAACATCTGACAAACAATACTACCTTATTCCAACATCTGGCAAACATTACTACCATATTCCAACATCTGACAGACATTACTACCATATTCCAACATTGGACAGACATTACTACTATATTCCAACATCTGTCAGACATTACGACCTTATTCAACATCTGACAGACATTACTACCATAATCCAACACCTGGCACACATTCCTACCTTATTCCAACATCTGGCAGACATTGCTACCATATTCCAACTGGCAGACATTGCTACCATATTCCAACATTTGAGATATTACTACCATATTCCAACATCTGGCAGACATTACTACCAAATTCCAACATCTGGCAGATATAAATAGGCCTACCCTATTTCAACATCTGACAGACATTACTACCATATTCCAACATCTGACAGACATTACTACCTTATTCCAACATCTGGCGGACATTACTACCTTATTCCTACATCTGGCAGACATTACTACCTTATTCCAACATCTTACAAACATTACTACCTTATTCCACCAGCTGACAGACATTACTACCTTATTCCAACATCTAACAGACATTACTTCCATATTCCAACATCTGGCAGACATTGATACCATATTCCAACATCTGGCAGACAATATTACTATATTCCCACATTTGACAGACATTACTACCTTATTCCAACATCTGGCAGACATTACTACCTTATTCCTACATCTGGCAGACATTACTACCTTATTCCAACATCTGACAGACATTACTACCTTATTCCAACATCTGACAGACATTACTACCTTATTCCAACATCTGACAGACATTACTACCTTATTCCAACATCTGACAGACATTACTACCTTATTCCAACATCTGGCAGACATTACTACATTATTCCAACATCTGACAGACATTACTACCATATACCAACATCTGACAGACACCTTATTCCAACATCTGGCAGACATTACTACTATATTCCAACTACTGACAGACATTACTACCATATTCCAACATTGGACAGACATTACTACTATATTCCAACATCTGACAGACATTACAACCTTATTCAACATCTGACAGACATTACTACCATATTCCAACACCTGGCAGACATTCCTACCTTATTCCAACATCTGGCAGACATTGCTACCATATTCCAACTGGCAGACATTGCTACCATATTCAAACATTTGAGATATTACTACCATATTCCAACATCTGGCAGACATTACTACCAAATTCCAACATCTGGCAGATATTTATAGGCCTACCCTATTTCAACATCTGACAGAAATTACTTCCATATTCCAACATCTGGCAGACATTCATACCATATTCCAACATCTGGCAGACAATATTACCATATGCCAACATCTGGCAGACATTACTACCTTATTCCAACATCTGGCAGACATTACTACCTTATTCCAACATCTGGCAGACATTACTACCTTATTCCAACATCTGACAGACATTACTACCTTATTCCAACATCTGACAGACATTACTACCTTATTCCAACATCTGACAGACATTACTACCTTATTCCAACATCTGGCAGACCTTACTACATTATTCCAACATCTGACAGACATTACTACCATATACCAACATCTGACAAACAATACTACCTTATTCCAACATCTGGCAAACATTACTACCATATTCCAACATCTGACAGACATTACTACCATATTCCAACATTGGACAGACATTACTACTATATTCCAACATCTGTCAGACATTACGACCTTATTCAACATCTGACAGACATTACTACCATAATCCAACACCTGGCACACATTCCTACCTTATTCCAACATCTGGCAGACATTGCTACCATATTCCAACTGGCAGACATTGCTACCATATTCCAACATTTGAGATATTACTACCATATTCCAACATCTGGCAGACATTACTACCAAATTCCAACATCTGGCAGATATAAATAGGCCTACCCTATTTCAACATCTGACAGACATTACTACCATATTCCAACATCTGACAGACATTACTACCTTATTCCAACATCTGGCGGACATTACTACCTTATTCCTACATCTGGCAGACATTACTACCTTATTCCAACATCTTACAAACATTACTACCTTATTCCACCAGCTGACAGACATTACTACCTTATTCCAACATCTAACAGACATTACTTCCATATTCCAACATCTGGCAGACATTGATACCATATTCCAACATCTGGCAGACAATATTACTATATTCCAACATCTGACAGACATTACTACCTTATTCCAACATCTGGCAGACATTACTACCTTATTCCTACATCTGGCAGACATTACTACCTTATTCCAACATCTGACAGACATTACTACCTTATTCCAACATCTGACAGACATTACTACCTTATTCCAACATCTGACAGACATTACTACCTTATTCCAACATCTGACAGACATTACTACCTTATTCCAACATCTGGCAGACATTACTACATTATTCCAACATCTGACAGACATTACTACCATATACCAACATCTGACAGACAATACTACCTTATTCCAACATCTGGCAGACATTACTACCATATTCCAACTACTGACAGACATTACTACCATATTCCAACATTGGACAGACATTACTACTATATTCCAACATCTGACAGACATTACGACCTTATTCAACATCTGACAGACATTACTACCATATTCCAACACCTGGCAGACATTCCTACCTTATTCCAACATCTGGCAGACATTGCTACCATATTCCAACTGGCAGACATTGCTACCATTTTCAAACATTTGAGATATTACTACCATATTCCAACATCTGGCAGACATTACTACCAAATTCCAACATCTGGCAGATATTTATAGGCCTACCCTATTTCAACATCTGACAGAAATTACTTCCATATTCCAACATCTGGCAGACATTCATACCATATTCCAACATCTGGCAGACAATATTACCATATGCCAACATCTGGCAGACATTACTACCTTATTCCAACATCTGGCAGACATTACTACCTTATTCCAACATCTGGCAGACATTACTACCTTATTCCAGCATCTGGCAGACATTACTACCATATTCCAACATCTGACGGACATTACTACCATATTCCAACATCTGACAGACATTACTACCGTATACCAACATCTGACAGACATTACTACCTTATTCCAACATCTGGCAGAGATTACTACCATATTCCAACATCTGACAGACATTACTACCATATTCGTAAATCTGACAGACATTACTACTATATTCCAACATCTGACAGACATTTCTACCTTATTCAACATCTGACAGACATCACTACCATATTCCAACATCTAGCAGATTTTAATAGGCCTACCCTATTTCAACATCTGACAGACATTACTACCATATTCCAACATCTGGCAGACATTAATACCATATTCCAACATCTGACCGACATTACCGCCTTATTCCAATATCTGGCAGACATTAATATAATATTGCAACATCTGACAGACATAACTACCTTATTCCAACATATGACTGACATTACTACCATATTGAAACATCTGACAGACATTACTACCATATTCCAACATCTGGCAGACATAATTACCACCTTATTCCAACATCTGGTAGACATTATTACCTGATTGCAACATCTGACAGACATTTCTAACCTATTCCAAAATCTGACAGACATTCGTACCTTATTCCAACATCTGGCAGACATTACTACCTGTTTGAAACATCTGACAGACAATTTTACATTCCAACAACTGGCAGACATTTGAACAATATTCCAACATCTTACAGACATTACTACCTTATTCCAACATCTGGCAGACATTACTACAATATTCCACTATCAAAGACATGAAGGATATCAGTCAGACAGAATTCATGTACGAACATCCGGCAGACAGAAAAACAAACATCGACATTGGGCAGACACCCAAATATCCAGAAAGTGAATGCCTATGCCATCTAGTGACAAAAAATGGAAACTAGTAATCAATCCATAAAAGTGAAGGCGTATGCCATCTAGTGACAAAAATGGAAACTAATAAAATATCCCAAAAAGTGAATGCCTACGCCATCTAGTGGTAAGAAAATATACTAACCTAATTAGTTTCATTTTCTGCCAAGAGATGGCGTAAGCATTTGCTTTTGTACTCCTAGATATTAGTTCTATTTTCCTCCAATAGATGGTATAAGCATTCACTTTCTGGATATGTGTATTAGTTTATTATCTCGTCAATAGATGGCGTAGGCATTCACTTTTCAGATTTAATCATTAGTTTCTTTTTCTGACAATAGATGGCATAAACATTCAATTTTCTGGTTTATTTATTAGTTTCCTTTTCAGTCAATAGATGGCGTAAGCATTCACTTTGCTAGCTGAATTATTAGTTTATTTTTCTGTCAATAGATAGCGTAGGTCTTCACTTTTTGGGATGAATAAATAGTTCCTATTTTTGTCACTAGATGGCGTAGGTATTCACTTTTGGGGCTTATTTATTAGTTTCCATTGTTGTCACTAGATGGCATACGCCTTCACTTTTAGGGATTAATTACTAGTTTCCATTTTTTTTCACTAGATGGCATAAGCATTCACTTTCTGGATATTTGTCTGTCTCCCCGAGGTCGGTGTTTGTTTTTCTGTCTGCCGGATGTTCGTACATGAATTCTGTCTGACCAATGTCCTTCATGTCTTTGATAGTGGAATATTGTAGTAATGTCTGCCAGATGTTTGAATGTAAAATTGTCTGTCAGATGTTTCAAACAGGTAGTAATGTCTGCCAGATGTTGGAATAAGGTACGAATGTCTGCCCGATGTTGGAATAGGTTAGGAATGTCTGTCAGATGTTCCAATCAGGTAATAATGTCTGCCAGATGTTGGAATAAGTTAGTAATGTCTGCCAGATGTTGAAAGAAGGTAGTAATGTCTGTCAGATGTTGTAATATAGTAGTAATGTCAGTCGGATGTTGGAATAAGGTAGTTATGTCTGTCAGATGTTGCAATATTATAGCAATATTAATATTGTGACCACCATACCGATCAGACTGTTGCACTGACAGTACTGATATTATGGTGCTAGACCCTCCCCATGGATGCGAACCCAGCCCACTACTGACATACACTGTATCTTGCACACCATAACTGGCACAGTGCCACCCTGTGCCAGTATTGTGACCTCCATACCGGTCAGACCGTTGCTCTGACAGTACTGATATTATGGTGCTAGACCCTCCCAATGGATGCCAACACAGCCCACTACTGACATACACTGTATCTTACACACCATAACCGGTACAGTCCCACCGTTCCAATATTGTGACCTCCATACCGGTCAGACCGTTGCACTGACAGTACTGATATTATGGTGCTAGACCCTCCTCATGGATGCCAACGCAGCCCACTACTGACATACACTGTATCTTGCACACCATAACCGGTACAGTGCCACCCTGTGCCAATATTGTGACCACCATACCGGTCAGACCGATGCACTGACAGTACTGATTTTATGGTGCTAGACCCTCCCCATGGATGCCAACACAGCCCACTCCTGACATACACTGTATCTTACACACCATAACCGGTAGAGTGCCAGCCTGTGCCAATATTGTGACCATCATACCGTTCAGACCGTTGCACTGACAGTACTGATATTATGGTGCTAGACCCTCCCCATGGATGCCAACACAGCCCACTACTAACATACACTGTATCTTACACACCAAAACCGGTACAGTGCCACCCTCTGCCAGTATTGTGACCACCATACCGGTCAGACCGTTGCTCTGACAGTACTGATATTATGGTGCTAGACCCTCCCCATGGATGCCAAGACAGTCCACTACTGACATAAACTGTATCTTACACACCATAACCTGTACAGTGCCACCCTGTGCCAATATTGTGACCACCATACCGGTCAGACCGTTGCACTGACAGTACTGATATTATGGTGCTAGACCCTCCCCATGGATGCCAACACAGCCTACTACTGACATACACTGTATCTTACACACCATAACCGGTACAGTGCCACCCTGTGCCAATATTGTGACCACCATACCGGTCAAAGCGTTGCACTGACAGTACTGATATTGTGGTGCTAGACCCTCCCCATGGATGCCAACACAGCCCACTACTGAGATACACTGCATCTTACACACCATAGCCGGTACAGTGCCACCCAGTGCCAATATTGTGACCACCATACCGGTCAGACCGTTGGACTGACAGTACTGATATTATGGTGCTAGCCCCTCCCCATGGATGCCAACACAGCCCACTACTGACATACACTGTATCTTACACACCATAACCGGTACAGTGCCAGCCTGTGCCAATATTGTGACCACCATACCGGTCAGACTGTTGCACTGACAGTACTGATATTATGGTGCTAGACCTTCCCCATGGATGCCAACACCGCCCACTACTGACATACACTGTATCTTACACACCATAACCGGTACAGTGCCACCCTGTGCCAGTATTGTGACCACCATACCGGTCAGACCGTTGCTCTGACAGTACTGATATTATGGTGATAGACCCTCCCCATGGATGCCAACACAGCCCACTACTGACATACACTGTATCTTACACACCATAACCGGTACAGTGCCACCCTCTGCCAATATTGTGACCACCATACCGATCAGACCGTTGCACTGACAGTACTGATATTATGGTGCTAGAACCTCCCCATAGATGCCAACCAAGCCCACTACTGACATACACTGTATCTTGCACACCATAACCGGTACAGTGCCATCCTGTGCCAATATTGTGACCACCATACCGGTCAGATAGATGCACTGACAGTACTGATATTATGGTGCTAGACCCTCCCCATGGATGCCAACACAGCCCACTACTGACATACACTCTGTCTTACACACCATACCCAGTACAGTGCCACCCTCTGCCAATATTGTGACCACCATACCGGTCAGACCGTTGCACTGACAGTACTGATATTATGGTGCTAGACCTTCCCCATGGATGCCAACACAGCCCACTACTGACATACACTGTATCTTACACACCATAACCGGTACAGTGCCACCCTGTGCCAATATTGTGACCACCATACCGGTCAGACCGTTGCAGAGACAGTACTGATATTATGGTGCTAGACCCTCCTCATGGATACCAACACAGCCCACTACTGACATACACTGTATCTTACACACCATAACTGGTACAGTGCCACCCTGTGCCAATATTGTGACCACCATACCGGTCAGACCGATGCACTGACAGTACTGATATTATGGTGCTAGACCCTCCCCATGGATGCCAACACAGCCCACTACTGACATACACTGTATCTTACACACCATATCCGGTACAGTGCCACCCTGTGCCAATATTGTGACCACCATACCGGTCAGACCCTTGCACTGACAGTACTGATATTATGGTGCTAGACCCTCCCCATGGATGCCAACACAGCCCACTACTGACATACACTGTATCTTACACACCATAACCGGTACAGTGCCACCCTGTGCCAATATTGTGACCACCATACCGGTCAGACCGTTGCACTGACAGTACTGATATTATGGTGCTAGACCCTCCCCATGGATGCCAACACAGCCTACTACTGACATACACTGCATCTTACACACCTTAACCGGTACAGTGCCACACGGTGCCAATATTGTGACCACCATACCGGTCAGACCGTTGCACTGACAGTACTGATATTATGGTGCTAGACCCTCCCCATGGATGCCAACACAGCCCACTACTGACATATACTGCATCTTACACACCATAGCCGGTACAGTGCCACCCTGTGCCAATATTGTGACCACCATACCGGTCAGACCGTTGGACTGACAGTACTGATATTATGGTGCTAGCCCTTCCCCATGGATGCCAACACAGCCCACTACTGACATACACTGTATCTTACACACCATAACCGGTACAGTGCCACCCTGTGCCAATATTGTGACCACCATACCGGTCAGACTGTTGCACTGACAGTACTGATATTATGGTGCTAGACCTTCCCCATGGATGCCAACACCGCCCACTACTGACATACACTGTATCTTACACACCATAACCGGTACAGTGCCACCCTGTGCCAATATTGTGACCACCATACCGGTCAGACCGATGCACTGACAGTACTGATATTATGGTGCTAGACCCTCCCCATGGATGCCAACACAGCCCACTACTGACATACACTGTATCTTACACACCATATCCGGTACAGTGCCACCCTGTGCCAATATTGTGACCAACATACCGGTCAGACCCATGCACTGACAGTACTGATATTATGGTGCTAGACCCTCCCCATGGATGCCAACACAGCCCACTACTGACATACACTGTATCTTACACACCATAACCGGTACAGTGCCACCCTGTGCCAATATTGTGACCACCATACCGGTCAGACCGTTGCACTGACATTACTGATATTATGGTGCTACACCCTCCCTATTAATGCCAACACAGCCCACTACTGACATACACTGTATCTTACACACCATAACCGGTACAGTGCCACCCTGTGCCAATATTGTGACCACCATACCGGTCAGACCGTTGCACTGACAGTACTGATATTATGGTGCAAGACCCTCCCCATGGATGCCAACACAGCCCACTACTGACATACACTGTATCTTACACACCAAAACCGGTACAGTGCCATCCTGTGCCAGTATTGTCACCACCATACCGGTCAGACCGCTGCTCTGACAGTACTGATATTATGGTGCTAGACCCTCCCCATGGATCCCAACACAGCCCACTACTGACATACACTGTATCTTCCACACCATAACCGGTACAGTGCCACCCTGTGCCAATATTGTGACCACCATACTGGTCAGACCGTTGCACTGACAGTACTAATATTATGGTGCTAGACCCTCCCCAAAATATTAAACAATAAATTAAACAAAATAGAGCTAATTTATCGATATAATTTATGAAATTTGCCCATATTTCCATGATTTTTGGACATACATGATTTGCATATATGATTTTTAGATGTATTTTCGGCTGTTGAGTTCGAATCTGCCCTCAAAATTGGCGTACCATGTCAATTACACAAAACCAAGATAATTTATCGATAAAATTTGTGAAATTTGCCCATATTTCCATGATTTTTTGACATACATGATTTGCAAATATGATTTTTAGATGTATTTTTGGCTGCTGAGGTCGAATCTAGCTTCACTATTGGCCTACCACGTCAAATACACAAATTAGAGCTCATTTATCGATATAATTTATGAAATTTGCCCATATGTCCATGATTTTTGGACATACATGATTTGCAAATATGATTTTTAGATGTATTTTCGGCTGTTGAGTTCGAATATGCCTTCACAATTGGCCTACCACGTGAATTTCACAAAATAGAGCTAATTTATCGATATAATTTATGATATTTGCCAGTATTTCCCTGATTTTTTGACATACATGATGTGCAAATATGATTTTTATATGTATTTTCTGCTGCTGAGTTCAAATCTGCCCTCAAAACTGGCCTACCACGGCAATTACACAAAATAGAGCTAATTTATCGATATAATTTATGAAATTTGCCCATATTTCCATGATTTTATGACATACATGATTTGCAAATATGATTTTTAGATGTATTTCCGGCAGTTGAGTTCGAATCTATCCTCAAAATTGGCCTACCACGTCAATTACACAAAATAGAGCTAATTTATCGATATAATTTATGAAATTTGCCCATATTTCCATGATTTTTGGACATACATGATTTGCAAATATGATTTTTAGATGTATATTCGGCTGTTGAGTTCGAATATGCCCTCAAAATTGGCCTACGACGTCAATTACACAAACTAGAGCTCCTTTATCGATAAATTATATCGATAAATGAGCTCTAATTTGTGTATTTGACGTGGTAGGCCAATATTGAGGGTAGATTCGACCTCAGCAACCGAAAATACATCTAAAAATCATATTTGCAAATCATGTATGTCCAAAAATCATGGAAATATGGGCAAATATCATAAATTATATCGATAAATTAGCTCTATTTTGTTGAATTGACATGGTAGGCCAATTTTGAGGGCAGATTCGAACTCAACAGCCGAAAATACATCTAAAAACCATATTTGCAAATCATGTATTGCAAAAAATCATGGAAATATTGGCAAATTTCATAAATTATATCGATAAATGTGCTCTAGTTTGTGTAATTGACGTGATAGACCAATTTTGAGGGCAGATTCAAACTCAGCAGCAGAAAATACATATAAAAATCATATTTGCACATCATGTATGTCAAAAAATCAGGGAAATACTGGCAAATTTCATAAATTATATCGATAAATGAGCTCTATTTTGTGTATTTCACGTGGTAGGCCAATTTTGAGGGCATATTCGAACTCAACAGCCAAAAATACATCTAAAAATCATATTTGCAAATCATGTATGTCCAAAAAACATGGAAATATGGGCAAATATCATAAATTATATCGATAAATTAGCTCTATTTTGTTGAATTGACATGGTAGGCCAATTTTGAGGGCAGATTCGAACTCAGCAGCCGAAAATACATCTAAAAACTATATTTGCAAATCTTGTATGGCAAAAAATCATGCAAATATAGGCAAATTTCATAAATTATATAGATAAATTAGCTCTAATTTGTGTATTTGACGTGGTAGGCAAATATTGAGGGTAGATTCGACCTCAGCAACCGAAAATACATCTAAAAATCATATTTGCAAATCATGTGTGTCCAAAAAACATGGAAATATTGGCAAATATCATAAATTATATCGATAAATTAGCTCTATTTTGTTGAATTGACATTGTAGGCCAATTTTGAGGGCAGATTCAAACTCAACAGCCGAAAATACATCTAAAAACCATATTTGCAAATCATGTATTGCAAAAAATCATGGAAATATTGGCAAATTTCATAAATTATATCGATAAATGTGCTCTAGTTTGTGTAATTGACGTGGTAGGCCAATTTTGACGGCAGATTCGAACTCAGCAGCAGAAAATACATATAAAAATCATATTTGCACATCATGTATGTCAAAAAATTCAGGGAAATACTGGCAAATTTCATAAATTTTATCGATAAATGAGCTCTACTTTGTGTAATTCACGTGGTAGGCCAATATTGAGGGTAGATTCGACCTCAGCAACCGAAAATACATCTAAAACTCATATTTGTAAATCATGTATGTCCAAAAAATCATGGAAATATGGGCAAATATCATAAATTATATCGATAAATTAGCTCTATTTTGTTGAATTGTCATGGTAGGCCAATTTTGAGGGCAGATTCGAACTCAGCAGCCGAAAATACATCTAAAAACTATATTTGCAAATCTTGTATGGCAAAAAATCATGGAAATATTGGCAAATTTCATAAATTATATCGATAAATGTGCTCTAGTTTATGTAATTGACGTGATAGGCCAATTTTGAGGGCAGATTCGAACTCAGCAGCAGAAAATACATATAAAAATCATATTTGCACATCATGGATGTCAAAAAATTAGGGAAATACTGGCAAATTTCATAAATTATATCGATAAATGAGCTCTACTTTGTGTAATTCACGTGGTAGGCCAATTTTGAGGGCATATTCGAACTCAACAGCCGAAAATACATCTAAAAATCATATTTGCAAATCATGTATGTCCAAAAATCATGGAAATATGGGCAAATTTCATAAATTATATCGATAAATGAGCTCTAATTTGTATATTTGACGTGGTAGGCCAATATTGAGGGTAGATTCGACCTCAGCAACCGAAAATACATCTAAAAATCATATTTGCAAATCATGTATGTCCAAAAATCATGGAAATATGGGCAAATATCATAAATTATATCAATAAATTAGCTCTATTTTGTTGAATTGACATGGTAGGCCAATTTAGAGGGCAGATTCGAACTCAGCAGCCGAAAATACATCTAATAACTATATTTGCAAATCTTGTATGGCAAAAAATCATGGAAATATTGGCAAATTTCATAAATTATATCGATAAATGTGCTCTAGTTTATGTAATTGACGTGATAGGCCAATTTTGAGGGCTGATTCGAACTCAGCAGCAGAAAATACATATAAAAATCATATTTGCACATCATGTATGACAAAAAATCAGGGAAATACTGGCAAATTTCATAAATTATATCGATAAATGAGCTCTATTTTGTGTAATTCACGTGGTAGGCCAATTTTGAGGGCATATTCGAACTCAACAGTCGAAAATACATCTAAAAATCATATTTGAAAATCATGTATGTCCAAAAATCATGGAAATATGGGCAAATTTCATAAATTATATCGATAAATGAACTCTAATTTGTTGAATTGACATGGTAGGCCAATTTTGAGGGCAGATTCAAACTCAGCAGCCGAAAATACATCTAAAAACTATATTTGCAAATCATGTATGGCAAAAAATCATGGAAATATTGGCAAATTTCATAAATTATATCGATAAATGTGGTCTAGTTTATGTAATTGACGTTATAGGCCAATTTTGAGGGCAGATTCGAACTCAGCAGCCGAAAATACATATAAAAATCTAATTTGCACATCATGTATGTCAAAAAATCAGGGAAATACTGGCAAATTTCATAAATTATATCGATAAATGAGCTCTACTTTGTGTAATTCACGTGGTAGGCCAATTTTGAGGGCATATTCGAACTCAACAGCCGAAAATACATCTAAAAATCATATTTGCAAATCATGTATGTCCAAAAATCATGGAAATATGGGCAAATTTCATAAATTATATCGATAAATGAGCTCTAGTTTGTGTAATTGACGTTATAGGCCAATTTTGAGGGCAGATTCGAACTCAGCAGCAGAAAATACATATAAAAATCATATTTGCACATCATGTATGTCAAAAAATCAGGGAAATACTGGCAAATTTCATAAATTATATCGATAAATGAGCTCTACTTTGTGTAATTCACGTGGTAGGCCAATTTTATGGGCATATTCGAACTCAACAGCCGAAAATACATCTAAAAATCATATTTGCAAATCATGTATGTCCAAAAATCATGGAAATATGGGCAAATTTCATAAATTATATCGATAAATGAGCTCTAATTTGTGTATTTGACGTGGTAGGCCAATATTGAGGGTAGATTCGACCTCAGCAACCGAAAATACATCTAAAAACCATATTTGCAAATCATGTATGTCCAAAAATCATGGAAATATGGGCAAATTTCATAAATTATATCGATAAATGAGCTCTAATTTGTTGAATTGACATGGTAGGCCAATTTTGAGGGCAGATTCGAACTCAGCAGCCGAAAATACATCTAAAAACTATATTTGCAAATCATGTATGGCAAAAAATCATGGAAATATTGGCAAATTTCATAAATTATATCGATAAATGTGGTCTAGTTTATGTAATTGACGTTATAGGCCAATTTTGAGGGCAGATTCGAACTCAGCAGCAGAAAATACATATAAAAATCATATTTGCACATCATGTATGTCAAAAAATCAGGGAAATACTGGCAAATTTCATAAATTATATCGATAAATGAGCTCTACTTTGTGTAATTCACGTGGTAGGCCAATTTTGAGGGCATATTCGAACTCAACAGTCGAAAATACATCTAAAAATCATATTTGAAAATCATGTATTTCCAAAAATCATGGAAATATGGGCAAATTTCATAAATTATATCGATAAATGAGCTCTAATTTGTTGAATTGACATGGTAGGCCAATTTTGAGGGCAGATTCAAACTCAGCAGCCGAAAATACATCTAAAAACTATATTTGCAAATCATGTATGGCAAAAAATCATGGAAATATTGGCAAATTTCATAAATTATATCGATAAATGTGGTCTAGTTTATGTAATTGACGTTATAGGCCAATTTTGAGGGCAGATTCGAACTCAGCAGCCGAAAACACATATAAAAATCTAATTTGCACATCATGTATGTCAAAAAATCAGGGAAATACTGGCAAATTTCATAAATTATATCGATAAATGAGCTCTACTTTGTGTAATTCACGTGGTAGGCCAATTTTGAGGGCATATTCGAACTCAACAGCCGAAAATACATCTAAAAATCATATTTGCAAATCATGTATGTCCAAAAATCATGGAAATATGGGCAAATTTCATAAATTATATCGATAAATGAGCTCTACTTTGTGTATTTGACGTGGTAGGCCAATATTGAGGGTAGATTCGACCTCAGCAACCGAAAATACAACTAAAAATCATATTTGCAAATCATGTATGTCCAAAAATCATGGAAATATGGGCAAATTTCATAAATTATATCGATAAATGAGCTCTATTTTGTGTAATTCACGTGGTAGGCCAATTTTGAGGGCATATTCGAACTCAACAGCCGAAAATACATCTAAAAATCATATTTGCAAATCATGTATGTCCAAAAATCATGGA
This sequence comes from Paralithodes platypus, assembly GCA_032716605.1. Taxonomy (NCBI): domain Eukaryota; kingdom Metazoa; phylum Arthropoda; class Malacostraca; order Decapoda; family Lithodidae; genus Paralithodes; species Paralithodes platypus. The sequence goes on along the minus strand of CM064529.1, from coordinate 12,917,719 downwards.
AATATGGGCAAATTTCATAAATTATATCGATAAATGAGCTCTATTTTGTGTAATTGACGTTATAGGCCAATTTTGAGGGCAGATTCGAACTCAGCAGCAGAAAATACATATAAAAATCATATTTGCACATCATGTATGTCAAAAAATCAGGGAAATACTTGCAAATTTCATAAATTATATCGATAAATGAGCTCTACTTTGTGTAATTCACGTGGTAGGCCAATTTTGAGGGCATATTCGAACTCAACAGCCGAAAATACATCTAAAAATCATATTTGCAAATCATGTATGTCCAAAAATCATGGAAATATGGGCAAATTTCATAAATTATATCGATAAATGAGCTCTAATTTGTGTATTTGACGTGGTAGGCCAATATTGAGGGTAGATTCGACCTCAGCAGCCGAAAATACATCTAAAAACCATATTTGCAAATCATGTATGTCCAAAAATCATGGAAATATGGGCAAATTTCATAAATTATATCGATAAATGAGCTCTAATTTGTTGAATTGACATGGTAGGCCAATTTTGAGGGCAGATTCGAACTCAACAGCCGAAAATACATCTAAAAACTATATTTGCAAATCATGTATGGCAAAAAATCATGGAAATATTGGCAAATTTCATAAATTATATCGATAAATGAGCTCTACTTTGTGTAATTCACGTGGTAGGCCAATTTTGAGGGCATATTCGAACTCAACTTCCGAAAATACATCTAAAAATCATATTTGCAAATAATGTATGTCCAAAAATCATGGAAATATGGGCAAATTTCATAAATTATATCGATAAATGAGCTCTAATTTGTGTATTTGACGTGGTAGGCCAATATTGAGGGTAGATTCGACCTCAGCAACTGAAAATACATCTAAAAATCATATTTGCAAATCATGTATGTCCAAAAATCATGGAAATATGGGCAAATATCATAAATTATATCGATAAATGAGCTCTAATTTGTTGAATTGACATGGTAGGCCAATTTTGAGGGCAGATTCGAACTCAGCAACCGAAAATACATCTAAAAACTATATTTGCAAATCATGTATGGCAAAAGAACATGGAAATATTGGCAAATTTCATAAATTATATCGATAAATGTGGTCTAGTTTATGTAATTGACGTTATAGGCCAATTTTGAGGGCAGATTCGAACTCAGCAGCAGAAAATACATATAAACATCATATTTGCACATCATGTATGTCAAAAAATCAGGGAAATACTGGCAAATTTCATAAATTATATCGATAAATGAGCTCTACTTTGTGTAATTCACGTGGTAGGCCAATTTTGAGGGCATATTCGAACTCAACAGCCGAAAATACATCTAAAAATCATATTTGCAAATCATGTATGTCCAAAAATCATGGAAATATGGGCAAATTTCATAAATTATATCGATAAATGAGCTCTAATTTGTGTATTTGACGTGGTAGGCCAATATTGAGGGTAGATTCGACCTCAGCAACCGAAAATACATCTAAAAATCATATTTGCAAATCATGTATGTCCAAAAATCATGGAAATATGGGCAAATTTCATAAATTATATCGATAAATGAGCTCTAATTTGTTGAATTGACATGGTAGGCCAATTTTGAGGGCAGATTCGAACTCAGCAACCGAAAATACATCTAAAAACTATATTTGCAAATCATGTATGGCAAAAGAACATGGAAATATTGGCAAATTTCATAAATTATATCGATAAATGTGGTCTAGTTTATGTAATTGACGTTATAGGCCAATTTTGAGGGCAGATTCGAACTCAGCAGCAGAAAATACATATAAAAATCATATTTGCACATCATGTATGTCAAAAAATCAGGGAAATACTGGCAAATTTCATAAATTATATCGATAAATGAGCTCTACTTTGTGTAATTCACGTGGTAGGTCAATTTTGAGGGCATATTCGAACTCAACAGCCGAAAATACATCTAAAAATCATATTTGCAAATCATGTATGTCCAAAAATCATGGAAATATGGGCAAATTTCATAAATTATATCGATAAATGAGCTCTAATTTGTGTATTTGACATGGTAGGCCAATATTGAGGGTAGATTCGACCTCAGCAACCGAAAATACATCTAAAAATCATATTTGCAAATCATGTATGTCCAAAAATCATGGAAATATGGGCAAATATCATAAATGATATCGATAAATGAGCTCTATTTTGTGTAATTCACGTGGTAGGCCAATTTTGAGGGCATATTCGAACTCAACAGCCGAAAATACATCTAAAAATCATATTTGCAAATCATGTATGTCCAAAAATCATGGAAATATGGGCAAATTTCATAAATTATATCGATAAATGAGCTCTATTTTGTGTAATTCACGTGGTAGGCCAATTTTGAGGGCATATTCGAACTCAACAGCCGAAAATACATCTAAAAATCATATTTGCAAATCATGTATGTCCAAAAATCATGGAAATATGGGCAATTTTCATAAATTATATCGATAAATGAGCTCTAGTTTGTGTAATTGACGTTATAGGCCAATTTTGAGGGCAGATTCGAACTCAGCAGCAGAAAATACATATAAAAATCATATTTGCACATCATGTATGTCAAAAAATCAGGAAATACTGGCAAATTTCATAAATTATATCGATAAATGAGCTCTACTTTGTGTAATTCACGTGGTAGGCCAATTTTAAGGGCATATTCGAACTCAACAGCCGAAAATACATCTAAAAATCATATTTGCAAATCATGTATGTCCAAAAATCATGGAAATATGGGCAAATTTCATAAATTATATCGATAAATGAGCTCTAATTTGTGTATTTGACGTGGTAGGCCAATATTGAGGGTAGATTCGACCTCAGCAACCGAAAATACATCTAAAAACCATATTTGCAAATCATGTATGTCCAAAAATCATGGAAATATGGGCAAATTTCATAAATTATATCGATAAATGAGCTCTAATTTGTTGAATTGACATGGTAGGCCAATTTTGAGGGCAGATTCGAACTCAACAGCCGAAAATACATCTAAAAATCATATTTGCAAATCATGTATGTCCAAAAATCATGGAAATATGGGCAATTTTCATAAATTATATCGATAAATGAGCTCTAGTTTGTGTAATTGACGTTATAGGCCAATTTTGAGGGCAGATTCGAACTCAGCAGCAGAAAATACATATAAAAATCATATTTGCACATCATGTATGTCAAAAAATCAGGAAATACTGGCAAATTTCATAAATTATATCGATAAATGAGCTCTACTTTGTGTAATTCACGTGGTAGGCCAATTTTAAGGGCATATTCGAACTCAACAGCCGAAAATACATCTAAAAATCATATTTGCAAATCATGTATGTCCAAAAATCATGGAAATATGGGCAAATTTCATAAATTATATCGATAAATGAGCTCTAATTTGTGTATTTGACGTGGTAGGCCAATATTGAGGGTAGATTCGACCTCAGCAACCGAAAATACATCTAAAAACCATATTTGCAAATCATGTATGTCCAAAAATCATGGAAATATGGGCAAATTTCATAAATTATATCGATAAATGAGCTCTAATTTGTTGAATTGACATGGTAGGCCAATTTTGAGGGCAGATTCGAACTCAACAGCCGAAAATACATCTAAAAATCATATTTGCAAATCATGTATGTCCAAAAATCATGGAAATATGGGCAATTTTCATAAATTATATCGATAAATGAGCTCTAGTTTGTGTAATTGACGTTATAGGCCAATTTTGAGGGCAGATTCGAACTCAGCAGCAGAAAATACATATAAAAATCATATTTGCACATCATGTATGTCAAAAAATCAGGGAAATACTGGCAAATTTCATAAATTATATCGATAAATGAGCTCTACTTTGTGTAATTCACGTGGTAGGCCAATTTTAAGGGCATATTCGAACTCAACAGCCGAAAATACATCTAAAAATCATATTTGCAAATCATGTATGTCCAAAAATCATGGAAATATGGGCAAATTTCATAAATTATATCGATAAATGAGCTCTAATTTGTGTATTTGACGTGGTAGGCCAATATTGAGGGTAGATTCGACCTCAGCAACCGAAAATACATCTAAAAACCATATTTGCAAATCATGTATGTCCAAAAAATCATGGAAATATGGGCAAATTTCATAAATTATATCGATAAATGAGCTCTAATTTGTTGAATTGACATGGTAGGCCAATTTTGAGGGCAGATTCGAGCTCAGCAGCCGAAAATACATCTAAAAACTATATTTGCAAATCATGTATGGCAAAAAATCATGGAAATATTGGCAAATTTCATAAATTATATCGATAAATGTGGTCTAGTTTATGTAATTGACGTTATAGGCCAATTTTGAGGGCAGATTCGAACTCAGCAGCAGAAAATACATATAAAAATCATATTTGCACATCATGTATGTCAAAAAATCAGGGAAATACTGGCAAATTTCATAAATTATATCGGTAAATGAGCTCTACTTTGTGTAATTCACGTGGTAGGCCATTTTTGAGGCCATATTCGAACTCAACAGCCGAAAATACATCTAAAAATCTTATTTGCAAATCATGTATGTCCAAAAATCATGGAAATATGGGCAAATTTCATAAATTATATCGATAAATGAGCTCTAATTTGTGTATTTGACGTGGTAGGCCAATATTGAGGGTAGATTCGACCTCAGCAACCGAAAATACATCTAAAAATCATATTTGCAAATCATGTATGTCCAAAAATCATGGAAATATGGGCAAATTTCATAAATTATATCGATAAATGAGCTCTAATTTGTTGAATTGACATGGTAGGCCAATTTTGAGGGCAGATTCGAACTCAGCAACCGAAAATACATCTAAAAACTATATTTGCAAATCATGTATGGCAAAAGAACATGGAAATATTGGCAAATTTCATAAATTATATCGATAAATGTGGTCTAGTTTATGTAATTGACGTTATAGGCCAATTTTGAGGGCAGATTCGAACTCAGCAGCAGAAAATACATATAAAAATCATATTTGCACATCATGTATGTCAAAAAATCAGGGAAATACTGGCAAATTTCATAAATTATATCGATAAATGAGCTCTACTTTGTGTAATTCACGTGGTAGGTAATTTTGAGGGCATATTCGAACTCAACAGCCGAAAATACATTTAAAAATCATATTTGCAAATCATGTATGTCCAAAAATCATGGAAATATGGGCAAATTTCATAAATTATATCGATAAATGAGCTCTAATTTGTGTATTTGACATGGTAGGCCAATATTGAGGGCAGATTCGACCTCAGCAACCGAAAATACATCTAAAAATCATATTTGCAAATCATGTATGTCCAAAAATCATGGAAATATGGGCAAATATCATAAATGATATCGATAAATGAGCTCTATTTTGTGTAATTCACGTGGTAGGCCAATTTTGAGGGCATATTCGAACTCAACAGCCGAAAATACATCTAAAAATCATATTTGCAAATCATGTATGTCCAAAAATCATGGAAATATGGGCAAATTTCATAAATTATATCGATAAATGAGCTCTAATTTGTTGAATTGACATGGTAGGCCAATTTTGAGGGCAGATTCGAACTCAGCAGCCGAAAAAACATCTAAAAAATATATTTGCAAATCATGTATGGCAAAAAAATCATGGAAATATTGCCAATTTCATAAATTATATCGATAAATGTGGTCTAGTTTATGTAATTGACGTGATAGGCCAATTTTGAGGGCAGATTCGAACTCAGCAGCAGAAAATACATATAAACATCATATTTGCACATCATGTATGTCAAAAAATCAGGGAAATACTGGCAAATTTCATAAATTATATCGATAAATGAGCTCTACTTTGTGTAATTCACGTGGTAGGCCAATTTTGAGGGCATATTCGAACTCAACAGCCGAAAATACATCTAAAAATCATATTTGCAAATCATGTATGTCCAAAAAATCATGGAAATATGGGCAAATTTCATAAATTATATCGATAAATGAGCTCTAATTTGTGTATTTGACGTGGTAGGCCAATATTGAGGGTAGATTCGACGTCAGCAACCGAAAATACATCTAAAAATCATATTTGCAAATCATGTATGTCCAAAAATCATGGAAATATGGGCAAATTTCATAAATTATATCGATAAATGAGCTCTAATTTGTTGAATTGACATGGTAGGCCAATTTTGAGGGCAGATTCGAACTCAGCAGCCGAAAATACATCTAAAAACTATATTTGCAAATCATGTATGGCAAAAAATCATGGAAATATTGGCAAATTTCATAAATTATATCGATAAATCTGGTCTAGTTTATGTAATTGACGTTATAGGCCAATTTTGAGGGCAGATTCGAACTCAGCAGCAGAAAATACATATAAAAATCATATTTGCACATCATGTATGTCAAAAAATCAGGGAAATACTGGCAAATTTCATAAATTATATCGATAAATGAGCTCTACTTTGTGTAATTCACGTGGTAGGCCAATTTTGAGGGCATATTCGAACTCAACAGCCGAAAATACATCTAAAAATCATATTTGCAAATCATGTATGTCCAAAAATCATGGAAATATGGGCAAATTTCATAAATTATATCGATAAATGAGCTCTAATTTGTGTATTTGACGTGGTAGGCCAATATTGAGGGTAGATTCGACCTCAGCAACCGAAAATACATCTAAAAATCATATTTGCAAATCATGTATGTCCAAAAATCATGGAAATATGGGCAAATTTCATAAATTATATCGATAAATGAGCTCTAATTTGTTGAATTGACATGGTAGGCCAATTTTGAGGGCAGATTCGAACTCAGCAGCCGAAAATACATCTAAAAACTATATTTGCAAATCATGTATGGCAAAAAATCATGGAAATATTGGCAAATTTCATAAATTATATCGATAAATGTGGTCTAGTTTATGTAATTGACGTTATAGGCCAATTTTGAGGGCAGATTCGAACTCAGCAGCAGAAAATACATATAAAAATCATATTTGCACATCATGTATGTCAAAAAATCAGGGAAATACTGGCAAATTTCATAAATTATATCGATAAATGAGCTCTACTTTGTGTAATTCACGTGGTAGGCCAATTTCGAGGGCATATTCGAACTCAACAGCCGAACATACATCTAAAAATCATATTTGCAAATCATGTATGTCCAAAAATCATGGAAATATGGGCAAATTTCATAAATTATATCGATAAATGAGCTCTAATTTGTGTATTTGACGTGGTAGGCCAATATTGAGGGCAGATTCGACCTCAGCAACCGAAAATACATCTAAAAATCATATTTGCAAATCATGTATGTCCAAAAATCATGGAAATATGGGCAAATATCATAAATTATATCGATAAATGAGCTCTATTTTGTGTAATTCACGTGGTAGGCCAATTTTGAGGGCATATTCGAACTCAACAGCCGAAAATACATCTAAAAATCATATTTGCAAATCATGTATGTCCAAAAATCATGGAAATATGGGCAAATTTCATAAATTATATCGATAAATGAGCTCTAATTTGTTGAATTGACGTGGTAGGCCAATATTGAGGGCAGATTCAACCTCAGCAACCGAAAATACATCTAAAAATCATATTTGCAAATCATGTATGTCCAATAATCATGGAAATATGGGCAAATTTCATAAATTATATCGATAAATGAGCTCTACTTTGTGTAATTCACGTGGTAGGCCAATTTTGAGGGCATATTCGAACTCAACAGCCGAAAATACATCTAAAAATCATATTTGCAAATCATGTATGTCCAAAAATCATGGAAATATGGGCAAATTTCATAAATTATATCGATAAATGAGCTCTAATTTGTGTATTTGACGTGGTAGGCCAATATTGAGGGTAGATTCGACCTCAGCAACCGAAAATACATCTAAAAATCATATTTGCAAATCATGTATGTCCAAAAATCATGGAAATATGGGCAAATATCATAAATTATATCGATAAATTAGCTCTATTTTGTTGAATTGACATGGTAGGCCAATTTTGAGGGCAGATTCGAACTCAGCAGCCGAAAATACATCTAAAAACTATATTTGCAAATCTTGTATGGCAAAAAATCATGGAAATATTGGCAAATTTCATAAATTATATCGATAAATGTGCTCTAGTTTATGTAATTGACGTGATAGGCCAATTTTGAGGGCAGATTCGAACTCAGCAGCAGAAAATACATATAAAAATCATATTTGCACATCATGTATGTCAAAAAATCAGGGAAATACTGGCAAATTTCATAAATTATATCGATAAATGAGCTCTATTTTGTGTAATTCACGTGGTAGCCCAATTTTGAGGGCATATTCGAACTCAACAGCCGAAAATACATCTAAAAATCATATTTGCAAATCATGTATGTCCAAAAATCATGGAAATATGGGCAAATTTCATAAATTATATCGATAAATGAGCTTTAATTTGTGTATTTGACGTGGTAGGACAATAGTGAGGGTAGATTCGACCTCAGCAACCGAAAATACATCTAAAAATCATATTTGCAAATCATGTATGTCAAAAAATCATGGAAGTATGGGCAAATTTCACAAATTATATCGATAAATTAGCTCTATTTTGTGTAATTGACGTGGTAAGCCAATTTTGAGGGTGGATTCGAACTCAACTGCCGGAAATACATCTAAAAATCATATTTGCAAATCATGTATGTCTAAAAATCATGGAAATATGGGCAAATTTCATAAATTATATCGATAAATTAGCTCTATTTTGTGTAATTTCCGTGGAAGGCCAATTTTGAGGGCAGATTCGAACTCAGCAGCAGAAAATACATATAAAAATCATATTTGCACATCATGTATGTCAAAAAATCATGGAAATACTGGCAAATATCATAAATTATATCGATAAATGAGCTCTATTTTGTGTAATTCACGTGGTAGGCCAATTTTGAGGGCATATTCGAACTCAACAGCCGAAAATACATCTAAAAATCATATTTGCAAATCATGTATGTCCAAAAATCATGGAAATATGGGCAAATATCATAAATTATATCGATAAATTAGCTCTATTTTGTTGAATTGACATGGTAGGCCAATTTTGAGGGCAGATTCGAACTCAACAGCCGAAAATACATCTAAAAAACATATTTGCAAATCATGTATTGCAAAAAATCATGGAAATATTGGCAAATTTCATAAATTATATCGATAAATGTGCTCTAGTTTGTGTAATTGACGTGGTAGGCCAATTTTGAGGGCAGATTCGAACTCAGCAGCAGAAAATGCATATAAAAATCATATTTGCACATCATGTATGTCAAAAAATCAGGGAAATACTGGCAAATTTCATAAATTATATCGATAAATGAGCTCTATTTTGTGTAATTCACGTGGTAGGCCAATTTTGAGGGCATATTCGAACTCAGCAGCCGAAAATACATATAAAAATCATATTTGCAAATCATGTATGTCCAAAAATCATGGAAATATGGGCAAATATCATAAATTATATCGATAAATTAGCTCTATTTTGTTTAATTTATTGTTTAATATTTTGGGGAGGGTTTAGCACCATACTATCAGTACTGTCAGTGCAACGGTCTGACCGGTATGCTGGTCACAATATTGGAAGAGTGTGGCACTGTACAGGTTATGGTGTGCAAGATGTGCAAGATACAGTGTATGTCAGTAATGGGCTGTGTTGGCATCCATTGGGAGGGTCTACCACCATAATATCAGTACTGTCAGTGCAATGGTCTGACCGGTATGGTGGTCACAATATTGGCACAGGGTGGCACTGTACCGGTTATGGTGTGCAAGATACAGTGTATGTCAGTAGTGGGCTGTGTTGGCATCCATGGGGAGGGTCTAGCACCATAATATCAGTACTGTCAGTGCAACGGTCTGACCGGTATGGTGGTCACAATATTGGCACAGGGTGGCACTGTACCGGTTATGGTGTTATCCTGAATATTATTCCTAGGGGGTAGAGAAGAAACGTATATAAAGTAATAATTAGACCTGGGAAGATGAAATGGCCTAGGCTATAAATTTGATACCGGGTCGGCGTTTGACTTACTTGTAAACATATATGTGTAGGTTATCTGTGTTAGTCCCAGTAATATCTATGAAGTACTTCTAGTATTAAAGGAACTTAGCTGTGATGATAAGAGTGTAGGTTAGGTGATGGACATGTCGGTAGGTGTAGTTCAGTGAAGTTCTGTTGTAATGTGGCAGCAACTGGTGGTTGTTGTGTACGGGACGAAGTCTCTGTGTGAAGTGTACTGAGATACCCTTTTATCGTAACAATATAAATATATTTAAGGGTTCTATATTGTCTCCCCTTATTAAATAATAAGGGAAAATAAACTAAGATATAATTGGTGCAACCACAGTAATATTTATCCACAATGATGAATAAAGTAATGTGTATAAACAAAAAGGAACCAGCTGTCGTGAACCCGGGAAATTCAAACTAGGTATATATACCAGCTAGGATTCACGACAGGTGTGGAAGATACAGTGTATGCCAATAGTGGGCTGTGTTGGCATCCATGGGGAGGATCTAGCACCATAATATCAGTACTGTCAGTGCAACGGTCTGACCAGTATGGTGGTCACAATATTGGCACAGGGTGGCACTGTACCGGTTATGGTGTGTAAGATACAGTGAATATCAGTAGTGGGCTGTGTTGGCATCCATGGGGAGGGTCTAGCACCATAATATCAGTACTGTCAGTGCAACGGTCTGACCGGTATGGTGGGCACAATATTGGCACAGAGTGGCACTGTACTGGTTATGGTGTGTAAGATACAATGTATGTCAGTAGTGGGCTGTGTTGGCATCCATGGGGAGGGTCTAGCACCATAATATCAGTACTGTCAGTGCAACGGTCTGACAGACCGGTATGGTGGTCACAATATTGGCACAGGGTGGCACTGTACCGGTTATGGTGTGTAAGATACAGTGTATGTCAGTAGTGGGCTGTGTTGGCATCCATGGGGAGAGTCTAGCACCATAATATCAGTACTGTCAGTGCAACGGTCTGACCGGTATGGTGGGCACAATATTGGCACAGGGTGGCACTGTGCCGGTTATGGTGTGTAAGATACAGTGTATGTCAGTAGTGGGCTGTGTTGGCATCCATGGGGAGGATCTAGCACCATAATATTGGAACTGTCAGTGCAACGGTCTGACCGGTATGGTGGTCACAATATTGGCACAGGGTGGCACTGTACCGGTTATGGTGTGTAAGATACAGTGTATGTCAGTAGTGGGCTGTGTTGGGATCCATGGGGAGGGTCTAGCACCATAATATCAGTACTGTCAGTGCAACGGTCTGACCAGTATGGTGGTCACAATATTGGCACAAGGTGGCACTGTACCGGTTATGGTGTGTAAGATACAGTGTATATCAGTAGTGGGCTGTGTTGGCATCCATGGGGAGGCTCTAGCACCATAATATCAGTACTGTCAGTGCAACGGTCTGACCGGTATGGTGGGCACAATATTGGCACAGGGTGGCACTGTACCGGTTATGGTGTGTAAGATACAGTGTATGTCAGTAGTGGGCTGTGTAAGCATCCATGGGGAGGATCTAGCACCACAATATTAGTACTGTCAGTGCAACGGTCTGACCGGTATGGTGGTCACAATATTGGCACAGGGTGGCACTGTACCGGTTATGGTGTGTAAGATACAGTGTATGTCAGTAGTGGGCTGAGTTGGCATCCATGGGGAGGGTCTAGCACCATAATATCAGTACTGTCAGTGCAACGGTCTGACCGGTATGGTGGTCACAATATTGACACAGGATGGCACTGTACCGGTTATGGTGTGTAAGATACAGTGTATGTCAGTAGTGGGCTGTGTTGGCATCCATGGGGAGAGTCTAGCACCATAATATCAGTACTGTCAGTGCAACGGTCTGATCGGTATGGTGGTCACAATATTGGCACAGTGTGGCACTGTACCGGTTATGGTGTGTATGATACAGTGTATGTCAGTAGTGGGCTGTGTTGGCATCCATGGGGAGGATCTAGCACCATAATATCAGTACTGTCAGTGCAACGGTCTGACCGGTATGGTGGTCACAATATTGGCACAGGGTGGCACTGTACCGGTTATGGTGTATAAGATACAGTGTATGTCAGTAGTGGGCTGTGTTGGCATCCATGGGGAGGGTCTAGCACCATAATATCAGTACTGTCAGTGCAAGGGTCTGACCGGTATGGTGGTCACAATATTGGCACAGAGTGGCACTGTACCGGTTATGGTGTGTAAGATACAGTGTATGTCAGTAGTGGGCTTTGTTGGCATCCATGGGGAGGATCTAGCACCATAATATCAGTACTGTCAGTGCAACGGTCTGACCGGTATGGTGGTCACAATATTGGCACAGGGTGGCACTGTACCGGTTATGGTGTGTAAGATACACTGTATGTCAGTAGTGGGCTGTGTTGGCATCCATGGGGAGGGTCTAGCACCATAATATCAGTACTGTCAGTGCAAGGGTCTGACCGGTATGGTGGTCACAATATTGGCACAGGGTGGCACTGTACCGGTTATGGTGTGTAAGATACAGTGTATGTCAGTAGTGGGCTGTGTTGGCATCCATGGGGAGGGTCTAGCACCATAATATCAGTACTGTCAGTGCAACGGTCTGACCGGTATGGCGGTCACAATATTGGCACAGGGTGGCACTGTACCGGTTACGGTGTGTAAGATACAGTGTATGTCAGTAAAAGGCTGTGTTGGCATCCATGGGGAGGGTCTAGCACCATAATATCAATACTGTCAGTGCAACAGTCTGACCGGTATGGTGGTCACAATATTGGCACAGGGTGGCACTGTACCGGTTATGGTGTGTAAGATACAGTGTATGTCAGTAGTGGGCGGTGTTGGCTCCATGGGGAGGGTCTAGCACCATAATATCAGTACTGTCAGTGCCACAGTCTGACCGGTATGGTGGTCACAATATTGGCACAGGGTGGCACTGTACCGGTTGTGGTTTGTAAGATACAGTGTATGTCAGTAGTGGGTGTGTTGGCATCCATGGGGAGGGTCTAGCACCATAATATCAGTACTGTCAGTGCAACGGTCTGACCGGTATGGTGGTCACAATATTGGCACAGGGTGGCACTGTACCGGTTATGGTGTGTAAGATACAGTGTATGTCAGTAGTGGGCTGTGTTGGCATCCATGGGGAGGGTCTAGCACCATAATATCAGTACTGTCAGTGCAACGGTCTCTCTCTCTCTCACAAATGAGAACATAAGAAAACCGGAGTCTGCAGAGAGCCGATTGGCCCACACATGTCAGATCCCTTTCACACCCAACCCATCCCGCGCTCTCTCTCTCTCTCTCATATTTATCGCTATCTTCCTTACGTTTACGGCATCCTATTCTCTCACCATACTCCCTCTCTCTCCTTTCACAAATGAGAAAATAAAAAAAGTAAGAAAACGGGAGTCTCCAGAGCCGATTGACCTACACTTGGCAGATCCCTTTCACACCCAACCCATCTCGTTCTATCTAATTTCAAGTTGAAGCTCTATTGTTCTTCATCCCATTATAGCACTCGGTAGCCTATTTCACATATCTACAACTCTGTTACTAAACGGATAGAGGCAGATCCCTTTTACAGCCAATCTCTCCCTCTCTCCCTCTTGTTTGTTTGCACAATCTGCTCCTTCTGTAGTTTCTCCATGCCTGATAAGTTAAATGATCTTTTGATATCTGTGACACAGCATTTGTATCCAACACAATACCCTGCTTGCAAAACCGTCAAACCCCGGACAACGTTGCTTGCAACTTTAATTATTATTATTATTATTATTATTATTATTATGTCTTGTGTTTACCAGACAGGTTATTTTGTGTGATAAAGAATAACAATTGAGGTTTGGATGTTGAATACTACGGTAAACATTCACTTGGACAGTAAAACTGAAAACACTATACCAGCGATATGGCATCCTTAAATTCAGCACTTGAACGGTTACTTACACCTGGCTAGTCCAGAGAAAAGGAAACTAATTAATCCCGACGACTGTACACTCGGATACCATAGTCGCTAGCCCACTCATAAATATGTGTGTACTTCACCTATTTCTAACTATGGAAGTATATCTCTGGAAACCAATATATTATTATTGTTTTCTATAATCAACTACAAAACTATATATACTATTTATTGAAAAGAAAGTTCTATCTAAAAATCAACCGAGATAGTTATAATTGCATACAGAAAATCATAGGGTGTCCACAATTTCTTATGAGTGGGCTAGAAACTATGGTATCCGAGTGTACCTATTTTTAAAGATTGTGAAACATATAAGAAGACATAAGTAATGTTTTCATAAACATATAAGAAGACATAAGTAATGTTTTCATAAACATATAAGAAGACATAAGTAATGTTTTCATAAACATATAAGAAGACATAAGTAATGTTTTCATAAACATATAAGAAGACATAAGTAATGTTTTCATAAACATATAAGAAGACATAAGTAATGTTTTCATAAACATATAAGAAGACATAAGTAATGTTTTCATAAACATATAAGAAGACATAAGTAATGTTTTCATAAACATATAAGAAGACATAAGTAATGTTTTCATAAACTTGCCGATTACACACATTTACCTGGTAATACTGATACTGAATTCTTATTAACTACGAAGAGAGAGAGAGAGAGAGAGAGAGAGAGAGAGAGAGCGAGAGAAGTAATCCCAGCAGAGGTCGGCCTTACTTATCACCGTGACTGCAGACACGCATGCATCGGTGGGAACAATTTAGTCTATTGCATTTTAGTGAACCTCTCTCTGCCTCCTGCTTCCCTTATGGCTCCCTTGGGATACTAACGTCCTGGAGGATTACAGTAACTTTACAATATTTGCAAAATTATGTCATATTTGGTTCAGTAACCAAATTTTACTTCGTTATACCATTCTTAACCCTTTCAGTGCGATAACGCTAAATCAATTATGTTTTAGCTATCATTAGACCAAAATATTCAAGTCGGGAATGACTTGAAAGAGATACAAATCTCAATTTACCATTTGACCCCCACATATTCTTCCTAGACTGAACCAATATCTGATAAAAAAAATGAAATAGAAAAAACTGCACCATCGTAATGAAGTGGTTAAACACATAGACAGCTTGTTGCGTAACCCATCCCTGCTATAGGATCTGCTCCATCGAAAGCGAGTAGATATACTATAGTATCTTAACTATTCATAAACAAAGTGACTTTATAATTATTTAAGTCATGAAGACGAAATTATTCACTGCTTAACCCTCTCCGACATATGACGCGATGTTGAGCCTATTGGGGATACTTTAAAGCCTTTGTTACCATCAGGGGTATTTAGAAACCTTTAGTTTAGTTATTTCAACCTCTGCAGTTGTCTTTGAGTTAGCTGTGGGCAGAAAACTAATTTTGGAGAGGTAATTATAAGAGTGAGAGAACTCTATTTCTTATTGCTAATCTGGCAACTCTGCGTCATAAATGCGTGAAAGGGTTAATAGTTTGGGTAGTACAGTATAATATACTAATGGAGTTTCATGGAATGAAAAACAAGGGGAAATAGATTGAGAGGAAGACCTCGGATGGGATGGAGAGATGGTGTTATAAAAGCGTTGGAAGATAGACAGATGACTGAAGAACAGGCAAGAGAAGTGGTAATGAATAGGAATGATTGGATAATGCTTGTGGATAGATAAGTGATAACGCGGTCATAGGGAAAGGGGGTCGGACGACAGTTAGACTAGATAATAGCCCATCAGGCGCCTGGCCCGGGGAGCTGGTGTATGCTATAAAGGGCCTTGCCTGGAAGTAAGGTGAAGTGGCATTGTGGTGCTGGGCTTCGGTGCATGTCTGCCTGCTGAGACCAGAACCTCTCTGGGAGGTCTGGGACCGGGGCAATGCTGGAGGTCCCTATAGTGATCCTTGGTCTCTTGGTCTTCTCCTGGGCGACCTTGATGTGTGTGAGTTTATTTATTAATTCACTCTCTATATATATACTGTATATATACTGTATATATATATATATATATATATATATATATATATATATATATATATATATATATATATAGAGAGAGAGAGAGAGAGAGAGAGATAGATGCGAAAATGAGGGTAGAAAAAAAAGGAAAATAGTATGGTAAGTAAGTAATATTTAAGTAATCTACAAGAGAGTCTCAAAATATGAGCCATTACTTAAAATTTATGCAATTTTATATTAGTTGGGTGTGTAAGGGATCTGCTTCATATGAGCTGGTAGGCCCTCTGCAGATTTCCTTGTTCCTTATGTTCTTCATATTTTCCAACTTTCCATAAATATATAAATGGTGCTTATATGTTATACAGAAAATAACAGGGAGAACAAGGGAGGCTATGAGAAGGGATGGACCAGAAATACACACACACAAATACAGAGAGAGAGAGAGAGAGAGAGAGAGAGAGAGAGAGAGAGAGAGAGAGAGAGAGAGAGAGAGAGAGAGAGAGAGAGAGAGAGAGAGAGAGAGAGATAAAGGAGTGGCCGGACATACACACACAAATACGCACATACACACACACACACACACACATATATATGTGGAATCAGTTGGATGATGAAGTGGTGGGTGCGGGGAATATCCACATTTTTAAAGCCAAATTAGATAACAGAATCTTTGGAGGCGGGACAATACGAGCCTAAAAACTCAAATCCTGTATACTACAATTAGGTGAGTACATAGTTCCACAAAGGGAGAGAGAGACCCACAAAGGGGTGGCCGGACACACATACAAATATACACAACACCCACAGCAAGCGAGAGAGATAGAGTTGAAAGAGTGACAGGGCCATAATCAAGGGACGTTCAAGCCAAAATGCCTGGGCACACGGAATTTGAAACAATTTAAGTCATAGGAAGAGGGAAAGACTGATTCTGAGAGAGAATTCCAGAGCTCAGCAGTTGGATAGAAGAAAAATTGAGATTGACGTTTCACTCTTGGGTTGAAGAGTTGCACAGAGGAGGGGTGGAATTGTGTTGCAAGGCGGGTACTACGTACCCTACGTAGAGGTGGTATACACTGGGAAAGCTCCGAGGACATTGATTATTGTATTAGTTTTACTGTCATGGAATCGCTTCATCGCGACTTTGCTGTGTCTACCAGTTCAGTAATCTACTTAATAAACTCGCTTTGTCTTTTCCACTTATATATTTATTATGTATGATTGATTTACACTGTCAATTAATTGGTGATATACGGTATGTGGTTAGAATCCTTGGGCAGAGGATTCAAACCCATGTGCAGTCCATGTTTTAACTAATGTAGCTTTTCATCATTAAGAGTTTATATTCAAGTGAGTACCCTGAACCACTTGAGAAAGGTAATGAAACAACCTCGGTGTTGTTTGACAGTAATATATATTATATATGTATCTATGGTTTGGGAAGAGGCCACACGCAACTCAGAAACCCACTACACCTTCATATACTTTTTGTATATACTTGAATTGCTCTTTCCTCTTAGTTCATGCACCTCTAACTGTAAATTATATGTGTATCGTCCTCAAACCAATTTTAGAACAACTACTCAGGCCTTCATGGAATATTCTAGGATAATTACGAATGACCAGTACAACCGTTGATCAATTCTAGTTTTTCTGAAGCTCAGAGGTATCCAGGTCAATGATAGTTAATCACGAAATATATTTTACGTTGAATTTAGTCCAACCTGACCAGAGAGCCAACATTTTTGTAAAAAGCTTCAATATATAGTTTTCTCGCCTGTAACATTAGCATTAACTCTATAGTTATTATAAGTTTTCGATCAAACCATTGTATATCCAATTCTCTGTTTTGTCTTGCTTGTCCTCTTTCCTTGACTATTCATTAACCCCTTTTATCCTGTTGCAATTATTTTTCAATCAAACTCTTCACCATCCTCTTTCGTTCCCTCTCTTATCTTCTCCAGCCTTCCGGGAAGATTGCATTTCAGGAAGACTGGTTTTCGGCGAGGTTGAGGAAATGGTTTCCTTATTATTTTTCAAGCTCCTTTTACATGCAGAGCGAGTTTGTGCTGAAGGTTGGCAACTAGAAGTATCTGAGAATATAGTGTTAATAGTGATGTATACTGGTTGTCAGAGTATGTTGGCAATTCTGCAGTTTTTTGGGGGGTAGACAGTGGTATATGATGAGCTAAACTACGCTAAACAAGCAAAATTCAATGATTACTGATATTCGTATAATGCATGATATGTAAGAAATAATTATTAACTTCTATTATATGCGATCATAAACAGAAAACCATGGAAAGTTTTAGACAACAACAATTACAATGACTGTATAATATCAAACAATTGCAAACATTCAAATACTGTTTTCTATATGTCTATAACGATCCTTGCAGCATTCTATATTCTAATATCTCCGGTCTTCTTAAGGGGAGGAACACCGTTTTTCTGGACCCCCTTTTCCCTAATGTTTAACCCCACTAGTTTTGAGATTATAAGACGTTCGGCCCATTAGTTTGGCGAATTTAACACCTTTCGCCCAATTTCGTTGTCGATTTTAAGACCTTTTGTGCCATTTAGGTGTCGATTATTTCCTGGCGAGCGATAGCGAGCCTGCAATTTTAAGAGGAACCGGCCTTCGGCCGGGACATCATCCTACCGAAAAATGTACAAATTTATAGGATTTTCTAAGCTTGATGGAGGTCTAGCGAGGAAACTAAATAAATTAATAGACCAAACAAACGGTCATTGTCCCCTTAAAAGAGTTATAGGGATAGTTAATATTTCCACGCTCCAATGCATCTCTATCCTGATGGACGGTTTATATTCTTGTGCGTTAAGAGGAGGCTGGCCGTTTGTTTGGTCTATTAATTCATTTATTCATATGTTTTTTTTAATTTCCTCCCTAGACCTCCATCAAGCTTAGAAAAACGCCCCATAGATAAATTTGTACATTTTTCGGTAGAAAAATGTCCCGGCCGAAGGCCGGTTCCTCTTAAAATTGCAGGCTCGCTATCGCTCGCCAGGAAATAATCGACACCTAAATGGCACGAAAGGTCTTAACATTGACAACGAAATGGGGCGAAAGGTGTTACAATCGCCAAACTAATGGGCCGAACGTCTTATAATCTCAAAACTAGTGGGGCTAAACATTAGGGAGAAGGGGGTCCATAAAAACGGTCTGCCTCCCCTTAATACATAAACCAGGCGACCTTTTAAGGCCCGCACTAGTAATTCTTTGCCCGGAAAAGTGCTGTAGCAGCTATTTATCACTGAACACTTTGTTTCATCCACAGCCATAAAAAAAAGGCAATTGGAAACTTCAGCGGTAAATTCGAAGTAACGCTTACTGAATTCGCAAATACAAAAATTCCCTGGGCACAATAGCGCAGTAAGAATGTATAGTGCTCCAGTGAGAGGAATTATACCAGTTATAATTATCAGCAATGAGTCCGAATGAGTGAATTTGTATTTTGTTTTTGCGTGTGCATTGTTTTCTGTTGTGTTGTCCCTATTCTGGTTCTGTCTTGAGTCGACCACCCCCCCCCCCCTCCAAAGAAAAGAAAAAGAAAATAAAAAAAGGAAAAATGGAAAAAAGAAAAGAAAACAATTGGAAAAGTGGGGATTGGGTCTGAATATATAGAATATAATAGAGTCTGAATATAATTTATATTAATAATAATAATATAATTCTCAAGAATAAGGTAGGCAGAGTGTATATAAATAATATTCAAGAAAAACTCTTGGTTGACAACAAGTTCGTTAAGAGGGGTCACCGTTTTGTTTTTATCTTTCTCTCCTTTTCTCTCTTTCCCTGGCTTGTATCCATTCGGCCCCATTCAGCCAACTGTTTTAAGACGTTTATCCCCATCCAGGTGTCGATTTCTTCCTGGCGAGCGATAGCTAGGCAGCATTGTATGGAGAAATCCTGCTTCACCGGAGACATTTTTCTATCGAAAAATGTACAAATTTAGCTTGCTGTAAAACAAAAATATATATATGCGGGCTCGCTACCGCTTGCCAGGAAAATATTGACACCTGAATGGGGGTAAACGTCTTATAACAGTAGACTGAATGAGGCCGAATGGATACAAGCCAAAGAGCGAGGGAGAGAAAGAGTAAAAAGCGAGGTAGGCTCCCTTAAACAATTTACAGATATACTATATAAACTTATAATAACAAGCTACCGTTCTTTTTATCACTACCAAACTCCCTAACAAAAATCAAAGCAAAGTAGTCTTTACAAAACAATTTCAATAAACAATTAGATTATGTATGTCAAGTTGAAATAACACAACTGTATTCTACAATCTGTATTACAAACGTATTCAATACATTATCAAAGAAGCATTACACAATATTCTTTCTCCATACATAACTGTCTTGCAATTTTAGCCCTAATATATTCACGTTCATACCATTTATGAGGACACTCATCTCGATCATCAATACAATCGTACAACTTATGAAAACCATTTAATTAATGTAATTTCTCACCAACTGACAAACATAAAAGGAAGATAACAGGTCGACAAACAAAAACACCCGATATAATGTGCGATTACTACTCAGTTATCGTAAAACTGTGGATTGATACTAGAACGATAACTACAGTAGTTTTGAATGTCTATCTATCTACCTATCTATATGGTCAGGCCCAATCCCCATTTTTCCTATTTTTATGTTTATTTTCTATTATATTATTTTTTTTTTCTTTGGGAATGTATCCTGTACTTATGTTTCCAAGCAATAATCTTCCACACTAACCACCCAGACAATTTGTTTATGTGACGTCACTTCAATCAACAGAATATGAAGCTCCTCGTTATCCCTTAACACCCCCCCCCCCCCCCCCTCTGCCTCAGTCAACGGATGAATAAAACGTTCTAGACAAATACGGGATAATTAGGCCAGTGTTCTCGCCTGTCTTCCCTAATGAGTTTCTAATGACTTTGAACCTTGGCCAAAAATAAATTTTGCTTCACTACTATATTCAAATATCTGTGTGTAGTTAGGGACGCAGTGTTTGATACCCCTGTTGTTTAGAGGTTGCATGCTACTGAATATATTATACCTCGTCTGTCAGTCGCAAACCAATTCCTAAATTGGGTTCCCGGACATCTCAACCAGTAGACCATTTCAACCAATAGCTCTCAGCCAGTGCCAAATCAACCAAGACCAACAAAACCAGTGCCGCAATATAGTACTAACCTAACCTAACCTAACCGTATTGGTTGATTTGGTGCTGGTTGAGAGCTACTGGTTGAAATGGTCTACTGGATGATTTGTCCGGATACCCCTAAATTATGATATCTCCGGGGTATCAACAGCGGTATAACCTACTGCGTTGCACAATATGACATTGTTTATTAAAACACATCAATACCTGAGAGCTGTTATATCGATTATGAAAGAGGAAACGTATTGACACCTGGATGGGGGTAAACGTCTTAAAACAGTAGGCTGAATGGGGCCTAATGGATAAAAGCCAAAGAGAGAGGGAGAGAAAGAGAAAAAAAGGCGAGGTGGGCTCCCTTAAATTATTATCGTGGTATATCTGGTATATTTCTCTCTCTCTCTCTCTCTCTCTCTCTCTCTCTCTCTCTCTCTCTCTCTCTCTCTCTCACTATTACTCCTCTACCTTATCTTAATACCTCAATCGCTTTCCAATTTTCTCAAAAGCCGTTGTAGTTCACCTCACGCTCCCACATTTCTTTCTCATCAGACAATGCCTTCGCGGTGACCGCCATGTTGCATGTCTTGCGCTAAAATAACTTCCGTTTCCCAACTTTACCCCTTCTGTACCAGCGACGTCTTTGTAATTAGATTTTGGCTATATGTAGACGATTGTGTGCACTTTAACCCTTTCAGTACCAGCGACGTGTGCTATACTTTATGCTAGCTATGTTTTGACGGTATTTTGCAGCTTAGGAAATATATATGGTAGTTGAAAGGGTTGGTTGAGACGTATTGAAGCCTTATTATTGGTAGAGGTTCTTCCTAAACTGAATAAAATCGCCTAATAGTTGCCAGAATATGATATAACGGACGTCGCTGGTACTCAAAGGGTTAAGACGGATCTGTGGTAGTAAAAAGGGTTAAGCCAGATAGTTCGAAGCCTGTTATTTGCTGGAGGCCCTTTTAACCCTTTCAAGCTCCAGTACGCATTTCTGTTTTGTTTTCTGGTAATTATTAGACGATTTTATTCAGATTAGGAAGGGTATACGGAAGTCAGAGGGTTGATTGAGATAGTCTTTACCCTTTTAATACCCACAGATCCTTCCTGAGCTGCATAACATCCTCTAATGATAGCCAAAATATACTGCTAAAACGCGTCAGAGCTTCAAGGGGTTAAAACTGAATATAATCGTCTAATAGCAGCCAGAAAAAAGTTAAAAGGAAGGCGCCGATAGAGAAGGGGTTAATCTAGCTAAGCATCTATTAATCTAACTTAGCCTAGCCTAATCTAATCTACCATAGTTTTACCTAAACTATAACCTAGCCTATTGGATCAAAATGTTAACAAAACCTGCTCTTACTCAAAGCTAACCTAGCCAATGATAACCTGACTAAGATTAACGTAACAATAAGATTAACGTAACAATAATGGATCTTAGTGTTAATGGACTTTGACGCGGGGGCAGGAGTCCGGATCATTAACGTATTTCAATAAGCGGATATATCTTAACCCTTTGAGTACCAGCGACGTGTGTTATATTGTAATCTAGCTACATGTATACGATATTATGCAGCTTTGGAAGGATCTGTGGTAGTTCGATGGGTTGGGTGAGATACTTTTAAACTTTATTATTATTATTATTATATATATATATATATATATATATATATATATATATATATATATTATATATATATATATATTCAAGCGAAATACATTTGGAAGCCATATACTTATTTAATGACTCAATTTTGTATGGACTAATACAAAATACCTTCTTTTTTTTTTGGCTGAAGACAAAAACCTTTCGTAACACAAAAATATATTTCGGCCGTACACCATAATCATGTTTCCCACAACCCCTTATATCCTTTATTTTGAAGCGAATTACTAGCTAAGCCTCCTTGAGACATGGACACGGTACCCGGGATAAGGTCGCAATTATGTTCTAGCTTTATTTTTCGACCCCTAAGGAAGGTATCGTCTGTTTGAAATCCCTTTTCTTTTTCTTTTTTACCCATGCATAACACAATAAATTTTGACGCATGTATAAGACAATTGTGCGAATAATAGAAGATATTTTTTTTTTTTCAAGAATATCAATTATATAGCATTGTTATGTGACTGTTTTTAAGGGAGGTTTTTAGTGTGTTTCCTAGACTTCCATCAAGCTTGAAATTACACCCCCTTGACCCCTTTTCAAGATAAATTTGTACATTTTTCGGTAGAAAAATTTCCCGGCCGAAGGCCGGTTCCTCTTAAATTACAGGCTCGCTATCGGTCGCCAGGAAAAAATCGACACCTAAATGGGACGAAAGGTCTTAAAAGTGACATAAATGGGGTGAAACTTCTTAAAATCGCCAAACTAATGGGGCAAACATCTTAAAATCTCAAAAGCAATGGGGCTAGACATGAGAGAGAAAGGGGTCCAGAAAAAAGTCCCTCAAGTGGATATCTCCCCTTAAAAAGGCTCTCTCTCACACACACAAACACACACACATAGGCGGCTCAGCGAACATCTCACTCTCATTCCAAACAAAGCAGAACATACCTGAGGCATTAAGCCGCAGCAATTGGTGTACTTAGCCTTCATCCCAACTCCATGATCACTTCCACTATTACAGACCTCTTAATGGCTGCAATTACCACCAAATGGCTGTCATTTGGGGGGCGGGTTGTGGCAGGATAGGGAGGGGTTAAAAGGGCAGGGGTACATTGATACATGTAGCAAAAGGGTTACATAGAAATACATAGATAAACACAAAATGGTGACCATACAATTCATACCGTTTTTGTTTCTATGTGTATTAAAGAGAAAAAAGGCAGGTTGCATGTAACGAGTGTCCCCCTCCAATGCCAGAAAGGTGACAGATAGCCAATTTCAAGAGAAGTTGAGGTTAAAGTGTTTGGACACAAAGTTTAAACCAGTTTAAGTCATAGGATGAAGGAAAGATTGATCGAAGGAGAAAGTTCCTGAGTATACTTGTTGAGTATAAGATAGACTGATAACATTTGCTACTTCTTGGGTTAGAGAGCTGGACAGAATAGGAGTGGAACTGCATCGAAAGGCGGGTGCCTCATACTCATTGCAAGGGAAGGGGTATGCACTGAGAGAGCCCTGAAAAACACTAATTGTTGTAATAGCAATGAAAGAGTGAAAGAGATGCAACATTGTGACGTGTAGAAAGAGATTGTAGGGAACTAGTAAGAGTAAGCGAGTTGATGAGGCATAATATGCCTTGGACTCTGCCACATCTAATTTTTGGGAAGCTGTTTTAGCGAGAGTGGTAATATGATCTTTCCAAGAAAGGACGGATGCAAAAGATACACCAAGAATATTAACCCAGGGACTGTGGCCAGACTCTTAAAAGGTTCTACTGGGTGAATGCAGCCAGACTCTTAAGATCCAAGGCCTAAAAAAAAAATGTTTAAAACACCCCAGTGGCACTCAAAACAAAGCAATTTGTGATTATATGAGATAATTCCCCTCCATTACTTTCTACCACTCCTACGCATGTGCCCCCCCCCCTCCCCCCATGTTTCCCCTCCTACACATATATATATATATATATATATATATATATATATATATATATATATATATATATTATTTATGTGTGCACCTTATTTACAGTTCCTACGGACTTTGTCCTTGGTCACAACAGTACCACCAGCCACTATTTGTTATGAATCTGGTCCTTATACTTATATCAATCACTGTCTTAACCTTCTTAACCGTACAATCCTAGCGACGGCAAAGAGCCATCAGTAGATAAATCATTCCCCAGTCCCAGCTCAGTAATATACGATCCTTGTAACTGCCCATATCAGGCAGTGCATGGTGCCACGACATTTGGGCACTGCTCTAGGATCTTGGCAACATTTCTCAGCTTATATCCAAGCCCCCACAGGCTAGGAGAGGCAGTATTCCTCTATCTTTTGAGGTGGGAGGTTGTTATATATTGCCTCTGAAGCCATTTTGGCCACATTGCTGGGACTAGAGGGTACATTTATGGTAGTATCCTATGGTACAGTAGGGGTTAACTACTCTAACCTAACCTTCCTAACTGTGTTGGGGCCACGGTGACAAAGCCCGAAGTGACAAATAGCCGGAGTGACCTGTTCCCATTCAACCATAATAATATAGAAATGCATCGAGCTCAAGTGAAGCAGGTAAATATTATGTTGGTATCTGAAGTACTGTATAACTTTGCCTAAAAGGTTGAACAATTCCATTGAGTATTATGACTCACAACTGTATTTATTGACAAGGACAGAAAAAGCGTTTATCCGGTTTGTGCATAGTGAGTGGTGTGTGGTCGGTGGCAGGAGCCCCTTGATGCATGGCCCTTCGAAGACAGCCAGCCGGGCATAATGTAGGTTTCATGGCTTGTCGATACACGTCCCTGCTCAGGCCCTCAGTTGGCAGAGTTTTTCCAACTGTGTGTTCATAGGTGACGATGCTTTTTCTTATTGTAGTTTCACAGAAAGAAAGTTTAAAGCTAGGTAGAGTAATCTAGCTTTCCATTAAGTACCAGCTATTATTAAATAATCTAGTTAATTCTAGCTATTTGATTTAATCCTATATATATATGAAAGGCAAGTGATTTTTGACCAGTTCCAATAATATTCTTAATTTTATTTACACATAAATTATTCCCATGTGAATATGAGTAAAATGACAATGAGTAAGAACAGTTACACTCCACTCCTTTGTCTGAATTTTAACCCTTAACTGTCGGCGCGCAACATAAGTCGAGTTAAATAAAGCTGGACTATGTGGCGGCGCTCGACATAGGTCGTGTGGCAATTTCAGCACGTAATGTTGCTGAGAGAGAGAGACAAGTGGTGGCAGGAGAGTAGCGAGCGTATGACTGCTCCAGACCACCGCGGCGAACCTACTGACACGAATCCCACCTCCTCCCTCCCTCTCTCACTCGCTATATACGATATTGTATGGGGAAAGTGCCTAATTACATGCTTTTTGCACTCTCGTTGCACGGTTGTTGCAAGAAAACTAGCCATCATAAAAGGATCGTTATGGTGTCATTCGAAAGCTCTGTTTATGCCCTTTCAGGGATAGATACTTGTTTTACGTTCTGGGTCTTATTTAGGCATGAAAATGATCACATAAACAGCCCTATTTTGGCTAAAAACACCCCGCTGGGCGGTACATATAAATAAACCGCCTAGGCCGCTAATAAGGTGTTTTACGTCAGATGCTTTACTTGCAGTTCAAAAGAGCAAAATGTAACATCATTTTTGTCTAGAACTATGTGACTATAAATTTAGGTATGCATAGGTGCAGACCTTGCCATTGTTGACGCTTCAACATAAAACATGAACGGTGTTGGGGGGGACAGGGAGGGGGGGGGAGGAGGGTGCTTTATGGAACAACATAAAACATAAAACATGAACGGTGTGTGGGGGTCAGGGAGGGGGGGGGGATGAGGGTGCTTTATGGAACAACATAAAACATAAAACATGAACGGTGTGTGGGGGTCAGGGAGGGGGGGGGGGAGGAGGGTGCTTTATGGAACAACATAAAACATAAAACATGAACGGTGTGTGGGGGTCAGGGAGGGGGGGGGGAGGGGAGTGCTTTATGGAACAACATAAAACATAAAACATGAACGGTGTGTGGGGGTCAGGGAGGGGGGGGGGGGGAGGAGGGTGCTTTATGGAACATAAAACATAAAACATGAACGGTGTGTGGGGGTCAGGGGGGGGGGGGGGGGAGGAGGGTGCTTTATGGAACAACATAAAACATGAACGGTGTGTGGGGGTCAGGGAGGGGGGGGGGAGGAGGGTGCTTTATGGAACAACATATTACCTAAATGCTATATTAACCCTTTGAGTACCAGCGACGTGTGTTATATTTTATTCTAGCTATATTTATATGAATTTATGTAGCTTAGGAAGGATCTGTGGTAGTTAAAAGGGTTGATTGAGATAGTTCGAAGCCTTTTAATTGCTAGAGATCCTTCCTCAACTGAATAAAATCGTCAAATAGTTGCCAGAATAGATAGAAAAAGACGTCGCCGGTACAGAAGGGGTTAATGCCTTTTGTCTCCTCCATACACATAGAAAACAAAATGACTCATATGCAGTGCTTGATTGTGCTGCATTTACCGATTCCTGCGTTCTTACACAATATACAAAGGGAGCTTCACTCTCCCTATCATTATCGACTCCACTAACTCTGATCTTTCAGTTCTTTATATTTACAGTTTTCGAGGATCTTCTAAAATTTAATAAAATATCTAGGTGATTCTCAAATATGTGATTTTCTCTTCGAGAGGTTGTTTTCATGAATAATAATATTTGTTTAGGAAAAAAGTAGAACATTAATTTCGATAGGCACATAAACCTGAAATAATCTTTGCAATGGAACCACAGATACTACATGTATTCCTCGTGAACTAAATATATATAATAAAAGTTGAGCGAGCAAAGGAGAAGGCAACAAGATAGGTTTTTACCGTTATCCGAGACGGTGGAGTCTGAGGCTTGGCCCTGGTTAGTAATGAGAGAGTGGAATAAAAATGTACTCCCCATCTCTCTTTCACTAATTATCAATCAATATATCTATCTTATCTGATTCGAATTAATGAGACGGATACAGTATATAAATTAAAAATTACATGAGTCAAGCTTCTTTTCCAAGTAATGTAGGCATCTCATTAAAATGTACGCTTAGGCTATAAGTTATATTGATGGATTCATCTAAGAGAAGAACTTGAATCAATAGAAAGCAGAAGATGTACAGCTACTGACAAATGTTCGTGAGCTCTTGCAATTTTCTTTATGCAAATAATCCATTTATATTGATGTTCAGATCAAATCAACTATATACAGTCTAAATATAAGCATTTGTGTTCATTATATATAGCTGATTTGATCTGATCATCAATCTAAATGGATATATTTGCAACTATTACAACAACCAGTGTTCGTCAGAGCTCTCTGTGTATACCCCTTCCTTTGCAGCGTGTGCGAGACACTCGCCTTTCAACACAGTCCTACTCCTATTCTGTCCAGCTCTCCAACCCAAGAATTGGCAAATGTTCTCAGTCTGTCTTCTACTCAACAAGTGAACTCTGGAACTCTCTCCCTCGATCAATCTTTCCTTCATCCTATGACTTACACTGCTTTAAACTTCGTGTGTCCAGGCATTTTGACTCAAACGTCCCTTAAATTTGGCTCTGTCACTCCTTTACTTTGGGGGAGACACACGCTACAGGCAACCTGCCTTTTGTCTCCTCCATACACATAGAAAACAAAATTATTCTCCAGATACTTAATAGGATTGTCCTAATATGATGTTAATTAAAGAGATGATTCAACAGTAGAGTGTGATATGCCTTATGGATAGTTTGCCGTTATTTTTCTGTATGTTCATCTATTCCTTAAATATTTGATGTATCCCTATTGAAAACAGTGTACAGTGGAATATTGAAAACAGTGTACAGTGGAATATTGAAAACAGTGTACAGTGGAATATTGAAAACAGTGTACAGTGGAATATTAAAAACAGTGTACAGTGGAATATTGAAAACAGTGTACAGTGGAATATTGAAAACAGTGTACAGTGGAATATTAAAAACAGTGTACAGTGGAATATTGAAAACAGTGTACAGTGGAATATTGAAAACAGTGTACAGTGGAATATTGAAAACAGTGTACAGTGGAATATTGAAAACAGTGTACAGTGGAATATTGAAAACAGTGTACAGTGGAATATTGAAAACAGTGTACAGTGGAATATTGAAAACAGTGTACAGTGGAATATTAAACTTGTTACAGAACCACAATTCTGACCAATAAAAACTAACCCCTCTATAACTATCGCCAGAATATTTCTGCAAACGTCAAAATAAATTAATGTTTTCGCTATAAAGTTCATTGTTCCACCGTATTATGTCTATCATTATATGAATTACAATCTATGATAATGTCAATATACTGTGTTTGTATAATTTTGTCCATAGCAGTGCAACTGCAGGTCCTTACTTAATCGTGTTTTTTTTTTGTTTTTTTTTGTAAACGACTTAGCCTACTTGGATTGATTTAAATATCAGTAATTGTCATTGCTTTATTTTTAGTAATTTCCAATCATTTATAAAGTCCTGATGAAGAAAGAGTAAGCAAAATGTAAACATCAGCATAAACTGATGTTTTTAAATTTGCTACCTAATTTGTAGTCTGTGTTGTTCCCGGATACTTTACTTTGATAATATATTAATGTAGATAATACAAAAATCAATTGGTAACATTTAACTATTTTTTTTCTTCTTCTAAGGATTTAACAGTGCAATGTTCTGCTTTGTAGATACCCATTTATTCCTATATAAAAACTAATGTATATACAGTACCGGGTATATATATACAGTATATGCCTATATGTGATAGCTAGATAGATAGATAAACAGATTGACTTCAATAAATATGATTCATATTTTCATAGCCATTAGTACAAAAAGGTTGAGCAAAAAACTGCATCCAATTAGTATACAAATCCAGCAATTATACAAAAGCCACGAAGCTCCCTCTCGGCCCGCGTCCTCTGGGGGAGACCCTTTACAACATAGACATGAGATCGAACCACATTTCCACCAACATACAACTGTACGAATGTTTGCTATATTGTTATCCTACACATGATTATATTTTTGTTCACCAACCAACTCTACTTTTAAACTCATTTAATTAAATTAACAAACACATGTGGCAATCCAAGGACTCGAACCTAGGGAACTCACACCGAAAATCCGCGCATTTATGATACAAGAACTAAGGAAAATACGATGTAATCAAAATATAAAACGTAACTAAGTGATACAGTGTACCCTGCCATAAACCAACACGTATTTCCTTACTCTACTTTGTAAATGAATCAAATACCTTTCCCTCAATTTTAATACTACACCATTCAGACACTCACCGGAGAAATATCCACCAATCTTGATGACAGGAAAACGGAAACATAGATCCCGTCATCGGAATCAATTACCAAAGCACTGTTAACCCGGCGAGCGCGCACAGGGTGTAGTGGACACCATATAACTGGGCGACGAAATTAGGCCTCCTTCCCACCTAAAATCGTCATTTTACGATAAATATCGGTATTACTTATTCATATGCGCCTATTTTACGTTTAATATGAAAATAGTAACATGTAACAACAATAAAACAAGTGGGAATAGTGTTTGTATGGTCAAAATTGCGAATTATAGTCGGCCGGTCCATTCATGCATTGTAGAGCAGAGCGAGCCAGACCCCTCCCCTTGTGAGGCCGGATTTCTCCATACAATGCTAGCACGATATCGCTGGCCAGGAAGATATCGACACATGGATGGGGATAAACGTCTTAAAACAGTTGGCTGAATGGGGCCGAATGGATACAAGCCAGGGAAAGAGTGAAAAGGAGAGAATGATAAAAAAGCCGGTGACCCCCCATAACGAACAGCGTGGCATAGAAAATATATATCCAATGTTTTACTGTGGATTTTCGAAACATAGGTACAAAAATGTCAGCAGTTGTCTGACCTCTGTTTTTTAAAGTGGCACCAGAGTGTGTGAGGATTTATGCCACAAGTTGCGAGGAAGAGTGAGAATGGCCCTGCTAATTTCAGTAAGGGCTGTTATTTAGGGGGCTTTCGTCTGCCTTCTTTCCTTCCTCTGCCTCTCCTTAACCCGTTCAGTACCTGTGACATCCTTTTAATTATATTCCGGCAATGTTTAGACGATTTTATCCAGCTTAGGGAGGACCGCTAGCAATAATAAGGCTTCTAACTATCTCAACCAACCCCTTTAACTACCACCGATCTCTTTTAAGCTGCATAATATCGTCTAAATATTGCTAGAATAAAATATAACACACGTCGCTGGTACTCAAAGGGTTAATAACTACAGAAATGTATCACAAATCAAGCATTTATCGTAGTTCGCATTGTTATAGACAGTTGAATTGCTTGTGATCGTTAAGGGAGCCCACCTCGCTTATTTTCTCTTTTGCTCCCTCTCTCTTTGGCTTGTATCCATTCGGCCCCATTCAGCCTACTGGTTTAAGACGTTTGCCCCCATTCAAGTGTCAATATTTTCCTGGCGAGCGGTAGCGAGCCAGCATATATATATTTTTGTTTGGACAGCAAGCTAAATTTGTACATTTTTCGATAGAAAAATTTCTCCGGCAAAGCCGGATTTCTCTATACAATGCTGGCTCGCTATGTCCCGGCCGAAGGCCGGCCTTCAGCCGGGACACTTTTCTACCGAAAAATGTATATATATATATCTTGAGGGAGTCTAGGGGGTGTTTTACTAAGCTTGATGATGGAGATATAGCGAGAAAACTTAAAAAATAAACATATAAATTTATCATGAAAGGGAGTCTAGGGGGTGTTTTTTCTAAGCTTGATGGAGCTCCAGCGAGGAAGCTTAAACATAAATAAATAAATATATATATAAATATATATAAAAAACAAGCACTACCCCCCCACCCCCCCTCCTCCCCCATCCCATCGGCGTGCGTGTTCGTTCTCCTTTTACACACCCTGGAAGAGGCCGTTGTTTGCTGGTTAGATAATTCTCCACCCATGGGCTCTGCTTATACGTCCGTGAACTACAATTATCTTGGGATGAAAAGTGATTATGGGGCTATAATATATATAATAATAATAATACTTCCAGAGAGAGAGAGAGAGAGGGCTTCGTTGTATTATATAACCACACCGACCCCTGTATAATTATGTCCTGTTGTATAGACCTCTTTGTTCGTTGTTTTATGTTGTGTTTTGTGTTTTCCCTGTTCTTGCTCTGTCTTGAGTCGGCCACCCCCCAGAAAACAAAAAATAATAGAATAGAATAAAATAGAAAATGAAAATAAAAAATAGACAAAATTTACACATTTATCTTGAAGAGGGGTCTAGGGGGTGTTTTTCTAAGCTTGATGGAGGTCTAGCGAATAAACTAAGAAATACAAGAATAAATGAATTAATAGACCAAAGAAACACAAAAAACGGTCCGTCTCCCCTTAACCCTTTCAGTATATGATGAAATTCTTCCTTATATTCTGGCATTATATTATAGTCAAAGATATATAATTATATAGACAATAGTCAGGTATACTCTATTAGGGGGAGGCCGACCGTTTTTCTGGACCCCCTTCTCCCTAATGTTTCACCCCAGTAGATTTGAGATTATAAGACGTTCGGCCCATTAGTTTGGCGATTTTAACACGTTTCGTGCCATTTTGGTGTCGAATATTTCCTGGCGAGCTCCGATAGCGAGCCTGCAATTTTAGGAGGAACCGGCCTTTGGCCGAGAAATTTTTCTACCGAAAAATTTACAAATTTATCTTGAAGGGGGGTCTAGGGGGTGTTTGTCTAAGCTTGATGGAGGTCTAGGGAGGAAAATAAAAAATATATATAATTAATTGAATTAATAGAACAAACAAACGGTCTGCCTCTCCGGTTCATATAGCTTTAGAACATGAAGACGATGCCATAGGAGACGGCGATTATTACCGTGACAGCAGCAGCATCGGTTTATACAGCTCTATGATACATATACAGCTCTATGATACATATAATTACTGTTCACGTTAATTAAGGGGGGGATGGGCCGGTTTTCTGGACCACTTTCTCCCTCATGTTTAGCCCCATTCGATTTCAGATGTTAAGATGTTTGCCCCATTAGTTAGCCGATTTTAAGACCTTTCGCCCCATTTCGTCGTCCATATTTAGACTTTTCGTGCTATTTAGGTGTCGATTTTTTCCCTGGCAAACGATAGTGAGCCTGTGATGTTGGAAGAACCGGCCTTCGGCCGGGACATCTTTCTACCGAAAAATGTACAAATTAATCTAGAAGGGGGGTCTAATGGATGTTTTTTTTTTAATTTGATGGAAGTCTAGGGAGGAAACTAAAAAAATAACGAATACATGCAAAAATCGCCCAAAAAGTGAACCATCTCTCCTTAATATACATAACACATATTTGGATAAAACATTACATCTTAGATCAGTGTTATTGACTTATAAAAAATATTTTCTATATAATATGCTCTCTTGCAATAGTTTTCACTTTCCTGGGTTCTTTCTGTTGTTACTCCCTCTAAAGCCGGTATCACACGCGAGCTTCTATAGTCAACATTCGATGATCAACATTTTTTCTGGCAACATTTCTGGAATATTTTACCATGGTATCGGATACTAGACTGATGATGGATGAATATAGGTAGCCGAAAGATTGTAAATGTTGACCTCATAAGCTGCCAGACCAGTGTTGAGGATAAATGTTGGGGGGAAAAGCGCTCGTGTGATACCGGCTTAAATGTATTATCCATTTTCCATGGAGGCTCCTCATCTGTTAATATATGTATGCAATTCAATTATCGGAAAATAATGTTTATGCAGTAATCAGAACGTGTTATGTGCAGTTATATCTGTGTGAGCAAGAGGGCTGATGTGTTTCTGAAATTGGATGTGTGTTTATTCTTTGTATGCGTGTGTGTGTGTGTGTTTTCCCATGGACTAAGTTTGAGTACAGTCTCAATCCCTAAAAGTAAGCCCCTCTCGGTGCTAACAATAAAATTGGCTAGGGTCTTTCTGAACGACGGGTAAACTTGGGAACGCACAAACGAACACACTCTTTTGTGGTTGACTGCACCTACAGCATTATGCTTATTTTTGCAGGATGTAAATTACTTCAAGTTGTATAACTGGACACGGAAATCTGCACCAGGCGTATACTGACCAAAACGAGGCATATTGATTATGGTTCTAATTGATTAGGCGTAGTCATTTAAAAAATTGCAGATCATAAGAAATTTGTTAAGACCGTAAAGTTATTTATGTCTGTGTATCACCGCCCCTGTAAATAATCTCATCATTGAAAATATAACCGCCTCCTCCACAAAAATATTCCCCAGTATAGCCACCCCTGCCACTAACTTCATCCCCTTTTCCCCCTCTGCTGACCCACCTCAAGATTCCCCCTCCCCTACCTAATGCACCTTACACCAGATCAGGCAGACTTTCCAGTACCCCCTAACATATTAGATATAGAGACTTATAATTTTGCATCCTCACCACCCACCTTAACTCGTAAAATGTGACAGATATGTTTTTTAAACGTCCGCCAGTACGGCTGGTTTTGGCTTGATTCAGAACAAATAATGTTATCTTTACCATTTAGAGCAACATTACAGCACTATTTTCACACATTTTACTTCTATAATGAACATGTGAACATTGAAAAACTAGAAAATAGGTGTAAAGAGCAAATATCTAATGAAAAACCGTATTATTGTGACGAAGGGGTGATGAAGTCATAAAAGGCAGAGCTACATAGGTCTGCTCTCACTGGCTGCTTTAGTCACACTGACGGTTCTGGCTGTCTCTCGCACAGAAAAGCGGTCTGCCTCCCCTTAAGGTCCATTGGCTCAATTAAGGTGTACAAACTGCACCCCTAAGGTACCTAACCATTATTTTGTACCAGAATCGTAATATCAAACAGAAAAGCAATATTTGTAGTTGTAGATGACTGTCTGTGCTATGTAACTGAATACAAAATATCTGGCTCACCAGAAGGTCTTTTCAAATGAGCTTCATCGAGAGGGCTTTTCCCTGCACCCGAAGCTCTTAATTTCCTCCCGCCTGCCGCCACCCACTGATTGAAACCCATTCCACCAAAGTGCTGGTCGTCCTCCCGCCGCCTACCCCACCTTCATTTCTTACCGCACGCTTACCAGTGCTCGGAATCTCTCTTTGTTTCTTAATTTCTCTACTATTGCTAAACTGATTTTCTTTGACTATTGTCTTCAAAATTAACTTGAAGTTCTGTTATTGAGGAGGGACGTTTACAGATAAAGTTTTTGGTAGTAAACATTCAGCTAACTTGTCTTTTCACTGACCATTTATTCATAATACCCATAATAATCATTCACTATACAGTACGTCACTGACTATCCACTCACACCACAAGGAGTTTTATATATCCACCAATAGTACTCGCGATCACTATATTCACTCAAGTACCAACCAACAGTACTCGTGATTACTGTATTCACTCTAGTACCGACCATCAGTACCCGAAATCAATGTTTTAACTCTACTACCAACCAACAGAACCTGTGATCACTGTATTTACTCTACTACCAACCAACAGAATCCGTGCTCACTGTATTTACTCTACTACCAACCAACAGAACCCGTGCTCACTGTATTAACTCTACTACCAACCAACAGAACCTGTGATCACTGTATTTACTCTACTACCAACCAACAGAACCCGTGCTCACTGTATTAACTCTACTACCAACCAACAGAACCCGTGTTCACTGTATTAACTCTACTACCAACCAACAGAACCTGTGATCACTGTATTTACTCTACTACCAACCAACAGAACCCGTGCTCACTGTATTAACTCTACTACCAACCAACAGAACCTGTGATCACTGTATTTACTCTACTACCAACCAACAGAACCCGTGCTCACTGTATTAACTCTACTACCAACCAACAGAACCCGTGATCACTGTATTAACTCTACTACCAACCAACAGAACCTGTGATCACTGTATTTACTCTACTACCAACCAACAGAACCCGTGATCACTGTATTAACTCTACTACCAACCAACAGAACCCGTGATCACTGTATTAACTCTACTACCAACCAACAGAACCCATGATCACTGTATTTACTCTACTAACAACCAACAGAACCCGTGATCACTGTATTCACTCTACTAACAACCAACAGAACCCGTGATCACTGTATTCACTCTATTACCAACCAACAGTACTCGCGATCACTATTATGCACTCTAGTATCAGCCAACAGTACTCGCAATCACTGTATTCACTCTAGTATCAACCAACAGTACTCGCAATCACTGTATTCACTCTACTAACTACCAACAGAACCTGTGATCACTTTACTGCCAACCAACAGTACTCGCGATCACTGTATTCACTCTAATGCCTAACTTTACCCTGGGCACGGGCAGGTCCTATCCCTTTTCCGTTTTTTT
Organism: Paralithodes platypus; assembly: GCA_032716605.1. NCBI lineage: Eukaryota > Metazoa > Arthropoda > Malacostraca > Decapoda > Lithodidae > Paralithodes > Paralithodes platypus. The sequence goes on along the minus strand of CM064529.1, from coordinate 12,881,487 downwards.
TTTTTTTTTTTTCTATATTCCAACTACTCCCTCTCGGGCATAGGCTGAGAGCATGCACATCCAACCACTCAGCGGATCAACACGGTGAAGCCCGTGAGATCTTGTTCCAGTCTAAGGAGTGTGACACGTGAAGCACTAGAGTTCAACTCACGGCTCGAAGCAACCTCATCTCTGAAGCTGCTCCGCCTTTGTGCTTCATTGTCTCACCACCTAGACTCGGACCCTCACTCTCAGGTTAGGGTTAAGTGGCTGGTTTCTCGGGGTAGTAGGGACATGTGGTCATGTTTTTTTGTTTTTTTATTCCGAGGTTAGGAGTCGCACTATAATAATGTGAGGGATATCTCCGTGACGGGGTGGACATTCTCCGTTTGTTTGTATTTGGTTTGGGCTTGGAGCTAGCTTGTTGAGGCGATGAAAATAGGATTCATGTTTGAGAAACATACAGAGAATTCGTAGGTTGTATGGAGGTGACTTAGGGGGAAGGGGAATAGGAATTTCTGCTTGTTTGCTCGTTTGGCTGCCCTGGTTACGTTCGTTTTGGTCAGGGGGTACAGGAAGCTATTGAAGGGGTTGGTGGCGAATTTGCATAAATATTTCCTCAGTATAGGCTAAGTCTGGCTCAGGGTAGGGTATGTCTTGATGGAGGGTGAGGGGCGAGTTTTCTATCGCGTTACATTGTTCAAGCGGAGTCTGGAGGTGGGGGAGTCTGGAGGTGGGGGAGTCTGGTAGAAAGTGATTTACTTTTTATGCTAGCAATGCGGCACTGGATGATTTGATTGCTATCTGTAGACGGGAGCAGGTGTTTGACTGGGTTTGGCTTTTGTTGGCCGGACCCCGTCATCTCAATAATTATGCTCACACACAATGAAGCAATGCAATGATGTTACTATCTTTAATACATTTTGTTACTCTGATTGTTCAAAATTTTGAAATAATAGTATCTGATATAAGTAAGCTATTCTATAGTAATATATTCTACATTCACACACAAATATTGCCTAATATTTTAGTTAAACTGGATAATGCAGAGAAGTGTTAGACTGCATTACACACACACACACACACACACACACACACACACACACACACACACACACACACACACACACACTCTCTCTCTCTGTTAGGACCTTACACAAAGAGAGACACAGTATTCTACTCTCACACCTCTTTTGATCTCTTTCCATCGCTCGCCTGACCCCAGGCTCTCACCTTGGTGCATTAGGCATGCTCGCACATTAGGCATGCTCGCACATTCCTCTGCACTCAGAAAATATACTCCAGTGACACCTTCCACCACATACTTCAAAATAGACCTACTACAAAACATTTCAGAAACGTCAAATTGCCTTTGAATGTAGTATCATCCTATATATTTATAATTAGTATGTTGAACTATATGAAACCAAAACATGAATTGTATTTAGAAGTTGTCATTAAGGAGACACTGACTGCTTTTTTGGCCTATAAATGAATTCATTCATACATTCTTAGTTTCCTCGCTGGACATCCCTCAAACTTAGAAAAACATCCCCTAGACCCCCCCTCAAGATAATTTTTACATTTTTCGGTAGAAAAATTTCCCCGCCGAAGGCCAGTTCCTCTTACAACTACAGGCTCGCTATCGGTAGCCAGGAAAATATCGACACCTAAATGGCACGGTAGGTCTTATAATTTATAACGAAATGGGACGAAAGGTCTTAAAATCGCCAAACAAATGGGCCGAACGTCTAAAAATCTAAAATCTAATGGGACTAAACACTAGTAGGGAGAAAGGGGACCAGAAAAACGACCGTCTCCCCTTAATGTTTGTATATACAGTATATATATTAACAGTAATGTACAGTCACAGTCATTAATTCTGGTACATTTTGGAGTCTCCATACCTTTAGAGGAGCCTCTGAAATACATTTAGTAGATACGTAAAGATAGTTCAATTCAGCCCGTAACAGCTTCAGTGTACTAAGTGCGCTCGACCACCGTGACCGTGTGTGTGTGTGAGTTTATGTGTGTGTGTGTGTGTGTGTGTGTGTGTGTGTGTGTGTGTGTGTGTGTGTGTGTGTGTGTGTGTGTGTGTGTGAGTGAGTTTATGTGTGTGTGTGTGTGTGTAAGCATATACGGTTTCATGCAATAGGAAGGACGTGTTTTTTATCGAATAAAGGAAAACAAAAATAAATATAAAAGCAAGAGGGAAGAAAAACAGTGGCTGTTGTCGTTGCAAATTGTGAAAGCAATTTCCCGGGTTATTGGTTGAGAGAGGCGGCAACGCTGGTGAACCATAAACTGAACCAACACTGAAACTTGGTATTACTTGCCCGGAAACATCAAAGTTGGGAGCAATAGTGTTTATTATAGCCAGACTGCGGTATCTAGGATTAGTTCACATTTAGTTTTAGGTGGGTCACCGTTTTGTTTTGTTTTTTATCTTGCTCTCCTTTTCTCTTTTTCCCTGGCTTGTACCCATTCGGCCCCATTCAGCCAACTGTTTTAAGACGTTTATCTCTAGCCAGGTGGCGATTTCTTCCTGGCGAGCGATAGCGAGCCAGCATCGTATGGAGAAATCCGGCTTCGCCGGAGACATTAATTTCTATCGAAACATGTACAAATTTAGCTTGCTGTCAAAACAAAAATATATATATGCTGGCTCGCTACCACTCGCCAGGAAAATATTGACACCTGGATTTGGGTAAACGTCTTAAAACAGTAGGCTGAATGGGGCCGAGTGGATACAAGCCAAAGAGAGAGGGAGAGAAAGAGAAAAAACGCGAGGTAGGTTCCCTTAAGCATGTGTGTTTGACGGTGTATTAACTTGCGCTTGCCTGAAAGACTTGATTATAGCACAACCTGAAAGACTTGATTATAACAACCTGAAAGACTTGATTATAACACAACCTCAAAGACTTGATTATAACACAACCTCAAAGACTTGATTATAACACAACCTCAAAGACTTGATTATAACACAACCTCAAAGACTTGATTATAGCACAACCTGAAAGACATGATTATAGCACAACCTCAAAGACTTGATTATAGCACAACCTCAAAGACTTGATTATAACACAACCTCAAAGACTTGATTATAACACAACCTCAAAGACTTGATTATAGCACAACCTCAAAGACTTGATTATAGCACAACCTCAAAGACTTGATTATAGCACAACCTCAAAGACTTGATTATAACACAACCTCAAAGACTTGATTATAGCACAACCTCAAAGACTTGATTATAACACAACCTCAAAGACTTGATTATAACACAACCTCAAAGACTTGATTATAGCACAACCTCAAAGACTTGATTATAACACAACCTCAAAGACTTGATTATAGCACAATCTCAAAGACTTGATTATAACACAACCTCAAAGACTTGATTATAGCACAACCTCAAAGACTTGATTATAACACAACCTCAAAGACTTTATTATAGCTCAACCTCAAAGACTTGATTATAACACAACCTCAAAGACTTTATTATAGCTCAACCTCAAAGACTTGATTATAACACAACCTCAAAGACTTGATTATAACACAACCTCAAAGACTTGATTATAGCACAACCTCAAAGACTTGATTATAACACAACCTCAAAGACTTGATTATAGCACAACCTCAAAGACTTGATTATAGCACAACCTCAAAGACTTGATTATAGCACAACCTCAAAGACTTGATTATAGCACAACCTCAAAGACTTGATTATAACACAACCTCAAAGACTTGATTATAGCACAACCTCAAAGACTTGATTATAGCACAACCTCAAAGACTTGATTATAGCACAACCTCAAAGACTTGATTATAACACAACCTCAAAGACTTGATTATAGCACAACCTCAAAGACTTGATTATAGCACAACCTGAAAGACTTGATTATAACACAACCTCAAAGACTTTATTATAGCTCAACCTCAAAGACTTGATTATAACACAACCTCAAAGACTTTATTATAGCTCAACCTCAAAGACTTGATTATAACACAACCTCAAAGACTTGATTATAACACAACCTCAACTTTATTATAGCACAACCTCAAAGACTTGATTATAACACAACTTCAAAGACTTGATTATAACACAACCTCAAAGACTTTATTATAGCACAACCTCAAAGACTTGATTATAACACAACCTCAAAGACTTTATTATAGCACAACCTCAAAGACTTGATTATAACACAACCTCAAAGACTTGATTATAACACAACCTCAAAGACTTTATTATAGCACAACCTCAAAGACTTGATTATAACACAACCTCAAAGACTTGATTATAACACAACCTCAAAGACTTTATTATAGCACAACCTCAAAGATTTGATTATAACACAACCTGAAAGACTTGATTATAACACAACCTCAAAGACTTGATTATAGCACAACCTCAAAGACTTGATTATAGCACAACCTCAAAGACTTGATTATAGCACAACCTCAAAGACTTGATTATAACACAACCTCAAAGACTTTATTATAGCACAACCTCAAAGACTTGATTATAACACAACCTGAAAGACTTGATTATAACACAACCTCAAAGACTTGATTATAACACAACCTGAAAGACTTGATTATAACACAACCTGAAAGACTTGATTATAACACAACCTCAAAGACTTGATTATAACACAACCTCAAAGACTTGATTATAACACAACCTCAAAGACTTGATTATAACACAACCTCAAAGACTTGATTATAACACAACCTCAAAGACTTGATTATAACACAACCTCAAAGACTTGATTATAGCACAACCTCAAAGTAGCCTCAAATTGGTATGTACAGCTACCTATATACTGTATATGACTTAGTGTAACAAATACTTCGGGTAACGCTAGTGTTGGTATGTATTAGTACTGTATATAGTGGCATATATATATACAGTATATAGTGGCATATATATATACAGTATATATATTATTGTTTTGACAGCAAGCTAAATCTGTACATTTTTCGATAGAAAAATGTCTCCGGCGAAGCCGGATTTCTCCATGAAATGCTGACTCGCTATCGCTCGCCAGGAATAAATCACCACCTGGATGGGGATAAACGTCTTAAAACAGTTGGCTGAATGGGGCCGAATGGATACAAGCCATGAAAAGAGAAAAAAAGGAGAAAAAGATAAAAAAGCCGGTGACCCCCCTTAAACCCCAGGCGACGAGTTCTCCATCTTACTAATGCTGTTGACGGAATATGTTGCTCGGCTTAGGAAGGACATCTAGAAATCAGACGATTAACGATTATGTCTATGTATTATCGAACTCTGACATATCCTTGTAAACTGAATAGAATCGTGTACTGTAATATAATACAATAATAACATAATACCATCATAACATAATAACCAAACTGAAATGATTACTGATTACGGATTACTGACATTTACTATAGGATGTAAGGTATCTTAAAATAACCCCCTAGAAATACTTTCTCTAAAGTATCTATTTCTTTTATCCTCCCCTTTTCCCCAGCTAACCTAATCCCACAAGGACCCCAATGGAAATACGCCTAACGGCCTTATTGGGCTATCCTTAGTTGGAATTATGCAAAGCTGGTACATGTCATATTTGTAACATACTATGTAGTATCAACTCTGTAAATTGCTAACTGAATAAATATTATTATTATTATTATTATAACCATTAAGTCGGTTTACCAACTTATATAGTACGTACAGCCACATCTTCATATTTTCACATTCAATTATCTAGTGTTATAAACAAAAATTAACGCAAATGAATTTATTACGGATATTAATTAATATCATCTTGGTTGAGGAACAGTTTGTTCATATAACAAACATATATACAAAGTTGAAGTTGGGAATGTGAAACACGAATTTAGAGCGTGAGTGAACTTTGACATGCCCAACTGAATGTGTGTGACAGCCTTGACTCATTTGATCACGGGAAACCAGATTGGTTAGGCACTCAAATGTAATTAACTTTACCTTCACTGTTTACAGTTAACCTATATATAAACTTTGTCCAGCAAACAATTGTTCGGTTATATATATATATAGTTATATACAGTATATATATATATATATAATTATATAGTTAGTATTATAAGTTTAAATATCATATAGAATCTGGCAAGCACCTGGGGGTCATACCTTATATTTATATATATCAAATATATATATAAAATCTTAAATATATATATCAAATCTTAAACTTTGTTACTTTGCAATCACCCATTAAGATTCCGGAGCCAGATGTGGTCCAGCTGTTTTATATTATCGTAAACTTGTCCCAAATAATAATAATGTATTGCAAACTAGGCACCTACAGTACTTACCCCCTTCTCTGGTTAAGCCCAATTTTTGATGTTGCCAGTTTCCCAGCTACTGTACTAACACAACTTCACTCCGTAACACAACCTTTCAAAACAACTTCACTCCGTAACACAACCTTTCAAAACAACTTCACTCCGTAACACAACCTTTCAAAACGAAGTAAGTTTTAAAGATATTTATATTTGTCACAAAACTGTCAGTACTCGGTTCAGTGATTGTGGTGACTTTCTAAGTATGTCCAGTTTATATATCTAAATGCTGTCTGTGGCCGACATGAGTGTAAGAATTGTTACTCCCAGCATTATCACATCTCTAGCTTACTCGGTTCTACTGTCGGTTATACATCACACGCATCCTTGGCTTTTCCAAAATATTCACACATGACGCTAGAGTATAATTGTGTTCCAGAATATGTTTATGAAATACGTATACTGTATAATAAGGAGAACACAGTGACGAGCCCACGGACGTGCACTCCCCCCACATGTCAACAAGACAGACTGTTGCTATCTTGGTCTTGGTCTTGGTCAAGAAGTATCTAATAAGGAGAAGTGCCTGCTTTTGGTTGTAGGCATAGAGTAAGAATACCTAAGAGGGGTGTCTTGGAAAATCAGCCGTGTTAATAGTAGTTGGCCATTATTTACAGATTTGGCTGGAACCCTGCAATAGATGGCGGTAGCGCATAGCTCCTCCCTATCGCGGGAAAATACTTCTGTCGTCTGTTTATTGACAGTTCCTCTCCCTTGCTGCAATGGTGTACACGTGTCTCGTGTAGAGTCTGTAGACACACATGTAACTTGTTTGCTATCACCATATCAGCCATAGTCATTATGAATACAATGATTTAAGAGTACACTGATATGCAAAAGCACTCCAAAGTATTGCCTACACTGAAATGTGAGCAATACTCCATTAACCCCTTCTGTACCGTCGTCGTATGTTATATTTTATTCTAGCAATATGTAGACGATTTTATACAGCTTATAAAGGATCTGTGGTAGTTAAAAGGGTTGATTGAGATAGTTCGAAGCCTTATAATTGCTAAAGATCCTTCCTAAAGTGAATACAATCGATTAGTAGGAGCCAGAATAAAATCAAAAAACGTCGTCGGTATAGAAGGGGTTAATTACATAGCTTACCAAGCCTCCGTGATGATGTAAGGAGGCTGTGGTTGACCTTGAGAATAAGGATATGGTTTGCAATGGATCATGAAGGCTGTTGATGATTATTTGATACTGTCTGTAAATTTATTAACAATGAATGTAGCCTATATGAAAAACTAATCTCAATTGAAGACAAGTATTTACATTGTAATATAAGTTACTAACTTGGAAGTACACAGCCACACTCAAACTTTGGTCAAACATAAATAATATATATATACATATATATGGAGAGAGAGAGAGAGAGAGAAGTAGTGTACCGGTACATATAATTAAAAAAAAAAAAACAGAATGGAGGGTAGGCTACATCCGTAGATTTATTCACGTTGAGTAGTTCTGGAACCCTGCAATAGATGGCGCTGAAAAAAAAATGTCGAAAAAGGGTAACTGGCAACGTTTAGAGGCACCTTTTTATTAATAGAATGCATAGGAAGCTCCTATCTCCTATACACAATCTCTGGTTGTAGGCCCCTGATACTTACCCCATCTGACGACAAGGACCCACCCATAGAAAACGATTAATTTCGAACAGTAACTATACAGTTTATACCTCTCACTAGAGAATGTACCGTTCTTTAGAAAATGGTTATATTCGAGCTATAACTATATAATTTCTAATATCTTTAGGCTAACGCTTGCAGTACTCGATATCTTTTCATTTTTCACAATTCATAATAGCTCTTATAGGCTTATATCTTAATAGTAGGCTACTGTTGGCACTCGTGATGTTTTAATTATGATCCCCATTTTGTAATTATCATTATTGTTCTACCTTATAGTCCATATGGTACTACAACTAAATATATTGTGCTACATTCCATGTATACAATCAAGTATTTATGCAACAACTTTACCTTTTTCTGTATAAAATACTTTATTTAATGTAGTTCTTTGTTATATGTGTAGGTTACTCAACGTCTATATTGTGTATTGGTTCTGTTCCTTACATTTAAATTGGTTTCAGTACCTGTATGTGTCCAGCTATCTCTCACAAACATCACCTCCTCCTATTCATTACACTACACTAAACAAGCACACCACACTTCTTTCCAATTCACCAACAAAAGAAGAACAAAGGACAGGAAAATACAAACAAGTAAAATAGCGACTATCAATCAACTTTGGGGTAAACACTTGTTACACAGAGCTTTTTATTGTGTCTCCTTCATACATATCTATCTATATATCTATCTATCTATCTATGTGCTCAGGCCCAATCTCCACTTTTCCTATTTTTTTATTTTATTTTCGATTTAATTTTATTTTATTGTTTTTTTTTCTCATACATATAGAACACAAAAGTATTGCTTATATTACGGGAAAGACAAATGTGGGGTCAGCCTTCTGTACCTCTAAGCACAGCCCTAAATAACCTTAATTGTTTTCGTCCCGGGCACAGCCGTCAGGGAGGATATTATGCATGATGACTACCTTAAATATGCCCCTAATCATCCTTCACATGTACTTAAAGTTGTCATAATTGTCTCAAACGTGTGAGTAAGTATTATACAGTATTATACATTAAGGAATATAAAACAAAATAAGCCTTCCTTCATACAGGAAATCATATAAATGTATATGGAATGTATGATACAGTAACATGGCGTCAATAATAGGAAGTAGCCGAACGTCACTAGTTAGATGAGGTTGTCTATTCAATTACATATTATTAGCGCTTCTAATGGTTTATGTCTGTTTATAATGATTGATACAAAACTTCCGGGGTGATCAAATTTATAGTCCTATAATATCTAATGCGATTTAGACATGACAACATCCCATTTTGCCTGACTGATTCACCTTATCCGATGTTTTTTATTGATTGGATACATCTAACAACCTAAGCTAGAATATGCAAGACTTATTGAAGCAAGATTGGTTATTGTCGGTGTTGTTGTTGTTGTTGTTGTTGTTCAAGCCGCGGTGACACTGTTCGATGACCTCGGAAATACGGAAGCAGCCGACGGCCTCAATCGGTGCAGACCAGAGATCCTTTAAGCCGGTATCACACGAGCGCTTTTTCCCTCAACATTTATCCTCAACACTGGTCTGGCAGCTTATGAGGTCAACATTTACAATATTTCGGTCACCTAAATTCATCTACCATCAGTCTAGTTTTCAATACCAGGCAAAATACTCCACAAATGTTGTCAGCAAAATGTTGATCATCGAATGTTGACTATAAAAGCTCTCGTGTGATACCGGCTTTACTCCACTGATGTTGTATTGGTGTCTGTGTGCTGCCAGTGATGTGCTGACTGAGAATTATGTGTGCTACTGTATCTGGCGGTGTGAGCATGTGTCGTCTATTGTGTTGTCTAACCGGTGTTCCTATGCTCTGAGTGATGGGTGGTGTCCGGCATAGCGTAGTCTGTGTATGTGTATTCTGTATTCTATACAGTTAGGCCTCTAATTCGGAAATGTGTGGTGGGGGCTGGCCAAGGACGCTATTGGGGTCTAGGGGCCATTTTATTAAACCATGGTAAGAGCTTTCCCGAACAGATTGACCCTTATCGTTTATCTGTATAAGGGTCAATCCGGTCGGGAAAGGTCGTAGGAAAGCTATTACCACGGTTTATTAAAATTGCCCTAGGTCTTCTAGTGCTCGCTTTGTGAGGATTGTGTGAATGTCATTGGTTAGGTTGTGGCTGTGGGGTGGTGGGAGGATGGTTATCTATATTGTGTTGTAATAGTGTTCTGGTGTGTGTGTGTGTGTGTATGTGTGTGTTTGTGTGTGTGTGTGTGTTTGTGTTTTATGTATCTGGGTGTCGGTGCTGTTATTGTCATTACTATTATATTTCTCTAGGACTATTATCAGTCTTATATGTGCTGCCTCTTTGAAAAATATGACCTCATCCAACTGAATGCTATTTTATTTTATTGCATTACTTCAGAGGTACAAAACATAATGATGAGATAACACCATTGTATCTTTACCTAATTTACTCTTGAAAGTAGAGAGTAAAATGTTGTATACTAACTGGTCCTTGGGAGATATCTTTTTGAACCATATATTGTTTGTAAAGAACTATTTTTAAGGGGAGGCAGACCGTTTGTTTGGTCTATTAATTTATTTATTCGTATGTGTTTTTAGTTTCCTCTCTAGACCTCCGTCAAATTTAGAAAAACACCCCCAATTTGTACATTTTTCGGTAGAAAAATGTCCCGGCCGAAGGCAGGTTCCTCTTAAAATTGCAGGCTCGCTATCGCTCACCAGAAAAGAATCGACACCTAAATGGCACGAAAGGTCTTAAAATTGACAACAAAATGGGGCGAAAAGTGTTAAAATCGCCAAACTAATGGGCCGAACGTCTTATAATCTCAAAACTAGTGGGGCTAAACATGAGGGAGAAGGGGATCCAGAACAAACGGTCTGCCTCCCCTTAATAGGTAGGCCTACAGAGAAATTAAGCATAATATCATGTATAACACAAATATTCAATAGAAATAGGAAGGATGGGTAAGAATGTAAAGAGGGCGATGAAGTATGTGGCGCCGGAGAGGGGAAAAACAAGACTTTAAAAAAAAAAAAAAAAAAAAAAAAAAAAAAAAAAAAAACTAAAGCTGATGACTAGCAAGATATGAACGGGGCAGGGGTGCACTACAAACAGACATACACAAATACACGCGCACACGGGTACCCAAACTTACAGCCGCACGCTCAAACATACATGCACGTACACAAGCACACTTACACCCCTCACATATACACAGGTTTACACACACACACACACACATGCAAGCACACATACACACGCAAGACTGAAATATATACCACTGAATAGTTAAAATAATGGGAGAGAACACTTTTGTATACAATTATTTGTATTACTTCAAGTCACGTGCATCAACAGACACGTACACATACACACACACACACACCCACACACACACACATACATCCCCACACCCCCACACACACAGACACATGCATCCCTCCCACTAAGACTCACTTGTAGAAAGAGAAGTACTTTATTAAAACAAATGTGTGCTATAAATACATTTAAATTAAAGTGTCCACACGCTCTAACCAGGTATGAGAGTAACACAAAATACAAGAATGTTGAACGTGCCATCTATAGAATTTAAGATAAACTAAGGAAATGTTAATATTTAGTGCTCTGTTGTGTTATTTCCTATGTTCATGCTCTCCAGCAATAATTTTACGATCAAGCAAGAGGACACACATACATGAAAACAAGCACATGTAGAGCCATACAGTATCAACGAATTTATATTCACCGAGCACCTTGGTTATACTGTGTGTGAATTCTGGAAATGGGTAAACTAAAGCTGGTATCACACGAGAGCTTTTATAGTCAACATTCGATGATCAACATTTGTCTGGTAACATTTATGGAGTATTTTGCACTGGTATCGGAAACTAAACTGATGATAGATGAACTTAGGTATCAGACAAATATTAAACGTTGACCTCATAAGCTGCCAGACCAGTGTTGATTATAAATGTTGAGTGAAAAATTGTTCGTGTGATACCGGCTTAACTCGATACTTTTGCGACACTGACAAACAATATATAATAATAATAATAATAATATTAATAAATAATAATTAAAGTTGCAAGCAACGTTGTCCGGGGTTCGAGCGGTTTTGCAAGCAGGGTATTGTGTTGCATACAAGAGCTGTGTCACAGATATCAAAAGATCATTTAACTTATCGGGCATGGAGAAACTACAGAAGGAACAGATTGTGCAAACAAACAAGAGCGAGAGAGGGAGAGATTGGCTGTATAAAAGATCTGCCTCTATTCGTTTAGTAACAGAGTTGTAGATATGTGGAATAGGCTACCGAGTGCTATAATGGGATCAAGAACAATAGAGCTGCAACTTGAAATTAGATAGAACGAGATGGGTTGGGTGTGAAAGGGATCTGCCATGTGTAGGTCAATCTGCTCTCTGCAGACTCCCGTTTTCTTATTTTTTTATGTTCTCATTTGTGAGGGAGAGAGTATGGCAAGAGAGAATAGGATGTCGTAAACGTAAGGAAGATAGCGATAAATATGAGAGAGAGAGAGAGAGTGTGGGATGGGTTGGGTGTGAAAGGGATCTGACATGTGTGGGCCAATCGGCTCTCTGCAGACTCCGGTTTTCTTATGTTCTCATTTGTGAGAGAGAGAGAGACTAGGGTGTCATAAATGTAAGGAAGACAGAGATAAATGAGAGAGTTGTTATGAGATGGGTTGGGTGTGAAAAGGATCTGTCTTGTGTGGGCCAATTGGCTCTCTACAGACTCCCATTTTCTTGTGTTCCTATTTCTTACAATTGTGTTTTGGTTGCAGGTATATGATAACATGGGTGTATAGTAAGTAGTGTAAATAACAGGTAACATTTATGAGATGGGTTGAGTGTGAAAGGGACCTGCCTTATGTGGGCCACTTGGTTCTCTGCAGACTCCCATTTTCATCTTGGTTGCATGTGTAAGGGATCTGCCTCATTTGTACCGGTGTGCAAACAAACAAGAGCGAGAGAGAAAGAGATTGACTGTGTAAGGGATCTGCCTCTATTCGCTTGGTAAAAGAGTTGTATATGTGTGTAATAGGCTACCCAGTGCTATAGTGGGATCAATAACACTAGAGCTTCAACATAAAATTTGATAGGACGAGATGGATTGGGTGTGAAAGGGATCTGCCGTGTGTGGGCCAATCGGCTCTCTGCAGACTCCCATTTTCATCTTGATAGCATGTGTAAGGGATCTGCCTCATTTGTACCAGTGTGCAAATAAGAGAGAGAGAGAGAGATTGGCTGTGTAAGGGATCTGCCTCTCTCGTAACAGAGTCGTAGATATGTGAAATAGGCTACCTAGTGCCATAGTGGGATCAAGAACAATAGAGAATTTCAAGATAAAATCAGTCATATGGACAAAATGGGTTGGATGTGAAAGGGATCTGCCTTTTGTGGGCCACTTGTCTCTCTGCAGATTCCCATGTTCATCTTAGTTGCATTTGTAAGGGATCTGCCTCATTTGTACCGGTGTGCAAACAAACGAGCGACAGAGAGAGACTGGGTGTGTAAGGGACCTGCCTCTATTCGTTTAGTAATAAAGTTGTAGATATGTGGAATAGGCTACCGAGTCCTATAGTGGGATCAAGAACAATAGAGTTCAACATAAAATTAGATAGGACGAGATGGGTTGGGTGTGAAAGGCTGCCACAGGCCCAATACAAAAATACAGCTTGTGTCAAAGTTTGGTCCCGATCCGACAAGTAGTTCCGGAGTTATTGCGTAAAAGTAAAAACCGGACTATATATATTTTTATGGAAGAATGCAATACTCTTGAACCCCTGAAGACATTGCTTGCTGTTTGAGGGAGGAGGAAAGGTAAGTCACACCACACCAAAAATTGTCAACACATTGAAGGTCTAGAACTTTGTTATTAAACTAAGCATTTGGCAAAGGGAGGAATTGTTAAAAACTTTAGCCAATACTCTGCTATTCACCAAAAATAGAATTGAATTATCATTATTATTTGGTAGGGTGGGTATGTATAGGTACAAAGGAGTACAAAGGAGTACAAAAGGAAATCAAGCAACAACAGATCTAGTGACTCTTCTAGGTTGCTTGTCCTCCAAAACACTGAGGATCAAGTGTCCAAACAGTGGTTTAGAGTGGGTAAGGGAACATTGGAAAGGGAATTACTGCCCTGGAACTAATGTCCGTGGCAGGATTAGGAAGTTAGTAGGGGACAGATTGGTTAGTAACTGAGGGGGGGATAAAAATAAAGTTATTCATTTACAAACGCAGTCAGTCGCGGGTTTGATGCGAGATATTTGTCTAGGCGGAGTTTAAATGAATCAACGGTGATGCAGTCTATAACGTTTCGGGGAAGCCCATTCCACAAGTTGACAACTCGATTGAAAAAGAAATTCTTAGATTCGTGTGAGTTAAAAGATTTACCAATAATTTTACAACCGTTTCCCCGCGTGTAATTAGATTGGTCGATAGTGAAGTACTTACTACAGTTCATATTGTCGATGCCTTTGATGATTTTGAACACTTGAATTAAGTCACCTCTTAATCTGCGCTGAGTTAAAGGAAATAGATTTAATTCTCTAAGACGCTCTTCGTATGGTTTGTTCTTTAGGCTAGGTATCATTTTGGTAACTCTACGTTGAACTCGTTCTAGCTTGTTTATATCTTTTTGGTAATAAGGGCACCAAGATTGAACGCAGTATTCCAGAAGAGGGCGGACTAAGGAATTGTAAAGGGTTAGGATAACTTCTTTGGATTTATGCTCAAATGACCTGCCTATAAAGCCAATTATTTTGTTTGCCTTCTTAACAACTTCTAAACATTGTTGACTCGGTTTTAGGTTACTCGATATTGTTACTCCCAGATCGGTTTCTCTGTTTACATTCTTAAGCGGAGTGCCATTCATCGAATAGTTTGCTTTCTCATTTAGGTATCCGATATGTAGTACTTTACATTTATCTGCATTGAAACTCATTTGCCAAATTTGGGCCCAACATGACAATTTATCTAGATTGTGTTGCATATCGTCAACTTGTTCTTTTGAGAGTACGCTATTTGCAATTTTTGTATCGTCAGAAAATTTTGAGATTGTACAGGTGAGACCCTCATCTATGTCGTTGATGTAAATTAGAAAGAGAATTGGTCCTAGTACCGATCCCTGGGGTACCCCGCTACTTACATTGGTCCATTTAGATGCCTTACCGTTTATGACTACTCTTTGCTTTCTGTCGCTGAGCCAATTTTCTATCCATTTCAACACACCGTCTTGTATTCCATGCGCTTTAAGTTTTAGCAGTAAACGTTTGTGGGGAACTTTGTCAAAGGCCTTTTGAAAATCAAGGTATATAATATCTGCAGCTTTACTCTCATCGTAGAGGTTGAGGATATCGTGGAAGAAGTCTAAGAGGTTTGTTAAACAGGAACGTTTTTTACGAAAGCCGTGTTGAGTATCTTTAAGTATGTTATTTTCCTCTAAGTGATTTACGAGTCTGTCTCGTATGACCGTTTCTAGCATTTTACATACAACTGAGGTTAAGCTAATTGGACGATAGTTATTGGGTAGGGATTTGCTGCCTTTTTTGAATATCGGTGTTACGTTGGCTAGCTTCCACTGATCAGGCATAGTTCCAGACTGCAAGGATTTATTGAATAGTAATGTCAGTGGTTTGGAGAGCTCATCCTTCGCTTCCTTTAGAACTCTAGGCGAGATTGTATCAGGTCCAGGAGTTTTATTTACCTTGAGTTTATCTAAACAATTCAATACTTCTCTCTCTGTAACGGTGATATTGCTTAGAACATCTGAATTATCAATCTGAATCGGCGATGGTGTAGGGATATCACTGAGGTCTTCTGTTGTAAAAACTGATGCAAAGAAGGTATTGAGGGCATTACTCATTTGTACTTCGTCTTTGGTGTATTCTCCATTTTCATCGACTAACTGTCCAACAGTTGAAGTAACTACTTTTTTCTTTCTGATATAACTATAGAATTCTTTCGGGTTTGTTTTACTTTGATTCGCAATATGTAACTCTAAGGTCTTTTTACTTTGCTTAATTAACTTTTTGGCTTTGCGTCGTAGCTCTACAAATTTCACCCGTTCTTCATCATTTTGTGAGGATTTTAATCTATCATTAGCAAATTGTTTAGCAAGCAGGCAGTTTGAAATATCTTTATTCCACCATTTGGGCTTATTATTATGGCCTGGACGCCATATTTTCGATGGTATGCAATCTTGCACTGCTTTTAGGTAAGTGGTTTCGAATAACTTCCAAGATGTATTTTTGTCGTTATTGTTAATTAAAAAGGTTCAGTCAGATTCTTTAAACATAGCTCTAAGTTTATGGAAGTTTGCTTTCTTGAAATTAGGGACTTTTTCGATGCTACTATTTGGTTCGTTACTAGTAAACTTTAAAGTGAAAGTTATCGTACGATGGTCGCTGTTACTGAATTCATCACCAACATTCAAATTCTCTATTAATTCTTCTTTTGTTGCAAGTACAATGTCAAGAACGTTATTACCACGGGTCGGCGATCGAACAAATTGATAAAGCGAACTCTCTTGCAAGTTTGTATACAAGTCATGTCCGGAGTGTGAAGTAAGAGTAGCGCCCCACTTGGTCACAGGTAAATTAAAGCCGCCAAAAATTACGGTATCTTGTGAGTTACTTACATCCGCAATTTGTTCGTAAATTTCTCGGTCAGTTTGCAATGATTGAGCTGGAGGTCTGTATATTAATGCTAGTATTATTGTTGTACCTTTATTATTCTTTATTAGCACAAAAGATGTGTCGACGTTCACAATTTGAGGTTTTGACAAGGGGGTAGGGTTAAGACTTTCTTTGATATAAAGTAAAACGCCACCTCTATTTCGATTTATTCGTCTTTTCTCAAACATTACATAACCGGGAAGTGAATACTCTGCTAAAAAGTCTCTATCTTCTGTATTGAGCCAAGATTCTGTTATGCCAATCACATCATAATTTTCTGTAAACACTAGCTCCTCTAAATCTGAAAATTTATTGCGTATGCTACGAGCGTTTGCATAGAAGACCTTTAAATTTGTTATTTTAGAACTCACGGAACGCTCTTTAATAATATTTTTGGCTCTTGTCGGATCTACATTTATGTTCTTGGCTCTCCTCGGTCCTCGCTGTCTTCGGTCCTTATCGCTGGTGGTCCTCGGTTGCCTCTGTTTTTTGCTTGGCGTTGGATGATTTATGTCACTGCTGCTTCTTCTCGGATGGCGTTTTTTTATCCATGGCTGCGGACTGCTTCGTGTAGGAGACGACCCATGCGTGCTGAACCCACAGGGTTTAGATGAGTGCCATCCTTGCGGAACAGAGTAGGCTGGTTGTAGAAGTTGTCCCAGAGGTTGATGAATTCAACTTCTTCCCTCAGTCACAAATATTTTAGTCGGCTATTTGTGCTGAAGGCCTTGTCGTAGAATTTGTCAGGTGCGTCGATCTTGGGGAGAATGCCTGAGATGATGATATTCCTTGACTTGTTTTTGTAGTGCTGGATCATCTTGCGATATTTCTCCATCAACTCTTCGGATCTGGTGCGCATAGGTAGGTTGGTTAAATAATTGCTGGAATTCGTAGGGACTCTAACTATTTTGAGAGAGTTAAATTTTATAAATTTATGGATCTGAATGATTAATATAACTATTATTAAGCAAAACTAAGGGGTGCGGGGAAGCCTATAGATTGAAGACTGAAAACGTTGTGTGGGTACCTCACCACGGTGTTAAAGTAATTTATGAATAGACAGTTTTCAATGCTGCAGCCAAACTATTCCACCAATTTCTATTCTTTTTGTACCAAAAACGTTCGGAATTTCGAGCCTCACCTAACTATGCAAACATGGCTTTGATCATCTGCGTAGTTTTCAAGATGTGGATTTTTAAGTGTTTTCAAGGTTTTTTCAAGATTGCCGGAAAAAACTCACGTGCAAAGCAAAACCTTTTCCATAACATTTGCGGAGCATTAGTAGTGGAGTCCATATGCCAAAGCCCAATCGTTTCCTATGAGTGGGAGAGACGGTATTTAGGTTTCAAATTTTTCGGGAAATCGGCTGCCATGGACCTGTTTGGCCGCCATTTCGGATGTTTACCATATCAAAAGTTGCCCAATACAAAAACGCACCTCTTGTGAAAGTTTGATCCTGATCCAAAAAGCGGTTCTGGAGTTATTGCGTCAAAACCGGCGTGTAAGAAGAATTTGGATGAATAAGTTGGTTTAATGATTACAATTGGGGTTCCCCGTAGGGGTCGAACCCCTAATAATAATAATAATAATAATAGTAATACAAATATTAATAATACTATTAATCAAAAGCTCTTTAAAAAACAACATGATCTGTCATGCAAAATTAGGATTAGTTACAAGTATTGAGTTTCTGAGCAAGTTATTCAGTGATCTATTGATTTTCACTGTAAAGAACAGGTAATTTTAAAAAGCATAAAGATGCAAGGATTCACCATAAAGGATAATGCTGCCACCCACATCCGGACCTTAAGGGGGGTCACCTGCTTTTTTTATCGCTCTCTCCTTTTCTCTCTTTCTCTGGCTTGTATCCATTCGGCCCCATTCAGCCAACTGTTTTAAGACGTTTATCCCCATCCAGGTGTCTATTTATTCCTGGCGAGCGATACCGATCCAGCATTGTATGGAGAAATCCGGCTTCGCCGGAGAAATTTTTCTATCGAAAAATTAACAAATTTAGCTTGCTGTCTAAACAAAAATACATATATGCTGGCTCGCTACCGCTCGCCTGGGAAATATTGACACCTGGATGGGGGTAAAAGTCTTAAAACAGTAAGCTGAATGGGGCCGAATGGATACAAGCCAAAGAGAGAGGGAAAGAAAGATAAAAAAAGCGAGGTGGGCCCCTTTAACTGTACTTGTACGTGCCTTCAATGAGCTCAGTAAACTCCCTGAGGACAATACGACGCGCCCCGGGGACACAGCTACAACCTATGTATCTAACTATCTACTGTATATGCTCAGGCCCAATCCCCACTTTTCCTTGTTTTTATTTGTTTATTTTCGATTTAATGCTATTTTACTAATTGGCTTTTATTTTTCTTGGGGGGGGCGGGGGTGCTCAAGACAGAGCAAGAACAGGGAAAACACAAAACACAACACAAAACAACGAACAAACACAGACAAAACACAAATTCACACACATCTAGGTCACCCAGGAGAAGACCCAGAGACCAGGGTCACCAAGGTCGCTCCAGCACTCCCCCCGGCCCCCTACAACCAGTCCACCAGATTTAAAACAAGCTCTCGATCTCACGATTTGATGGATCTCGCTTTTGGGCAAAACAAAAAGATCATGGCAAAAGAGCAATGGAAACAAACCCTGTCATTTAATGTTTTTTCTAAGGATGTTCGACCGGAGGGAGAGGAGAGAACTTTCATCTTTGCTATCCTCTCCTTCCACTTTCCCTTACTATTAGTGTTTCTAGCTCTACCAGGATTAGGTCCTGGTCACCTCGCAGGGATCATAAGATCTGTGTGGCCAGCGTATCTATGTAAGTCTATGTAAGTCTATCAAATTACTGTAGACCATGAGCGATCTATCAACGCCACTGTCTCATATTTTACAACATATTCCCTCCTTCAATTTTTGTTTCCACGCAGGGGATCGGGTTGGGGTGGGGGGGGTATAAATGAGAAGAACACGAAATTCGTCTTCCGAGAGGTTCGAACCAGCCTTCTTACAGTGGCCGGTATTTTCATGCTGAGCAACTTTACTACGCAAAACGTTTTTGATGTGGATCATTTTGTTTAATCAATTATACTGTAAGGAAGGAATGTACAGTTGTACACCCTAAGTGTTAAACAAAAGATGCGGTATTAAATAATAGAGCCTAAGATCACAAAAGTTGGTGGATTATTCTATATAAATGGCTCGTGTAAATAAGATAATGAAGATGCCTGGGAAGGGTTATAGTATGTGAAGAGTTAATAAGATAATGAAGATGCCTGGGAAGGGTTATAGTATGTGAAGAGTTAATAAGTCTCATAGTAAAGATGTCACTACTAGATTATCATAATTAGTTTAGGGGTGCTATTTGTTTTGTATTTCATAATATAATATAATATCCAATGATGTAGTAGCCACCACGGCCTAGTTAAGTGGATAGGCTGTAGTGGTCCCATCGCCTGGCCACCTAGATCACCGGATCTAACTCCACTTTTATCTTTGGAGACACTTGAAAAGCAGGGTGTACTACACAAATCAACACCCGTCAGCAACTGTGGCAATGAGTTCAAGAGGCATGCAGAGAATTATAATGTAAAACTTGCAAAATAAACAAACCAAAACTTATACGCACACAGTAAAAAGACAAAACAACTAATCAAAATTGCTATGTGGAAACAACGCTGAAGTAAGAAACACCAGGGATATTTGAACGTGAACGACAGTTTCTAATACGCCGAGCCCAAGCCCGAGGGAGGGAGAAACTTCAAACACCTATTATTAATATTGTAAAATACATTGATGTTCACAAATATAATATGATAAAATAAAGTAATTGAGGTGATGGTAATCTTCTGAAAGTTTTCATTCCCTGGACTTGAAACGAAAACGTGTAATATCTCGGTAAATATGAGACATTTCCAAAACCGTCACATAGTAAATAATATTGATTATTGTTAGGTCTAGACATTCTGAAATATATGAAAGGTATTTGTGAAACACTCTGTATATATCTATCTATCTCTCTCTATATATATATACATAATCTGTTTTTTATTAACTTCACCACAACACCAAACACCTCCAATGAAATTAATGAAAGCACATGTGCGATCCAGCAGGATTCGAACCCGGGTTATCACACACAGATTTTTGACACCTTAACCATTACACCACCAAGACGGTTAAAGGTTTATGCACATGCCTAAGACTTATTATCCATTATATATATATATATATATATATATATATATATATATATATTATTTATTTATTTAATAACAGTTTCTAACACCTTTATAATATTATATGTGTTTGTGTCATCATTCATTAGTCTTATATACCATTTCGCTCACACGTATACAGGCACTCACAAATACACAAGCAACACAGCCGAACACAACACTCACTTACAACCACACACAAAAGCATACAGGGACCAATCCCCCGGTAGCGAGGTTGGTTACTTTGATGAAAGAGAAACTGTGTATCAACGGGCTTGCCTTTGTACCTGATCCACTATCCTAGCACAGGGATAGATCGAGCGGCTTTTACCTGGAGAGTTCTGATAACTTTTCACCATTTTGTAATTCCATACATTCAAACACATATCATCATTTGTTTTATTTTGTTAAACATTAAGTAACTCATAACATGTTTGTCAAGATTAATGATGTCGAACAATTTTAACTATGCCAATGAATATATTATTAAGTCAATGCTAATTAAAACTTTTAGTGGTAAACATAATTATATAATCTCTAATTACTGGAGTGGCTCCCTCGTTGGCATGAACAATTCTGTGTAGCAACATATACATATTTATATATATATATATATATATATATATATATATACAACGTTAATGTAAGTCAGACAGGTTGGGAGAGAGGCATGCTGACTAAGATTCGAACCCACTCTATCTAGATATTATTTTGAGAGTAGGTTCGAATCCTTGTCAGGATACCTCTCTTCCATATAAATATATTCTTGGGTATGCAGAAGAGATTCATCACCCCCTCCCCACCATTAATTTTCTCTGCAAAAGTCAGAATGAGATGAAAGGCCAACTTTTCTGCTTTGTCAAGAAGTGCTGCGTGAGAGGTTCCTCCTCACACATGTGAACAATACTCAATACATGGAAACACCGTACCGATGTACAGAGCAGGGAAGCTGTGCAGGGGTAAAGAACCGGAGGCAGTTGAGGACACTCATATACAGTATATATATATATATATTGTATTATTTTCTGAATACAAGAGGTTTTGGGCTTTTATGGATTTGGTAAAAGCGTATGATCGTGTGGATAGATAAGCAATGTGGAAGGCAAAAATTAGATCTATGGGTAGGGGATTGGGTTTAGTAGGAAAACACGGTGGGTGGTGATTGGGAGTTGAAGCAGTTGCTGTTTGCTGATGACACAGCACTGCTGGCAGATTCTAAGGAGAAGCTGCAGCGAGTAGTAAAAGAGTTTGGTGTGGTATGTGGGAGGTGGAAGGTGAGGGTGAACGACAATAAAAGTAAAGTGATGGTTTGTAATAGAGATGCTCGTACAGCGAATCTAAATGTACGACTGGATGGGGAAATTATGGAACAAGTGGAGTGTTTCAATATCTAGGAGGAGTGAGAAGCAGGGGCGCCAAAAAAAAAAAAAAAAAAAAGGCGCAGGTGTAGGAATGGAGGGAAGACAGAGTGTGTGAGGGAAGGAAAGTGTTCGGAGCAATGGGAAGTATATTATATTATATTATATTTTGTTGCTTCAGTTCGGACTCTGTCTAGAGTCGGCCACCCCGAGCTATGGGGTATGTGCCTGAGTATATGTATACGTACATACAAACTATAGGAAATCGCATGTGAAAACTAAGACATTATAATTAAAATTATATAATATCGATTTTACTGTTAAATCAACAAATTTCATAAGCTTATATCACCAACCACATATTTCACAATTTGTTTATCTTAATAGTAATTATCTTCATAACAATATGACAAAATCATATTTGAGCTAATATTCATGATACCAGAGCGACAGGCTTTCTATTGTTTTATAAGAAAAACATCGAAGTAATGGAGGGAATTCCCAAGTTAGATTATTTGCAGTTACTATCTAGTATTTACATATAGCAATAAACAAACATAACTAACTTAGGAATGCAAACTAGAGAGAGAGAGAGAGAGAGACTACAAGCACAAGCAGCCTATCAAACAAACCAAATAAACCCCACTGTACCGAACAAATGCAAAGTATATTGGATCTACCAGGCTACACCAACATTAACACTTTTATTGGTAGCTCACAGACTACAAAAACACCTCTGTAAAGAACTGGACCCACGGAAGGGAAATAAGTGCTGAATGCCAGTCCCAATTTGTTGGTTTGTCGGAGAGTGAAAAGATAAAATGGTGATGCGTACATACACAAACACACGCACACATAAACATAAACAAACACACGCACACATAAACATACACAAGTTTCTATCTATCTATCTATTTGCTCAGTCCCATTCCCCATGTGTGTGTGGTTTTTTTTTTTTTTTTTTTTTTTTTTTTTTTTAAACTGGAGGTGGTATATGTGTTTATTATATATTTTAAAATATAGTTTAATTTTATAATCCTAAACCTGCTAATAAATATGTAAATGTTTCTACTGGACCTCTTAAGGTGCCCGAAGATTCTTTGTATATACAGTACATGTGTGAGGATTTATATACGTACATATTAGTATTCTATTGTAGTTACTATAAAGATTGTAAATATTAATGTAAACTATTTTGTATATGTAGTTTATCTAGGAAATAAAATGTATTGTATTCGAGAACTTATGGCAGAAACATTAATAGAGAACAAGTGGAAAAATAACACATTGGTCTGATGAATCAAACACTGGAAGACTTTCATCTCGGCGTAATCACGAACGCAAACAAAATAACGCAAGCGAAAAATATGATAATATTTGTTGAGAGTCTGGATTTGATAGATCTAGTGCAGATTAATATTTGAGATGTCCAAACACTACTTTCAAAGCAAAAATGTATTGTCTCTCTGATGTAAAAAAATGTCCTGTGTCCACTGAAATGATGACCAATACAATACAATGATAACAAATAGACACATTTAAATCAGTCAACAACAACTGTGGATATTACAGTGTATGTAGGTCGCGGCGTGATTATCTATTTGCCAGCTGGTCATTTATTCAAAATACATATTTAGATGAAATAGTGTAAATACCTATGTTTGGTACGCAGAAAAAATAATTATATACAGGTATATATATATAAATATATATATATATATATATATACTCAAACCCAACTGGTGTTGGTGGGGAGGAGAGGTGTCGGCTGACTGGGGACAGAGGTGCTTGGGGGCGATTCATTCGAGGCCACCCCTTTTGGGGTAATAGCATCTGGCCATATGTAGAAAGATAGATAAATTTAAAAGGATACATGAAACTACCAAAATTATATGAGCCACAAATTAATTGCTACTGGCGTACTGATAACGCGATTGTTTCTCGATTTTAATAAATTACATAATTTTCAAGCTGAAAACAATTGTCCGTCATTAGTCATCAGCAATACTATTCAGAATAACCCCCCAGAGACCAGTTATGAGTGCGATGGACCGAGTATATTAACACAAAATGCCTCTCACTTAATGTAGCCAATTAATACCATTTGCTATGAAGGCTAATAATGGCCGGACGAGGGTCGCTGCTCCCCTCCTGCTCGTAAAACGAAATGAACTCCTGGGGAAAATTTCTTCCTTGTGCGAGTATGGCAGGACGGGTCACACGAGACTACAAGAAGGGGAATTTAATTAGGAGCAAAAACTATATTTAAGAATGACAAAATATATTATACACAAGTGAGAAGAAATGTTTTAGAAAACCATGCTACACTATATTGGTCTAGTTGTATATGTGCGTATGCATATATACATTGTATATATATATATATTGTTACGTATCTTGATCCTCAAGTGGTTAACTTGATGAATCTAGATAGCACAGAGATATATATTAAGGTATCAGTCAGCTGAGGGCAAAACAAAAGTAAAATCTAATAAAATTATTTCCTGTTGTTGCTTCCTTTCCTTTTGGATCTTAGGACTTGGTATCCTTTATTGACTGATACTCTTTAATTATGAAAAATACTGAAACTAATTAAAGTCATGTAGTATTTATAAAGAATTATTATTTAACCGAAGCTTAGTAGGCTATGGTTATGAACCGAATAAGTTATATCTAAAGAAGGACTATTAATTCTATAAAAAGTCTTGAAAGATAAATATTAAGGTAAGAATATTTCTGTCTCTTACCCTTTTTGAAATGAATAGCTAGTTTTCTTATATGTCCTTTTATTTATATTTAATGTAGTTATTATTCTTGGTTCTTGTCTTACGTTAATAGTATTATATTATTATTATCATCAGGATTAATATCAAAGTCACATAAAAAGTTAGATATATATTTAATAATTAGTTAAATGTATTTCTTAACCACGTAACATTGAGGTTTGATTATGAGTAAATTAAGTTACAGGATCGCTTCATAGATTCGATTAAAGTCTCACTCAAATAATATGAAAAGCAAAACTAATATTTTGAAGCTAAAAGAATTTTCTTCAGCTTAGGAAATCACTAAAAGTAACATTAAAACAGCCATGTTAGTCTAAGGCGATATTACTAATAAAAGACAACAGCATCACCGTACTAAGCACCGTTAAGCAATGTAAGCTTAATTAAAAGAAAATGAAAGAACTCGTAAGTATTAATATAAAACAATAGTGTTACTTTCATCATAACCCAATTACTTAAAGAGTTGCTTTAGTCCACAAGTCAGTCAACTAAAATAGTTAAGTACATAATAGTAGCGTTAACGTTAATTCCCAATCAAAGAGATAAGTACATAATAGTAGCGTTAACGTCAATTCCCAATCAAAGAGTTAAGTACATAATAGTAGTGTTAACGTTAATTCCCAATCAAATAGTTAAGTACATAATAGTAGCGTTAACGTTAATTCCCAATCACATATCTCACTAACCAACATAATGTAAGTGTTTACACCGAACACACTTAACACACACTTATATAATCTGACTGACAGTCACAAACCCATTATAATACTTCACCCCGTCTTCCTCCAGCTGCAAGTTCACCTTCCCAACTCCAAATGAGACTGATTTGAATGCCCACTACTCGGGTCTTATATACTAAACAATGATTGTGTAGGAACGAATCAGGAGGCGGGATATGGTGCGCGCCCCAATCACAGCTCCTCGAGTTGCGTAGCAGGTGCGTGGTCCAATGGAGTCTCCTGGCGTCGATCATACGTCATAGCGTCGGGTCATCGAAGTAGTTTGCAGGGTCCCCTATGACGCACGCAGGTGTGAAGGCTTGTTTGCTGGTATGCGGACGAGCTGGTTTCCCACTCACTGGTTCGCTCGCTGGTCTGCTTCGCCGCCTGGGTATTTTGGCACTCCTTCAACTCTTAATTCTAACTCTTAAATAAACATACAGGGCTCCGTATGTCAGAATATATATATATATATACAGTATATATCGAGGGGAGGTGTGACAGAGTGGTCTTGCCACTGGACTGGTAATTCAATGGATAGATAGAAACATCTCATATTTAGATCTGTGGAGAATGTTATTGAAAAAAAAAAACAGTATCGTAGCTACTAACAAGCCTAACCAACTACACTTAGTTCAACACCCCTAACCCTAACCTATATGGTAGGGTGTTGTATAATGTCATTTCCTCCTTAAGAGTCTCCCCGCAGTCCGCCGGGGGAACTCTTAAGAGTCTCCCCACAATTCCCGGGTTAAAGAGCGTTATCATTGGCATTTCACGCGTGTTATATATTTACGCAGAAGCCAACCTTTTAGACGTTTCGCAGCTGCAACTTTAACCTGGTTCAACTGAATCTCATATGTTTTATGACACTAGCACACTGTGTTTCCGTTGCATTATGTGGTTGGATTATGTTACGTAATTTGTATTCTCTTTAACGACATTATCATCTCGGTATCGTATAAATTGGAAGTTTTCTTAATTGAACTACGTGTTGTTTTCCCTGCTCCACTGGAACACTACAGTTATGTCTTCCTGAAACACTTCGTTTCATAGATATTGTGTCGCATCAACGCAAAATCCCATGAACACTGTCTATTGTCAACACAGAACCTCACCAACACCGTGTCTCGCCAGCAGAGTTTAACCCGTACAATACCAGTGACATCTTTTTCATCCTATTCTGGCAACTATGAGATGATTTTATTCAGCTTAGGAAGGACCTCTAGCAATAATAAGGCTTCCAACTATCTCGAGCAACCTTTTGAGCTACCACAGAACCTTCTTAAGCTACGTAATATCGTCTAAATATGAGCTAGAATACAATATAACACACGTTGCTGGTACTCAAAGGGTTAATCAATAGTGTGTCTCTCATCAACACAGAACCTCATCAACACTGCCTCATCAACAGACTCGTTCATTATGCAGTCCTCATTAGGGTGGAATTATTTGTGGTACGTGGCCGGCAGCCCAGGAATCGGATTGTTATAATAATTACTGTCCTGTTTGGTATGCCAGGCTGTGGCAGGGTACATCCGGCTTGGGGATAATTGACTTTGTAGGGAGTTGTTATAGGTTATCACATTCATATATTAATACCTTCATTATTCACAAATGGGTTATAAATGAAGCTTCAGCTTCCTTTTACCATGTGTCATTATTATCTATACGTTTAAATTCTTGTTATCGTAGTATCGTTATTGATAATGGCTATTATTCTTTACAGTTTGTAGTGGTGGTGGTGGTAGCAGTGTTTTATATATATAAGTTCATTATTATCATTATTATTATTATTATTATTATTATTCATATATTTATTCATTAACATTATTAATTAATATTATTAATTCCTTTTATAATTTGGTATATTATCGCACATAGCAAATGCATGGAAACGTGACAGTAATATTATCCATGCGGTATTTACTGTTATACTCGCTATGCAAATAATATAAATAATACAAAAGGTTATCGGCAAAATTAAAACCTTTAGATTACTTATACCACCAGCTTTAATCTGATTATCTCATTCCTGGGTTGTAATACTATATTCAAATTATACCACAGAGTTCAACCGTGTCATTTTTATCGGATATCAAACAGTAATTAATATGGGGGAAAACATAACACCAAAATAACACCAAAATAACACCAAAATGCTAAAAAGCGGCATCATATCCACCACAGTCACTGCAATTGACCACTTGCGAGTTTCAGGCTATAAGGAAGTTGAAGCCTTAAACATCGATATTAAACAGAAATGCAAGAATAATGTACGTTTCTGATGGATAAATGGCATGTTGAATTGGGTTTTATGTATTTATCAATGTACTACGACCGTATTTTAGCTGGTAATTCTGCTAAATATCAATGTCTACAGCTCCAACTTCCTTATAGAACGAAACTCGCAAGTGGTCAATTATTTCTACCGTACACCGTTCATCCAAATATCTAACACCACAATAGTTATCGTTACCTCTACAACGAATACGCTAGATTATTACGATAGCCATCAAGGCAAAAATTAACTTTCATCACCTATCTATCTATCTATCTATCTATATGCTCAGGCCCAATCCCCATTTTTTCTATTTGTTATTTTTATTTTCTATTTTATTCTTTTTGTGTTTTTATTTTCATCACCTATAACAACAGTATTGTTATCAGAAGAGACTGGATGACTCCGTCGTCGACACCTGCCCGGGTTGTAACAGAGCACCCCATACCATTAAACACATCATAGAACACTGCATTTCACACAACCACTTACGCCAACAACACAATTTATACTCTTTGAGAGCTCTGTGGGAAAGCCCGACCGTGGCCATGGCCTTCCTTAAGGACTCGGGGCTGTTCGGCCAGGCAGCTTAGGGAACAACAACAACAACAACAACAGTATTGTTACACGGAAAACAACATCACTATAGGTAGCGCCAACGAAATTGACAATAATCTTGACCCCTTAACTTCTTATAACTCAAAAGGAATGAAAGCAATCGGGCTGAGATTTCTATAATTTGGGAAGAGTCCACCAGGAAGTAGGCGTGGATATTTAAAGCCACTTTTTGCTCTAGGCCCTTTTGAGTTAGGGAGAAGTCAAGGATCAAAATTTGTGTAAAGTTCGTTGGCGCTACCGATACCAACCACACCATCGCTACCATCAACATCAACATCACTACCTCCATATAACACCATCTCCTCACCACCCACACAATGATTACCACCAACAATAAAACCATTATTATTATAAATCTTATAGTACTTTATTCGTGCACGAATCTTTGGCAGTAGTCATATTCCTGCAAATGATTATAAACAAACAACGCTACTGATGGCAAAAGATTGCTTAGACAAAACCAGAAAATTAAACAACTAAATTTAGATTTAGCATATGTCTACGTTAAGCCCCTTTCCCACATTCATGATTTTCCTCGCCGATCCCACATGATTGCCCCTTCTTGACCACTGTTGTATCATGTCTTTACTAAATCTCAAATCATCTCATTACACCGCCGGCGGGTCAGTTGTGTCGTAACCGGCGTCGCAAGACTCGCGAGCAACTTTGGATTGTTCAAAATTTGGCACGAGGGGTGACGATGTGCAAGACTACTCGCAAGCATCGGTAAATATTCGCCGACGCACCGGCGAGGCATTCTCAAGTCCTCTTGTTTATCGGCGATTGTTTCTCACGAGGAAATTCGTTACGATGATGAGAACCAAACCGTCGTACGAGGATTTACCGTTGCATAAGAATAGTCGCCAAATGCATCGGCAAATAATCGACGACGTAATAAGACGTGTGTCTTGTGACTCGTCGGAAGTATACCCGCCATGGGTATGCTCAGCACGAGGGAGCACGAGGGTGTCGCCGATATGCAGGAATGCTCAGGAATGCTTGTGAATGTCCCCGCCAATGCATGAGACGTTCTTTGGCGAGGTACACAAGAATGTGGTGGTGGTGGTGGTGGTGGTGGTAGTGGTGGTGGTGGTGGTGGTGTTGGTTGTGGTGGTATTGGTGGTGCTTGGCCGTGGTGATGGTGCATGGTGGAGGTAGTTTTGATAGTCATGGTTGTTTTTTAAGTAGGTGGTTGTGGTTGGTATTTGGTGGGTAGAGTGTGTGGTTGTGGTGGTAGTTCGGTGGTGGTGATTGTGGTAGTTTGGTGGTGGTTCTGGTGTTTATGGTAGTTTCGTGGTTGTGGTGGCTGGGTAGTGGTAGTGGTAGCATTATGGTAATTGTTATAGTTTTGTGGTGGTTGTGATAGTTTGTTCTGGTTGGTGGACATTGATTGTTGCGGTTCTTGGAGGAGATTGAAGGGAGATTATGTGTATGTGCTCTGTATCGGGGTACAGTGCGCCCCTGTATTGTATTCGTTGGAAACACTATCTTGAGAAGCATTAGTTGAAATCAGAACCCCTCTGTGTAAACATTACTTGGCTAAAGACCAATATCCAACCATAATTCTGAAAGTTGATTCAGCTGAGATTAACTGAAGAACATAAGTTTCAGATTATCAAACTGTTGTTGTTGTTGTGTAACATCAAGCTGACTAAGGACTCATAGTCAGCCCTTCATAACACCTCCGGTAGCCTAGTTAGGCTCCCTATTTTTGTAAGTCATCACAGTTCCGATGAAACTGTCAATCAAGATGCAAGCAACTCGTTACCAGAACCAGACACACCAATGGTTGGACCGCATTTGGGGTGTTCACAGCCGAATGCTATGGACACAGTCAGTCATGGTGACTCAGACCAGCCCCTTTTAGTTGCCTCTCATGACACGCAGCAATAATGGTTGGGAAATTCTGCTCTAGATCTTGTGTAGTCCCCTCCCACCCAGGGGAAAATATAAAAACTGTTAAATGAGCTTGTGTCCTATCTGTTTTAGATGCCAAATTGAGTCATTAGAAGAAAAACAATTCTGCCTTCTAAAGCATCTTTAAGCTGCACACTCCGCAGTTCAACTCTAAGGTTGATGAAATACCGTGGAAGGGTGGATATTGCTGAATCTTTTTCATTAGACTGCCACCACATTCTCCCCCTCACATCCGTTTCTTTATTTCTGTACATTCTCCGTTATCTGGTTAGTTTGCTTCAGATTTGCCTGCATGGGAACTGTTCTCAACTTCTTTGCAGTAACTTCTGAGTAATATAGCTTTCGCTATCAGTATAACATTGTTCACAAGATATATACACAATCTTTCTTAATTCAAGCATACTATCTGTTGATTTTATTAATTGTAAAAGAGAACATTTTGTGCAATTACTTGTTATTTAAAATCCTATGTGTATGCCTGTAACACTATATGATAGTTCATGAGCCCAATGTATACTATGATAACATATTATGGTTCAAAGCTAATCAGAGGACCATATCCTTACTAAGGATGACTAGGACAATTGTTTAAGTTAATATTAATAATAAGCTATTCGTTTGTTCATTACCACGGATCCTATTGTCTATCGCTTACAATATCTGAGGTGGCATACACAATCGGAATATCGTTTAAGTTTTTATAGGTCCGCGCGAAGCGAAGGACCTCTAGACGCCACTTATGGCGTTGTTGTTCTTCTTACTACTTCTTATTCTGGTTAGGGCGACACTTATTGAGAATTGCTATTTCTCGGTTATTACTGAACCATATCTTATGATCTTTCACCTACATAATTATACTGTGATAAATTATCTATCTTCTAGGCTGTAACGACTTGCTTTAGTTAGACACTCTTTAGCTGAACTATACAGACACAATGGGACGAAATTAATCTGTTGTCTCGGAGTAAATATTGTGAATGTAATTGTGTGAAAAATGTAAATTTATGTACTTTGTGACAATACACTTTTTTTTACTTGAATTGAATTGTGGTAGTAAGACTCTTTGTATTTGTTCACACATTTCTAAACTCCGTGATTTATTTTCATTCATTCTCATACAAATATCTGTCCGTCCTATGCCTTATCCTTCACCATTATCAGTCCTTTTCCTTATCTTTGCCCAACATGTCTATTTTATGATGCAGCTTTATTTCAATTTACTATTCTACTGTCACTGATTGCCCCTCCATAGTCATAGTTACCCCTTTTCGTATATTTTAAATACAATTCTCTCCATTCTCCTCCTCCCTTGTCCCTTCACTTCTCTACTTCTTTATTGTTTATATCTTGTTCCTGGCTCCAGTTTTCCTCAGTTCACCCTTTCATTGTTATTGTTATCTTCTGCACTTGTTCCTAGGGTATCTACTCATATTCTAGTGTTTCAACCATTTTTGTTGTTCTATGCGAGTGAGGGAAACAAAAGGCAGAACTACCTATAGCGAGTGCCTCCCCCAGAGTTGCAAGAGTGACAGGGCCAAAATCAAGGGACGTTCGAGCCAAGATGCTTGGACACACAGAGTTTGAAGATATTAAAGTCGTAGGAAGAGGGAAAGACTGATTCTGGGAGAGAGTTCCAGAGCTCAGCTGTTGAATAGAAGAACGACTGAGAATAACGTTTCACTCTTGGGTTGGAGAGTTGCACAGTGTAGGGGTCGGGTTGTGTTGCAAGACAGGTACATAGAGGAGGTGATATACATTGGGAGAACTCTGAGAAACACTGATTATTGTAGTAGCGATAGAATAGCGAGAAAGATTCAACATTGCAGCGAAGAGAGAGAGAAGACCCTCTCTGACACATGGATATAGTTGCAGGTAGAGGTGCCAACCCTATCGAGCTGTACACACCAGATGATCAGCGTAGGTGCAGATACTTTTATGACCAAGTGTACAGTGTTGTCATAGGAAATCGAAAGACCGTATGACATTCCAGAATATCTTTTATTCTTTTTCTTACATTTACTTTCAAATTTTGGAGTAGGCCTATTTCCCGTCAAACAAAAACAAGCATCAGTAGGCCTGAAAGAAATGGGCAATAACTTCGTATTGATGGACATACCAAATTAATGATGAACTCAAAAATATATGCTAAATATAATATTTGGAGGGAATATTTAGAGAGAACGGGTACATTATAAAAATCTGCCATCATAAATCCAAGAAAACATTTGATAGAAAATACGACAACACTTTAAATTGAAGTCGAATAATATAAATGTGTAGTATTAGACAGTGGAGGCAAGGGAAGGGACTGAGGTTCTCGCAGAGAGGCTGCAGTTCTGGCTTAATAATCCAATAGGGTTGATAGCCTATGCAGTCCTATTTTAACATAAGTGGAGGCAATGAGCAGAGGAGAGTTTATTGGATAAAGCAGAAGGGAGGCAGAATATCGAGCAGCTGGATCGCCATTACCTACAGAAACTATGGGTACTTTGTAACAGAGATTGGACTACTGTTCACCTTCACCATAACCCTTTCAGTATTTTCGGCGCCTCTCTTCCTGTTATGCTGGTTGGTATTAGACAATTTTATTTAGTTTACGATAACCAGTAGAAAGCAAAGGGTTAAACTCCATCTCACTTTATCATTTGACTACAACAGATCCTTCCTAATATTAATAAAATCGTCATATAATACAATAAATTAATTAAATGACAGAATGCACTCTAGAATACTGAGAATTTTAATTTTTGAGACTATAATGAGAGAATAGTGTTTCTGCTACAATTTCCGGTTCAGCTTAACAATCCGAGAAAGTGTCTAGTTCCTATCTTGATTGATGATCTGTGAATTGACTTTGAACTTATGGCATATTTCAACAATAAACATAAACTATTAACCCTTTTACTGTGGTTGCCATACATGTATGTCATACATAATAATACTCAACACTGTGGTTGCCGTACAGGCATGTAATCATATTTTGTGCCAGAAAAATTGGTCCGGGGGGTCCTTTGGTGGTCAATATCCGTACTATGGAAAGCAGTAAGCGCGGGAATCTCAGTTATTCACTCAGTAGCTCTCGAGATGGAAGGAGGTCCAAGTCACTCATCTGATCGCGCGC
Organism: Paralithodes platypus; assembly: GCA_032716605.1. Taxonomy (NCBI): domain Eukaryota; kingdom Metazoa; phylum Arthropoda; class Malacostraca; order Decapoda; family Lithodidae; genus Paralithodes; species Paralithodes platypus. The sequence goes on along the minus strand of CM064529.1, from coordinate 12,847,794 downwards.
AGTCTCCTGAAGCAAGAGGAGATGGGTGTAAAGGACTGTGTCACAGGCGAGTGAGTCCGAAATACTGTCATGAAACCTGATGCCGTTTTCGACTACAACATGAATATGCGTTTGATGGATAAGAGTGACATGCATATCGATTTTGTGGACTGCCTTAGGAAGACCTGCAAGTGGTGCAAGAAGGTTGTTTACCATCTGTGAACATGTACAATCTGTGGATGACGCGGTTGGAGGGAAGGTCTTCGATCAGGGAGTTCAGCAAGCAAGTTATCATGAAAACATCAGGGCCCGGAGGTTCATGCAAGACTTTATGGAAATTTTAATGTTGGTGGGACGTACTCGTTATTGATGGCATGAGAGCTAACTAGCAGGGTATTAATCAAGACATGGCAAGTAGTTCAGGCATCATGTTTCCTCATCAGGTCACTACTCTTTAGAAAGGTAACGCTGCACAGGTTTAGTGACGCTACCTCCATTGCATTTGGTGTAGCGGCTTATATGATTTGTAATGAGGGTAGTAAGTTAGTGATGGCCATGGCTAAAGTGGCGCTTATTGAATCTCTCACCATGCCAAATATGGAACTGATGGCTGTTGTATCAAGTTGTCTCTTATGATATATATGCAAGACCTTCACGGACGAGTTTATGTTAGATGATGTTTACCTTTGGTCAGACAGCCAGAGTATCCTATACTGGTTGTCTGGTAGGAATATATTGTCCACTTAAGTTCAGAATTGAGCAGACGAGATAGTCATTGGTTCCTGATGCTCATTTTTGTTGTGTGTCCATACAAGACAACCTCAGTGATATGTTCACCAGAGGGATTTCATACATGTTCTTAGTTGATGCTTCATTTTGGTGAGGAGGGACCACATGGCTACCTCACCAAGGGCTATGGCTAAATATTGGTTTGATACATAGGATGGGGGACACCACTGTGGGTTGTTATATGAGTCTTGGAGAGACCCTGCCATTGCAAGTATTGGTAGCCCTTCCTACCATATTGAATTGGGACCGGTATGGTTCCATTGTTATGACATGAGCATTAAGATTTATTAGGGCTCTGAGAAAGAAGATACAGAAGGTAATGCCATCTTACTTGACAGTGTTAGAATTAGTCATGATAATGTTTTCAATTTACTTTTATCATTAATCTTGTTTCTATTTTTTTCTTTTTCTGACAGTGGTGAAGGCAGTGGTGTACACCATGGTTCCCCAGTGTCTCGCTCTCACCTCCCATTGGCATAAGTCAGCCAATATCTCTCTGGCGTAGGAGTGTGGTGACCCTAATGCCCACTTTGGTGGTGCAGTCAGCCCCTGTAGCAGTTACAGGGATTTCTTCTTACTGCCTTGTTGTAGCACAGTTGAGGCTGTTTTGGTGTGGGTACTGCAGGTATAAGTGCTTCAGGGGACTCTTTTGTTGAGTCTTGCTGGTACACTGTCATCGCTATACCAACATCAGGTACAGTGATAACATGATGGGGCAATGTTGTAGCAAGACTTTATTGTACTGTACTACAATAAAAGGACTGAAGCCACACTCCTTGTGGATGAAGTGATCTTTAAATGTGTATGTATGTATGTATACAGTATAAGGGTTAGTTTACCCTGGGGAGCACCGCTACATTTTGTCAACAGGACAAGGCATACCCAGTGAAATGGTGAAGCAGTTAATTAGGCCTCTGATTGCAGCGAGGAATGATACGCTATAGGGGTAGGGTACACATGTCAGATTTGCATGATGACGCCAAGTACCCTATCCTTATACCCTATACACACATATAGTCACTCTCCTTAGTGAATGCTGCCATACAGTGTGTAACTGTTGTGGTATTAGATACGACATAAATTATATAAGACTGAAATGATGGGAAGCGAGAGAATGACTAAGAGAGTGTATGAGAGTGAGGTGGAAGGATGGAGTTGATAGGTATATGAGTGAAAGCGGTGTTGGATGGGAGGAGAGGCATTGGCTTACAGGGGACAGAGGTGCATGGGGGCGATTCAATCTTGACCACCCCTTCGGGAATCATGGCTTCTGGCAATAGATGGATAAATAGAAATGGTAGATCCCTATGATTAGATAGCTATTAAAAAAAGCTTTAAGGGGATGCATCACCTGCAAGAGATTACAAGGTGCATCATACCGTGCTGTACAGGCCTCCTCATTGCCGTAATTGAGGGTTCAGGAAGTATATCCATTCAAAGTTACAGGGGTAGATTACACAGATGCCTTACCGGTAAAGAAAAAGGGGTGCACAGTAGGTAAATCGTATATAGTCTTGTTCATCTGTTCAGTCACTAGAGCAATCCATGTAGAGACAGTGTCCAACCTATTCTGCGAATTATTTTTACATGTTCTCCGTTCAGCAGTAGAGGAGGTTAGATAATGCGACCACATATCCCGGGATGACATGTGGTAGTAGAAAGCAGTAGCCAGGGTTACCAGGGGCCACCAAACTGCCCAACCCGCGTGCGCTCAAAACTCCACACACCATTGCAAGCAGTCACAGCTCGATCCTGAATTGCAGCGCAAAAATATCTTCACTTTGTCGTCACAGTCCAGGCCACAGACCAGTTGGGAACAAGTTATTGGTGTTTCCGTACAGGCCAGAACACGAACTTTCTTCCGCACATTTTTTTCTTCCTTAACCTTTTGTTTTACAGAAACAGTTGAAAATCGTGAAAATGTCTTCTCAAGGGGCACTTGAAAATAATATACAAATACACTTTCAATTCATCTTATCACTGTCAAAAGCCATAGACCAGGTGGGAATATAATTTTGGTGTCCCTGTATAGGCCTGAGCAGGTACTATTTTTCCACATATTTTTTGTCTTCTTTAACCCTTTGTTTCACAGAGATAGAGCAAGTAAAAAAACAAATGTGAAAATCACCTGCTCCGGGCGCATGTAAATTTTTACAAAGCCCCATCTTTTTTCGGATTATGTTCCTCTATTTTTCATGTAACCCTATTTTTGAGGTCATTGTTGTATGCTAGTGAACTGAAAATCCGGTCAAAAAATACCAAGAGACCAAAAAAGAATGAGTTGAGGTTCTCTATACCTTTAATGATATAGACAAGAATAGTATATAGAGAACAATATCGGGAGATTGTTCACTAAAAGTAATACCAAATAAGCCTTCTCAACAATAGCTCTACAAAATATACCAATATTTATTTGTAGTTGGCAAATATTACACTTACAGTATGCATAATCTTCTCCACCTATAGTCCTAAATGTTGTAGCATAAACTCTTTTAATATGCAACAAGAGAGATGGCCCAACTTTGTTTTAGAGAAATGCCGTTATATATCCTAGTGAGAGAAAACATTACATTTTCCAGAGTGTCATTAAGCCGCATTCATTATTCGGGAAATGCGGGACATGTACAAATTCATATATATTTTAGAATCCTATTATACTTTCATTGTTCAATACAATATTACATCCGCAAACGTCAAGAACCTTTCACGAAAACCCCGTTACCGCGAAAATACTGGCTATTTAATGATTTTGGATTATGGGATTCCAATCTGATTGCTTCATAATCTAAAATCCCGGAATGTTAATCTTTCACTCTTGTGCAACACTGTTGTATGTCTGACTATGATGTTATATCTTACTGTATTGCTGAAAGCTTCTCTCGTATATTTCAACACATTGCTTCACAGATATATATCTACAGCGTTATACCTTCATAACCCGTGAAAAATTGCATTGTTTGTTGCGTTGCAGAAGGGATATTTTTGTTGTCCCTTTTTTTTTTTTTTGTAGCATTGGGGAAAAACAGGTCCAGTGAAAATGTTTGTTCGCACAGTGTTTATTGTATCCCGGAAATTTATATGGCTAATGCCAAATGGAGTACTCAGTAAATTCAGCATATTCTCTATACTGAACAGTTATTTCAACTATTACAGTATTATTATCACAACATCTCATACCAACCAGAATATATCACATTAAATGTAGGTAATTAATTATGATCTGCAAAACTTGTGGTTCCACTGACTAGGAGCTTTAGAAAGTTCAAACAGTACTTTTGCCTTGTTTTGAATGTGTCAACTTCCAAAACAGTTTATGGAAATCATAATATATATATATATATATATATATATATATATATATATATATATATATATATATATATATATATATATATATATATATATATATATATGAATAGAGAAACGTTCAAATTCGTGGTCATTTATTATATGGCCTAATATTTTCACATTTATTTATCAAGCATCTACAAAATATCGCAATACAATGCTAGGTGTCGGAAAAATCATGAAACATACAGACGCTTCGGCATCTGGGAAAATTCAACCATCTTGAATATATAACAAGGGAGGAAAAATAGCGACCCTGGAAATGTTGGAAGCATCTTGGGGGAGATGCAACTTTCCAAGGGAGGCGAAGTGGAAAACAATCTGGAGCACTTGTAGTAGAGGGGTTCCGGGTGGCTTTTTTCGTCATCCTCAACGACCGATTGTCATCATATAACACCCTATCGTATAGATTAGGGCTTGGTGTTGAACTAAGGTTAAGGGGAGACTGACCGTTTGTTTGGTCTATTAATTCATTTATTCATATATTTTTTTAGTTTCCTCGCTAGATCTCCATCAAGCTTAGAAAAACACCCCGTAGAACCCCCTTCAAGGTAAATTTGTAAATTTGTCGGTAGAATAATGTACCGGCCGAAGGCCGGTTCCTCTTAAAATTGCAGGCTCGCTAACGCTCGCCAGGAAATAATCGACACCTAAATGGCACGAAAGGTATTAAAATTGACAACGAAATGGGGCGAAAGGTGTTAAAATCGACAAACTATTGGGCCGAATGTCTTATAATCTCAAAACTAGTGGGGCTAAACATTAGGGAGAAGGGGGTCCAGAAAAATTGTCTTCCTCCCCTTAAGAGTGAGTGAGAAAAAAAAATCCACTTTTGACATCGATTTTTTTTTTTTTTTTTTTTTTTGGCCCCTGGGCCATGCAAAATCTCAGTCCTCTACCTCCCCTCCTTCCCCACTTTCCTCCTCTCCTTCAGTTATCACCTATTTTCCCTGTTATTCCCTTATTCTGAGGTATATTTTCTTGCTAACATTAGCGAGTTGCATGCAGGGTGTTGTCATCACTGGTGGCAAGCGAGTGCAAGAGAGTGAGAGAGAGTATCGATCGACTGTGTCTCAGTGGCCTTGGGGGAAATTGGCGGGAAAGCAGCTTGCCTCACCCATACATTATACAACTCGCGGGCTATATCTCCGATTTTGACCATCCAAACGCTGTTTTCACTCGTTTTATTGTTGTTTCAGGTTAATACCTTTATAATCAACCCATAATAGGCACATATGGATAAGTATTAATGCTATTAATGGTACAATGAATATTTTAGTGACGGAAACACCTCAAATACATGGGCACAGGGAGAGGTGTCTAATTACCCCCATGCGCACTTCAGAGGTTAAATCTCTAGTGCTACCGCGGCTTGACCTTTCAAGTCCGCGGGTTGCCCCAAGAATTGAGTGGTGGTTAAAATTATAACTTGTTGAAACAATGGTGCACTATTGAGTTAATGGTTATCCATGCTGAAGTACAATACATTTTTCATATACTTATTATTCAGTTAAAATATTTCATGATTGCCAAACAATGGTTTCCTTTCATTAACTACAAGGGTCGACTATATTAATTTTCATATGTACTATTTACTTATGTATCATAATTTTCTTTGTGGACTGGTCTGTAGGTCGAATTGAAGATGCAATAGAAAATAACTAGAGACATTACAAAAGTATTCTGTTATAACAGTGTCCTGTTTGGGTGGGGGCACTGGGTTTGACAGGCTTTAATTTATTATACAGTATGTATGTATGATCATGACCGCAGGGGACTGTCTATAATAATTTGTGTACATATATTTTAGATAGAAAAGGAAGTAATCCTCGACCTTATATTTTATATTAACTCTTTCAGTGCGGGCATTTTGGCCTAAATTTACCTTCATTCACTTCATTCACTGCACATTTTCATGTATAAACAAGAGCCAAAACGTAATACAATGATATATCCCTGAAAGTACAGTAATAGCGCTTTCCAATGACACCTGAATCATCTCTGTACGGCGTCTGGTTGTCTTGCAACTGTCTTGCAATGGTCAGCCAAAATCTCTAAAAATGAATGGTGTTGAGCTGTTTTAACTGTGTAACGCTGTTATCATGTGAAAGACATCTCTGAGTTACCTCCTAAGTGCTGGCCCAGACTTGGTGCACAATGGATGAAGGCGTCCCATGCTGACTGCAACAGCTTGCCTCGCTCCCAGGCTACAAAAGAAGCGATTTCGGTGTTCGTCTGGTGACGGGTGCCGCAAATTATGCGTTAAGGCACGGTGTTTTATATTAAGATAAGTCGTGAAACATCATAATATGGTTAACTTCGGATCCACAATGGTTATAAAATGAAGTCAAAAACTATTTCACTATTGCGCAAACTCATCAATACAGAGATAGAAAAATAATCCCCATGAAGATGTAATAAAAGAGACTAACGCTGACAACACGGCAGTTACTCCGATGTTTCATGTCAATGGTGATAGTTTCTTATATAGAGTTACATTTGTTCACATCCAATAAATAGAGAAAACCAGCGAAGTAAGACAATAGATGAAAGAGTGCAGCCGTTTCTGTGATGGATGGGGGTGCGTATCTTTCTTTAGCACGGTTCTGGTAACAAGTAAGATTAATAGGAAGCTTTCCTCAGTTGAGCCACAGGAACAAATGGCTATGCAAATTTATATCCATAACTGAATAACACACCGTTAATCAGTGACTTTAGGGGGGGTCACCGGCTTTTTTTATTGTTCTCTCTTTTTCTCTCTTTCCCTGGCTTGTATCCATTCGGCCCCATTCAGCCAACTGTTTTAAGACGTTTATCCCCATCCTGGCGAGCGATAGCGAGCCTGCATTATATGGAGAAATCCGGCTTCACCGGAGACATTTTTCTATCGAAAAATGTACAAATTTACCTTGCTGTAAACAAAAAATATATTGACACCTTGATGGGGGTAAACGTCTTAAAACAGTAGGCTGAATGGGGCCGAATGGATACAAGCCAAAGAGAGAGGGAAAGCAAGATAAAAAAAGGCGAGGTGGGATCCCTTAACACTAGCTAACCCTACGTTCTGAATGGCTGCCACGTTTGTTATTTGAATCAAAGGTGCATTTGATTATTATGACCAATGTTGTTTTCTCTTAAAACACCGTAAAATAAGACAAGAAAAAACCTCTCCGACGACCTTCAAGAAAAAACCTCTCCGACGACCTTCAAGATTGTTTTTTGTACTTTCCAGTATAACACTTGTCGGTTAAAGACGGGTGGTTCCTATTATTCAGCCTCATAATCGCTTGCAAGAAAAAAATGCCGAAATGTTTCTTATTAACGCCATCAGACAGTACACTAGGACCATACGGCTGGGAGAGTGTAGATAGCAGAGAAGGGGTGTTGTAGATAGAGGAAGCTGTTGGAATGGCTTTTGTATGCGTGTTAATAGTCTGTATACGTCGTCGAGGTGTCCCCCGACTGGGTGCGAACATGATATACATGCTAGGATGTACTACCTGTTGATTGAAAGTCATCCGTCTCATTAACTCACAATCATCCACTCACCAATTAACTGCAGTCTCTCTCTCTTCGCCACAATATTGCATCTCTCTCACTATTCTACCGCTATTACAATAAGCAATGTTCCTCAGAGCTCTCTCAGTGTATACCAACCCCTCTTTGTAGAGCACGTAGCACCCGTCTTACAACACAATCACACCCTTGCTCTGTGTGACTCTCCAACCCATGAGTGAAACATTATTCTCAGTCTTTCTTCTAGTCAACAGCTGAGCTCTGGAACTCTCTCCCAAAATCAATCTTTCCCTCTTCCTATGACTTAAATTGTTTCAAACTCCGAGTGTCCAGGCATTTTGCTCGAACGTCCCTTGATTTTGGCCCTGTCACTGTCAACTCTGGGGGAGGCACTCGCTACAGGCAGTTCGGCCGTTTGTCTCCCTCACTCACATAGGAAAAAAAGAAAAAACAAAATGTCGCACTCCTACCTATAACTCTCGTGTAGAAATCTGCCTCTAAAGTTTCCATGTATAGGCATCTACTTATTGATCCTTCGACATATGCAAAGAAATACAACGGATATACAAACATGGAATTTTATAAATGTAAGAGTGAAGCAAGAAAAATACTGAGAAGATCGGGCAACGAAAAGAAAATGCTGAACCATCTCGAGGAAAATCCACGTCCCCCGAGGATGAGAGGCCTTCCTAAAGTCCATAAGGATGAAGCCAATCACATCTGGTATTGGAAGCGCCCCTCATAAGCTGGCTAAGCCCCTGTAAGGTACCCTGGGAAACTTAAGTGGTGCCCACCTGAGAAACTCAACAACGTGGACTTTAACAACAAGAAAATGGCGAGTTTTAAGGGGAGACTAACCGTTTGTTTGGTCTATTAATTATTTTTTTCAAATATTTTTTTTAGTTTCCTCGCTAGACCTCCATCAAGCTTAAAAAAACACCCCCTAGAACCCCATTCACGATAAATTTGTACATTTTTCGGTAGAAAAATGTCCCGGCAGAATGCCGGTTCCTCTTAAAATTGCAGGCTCGCTTTCGCCCGCCAGGAAATAATCGACACCTAAATGGAACGAAAGGTCTTAAAATTGACAACGAAATGGGGCGAATGGTGTTAAAATCGTCAAACTAATGGGCCGAGCGTCTTATAATCTCAAAACTAGTGGGGCTAAACATTAGGGAGAAGGGGGTCCAGAAAAACTGTCTTCCTCCCCTTAACGTGAAATCGCTCTTCACCAACGTACCAGTAGAAGCTCGAGCTATGCAGGAAGTGGAGAGAGCAGTGAGCGCCATCGAAAAGGAGCTATAGTCCATTCGCTGTAAGTAGGCGAGAAATCATGACCTCTAACCTCTGTAACTCAAAAACTACTAGAAATCATGACCTCTAACCTCTGTAACTCAAAAACTACTAGAAATCATGACCTCTAACCTCTGTAACTCAAAAACTACTAGAGTAATCGAGTTAATATGTCTACCATTTGGAAAGGGTCAGCCAGTGAATAGATGTGAAAATTTACAGCCAATTTGCTCTAGCGCTTTTTGAGTTACAGAGGAGAGAGGTAATTATTTCTCGCCTACTTACAGCGAATAGACTATAGCCTACCAATGCCGAGATTTGTCTTCATCGAATTTGTATCATTGTGTGTTAAATTCGGTGCATTCACATTCAATGGAGAGGAATCTAGGCAGCACTGGGGTCTAGTCATGGGCTTTCTCCTTTCGACTGTCATGGCATGCCTATACATGGACATTCGAATCCCGGTGGATCACATATATGCTTTCATTAATTTCATTGGAGGTGTTTGGTAGTGTGGTGAAATTAATAAAAAATATATTTTAGAGGCTGATTACTACACGAGAGTTATAGGTAGGGGTGCGACATGGTATATAGGTATGTTGACGATATTATAGTAAATGTGCCTAGAGAAAACTAATATTCCAAACAAGCTAAGAATGCTAGATAACGTAAATGTTGACATCCAGTTCACGGTAGAAGAAAAGAATGATCGAAATTTACCATTCCTAGATACAGTAATATGGAGAACAGATGAGGGAGTTAAATATTCTGTACCGTAAACTAACAAACAAAGATGACTATATCCACTATATCTGTGCTTATACTGTAATTATTAATGAAAGAATCATTAAAGAACCATGAAAGAATTATTAATGAAAGAACCATATTGGAGCCAGCATTGTATGGAGAAATCCGGCTTCGCCGGAGACATTTTTCTATCGAAAAATGTACAAATTTAGCTTGCTGTCAAAACAAAAATATATATATGCTGGCTCGCTACCGCTCGCCAGGAAAATATTGACACCTGGATGGGGGTAAACGTCTTAAAACAGTAGGCTGAATGGGGCCGAATGGATACAAGCCAGAGAAAGAGAGAAAAGCAGAGACAAAAAGTAGGTCACCCCCCTTAAGGAAGTGTCTCGAGGGCTCAAAGGGATATACAAAGCATCTTATTTAATCTTTCGACACCCACAAATCCTTTCTTAAACTTAAAAAATAATTGTATACTGTTACCCAGATTAATGGGGAAAAAGCGTCTTGGAATGCTGAAGACGTTAACAAGGGAGGTGTAGCTAACCGTGCAGTGGTACAGAATGTCGAAAGTTCGAATCCACGAAGAATTTCGGGTGTTTTAACTGCAGTGATTCCAACAAACTGCAGAGGACTCCAGAGAGTCCAAAACTTGTCGTGTTATCACAAATAAATAGTTTGTCCGACATAAGGATAATATCTACCTTCAAGTATTCACGGCACTGTGAATTTCTCATTCCGAAGCATAGCAAGTTCCCGAAGCTTCATTCAAAAGGTTCGCGAGTGTTACAAACAGGCCACTGAAAATCCTAGTCACGAGGTTGAGACATAAATATAAATGAAGAGAGATAAATAGCTAACTATTGTAATGGCAATCCTTCAATTTCCTCGGTCAAGGGACTGGAGTTTTCGCAGAGAGGCTCCAGTCCTGACGTTATTCTTGACTTACAGTGTGCTGGCTTAATAATCCAATAGGGTTGATAGCCTCTGAAGTCCTATTTTAACTATTTTAACTAACCTATTTCCTGGCTACCACGTAGATCAAACAATTAAGCTTCCCCTCTTAACGTAATTGATCATCCAGTCATAATCCCAGAGAATTAAGCCAACAATGACAAAAGCAAAAAGTTTGGATTTTTGGGCTTAAGGTAATTAACTCCGAGATATCATGACTGTTTAAGCTGAATCAATTACCGGTAAATTGGAAAAGGTCCGCGCGTCATTAACCCCTTCTGTACCGGTGATGTACTTTTCATGACATTCTGGCAACTATTAGACAATTCTGTTCAGCTTAGGAATCACGTCTACCTATTAAAAGGCTACAGACTATCTCAATTCATCCCTTTAGCTACCATATATCTTTCCTAAGCTTCATAAAATCGTCTAAATGTAGTTGAAATCAATAACAAAGACGTTACCGGTACAGAAGGGGTTAAATAGAATAAGCAAAGCAAAGTTATCAATTTATTAATACATACCATTTAGTGTTTTTTTAGTTTTTTAATGTGGTTTTGTGCATATCACGGAAATATGTTTACCACCGTCTCTGTGATGGAATGACTAGTGCAGTTAATATATTTAAACTAGACCAAATCAGATCTAAAGGTCAAACAAATAAAGATATGAATTACAATAAAGATCAGGTTAATTAATGCCGGAAATTAACTTACCAATACATCAACACAATGATAAGTTTGGGAAAGAAGCCGATGTAGATGACAGGTGGTAGGGACGGATATGTGACCCTTAACCCCCTGAGTGCCAGGTCCGTATATAGGCCTATACGGACTAGGGTCTTGTCACGCCCAGTGCCAGGTCCGTATATATACGGACTCGCCGAAAATAAATTGTACCTATGGCTTTCATATTTCTACCACATACCTTACCCTTCTGGCTTCTTGCCACCACCAACAGAACCCCCTCCCCCCACCCACTCGCTGACTATCGGTCGCCTCACAAGGACAAAAAAAAAAAATCTGTGGCGGCGAAACGACTGCACCAATCGGTTCCATATTTGTGTGACAAGTCCCTTACCCTTCTGCCTTCCCCCCACCACACCCCCAACCGCCTCCCACCACCCACTTCCAGCGTATCCGTACGAAGAAAAGGAAAAAAAGGAAAATCCGTGGTGGCGAAACTACCTCACCAATCGGCTTCATATTTGTAACACGAGTCAATTACGCTTCTACCTTCCCCCCACTATCCCCCAAACCACCCTCCCACCACCCTCCTACCTATACGTTCCGATACCATAAAAGTCGATGATTTACTCTGAAAATTTCAGCTACATTTGGGACCATCGGGGACCTGATTTCTGGCGAAAATGGACAAGGGGAGTGTTTTTTTTACCATTATCCTTCCTTTCTCACCCAACTTGATAGATTTAGCCCAAAAAACAAAAAATCCTCTGGCACTGGCAGATGCATAGGGTCGATAATTGTCTGGCACTCTGCGGGTGATCAACATATGTGATGATGACAATAAGTCAAGGGGGTTGAGGGGAGCAGCGCCCCACTTCAACCCATCATGTATCCAATTTACCCCACAATTTCCTTCATCTACTCTAAAAACGCGATGCACCCCCCAAAATGGCGTGATTTGACGCCGTATCTTCAGATAAATGGATGATGGGGAGGTTATTGCAAATCCTCCACTCAAACCATGAAAAACAACTATAAAGCACTATATTCATTACCTATTTGTGTTATTGTATTTGAAATTAGCCAGATTTGTATGTTAAATGTTAACAATGTATTATTTAAACTTGTATATAATGTGCTTCTTGCGCATTTTGCTCATTCCGACTATAAGGAATAAACTCCATCTATGTAACTTGTACGACGACGTAACTCTTAGCTTAGTTGACCCTCTTGCCCTAATCTCCTGATATTAGTCCACGGTGAAAGTTTAGATTATCGCCGTTATCGTGATGAATGCTAAAGTTGAGATAAAAGGCGGAATGACTCTCATGAACGCCCGAACAACCTGGTGGAGAGGGAGGATGGACCAAGTTAATACCATCGATAGGGAGAATATATAAATGTATTTACATTATTTACCATACTGTGGTCCTTACAGGTTCCCTATCAGTATGAAGTCGCAGTTTTTCCTTGTATTTGCGCTACCATTAGATCAGATCAGATGGAGGTATTGAGGGATAAGCCTTTACAACGGCATCTCGTATCTACATTCTACTTTTCCTATTTGTGTGAAGAGTGTAGAGAGGGTTGAAGGGGTGTTGGAGAGAGAGGAAGCTGTTGGAGTGACTTTGTTATGTGTGTTTAGTCTGTATACGTCGTCAGGATGTCTCCTGACTGGGTGCAAACATGTGAAACATGCTAGGACTTACTATCACACCCACTAAATGTCCGCCGTGGCAGGGATTCGATCCCGGGTCTTGCAGATTCACACGTGAGCGTGCTCACCACTCGACCACCGCGATGTCATTCAGCATAGGAAGTACCTCTAAAAATTAAATTAGTAAACACTTTCCCAAGTACCCTTTTGACACCATCTGACCTGTCCTAACCTGCATAAAATTATCTAACGTTATCGCAAATATAGTGCAGAAAGTCGTCATGCTACTGAAGGTTTTATTCATGTGTACTATAGTCTATTCGCTGTGAGTAGGCGAGAAATCATGACCTCTAACCTCTGTAACTAAAAACGACTAGAGTAATCGAGCTAATATTTCTACCATTTGGGAAGAGTCGGTCAAGGAATAGATGTGGAAATTTACAGCCAATTTGCTCTAGTCCTTTTTGAGTTACAGAGGATAGAGGTCATAATGTATCGCCTACTTGCAGCGAATAGACTATAGCAACAAGGACACGTCTTGTGACATTTGCTTATACATGTTAATTTCCTATTAATTGATTTATCTACTTTAAGGGAGCCCACCTCGCTTTTTTTCTCTTTCTCTCCCTCTCTCTTTGGCTTGTATCCATTCGGCCCCAATTCAGCCTACCGTTTTAAGACGTTTACCCCCATCCAGGTGTCCATATTTTCCTGGCGAGGGGTAGCGAGTCAGCATATATATATTTTTGTTTTGACAGCAAGCTAAGTTTGTACATTTTTCGATAGAAAAATTTCTCCGGTGAAGCCGGATTTTTCCATACAATGCTGGCTTGCTATCGCTCGCCAGGAAGAAATCGACACCTGTATTGGGATAGACTTCTTAAAACAGTTGCCTGAATGTGGCCGAATGGATACAAGCTAGGGAAAGATAGAAAATTAGAGAAAGATATAAAAACAGCCGGTGACCCTCCCTTAATACATCAATATGTGAATTGACAGTTTGCAGAACACCCGTCATGGGGGGGTGACCGGTCAACTCAACCAGTAGACCATTTCTACCAGTAGCTCTCAACCAGTACCAAATCAACCAATACGGATAGCTTAGGTTAGGTTAGGTTAGGTTAGTATTATATTTTGGCACTGGTTTGGTTGGTCTGGGTTAATTTGGCACTGGTTGAGAGCTACTGTTTGAAATGGTCTACTGGTTGAGAGCTACTGGTTGAAATGGTCGGTTAGGTTAGTACTATATTTTGGCACTGGTTTGGTTGGTCTGGGTTAATTTGGCACTGGTTGAGAGCTACTATATTTTTGGGTCTGGGTTAATTTGGCACTGGTTGAGAGCTACTGGTTGAAATGGTCTACTGGTTGAGATGATATGGAACCGTCATGGGGTGTATGTCATCGTGTATGAAAAACAAGGATGGAGGCAGACTCCTTGCAGAAGGTATATAATGGGATAAGTTGCTTGGCTGACTGACAAGATGCCCACGATCATAGCTTGTCATTACACTCTATTACTCTCGCTCTCGCTCTCTCTCTCTCTCTCTCTCTCTCTCTCTCTCTCTCTCTCTCTCTCTCTCCAGTGCGATTCGTGTTTCGATTTATGTCTGCTTATGCTTTACTTTCATTAACTTTAATTCGGTTTCATTACTATGCAGTACTTTCTTTGTACTCTAATGTTTTTTTTATTTCTCTAATTTGGATCCTCTTGGGATTTTATATTTACAATTATAACGAATCATCACTATTTCAATACGTTCTCTCTCTCTCTCTCTCTCTCTCTCTCTCTCTCTCTCTCTCTCTCTCTCTCTCTCTCTCTCTCTCTCTCTCTCTCTCTCTCTCTCTCTCTCTCTCTCTCTCTCTCTCTCTCTCTCTCTCTCTCTCTCTCTCTCTCTCTCTCTCTCTCTCTCCTACTCCCCGAAATTAATATAACTTTTGATGTTTCCTAAATACGGCAGCTTCCTCACTCCAGCGAGCGAGGGATGCAACTTAGACGTATATTATTGGAAACACGTCAAACTCTCCTCCTACGTGATATCAAAGGGAGGTGTGTAATTATGTAAATGGTGCTCTTCTATAAATAGTGCTTTAATGGTGTAAAATAATTGGTGGTGTAATGGTTAAGGTGTCATAAAATCTGTGTGTGATAACCCAGGTTCGTATCCCGGTGGATCACATATTATATATGCTTTCATTAATTTCACTGGAGGTGTTTGGTGGTGTGGTGAAATTAATACAAAATATAAATTATTATTTGAGCATGACGAACATGTGTATATCATGAATATAGAATATTATTTGCATTCCTTATAGAATATTCAATATAGAATATTCAATATAGAATATTCATTATAGAATATTCAATATAGAATATTCATTATAGAATATTCAATATAGAATATTCATTATAGAATATTCATTATAGAATATTCAATATAGAATATTCAATTCTTGTGACAAAATACCACGTTTATAACTTTCCAATATCAATTTAGTATGTCAATAAACATGTTTGTTGTTTAACTAGGAAAGGCAATATATATTATTTCGGCTTTCATGGTTACTTACACAAATTTTTACTAAGGAAGACAATAAAAAAAAAAGAGAACAAAAAGAAAGAGGTTGCCACTGCTATCAACCGGAGTACTTCAGCTTCAGAAAGAATCAACAATATATTTTCACCAGAAAAAACTAAACCATTTGGTCTAGATTGTTCTAGTCTAGTCTTCACTCTTCTCAAAATATCAATGAGTACTGCCCCTTGATATATGTATGACAATTAAAAATTAGGCCTAATGACCAATGGCAATAGGTCTAGCATACGTAAAAAAAAAAAAAAAAAATCATCAGTAAGGAGCATAGAGAGCTCAAATGTACAAGCCTATGCCTATCTTTCACTTCTTAACCTGAGAAGCACGAAAATGAGATAGCCAAAAGTGCCCAGGAAGCGTAATTTCTATCTTTCGATTATGACAGAATTCGTTATATTTACCATATAAAGCATTATTTCTTCTCCATGTGCGTATATTTTACTTATTTGATGAACATATGAACATTGAAGAGCGATAAAAGAAGTGGGAACAGCAATTCGTTGGTGGAAAATGTATATCTTTGCTGCCCGGTCGTATTATGGGTCGGCCGGCCTAGAGACATACATCTTCCCTTTACAACGCCTGCCTCCTGCCTCGCAGCCAACTGAACTCCCGGTTGAGATCTCACACTGCTATAGGGTCTCTAAATGACTCGCTCCTTTATCACCCCAGGAATATATTAATTTTAAATGTATCAATGACGTTACATCATAGAGAAAGCACTAATAATACATATTCTACGAATTGATTAAATGAATATTTACAGCTTTTGAAAAGAAATATTTTAATACATGGCATAATATTTTATTGAAAATCTCTCACTTATACAGCAAAAAGCAAGAAGTTAACACTGTGCATAAATTATATACAGAACAATTTACTTGGTATCCAAACCCATTCCTTTTAGTTAATATAATGTACATATTTTGTGTCTGTATTCATTAATGGCTAAATAAATAAATAATAATAAAATAAAAATACATTTACTTTCTCTAGTGACACGGCCTGGACCATGCTCGTGCCTTTAGTCAGCCAAGCGATGGCCCTGTTATTGTCTCTTGCATAATGAGAACTGACGTCAGACTCTCCACTAACCATAACGGCCAGTCTCCTAATGTTCACTGTTAATTGGTACATGTAGCTCGCTCGCTCTCGCTCTCTCTCTCTCTCTCTCTCAGTTCTAAATTATTCATCTATTCATGTTTCCTTGTGCTGTAACTGTAATACATGAGAGTAACATATACTCAATCCGGTGGTACTTTCATTCCAAAGAAACACGTGGTTCATGTTTCCGTAACCATTATTATATTACCTTTAAAATTCCGGGTGGATGGGACTCGTTAGCTTTGGTCGGCAACCCATCTAGGGGAGACAACCTTATAAAAATCCGGGTTGATAGGACTTGTCAGCCTTGGTCGGCAACCTGTCTAGGGGAGTAAACCTGATACAAATCCGTACTGCTTATCTAAGTGTAAGGCAGGTTAGTGGATGGACTAGCCGAATACCACTATAGAAAAATAGTGCTAAAAAGATACATAGAGGGCCTCGGAGTCGGACGGATCGTAAATTGAGTGGTCGATTCTGTAAGTCCTTCAGTAAGCTGGCTCGGGTTGTCCCTCTTACAGGGAATAGGTCCGCTTGGGGCCTTCTGTGTATGGCAACCCTCATTAAGTGGAGTAAGGCGTCCGGCAATAGATAGATAGATAGATAGAACACTCCGGAAAAAAAATAATCATGAACTGTGTTCTTTAAGTTTAGTTAGCTTGTAAATTATAATTCATACATCTTGCCTGTTAATATCACAATCTGTGGGTTAAAGAAGGAAGTTATAGAGAAAAATGAAGCACAAAACACGATTATTAATCTTTGTTAGAATTTACCTGTGATCCGTAAGAAAAAAATATATATAATCATTCAGATATGAAAACAACACAAATAATAGTGACAGGGAAAAGTCTGTACTAGGAATTTAACTTTAAAACACTGTGATGAATTATGTTAAACTACAATTTGGTGATTGCATTGACAACTATGTTCTTCTTGGTTATCAAAAATAATAACTTAAAACTGAACCAAATTAACTCATCAATATTCTATAAGTATCATACAAGTTGACATTATATGGGCAATTAGCGATATAGGACGTTTAAGAAGACTACTCTGGGATAATATACCTGCTACCCCTATGTAAGTACACTCACAATCCCTAAAAGCAAACTCCCGCGGGTTGAGCTCATGGTTTGGGCCAGATATTTTGGAGGTGTTTCTGCACGCCAGGCCACGTTAGTTTGGGTATAAACGAACATACTATAGTCTATTCGCTGTAAGTAGGCGAGAAATCATGACCTCTAACCTCTGTAACTAAAACACGACTAGAGTAATCGAGCTAATATTTCTACCATTTGAGAAGAGTCAGTCAAGGAATAGATGTGGACATTTACAGCCAATTTGCTCTAGCCCTTTTTGAGATACAGAGGATAGAGGTCATAATTTCTCGCCTACTTACAGCGAATAGACAATAACACACAACGTATCCGAATCTAGAATAGTATCTCGCATATTGTCTAGATCAGATCTCTTTCGCCGTCGCAAGGAGGGGGCTGTAGGCACCAGCCGAATAGGGAGGTACTCCCCGGCAGTGCTACAGGTGGCTGACAAGGACAGCTGGAACTCCTGTTTCTGTTTCACCACCTGGATTCCCTTGCTGATCACCAATATTGACGCCAACCTCAGTCTGCCATCCAAAACACCTTCTTTTCCTATCAATACATTATACCACCAACACATTACATTCTGCACTATCTTTACAAAATTAAAAAAAACAAAAAATCAGGCAAGCACTCAGCCTCAAAGTCCGCATAACGACGTTCAATTGATTATTGATAGCGTTATTAGTACAAGGTAAGGATTATTAAGAATTAATGGGGACCCTCCCATTTTCCTTTACGATCGTGCTGCCATCTCTCGAACGCGCGGCTCGCTATTTTCAGATTTGTGGCGTCTCTCTTTTCTCTCTATCCTTCTGTACTCTATGATTTTGCCCTTAGGATGAATTGAATCGAAAAAAGCACTGCACGAGATGGCCAGGTGGGTTCATATTGTCAAAGTTTCTGAGACGTGTGGGTTCGTATTGACCTTAAGATGAATTGAATCGAACGAAGCACTTACCGAGATTGCGGGGTTCATGTAATCAAAGTTTCCGAGACCCGTAGGTTCGTTTAGTAGTCAACGTCTCACCGCTACCCCATTCAGTCCGTCATTTACTATCGAGTGTCGGAGCTTAGCGGTTGTTCGTGGTTTAAAGGAGAATTGTATATTATGTATTTATTCATATACTAGTTCTGTATTTAGTTTACTCTCTAAACCTGCGTAAAGTTGATACGCATACCTCCCTTTCTAGATAAATTTGTGCATTATTCGGTAGAAAATGCCCTGGCTAAAGACCGATACCCTAAAATTGCAGGCTCGTTATCGCTCGCCAGAATAATGGACCCCTGAATGGAACGGAAGTGCTTACAATTGCCAAATTAATGGGCGAATTTCATAAAATCTCTGAACCAAAGTGGCTAAACCGGAGGGAGAAGTGGGTACAGAAAATCCCCCGTCAAACATCTCTGGGCTCTCCCTTTGTTGGTAAGTTTATATAATTTTCCGTAAACTTACTTTTTTTTGTTAATACTAGAATAGTTTATTGAGCTTCATAAAGTCTTCTCGGAATGCTTGTTTTATTCCGGATTAATCGTTACCTTACGGTGATACTGGACGCAGGTCGTACTAGTCCTCTGTCCAGATCTTCAGCTTCCTCAAAACTTAAACTAACGTGGTGGCCCGAGGTGGTTATTAATTTGTCCTCGGTCTTATTTGATGGTTTGAGAACTCTAGGACTTGTAGAGGCGTTTTTTCAAAAGTCACCACACTCCCTGCCTCTTATATCGAAGTACACATTTAAATTATTATATAGATTATTTTTAATACCCATAAATTATCACTAGTTTACACCTTGCCCATTGTTTAAATGTGATTAATCATTAACATTGATGGTTTCGTTTAGGTACATTTAGGGAATAAGCTCGCACCCTTACTTTTCATGTTTTCCTCCAGATTTTGAGATTAGTTCGTGGTTTTAGTTATAATTCCAATGTGGGATACACGATGGTTTGAGGGCCTTCAAAACCCCACCCCCCCACCACCACCCCGTATGAATTACTGAAATCGTCATCTCTGTTGCCAGCAGGGGGTAAATATCGATTATACTGCATAAAGGCGTTTGTGAGTATGTCCGAAAGAGCTTAGATTGATTAGAATGGGCGTTTTTTCTATTCATATCGAGTTTTATAAATTTAATCAAAATTATTATCCCACAGTGGATTATACAAGCGTACAGTATAAGGATTCCATAGACCTACATTGTCCCTAATATAATAAGTCTGAGGGCCTATTCCCTATAATTATCTTTATTTGTAATAATAAAAAAAAAAAAATCTGATAACTTGATAATTCTGCACTCGCTATAGATAGCCGTTGTGGAAGTTAGTTTTGTAAAGTGTAGGATTATTTTTAATAAAAAATATATGGAAGCTTTGTTATAAAGAGATGATGCGTCCAATGTTTTAAAAGAGTTTAATATAGTTTAATATATCTTCAAAAATTCAAATTTAAAATCATGTGTGAATACTGTATGCAGCGATATTGTTTTCCCGCATGTTTAAGGGGATAACGCTACTTTTTTGGTCTATGTATTTCTATTTTTATTATTTTGAGTTTCCTAGTTAGACCTCAAAGCATTAAGCACCCCCTAGACATACTTTCAAGATTGGGTAGCATTCAAGGAGACTACTGCAGGACTCTTCCTCTTCTTACCTCTGACCGGGTATAGGCTATCCTGGTGTTTACTACCCTATACCCCTTTGAAAGGACATTAGCCTAACCTAACAACCTTACCTAACCTAGTATTATAGGTGGGGGCTGCCGCCCCCACACCCCCGCTTTGACTTAGATTTTTTTTTAAAATTGTGTTTGTCTGAAGTGGGTATTTTTCAATTTGTTGATAACGAAAATCCTCCATGCGTACTATATGGAGAAAAATATGGCGAATCTATTGGTGCCTATTTTTCCTAATAAATTGTTTTTCATAACGTCGCACTAGTGTCTTTGAATATTATCCAAGATTGTTTTCATTTTTGGGTAGAAAAATGTCCCGCCTCTTAAATTACAGGCTCGCTAGGAAAAAAACTACTCTTAAATGGCACGAAAGGTCTTAAAATTGACAAATGGGTCGGAAGCTCTTATAATACCAAACTAATAGGGCGAACATTTTAAAATCTCAAAACCAATATGCTAAAAATAAGGGAGAAAGTAGTCTAAAAAAATCCCTAGTGGAAATCTGCCCTTAAATTACTGGATGACGAGATAGCCTAGTTTATTGGTTATGCATCTGTTTGTGGTGGAGCTTTTAATAAGTAAACTTGCATTTCCTACCATCACATCAAAACACACTTTCACAACTCTAAAAATAGATACAAAATCAAAATAAGTGTTAGCAATTTAATTACAAATTTTATATTGACCGGATAAACTATCAAATGCGGCATACTATTTTAAGTCTGAAGAAAAACTGCATGACACAGTTGATCTAAATATTTAATGGATAAATTATTAAAATAGAAACCGTGAACAAATTAGTTTTTAGTTTGCATGTATCTAGTAATGTATCTTTATTTATAATACGAAGACTTCAAAGCTTAAAAACTCGCTCTAATTGGAGATTACTTTTTAAATTTTCCGGTAAAAATGTAGAGGCCAGTTCTT
The DNA here is from genome assembly GCA_032716605.1 of Paralithodes platypus. NCBI lineage: Eukaryota > Metazoa > Arthropoda > Malacostraca > Decapoda > Lithodidae > Paralithodes > Paralithodes platypus. The sequence continues at coordinate 12,826,423 of CM064529.1, read as the reverse complement.
CCTACATTACAGGCTTGTTATCGCTCGCCAGGAAAAAAATAATTAAGTGGCATGAAAGTTCTTAGAATTTACAAATAAATAGAGTGAAAGGTGTTAGAATTGCCAAACTAATGGAACTAACTCTTTAAAATCTACAACTTAATGCAGAGGATAAACATGAGGGAGAAAGTGTTCTAGAAATAATACTATAATACTATCCTAGAATACAATGTCTTTAACCCCTTCTGTACCAGTGACTTCTTGCTTGTATTTGATAACAAACTTTTTCAAGCTTTTATGAAGCTTGGGAAAGACCTATGGTAGCTAAAAGTAGTGAGATAGTCTGCAGCATTTTAATGGGTAGAAGTCTCCTAAACTGAATGAGTTAACCCTTTCAGTACGATGGCTCTCTTTATTATTTCTGTTATAATTCCTAAACTACTTAGAACGCAGGATCAAGGGGAATGGGCGTATATATTTGCTAATTTATGTATATTGTCACAATGACCAGGGTTTGTATGAGTAGCTAGACTCGACTGGCGCCAAATTTATTAAAGCAGCTGTGCCAAGTCTAGTATTAGAAAGACCTGGTATTGTGAGTTTCACTCCGATACCCTTCCAATTACATATGACTAGTTTTGCTGTGCCTCTTAAGCATTTTTGTCTCGATAAACATTGTTGTAGAATGAGTTCATAGTGTTCTCAGTTTCGTCTAACCAGTTAGTTAGGCGGCAAAGTGTAGTTTTGCTAGATAGTGTGGCTGGCGAGGGAAGTGTTGACAGCTTGTTGCTCCCTCGCGGTGGGGAGGGGGGGGGGGAAAGGTGGAGGTCGTGTTGCTCTCTCGCTAAGCAACAAGAGTTTAATTAACTGTGATAATTGCTAGTTTAGTTGTTACAATATAAAGATTTATTTTATTTGCCACACTGTTTTAGTTAAGTTGTTAACACAGGAATACTTTATAAGTTATTCTTGTGAAGCGTCTTAGTCTTATCATATCTTGTGGTGAGATCTTGCAACCCCTTCGTTGTTAGAGGCTGGCCTCCGCGGGTCTCTGCAACATCCGGTCCCAGCCATTATCTCGTTGGCGGCCAGACAGTATAGGTGGTGGTAGCTCTCTTCTGGCGCACCAGTCTGTCTCAGTTTATTTGTCCTTGCTTGCACTATTATTAACTTAACGTAATTAACAGAGAATCCTAGACATCCATTTCTCCCTTTTTATTATTACTTTCCTCTGATCAGCATTTTATTATTTTTCCCTTGTTTTATCATATATTCTGTATGTTCGGTGGCTACTTCGGGATTCGTGATAGGGAAGAGCTGAGAGGTTTGGCGGGGTCCTTACTAATAAGCATTGTTAACCCCATAGACAGTCCACACACACACACACACACATCCATAACCCTTACATATTTTTCCCAGTGTTCGTGCTCAGGCCCCGGTAACAACCTAGACGGTTCTGCCCCAGCACTTGTGTGTTCCCTATCTCGGGTTTCGAACCGAGGCAACTGAGTGTTTAATAATAATTAGGAAGCCAGCTTCAGTCTGGACCCCCCCCCCCCCCCACCACAGTTAAGTGAGTGAGAGGTGGACTCTAAGCGTTCATAGTTACGGGCGGTAACTCACTGGGGGGGACCAGGTTGAAGCAGAATATATTGGTGTGAAGTTAGAGGTGGTCAGGGCAACTTGCTTCTACTAATATCACCCCGAGGTTAGTAGTCATATTAGGACACTGCCTTGTATTGTCAGTTCATTATATGTATGCCATATTATGTGCAACTCTTGGGTTGAGAGTAATTACCGTTGGCTGGTTTGCGCACGGTTTAGTATTGTCGCGGGCGCGCATAGCCTGTTATGCTCTAAGTACACCTGCACTTTCTCTTTCGTTGATGTCTGCTGGTAGCCTATGTATTTAACAGTTTTGGTTATCCAACCCAGCATTGCTAATCCCGGTGTTTAGAGTTCTCGTAGCTAGTAAGTTACATGATTATTTCTGTTCTACTTATTATTCAGAATAGGAGCAGGGCAGTGTGCACCTTAAGCCCTGAGAAGAGCCTGGAAGCGTTCAAAGTTCTCTTACCTGTTGCGTCGTGGTGTAGTTTGGTAGGGAGACGAGGTGCATTTCCATTAGTAATTATTTTCGTATACAGTCTCTAAGCAACTGAGGGCCAGATTCGTAACAATATACATAGGCCTATATATATATATAAAAACAAAAAAATCTCCCTAGACCTCAAAGCTTAAAAAATACCCATCCCACCCCACACACACCATCCTTCACGATTAATGTGTACATTTTTTAGATATAAAACCTTTCCGGGCAATTCCTCTTAAGGTATACAGTAGGCTTTCTATCGTTCGCCAGGAAAAACTACACCTAAAAATAACTATTAATATTGACAAAGCAATGGGGCGAAAGGTCTTAAAATCGCCGAACTTCTTAAAATCTTAAAACTAATGGGGCTAAACATGAAGGGGGTCCAGAAAAAATACCACTCTTAATTTGTAGCTATGCTCGGTGTACAGCTTGGATTTTGAAGCTCCATAAACTAATCTTAAGACTAACTTTAATATATAAAAATTAAACTAAATAAATTATTAATTATAAGATTTGTATTCTTTAATTTATACTATTAAATTGAATTTTGTTTACACTGTTTAAAAATTAACTTAAGCCTTGATCAGATACCTTAGTTTTTAATCTTTAAACAGTGTTTTGTTTAGTTTAACCCTTTCACGCATTTATGACTCTGAGGTTGCCAGATTAGCAATAAGAAATAAGTTCTCACTCTTATAATTAACTCTCTAAAATTAGTTTTCTGCCCACAGCTAACTCAAAGACAACTGCAGAGGTTGAAGTAACTAAACTAAAGGTTTCTAAATACGCCTGATGTTACAAAGGCTTTAAAGTATCCCCAATAGGCTCAAAATGGTCTTATGTCGGAGAGGGTTAATAACTTACAATAAACCTATATACTGGCCAGCGCTTTAAGCATAGGCTATTTAAAGCTTATTGGGAATTTAAAGGTCCCGAGTAATCATTTTTCATTCCTTGTTCTTTTTTTGCAGAATTATCTTTATTTTACAAAAATGTTTTTCTTATTATTGTATCTATTTATTAAAGTATCTATTTTTTAATCTGTATCCTTATGTTCAAGCAACCTTCTACTTGTTTAAGCAGCAACCTTCACAAACATTTTGGATGTTATTCAAAAAGGTAGTTACGTATAATCTTCGAGAGACTTCAATTTGGCCTTTAACTCTGGCTCATTTTTAATTTCATAGGTTCTTGGTTCAGTTTATAAACTTACCTGAGCTTTAAAATTATTGCATTTTAACTTGCTTTGTCCATTCCCGGGCAAGGTTCATGTCAAGCTTCCTTAACCCCCGATGGCTGTATATATTTGCTCATGTATATAAATTTTTATTTTTTTATTTTCCTCCCCAGACCTCATAGCTTAAAAAAAAACACCAGCCCAAGACCAAAGATAAATTTGTACATTTTTAGATATAAAACTGTCCCAGCCGAAGGCCTATTCTTTTTTTTAAATTACAGGGTCGCTTTCGCTCGCCAGGTAAAAATATTATAGTAAATATTACCAAATAAATGGAGTGAACGGTCTTAAAATGGCCAAACAAATGGGTCGCACGTCTTATAATCTGAAAACTAATGGGGCTAAGCATGAGTAAGAAGGGGGCCAGAAAAATTAACTCTTTAAATCTGGGGTTTAACACTTAATCGAACAGGCTGTTCCATGAATCTACTCTATACTTAAACGAGAATGTCTTACTGTCTAACCTAAGTCTCTCCTTGACACTCTTACTAGGAACCCTTGTCTGCAGTTCTGAAATAATTTAATTTTAATTTGCTAATTTTAAGGAGAGACTGACCGTTTTTTTTTTTTTTTTTTTTTCCCCTCTATTAATTCATGTATTCCTTTTTCTCTCGAGACTTCAATCAAGCTTAGAAAAACACCCCCTTGACCCCCCTTAAAGATTTGTACATTTTTCGCTAGAAATATTTCCCGGCCGAAGACTACTTACTTTTAAAATTTCAGGCTTGCTATCGCTCGCCAGGAAATAAGATGCCTAAATGGCATGAATGTTCTTAAAATTTACAACTAAATGGGGTGAAAGGTGTCAAAATCGCCAAACTAATGGCCCGAGAGTCGGTCTCAAACAATTGGGACTTATCACGAGGGAAAAAGGGAACCAGAAAAACTTCCCATCTTCCCTTAACCTAGACAGTCAATCAGCCTCACCTTAAGTAGCACATTTCACCTAGTTCTATGGCAGTATTTAGAATTTATCGAATAGGATTTTATAGGCTACAAACTCTTCAGGATTATTAAACCAGCACAAGTCCGGAAGAAAGTAAAGACTGGATGTTTTTTTAAAGAACTCCAGACCCTTGCGATGTCCGTGAAAAAAAAATATGATTAGGTCGTTCCAGGAAGTCTCTTAACACTTTGTTTTAGCTAGCCAGTGCAAATGCAGTTGTCGCAAAATTCTTAAAGCTTCAATACAAACTATCTTCCATTTACTTAAGTCACTTCTCCCAATCCTCGGGTAACCGATTAATTTAACTTCTAATAAATGTAGAATCGCTTTTTATTTGTTTATGTTCAAACTACTCCGTGCACCACACTCCATCCATTGTTTCCTGGCGCAGCTCACATCCACTCTTTTAAGTTAAAGTACTTCAAAAGACTATTTGCTCTGCCATTCATACTACCTACATTCACGCTGGCAAGCATGAACTCTCAGGAAGCTGAACTTAGTCTCCTGTGAGTGTTTTGGACCTCTACCTTGCATAGTTTATATTTGTCTGTCGCCCTAATCATAACTACTATATAAAGGCACTTTCAGATTGTTTATGAACTATTGAGTTAAAGATGGAAAGCCCATACTTGGCATGCATAATAAGGGGGTGCCAGAATAGGTTTTAAGTAATGTTGTCCTCACCCTCCGAGGAGGGATGGAACCCCCCCCCCCCGAAGATAGACGGCTCGTACTGTGATTTTCCCCCGGGCAGTGCCGGGTACCTTTAGCTAGTATCCTATATATACCATAAATAATAGGGGTCCCAGAACTGGTCCTTGGGGTGCTCCAGTCATGTCATTCGATGCGTAGGTCTGCGTCCCATTTCACAAGAATTCCTTTATCCATCTCAACTACTCTCGCTTTTAGTATGACCTAATATTAATCTGTAACCTTGTGTGGATCTTTATCCAAGACTCTCAGTAAACCGCATCTATCATATAGTGTATACTTAGTCGGGGATTTCAGTCAATCTAATCAATCTAAAATTTGCAATATTCTCAATAGAGCAGAATGATATAGCAGTCTATAGGAAGCGCCAGCTTTGTCTATAGGAAGCGCCAGCTTTGTCTATAGGAAGCGCCAGCTTTGTCTATAGGAAGCGCCAGCTTTGTCTATAGGAAGCGCCAGCTTTGTCTATAGGAAGCGCCAGCTTTGTCTATAGGAAGCGCCAGCTTTGTCTATAGGAAGCGCCAGCTTTGTCTATAGGAAGCGCCAGCTTTGTCTATAGGAAGCGACTTAATATTATTTGAGTTTGCTTTTTATTTATTAATTTTCTTGTGTTCTTTTGAGGATCAACCAAGTATTTTGGACTTTGGAAAAACGGAAAGCTAATGGACAACTCCAAAAGTTTTTTTTTGGCGGCATCCTTAAGGTCTCCTAAATTTACTTTTATTTAATACAGCTTTGATGCATTATATTTACTGTAAAAAAAAATGGCTCGAAAGGTCTAATTATTGGGTAAGAAATTGAGCAAAATTTCTTCCAATCACCAAACAAATGGAAATAACTTAAAATCTCAGAATACTGGGGCTAAGCATGATCGAGAAGGTGGTCCAGAAACAGCAACTAGTGACCCACCTTGGAGATAAATTTGTATTTTTCGTTAAAACCATGCAGGCTCGCTATTCAAATTGCTCGCCATGAACAAAAAAATAAGAATAAATAACAAGAATACTTTTAAAATTTACAAATATATGAAGAAAAGGGTTACAATGGCGAAAATAATGGGGCATACTTAACCCGGCAAGTGCTGCAAGACTGATATAAGTTTTACTGGTGGGCTGCGGGAAGCCTTATATAATGAAAGGCCTAAAAATTTGTTTTAAATCAGCCTAGTATAAATTTAGTTTATTTTGAATTTTTTATTTTTTGTTTTTAATTGCCCCTTGGCCATGCCAAATATAGCTCTTCCACATCCCCCCCTCTCCCCCCCCCCCCCCCTTCAATTATCACCTTTTCTGTTATTTCCTTATTCTTGGGTATATATTCGTGCTAACATTGAGAGTTGCTAGCAGGGAGTGGTCATCTATGTTACCAAGCGTGGGAAAGAGAGACTACCACGCAACAGTGTCTCTCCAGCAGTCTTCACGGCTGGCTGGCTGCCTCAGCCATGTTATGTAACTCCCGGCCTCTATCGCCGATTTTGACCATCCAAACGGTGTTTCCACTAGTTTCTTTGCTGTATCAGGTTAATACCTTTATAATCAACGTAAAATAGGCGCATATTTTATTATTTTTTTTTTTTTTCTATATTCCAACTTACTTCCTCTCGGGCATAGGCTGAGAGCCTTAACATTCACCGTTTTACAATGAACAGTGAAGCCCGTGAGGTCTTGTTCCAGTCTAGGGAGTGAGACATGTGAAGCACGTAGAGTACAACGAGCACCTGCCATCTTGCCTTCACATGAGGCACGGTGCTCAATCATGGCCCGAAACGACCCCATCTCTGAAGCCACCTCGTTCCCGTGCTTCACTGTCTCACCCACGACACTCGGACTCTCACACTTACACACACACAACGCCACCTGTTGAGCAGATAACTCACCAGGCATTGCACCCCTATAGCATATTTTGAATATGGGAATATTCATACAGTGCTATTTAATCAGGGAACAATGAGGGTATTTTATTGACGTTTCGGTGGGCTTGTGGTAATGCACTGATACCAGGTACAGCACAAATTCCATCCCAATAATATCTTCCCATTGATACATCGGGATTTGAACCCGGGACCTTTGGATTACCAGGCCAGTGGCAAGACCACTCCACCACACCTCCCCTATGGAGGTATATTAATGTTACAGTATTAATGCTATTTATGGTACGATGACAATTTGAGTGTAGGAAAAGCTCTAAATACCTCCGCACAGGGAGGGGTGGCCACTATCCCACCTATGCAAAGGAGAGGTTAAGTAAAAAACTAATGAGGCTAACACTCTTAATTGAAACTAATCATACTGTATTAAATTTGTTAATTAAAACAAACTATTTTCAATAGTTTAAATTAGCACATCAAATACTGTTATTGATGTGGATAATTATTTTCAGTTTAGTGTGGTGTGCCATGAAGTGTAGTGTGTCGTGCCATTGAAATGTCCGGAGTGCCATGCCATGCCATGAAGAGTGAGGGTGAAGCTGCCTGGACGTTCCCGTGTTGTCAAGCGTTGGTAGTCATCGATCACCCAACATCCGCCCCCAGGTAACGGTAGGATGTCAAAGACTGCCCCACTATCCCCGGCAGCCTTGTTGGTGTTGTTGGCATCCTCAGGAAGGTGTCTGGGGTAGACTACTGTCCTCACCAGGGCAGTAGGTGGCTTTCTATTACATCCGCTGTGATTTGAGGGTAGGGTCCTGCAGGGTTCACCACAATCTGCACTCACAATAAAGGTTAATTACTAGACTTATGTTTAACTTTGCCTAAATTTCACTCGCTCCGCAGAAAATTATTTATAGTTAACTAAAGGAAAAAATTAATTTACTATCTGCACATTCTACTATTGACATTTTTTCACAAATAATACCACATTTAGATATGGACACTTTTTAATATAAATAATTAAGATGGAAAAAAGCCAATGTCTGGCCAGCTTAAACAAAATATTTGTAATGCATAAGTTTCAAATTCAGCATGCATATATGAAAATGAGTTAACTTATTTGGGAAAACTATTATTCTTAAGTTTTGAATGTAAATTGGGTACTAATGGTGTTCTTTTCCAGGTTTGTGATCTTCGTGAGTTCAGCGGAGAACTTCCACCTGTCCTGCAAAGTCCACAAGTTAGTGTTAATGCAAGATTATATTTAAAGTGAAGATAATGTAATAGTTTAAGAGGGCTGGTAAAATAAGGGGCTTGTCTTATGAAAAGATTATTTAATATCTCGGATTGTAACGTAAATATCACTTTAAATTAATCCTCTTTTTAATATTTTAGTGACTTCCAGACCTTTTGACAGTAGGGACTTCGCGGTTATATAGGACGGTGGGGACTGGACACGGACAGTAGGGAAGGTCAGCAAATTATCAGAATTTGATTGACCGGGTTTACCAGATTAATTTTCTCCAATAAAAATTAACTGCCTAAATTGAAGCACTGTAATTGGGAAAATATATCTGGTAAACTTAATAATTTGATGTCTATAATTGTGTTGTGTTATTGAGAAGAGTTATATATTTATGATCAGTTTATCGCAAAACAAAGTATCCAAACTAGTACCTTCTGCTGTTGGACTTGATACTTGTTTATTTTGCATAATAACGTGAAGCTGTTTACTTCCAATGATATCCATTATTTTTATTGTATTCTATATTAGGACTTCTATCCATCCTATTCTATCTGTTCCATTTGTATTAAGTTTTCTATTACTGAATTGTTTGTACCTGGCGACAATGAGTGGTTTGGGGAGTGGGTGGGTTTGTACCAAGCGACAATGAGTGGGTGGGTGTTGTACCAGGCGACAAGGAGTGGTTTGGAGAGTGTTACCAGGCGACAATGAGTGGTTTGGCAGCCATGATACCCTCGCCGGAAGGCAGTAGTTCTCACGCTAACCCCTTCATCATGACTACTCCTTTTTTACCTTATGGTTATCTAGAGACCTGTTAAAAATATATATTTTAATGGCATTTACCACAGTAGGTCTTAGAGTATAAGCTAAAACTAAATCCTAATGATAACCATAGGAAGAATATAAAATCAGTCCTAGTGTTGAAAGGGTTACTGTGGGGGGGACCTGGAGCCCGACACCTATCTCTTCCATCCCCATCACCACCATATTCATCACTACCATATTCATCACCACTGTGCTCTGGTCCACGTTTGCCTATTATAAGTTGGCGATAAATTAACTTGTCCCCATCTTAATAACTCTTAATTGCATTTTTTTTTTTTTTTTTGGCTAGCCTAATTATGTTGTGAATATTTGGCAATTTGATGCAGATAGTTTCTTATTCTCACTTTAATTATAGAAGAATCTTCTCACAAGTGACTAAAATTCCCCGCACTTTAAAATAAAATAACCGATATTATTATCGTATATCTATCCTTACAGATCTGGAGTGCTACATGGTGTTGGCATTCTGGCACCACCACCACCACTGAGTGGAGAGCTCCCTGGTGTTGACGTGGTGGCAGTGTTGATCTGGAATATGGGTGGTGGGGCCGTGGAATTATCACCATAACACTGAAAGGTCGGTATTTGGTGGCCTTCTATACATTGGACTGTTAAGCTAAAGTAAAATTAAGAGTTTCTCACAATCAACATTATTAGATTTTACAGCCAATCTCAAAACCCTTCTTAGGTTGGCTGCAAGCTTCCACAGGCTGTCTGGGTCAGAGTTTCATCAATTTTTGAGGTGGGAGGTTATATCTTGCCACATTGCTTGGTACTGGGGGGGTACATTTATGGTAGTACCCTATGGTACAGTAGGGGTTAAGTTAATGCGGAGTCTTGCTCTTAAGGTCCGCGTCTGAGCCTATATTAAAAAAAAAAAAAAAAAAAAAAAAAAAAAATATATATATATATATATAAAATATATATATATATATATATATATATATATATATATATATATATATATATATATATATATATATATAATATATATATATATATATATATATATATATATATATATAATATAACTTACACTATTGTACATCTATTTGTTAGAGGTCCAGGTTGTTGGCAAGAGACTGATTTACTCTTCTATAGGGATCCGGATACCACTTGCAACTAATCTGTTGGTCTGATACCGGCTAAGAGGCTCAAAGTATTTACTGAAAGTTTCCTTTTACGAACTGTACCTACAGTGTATGTACGAAGAAACTATCTCTAGTTTACAATTTTTGTAGATATATTTATCTTTCATTAATCCACCAATAGATTATATTTTAAATTAAGAACCTGTATGCTTCCAATATGTTAGGTTAAAAGATTTTAAGTAACCTAAGATATAGATTGAATATATAGTTCCGTATTCTTATTTAGCTCTAAACTTTTCAGTTGTGAAATTGGAAAACTGGTAAACCTCTTGCTGGATGGGTTAGCTTTGAAACTGCGAAGTAGCCTAATATAGTAAAACAAATTATGATCTAATAGTCTCTGAACTTACTGCCGTATTCTTAGTCCTGCAGGATGTTTGTTGCCAATCAAAAAACACTAAAATATGTTCTTGCATACAACAAGACACTAAATTTACCTATTGCAATCCATTCTTTTATGGAGTTTATTATTTTTGTTTTAATAATAATTACTGCATATAAAGTTATAGACTGTGAATAGGTCAGATCCAGTAGGTGGATTGGCCCTCCTATTTCGTAGTTCATCCCTTTTTTTAGTTGAACTAGTATTGATTGTGAATTGTAACTCGATTTTGTCAGTCTATTAATATCTTTAAACTATTTTTTCCTAAGTCATATGATATTAGTAATGGAATGAACTTCGTAGTTCTACGCTGTACTGACTAAGAGTATCTCAATGTCTTTGTTTAGATAAGGAGACTAGGGAGAAAGTGGTCTGGAACAAAACTTTTTAGACATGTGATGGGCTTCAGTGATGGTTAACCCATTCAGTACCGCTGAGGTCTTCTTCATTATATTCTGGCAACTATTATACTATTATATTAAGCTTACAAAGGATTTCTAGCCAGTAGAAGGCTACAAACTCTCTTATTAATTACTTTCGCTGCCTTGTGGCATTAAGCTTGGTCTAAATAGATGTTCAATATAATCGAACAAATCACATCACGGTACTGAAAGGGTTGTTTTAAAAATGAGTGCTCAGTCTTTTAATTTTCGGATTGATTATTATAATCTGTCAGTAAACTTTTATTCTTCATCAAAAGTACAGTAAAAGATCTAATTCACCTAAACGGTTTGACCATAATTGTGGTGAGTAACTGAACAAAAAGCAATAGCCTACAATGCATACACAAGATTAAAAACACATGAAGCCTTTAATTACTTTAGAAACTTCAGAAATCCTGCCAAAACTGTATTAAACTTAACTAAATCAAACTTTCTCCACAAGCAGGCAAACAAACTTCTAAATAATCCAAATGATAACAAAATATTTTGGTCTACTCTTAACTCATTCAAATCCAACTTCACTACTGCTTCATCCATTCCACCATTACAATCTCAGACTGGCAATCTTGTAAGTGACCCACGAGGTAAAGCTAACCTTCTTGCGGATATTTTCTCAACCTTAGATGAAATAAATAAAGATGTCTCTGTGCTTAATTTTAATTCGCCTGAAATTCCCTCCCTTAAGATCCACACCAGACATGTCAAAACTATTTTGCAGAATCTCTCGGTAGATAAGGCTCCTGGTCTAGATGAAATTCCTCCAATAGTACTTAAGAATTGCTCCTTGGTGCTCGCTCCTGTATTGGCAAACAATTTCAGTCTGTGTACTCATAACTCATGCTTCCCAGTACCCTGGAAAGAAGCAAACTTCCATCCAGTTCCTAAAAAAGGTGCCTCTTCAGATCCATCAAACTACAGACCAATAGCTATAACTTCCACTCTTGGTAAAGTCTTTGAAATTATATTAAATAATCACATAATTAAGCATCTTGAGAATAATAAATTAATCAGTGATAGGCAATATGGTTTTAGAAGATGTCTATCAACTGCAGACATTCTTTGCCTTCTTACGCATCAAATCAACCAAGCTACAGACCAACATGGTGAAACGCATACAATAGCACTGGATATATCAAAGGCATTTGATAGTCTGGCATCAATCCTTATTGTCGAAGATGTCCCACTACGGCCTTGCATCATTAGTTCCACTAATTTCTTATCTTCATAACCGAAAAATACGTGTAATGGTAAATGGCCTTTATTCTCAATTTCAGTCCATAAATGCTGGTGTTCCCCAGGGATCAGTTTTGGCCCCAACTCTGTTCCTCGTTCATATCAATGATCTATCTACCACTCATAATCCAATACATTCCTACGCAGATGACTCCACACTCCACAGTTCCTTCACATTTACCAATTCTTTCACCCAACCCGATCTTATAAATTCAAAAATAAACACTGCAATTTCTCTGAACCAGGACCTTTCTAGAATTAATGAATGGGAACAAAAGAATCTAGTTTCCTTTAATGCACAGAAAACTAAGTACATTCAATTTTCTAACCGACAGAATCTCAGACTCATATATTTTTTAATTATTCAAATATTCCCACTTTCCCTAGTATTGACATTCTCTGTGTAACATTAACTACTAACTTGAGCTGGACAAATTATGTTAGGAGCATTGCTAAGAATGCCTCTAAAAAAACTGGGACTCTTGTACAGAGTTCGAGAATTCTTCACTGACGAGCAGTTGGCCGTAATATATAAAAGTAATGTGCGTTCTCAGATGGATTACTGTTCACCTCTGGAGTGAAAGTAGAGTGGTTGCATTGAGGCAGTTGGACAAAATTCAAAATAAAGCTATTGGATTAATCAATAACCCTGCAATCACACAGGACCTTCCTACATACATTATCCATACGAAGAAACTTTGCATCCCTTGCATTATTCTACAGATATTTTCACAGCAATTGTTCAGAGGAACTTACTTCAAATGTGCCGCCTCGCCACATCTTTCCCCGTAGAACTAGGGCAGCTGAGAGCGCCCATGAATTTACACTTTCTCCTCCACAATGCAGAAAGTCTGCTTATCAAAATTAATTTATCCCCAGAACTACTACTCTTTGGAATTCACTTCTCTCGAATTGCTTTCCACAAACTTACAATCTACAAATGTTTAAATCCAGTTGTTACAAACATTTTATGAATGGAGGATGCCTTTAGGCAAATGGACCTTTTTGTTTTATCTGTTTTTCCTTCCTCCGTTCTTGTCTCTTAGGGGGGAAAAAAAAAAAAAAAAAAAAAAACCCTTGGAGGTTACTAGGACGCAGTTTTTACTTTTATCCGGGCTATTCAACGTTGCATGCAGCTTAGGAACGATCTCTAAGAATCTAAAAAAATCTCAGATGTATTCTAAGCTAAAGAAAATCTAATGATAGCTAAAATATACCAGTAAAACTAGTAATAATCCCGAATGGGTTACCAGCTATATACCCACATTATACTAAACCATTAAATAAGTTATGAAACTTTAATAAAGTCCAGCGTACTTCTTATTTCTTTAGTAGATATTTTAAGTGCTTACTCTAACAAGGCACGCGTCCAGGCCACTGTAACAAAAATGTTATATTTTTATTAATACTACTATTATACAGTATACAACTATGAAAACTAACCTACAATCCCATTGAACTCCAAATGTGTTATTACAGGTATTGGTTTGGTGACAGGGGGTGGATATATTCTCCTGCAGTAACCTGGACACTACCTACAATAACTATCCTGTTCCTCTGTACTGGGCGACCTTTCCTTCATCCTTCTACATACGGTTAGAAGAACTTAGAAGGTACAAAACTGTTATATCCTAGTGGTATATTTATCGCTGATCTATTAATTATCTATTGGTTAGCCTATAGGTTTAATTTACATTTGCATGCTCCCATTCTGTCGATAGTTCAATTATTTTATAACTGAATTGATATTTGTGTAGATAGTTCCGTATGCTATACCCCCTCTATGAACTATTCAGCTGCAAAGGTGTTAAATTACAAAAAATATGGTACAGTAAATCTGTTTATGGTGGCATGAGCATTGAAACTGCGAAATGCATAACCTTGTATAGTAAATCCTTCTGCCGTATTCCTAGTCCTGCAGTCAATGTACCTAAAAGCATTCTCAATGTATAAAATTATTTTAACCATTGGACAGAAACTGTTGTGGGTTGTAATGTTGTGGGAAGCAACTAGAAGGAAGTGAATTACAGAAGTTTATAAATTGCCAGACGGCATGATTCCCAAAGGGGTGGCCGTGAATGATTCGCCCCCATGCACCTCTGTCCAGTCAGTAGACCCCCTTCCTCCCATCAAACACGGCTTTCACACACTTAACTTCATCCTTTCACCTCTCGGTTTACCTCTCACTCTACCTCTCCCTCTCTGACCTTCCACTTCACTCTTGTACACAAGTAACTCATTTCCACCTCTGGTGTCTCTCCGACAACGTCCATGCTTCACTCACATAGGCCAATATCGGGATTACCACACCATCATCGATAGACTTCTTTACTTCCATGCTGACCACACTATTTCTTGTTACTGCTTTTAGCGATCCTACAACCATATTCCCCTGTTGCACCCTCTCTTGCACTTCTTCCGTATTCTCATCTTTATGCTGCCCAAATACTTAAATGAGCTGAAATTCTCCATAATCGTACCGTTCAACCTCCTCTCGCTCTTTGACGGCACTCTTTTCAAGAGCATAATATTACTCTTCCCTGCATTTACCTTCAAATTCTATTTTACACACACTGTTCCAAACATATTATCCAGATCCTGCAACTTCGCTCCTCAGAACTATATAGTCAGTAAACAGCAGTACAAGCCACTTCCACTAATTTCTTTTATCAGCGGTACACCAACATCCACTGCTCTTCCTTGTATTTCTTTAATGATTCCATCCATATATATATTGAACAACCATGGGGACATCACACCCTCTTGCTTTAACCCAACATTCAGATCAAAGAACTCGCTCTGTTCATTCTCCATAGGTACTGCCGCCTTTGCACCCTCCCACATGCTCTTCACCGCTTTCAGCAACTTGCCATCTACTGCGTATATTCTCAATAATTTCCAGACCTTCTATATCGACTCCGTTGTAGGCCTTCTCAAGTCCATAAAGGCAGCATACAAATGTTGTCCCTTTTCCAGATTTCTTAAACAAATTTTTAGGCAAAAATCTAGTCTACTTTCCCTTTTCTCTTCCTAATCCTGCCCTGCTGCTCACCTACCAATTTCTCCTTTCTAGCTCTCACTTTATCGATCACTACCCAACTGTAAATCATCCCTACTATGCTTGGAATACATATCCACCAGTGATTACCACGCACTCTCTCTCCCCTTTACCGTTTTACTGGGAGACTATTATGCTGGTCTTAGTCATCAGGCACACTTCCCTTTTTCCATGCTAGTGTACACATTTTCTATACCCATTCAGTCAATATCTCCACCATACCTCGGCATTTCCCCACACACCATCATTCTATTCCTGATGCTTTCCCCATCTTCACTCTTTTCAAGGCTTCACACTACTGATGCCCACCTCCTCCTCCACTGATTCTTTTCTCAAAGTACCTTTCCCTTTTCTGTCTCTTCAAAAGTCTGTATTCCCTCTACTACCTAACCACTTTCTGTATGCTTTCTTAACTTAAACTATTTTCACCTTCAGTCTACCATTCTGTTCCCTTCACTCTCCTCTCTTATAACTCCACATACCTCTTCACATGGTGCACCCATCTCTTCCTTAAACACTTTGGTCACCTCTTCCACTTCCTCCATACCCTCAAAGTCAAACTTACCTAATTGTCTTTCTACTGTTCTTTTGAACCCTTACCTGAACTTTTGCTGTAACCTTACCACCCTCTTCACCATGCTGCCTCCCTCCCGCCCTATTCTAGCTCTTCACCCACTTCTCTATCCTAATTTTAGCTACCTCACCGTAGATAATAGTCAGACCCCCCCCCCCACTCCAATACCTCTATATACCCTAGCATCTAGCACAAAATTCTTAATTTGTTCATTCAACTTCTAGTAAATAATTAATCTGTGCCTTTTGTTCCACCGTCTCTTTCTCCCTCCTCCACTCTACTTTCCATGTGTAGCCTACCTGTGTATCATTCTATGTCGGATGAAGGTGTGGTGTTTGCTATCAACAGCCTCTTCCCCACACATACGTCCACAAGTGCACTGCCATTTCCATATACCTCCGACGGTATACCCCCACCCCCCATCTACTTTAATATCCCACACCTTCCCATTCATATCTCCAACCAGAAATATTTTTTCACTTTTACCAAACTTATCCAGGCACACTTAAACATTTACCCAAAACTCCTTTCTCTTCCGGTTTAATGTCTGTCGGGAGCATACACACATACAACCACCCACGTTTGTATTTCCATTTAATTCTCACTCGCAAAATCCTTGCACCCACAGAACCAGTCCTTTACACGCTTTTTCCATTTGGTACTTACAAACACACGCACCTTCTTTTGCTCTCTCCTTCTCATTCACACCAGCACACACACCTATTCCACATTCCCATTACCCTTCCATTTGGTCTTGTCTTTCCGCATACATATTCAAATTCAAAATAATTATCTAGCTCACAGAAAAACAAACAAAATAATGAAAAATTTAGTAAAAAAGCTAATGCTTTCCAGCAAGCACATAGATAAATAGACTAGTGCTGTACCTATTTAGGAATTATAAACATCTAGCTTGGTATTCGCTAATATTTCCAGAACTTCTATTTTGTGCCATCATTCACGCCTCTTATATTCAATGTCGCAATCCTTAAGCAGTTCTTTTCTGGTAGGTTTTAGTCTACAGTAAGTCTGTCAGTGTCCGAAGCTGATCTATAGTTGCTGTAGGATTTTTTGCGGGTGGAGGGTTGCAGGCCCAACAGACCCAACCTCTTGAGGCGCCTTGTACGAGACTCAGGAGGATCGTGGGGCATATTCTGACCCCTTACCCCCAGGGGGATAAATTAATTTTGATAAGCGGAATTTCTACATTGTGGAGGAGCGAGTGAATTCATGGAAATTTCCAGCTGCGAGGAAATATGCGGAGAGGTAGTAAAATTGAAGACGGTTCCTCAGAACATTTATTGTGATTTATCTGTAGAGTAAGGCAAGGGATGCAACATCTCTTCGTAGAGATAATAGAGTACAAAGGAAAACTAGCAAAAACAGATTAATCTTTGAGGCTGCTTGCAGCTAAACTACCTAACCTATGAGAAAAAGATAACGTAGCTTAATAAAAAGTGCTGATATTCATTTGTAAACGCAGTTAATCATGAATTATGAGATATTTATCTAGGCGTATTTTGAAAGTTTAAATAGTCTATACTGCATTCAATGACATGACTGGGTAGTCCATTTCATAGGTTTACTGCTAGATTGAAAATAAATGCTTTGCCTCATGTGTTAAAATGCTTTCAGATTATCTTGCAACCATTTCCTCTAGTGTAATTCAAATGATCGATTTTGAAATTATTGACATCCATATTGTATACCTTTAATACCTTTAATTTAAAAAAACTTTATTAAGGTCCCCTCTCAGTCTGCACTTTGTTAAACTGAACAGATTTAACTCTTGTAGACGCTCTTCATAAGACTTTTTCTCAGTCTAGGGATAATTTTAGTCACTCCGCTGTATTCTCTTCAGTTTCTGTCATTTTGATAATATGGACACCAAAATTTACACAAGGAGATCCTGCGTGATTACAGGGTTATTAATTAATATAATTGCATTATTTTGATTTTTGTCCAACTGCCTCAATGCAACTCCTCCACATCCATACCACAAGATTGAACAGTATTCCATCTGAGAACCAACATGACTTGATTTACAATGGGTAATTGCTCGCCAGTGAAGAATGTTCGAACTCTGTGTAGAAATACCATTTTCTTAAGAGGCATTTTTAGCAATGGGGTGTCCAGGTCAGGCTAACCTTCTATGTTACACCAAGGATATCAATACTAGAAGAAGTGGGAATATAATTATTATTTATTAAACATTTTGAGAGTCAAAAACTGTTAGAAAATTGTATGTACTAGTTTTCTTGTGCATTAAATGAAACTAGACTGTTGACCCCATTCATTAATTTTAGATGGTCCTGGTTCAAATAAATTGTGTTGAATTTGGCAGAAGTAATACCAGGCTGCGTGAAAGAACCACTAAATATAAAGGAACTGGGGAGTGATGAGGCATCTGCATGTAAGAATATATTTGGGGTTTTACAAATATGTGGCGACAATATTTTCTGTATCAGCCGAACAATTGATAGCTACATATATTTCCCCTGCTTTTGTTGTGGACGAAACTGTTAGTGCCCTTGATACTGATAATGATATTGGCAATGCCTTTGGTAAAACTAAATTAAAGAATCTCGATTTTGTAGTCATGTACTGTATAGTGGAAAAAGACACACACCAAAAATGCGTTCTATCCAGTCTCTGCATTTTCTTAAATCATATTCTTGGAATTAATTTAAGTATTCATTGAAATAGGAATATATCTTATGGTATATCTAGGCGTGATGTAATCATATTAAAGTTGTACCATTATTTACTATACGCTTCAAATAACTTTGCAAATTCCAATAATCTAATGTTGCATTGGTTATTAAGCAAACTCATGATATACAATTAAAATCATTAAGCTAGCCTATGGAGCAAATGGAATAGATACCCTACAGTGACCGCAGATTAATGAACTTCCACCATATTAGTGTCACTAGTATCATTAGCACTTTTCCGTATCTATAACTCGCATTAAACAATACTGGCACAGGATAATGTACAGTAGTTATCGTCACCAAGTATGTTTTGATCAATAATTGGTAACCTCAATATCTAAGCTTAATTTCTTCATATCGAGTGAAATATACAAACCTGTTCCTACACCTACCTACCCTATTCAACATCTGACAGACATTAATACAGCACAGAGCAAGCCAAACTTAATGACAGCTGGGACATAACTTATTAGCGCGACCGTACTTAGAATATGATGCCGAGTCTAACATCTGCATCTCCTACAAATAACCTCGGGGTTACTGAAAGCATTCCTTCTCTGTATTCTACTTTCTCTATTCTAATTTCCAAGCCAAAGTTGGATGTTATGTATAAGTGCATAACAAACTCGCTTGCTCTCGTGTTCCCCATTAAAAAACGCCCAGTGTTTTTGTTTTTTAGATTTTATGCATTTTCTTTATCAGAGCTTTCCATTATAAGTTTTGAACTTATTCCTTAATAAAATTAATAATTATGTAGGTTAGTTGAATTAGAATGACAATACTTGTTCTCAACACAATCAACAGATACGTTGGCGTTTGTCTTCCTATGTGCTCCGCCATACTCAATGACAGGCCTCGGAGAGATGGTTAACTTTTTGGGCGATTTTTGCATGTATTAATTATTTTTCTAGTTTCCTCCCTAGACCTCCATCAAATTAAAAAAAACATCCGTCAGATCCCCCTTCTAGATTGATTTTTACATTTTTTGGTAGAAAAATTTCCTGGCCTAAGGCCGGTTTTTCAAACCTAGGCTCACTATCGTTCGCCAGGGAAAAAATAGACACATAAATAGAACGAAAGGCCTAAATATTGATTAAGAAATGGGGCGAAAGGTCTTAAAATCAACTAACTAATGGGGCATACATCTGAAAACTAATGGGGCTAAACATGAGGGCGAAAGAGGTTCAGAAAAGCGGCCCACCCCCCCTTAAAGTGATTTTAATGTAAATTGAGAATAACTAGGAAGTGTGTGTGACAAGTTGAGTTTGCTGCATTGAATATTCATGCTTCCCCCCCCGGTAGCTGAGGAGGGACACTGTAGAGACACTTGCGAATACAGAGACCAGTCACTGTTTTTACGTTGACACCACATTCAAGAGTGAAACATTTTTTTTTTTTTTTTTTTTTCTATATTCCTGCTTATTGTTCTATTCTGTTTTGATGACTGCTAAATATTATACTTCGTTCCTATAGCTGTTATACCTATATGCTACATTTATAACTAATATACAACTGGACAGAGATTGTAGAGTCTACGATAAAGATCCATAACTTGATTTGCGAGACAACAAATAAGTTTCCTGACACGTATATCACAAGCAATACTGTATGGACACTTATTTCCCCAAACACATCTCTTAAGGGGAGATCTCCACTTGAGGGATTTTTTTCGGGAACTCTTTCTCATGTTTAGTCCCATTGCTTTTGGTATTCTAAGACGGTCGCCCCATTAGTTTGGTGATTTTAAGAACCTTTGCCCCATTTATGTTAATTTTAAGACATTTCGTGCCATTTAGGTGTCTATTTTATCCTGGCGAGCGATAGCGAGCCTGTAATTTAAGAGGAACCGGCCTTTGGCCGGGAAATTTTTCTACCGAAAAATTTACAAATTTATCTTGAAGGGGGTCTAAGGGGTGTAATTTTAAGCTTGATGGAATTCTAGGGAACGAACTAAAAACCTCTCCAAATAAGTCTGTCATTGTGTGGTGTTGTCATTGTGTGGTGTTGTCATTGTGTGGTGTTGTCATTGTGTGGTGTTGTCATTGTGTGGTGTTGTCCCAGAGTTGTGAGTCCCTTTGATGGTATTCCCCTACAAGTGGCAGCTGCTACAGATGGTCAATATTTTACCATCTGACAAGGTTATAAGAATGCTCACCCAGGCTCCTCTGTTTAGGTTGTCAAGTCCTGTAACAACATGGATCAGGACATACATCGGGATACATGGCCCTATTACCTGTGCTATCTGTAAGCAGAAATGTATGTATTACATGTCGGCGGGGTACAGAAGAAAGTATGTATATTGCTACCTTAGAAAGATTTCTCTAAAATAATAAATTTAGTTATCTCTGTTAACCGATATGTCTCATGATATTGTGTGTATTGCAGATACCACAAGCTGACTAGGTTAACCTAGCTGGATATTCTAGTAAAATGTTGCGGTATACCCCTAGATCCATTAGAGTGCATGTGAAGGGCTTATAGATCCTTTGAGGTATAAATGTGAAATACTGCCATAGGTCTAAAGTAGATGGAAGTTAATATTTGCTAAATTTTAGTGTTTAATCTAAAATAACTGCAAATCAAGGTGCCTGCTAGAAAGTTATGGCTTAGTGAACACAACTCAAATTTGGCAAAATATTTGATGGAGGCCAAACATTAATACAAAAATACAGTACTAAACCACATTTAATGAAAAATAAGGCATATGTAATAAAAAATTCCTTTGCTGCTTGTTTAAAGGCATGGATGAATGGATGAGTCATGTTAACCCATTGGCTGCGGGAGACGTTCCAGAACGCCATGGCAATTTACAGCAATGTACAGGCTTTTAAAGCCTTTTAAAGCCTGTAGAATAAAATGCGAGGTAGCGGGAGCGCAACAGGCCACACGTTCTTCCTCCAGACAGCAGGCCACGGCACTGAGGAGTTGGAGCCTTACTCTCGCGAGATATACAGCGCTGCCAAAGGCAAATGTAACGCGACTTTAGCGATAATTGCTCATTTTAGCGAATATCTATGGTAGCGCTGCGGGTGAACCCCGCGAGCTACGAAGCTCTTTTTGGTGGCATTTTGAAGCTAGTTTCTTTTAGTTTTTGGTTGAACATATTCATTTCATTCAGACACTTGCCTAATGAATCAAGAGTGCCTAATAAAGCCCTAATATGGCGGAATAGGCAGATATATGCCCGCAGCAAAAGTGTTAATAAATATAAATATTTTAGTCAGCTACGGTAAAATCTATGATATTTGGTTTGTGTTGTGTGATTTAATGATCTAATGTAGTAGATTGGGCTTTCTTCTTTCTACTGAGATATAATATATTGCACTAAACTTAATTCTTGTGGATGAAAATCAACATAGTTAGTTTTCTTTGCTAGGTAACGATTTTGAAAATTATCATATCAAATCCGCTATTGATGAAAAGTAAATTACGATGACCTATTTGGAATATTAAACACCACTTCTTTCATATAATTTCTGATTTGTTATTGCCTTGCATATAAGAAATTAGGACCGTGGACACACGGAAAATCGATCAAATATTTATAATGCCATTTTCAATGTGTTAAATTTGTTTTTGTTTTTTTCCGGTTTTACAGTTTTATGGGTTTTGTTATATGTGGATGCATAATACATGTATGTAGAGGCGGTTATTGTGGGTAACCGAGCGAGAACATGTGTGTGTCGGCGCTGGGAAGGGAAATTTGAGCTCGACGGAGAATGGTCTTTGAAAGAAAGTTTTGTAAGTAACTGTCGGGCCTGAGAAAGTTAACCTGTTATTATAGCGAATTTAGAATTAATACAAACTAAATTATTTGGTGGGTCAAGAACTCATGTGTGCCGATTGTAGGTATGTCCAATTGTGTATACAGGTACTCAATGATTGTTAGGTCATACTCTGACTACTAATTGAAAACATCGCGGGTGAAAGAGGGTGATCGTTAGCAATACAGTGATGCCTAATAGCCGAAAAGGGAGGCTTGGTGATACGGCCCGTAATAATAAAGGACAAACATGTAGTTACCTATGCGGGTGTTTATATTATATATATATATATATATATATATATATATATATATATATATATATATATATATATATATATATATATATTATACATTATCTCTGTAGCAAAGCACTCGAAACCGGGGCAATATAAGAACAGAGTGGAGCATCTGTTTAACGCAAGTATGATGCACGCAATATATTTTCAGGGCGAAATATCATGCATGGAGAATATCTTGGGCCGAGGCTATAGCAAGAGTGTGATATATCCCGGGCAGAGAGGCGAGGGAAGGGTAAAGGTTATACTGTTATACGTTGTAGAGAGACCAGGGTGGAGCAAAGCAATGAACGACGGCAGATATTTAAGGGGGTCGCCAGCTTTTTTTATCTTCTCAATGGCTTTTTTTTTAATCTTTCTCTCCTTTTCTCTTTCCCTGGTTTGTATCCATTCGGCCCCATTCAGCCAACTTTTATAATAAGTTTATCCCCATCCAGGTGTCGATTTCTTTCTGGCGAGCGATAGCGAGCCAGCATTGTATGGAGAAATCCGGCTTCGCCGGAGAATTTTTCTATTGTAATGTACAAATTTAGCTTGCTGTCAAAACAAAAATATATATAGTATATATATATGCTGGCTCGCTACCGCTCGTCAGGAAAATATTGACACCTGGATGGGGGTAAACGTCTTAAAACAGTAGGCTGAATGGGGCCGAATGTATACAAGCCAGAGAAAGGGAGAGAACAAAACGAGGTGGGCCCCCTTTTAACAGTGAACATGATTATAACGCCAATAGTAACTCCGAACCAACTAAGATCCAAAACATCCAATTAAAGCCTGGTGCATTCTATGAACAGTATACTTTACTTTCGCGGTTTTGTAATATTTACGTCTCAAATGGACTTTATGGCAAAGGTTGGGTGATCTCTGAAATTCTGAATTCCTCAGGATCTTCAGGTGGGGTTCGATGGCCAATGAGCGTGAGGATGCGAGATTAATAGAAGACAATTAGCAAGGAATGGTAATAAACGTAAAAAACGATCTTTGAAGGAAATATCCATAATCTTTATAGTGAGAAACCCCCCCCCCCCCCTGCCAGCGCCTAGCACTACAAGTACACTGACTTAATGCGTTTGGCCGCCTTAACCTTGAAAAGTAGAGACTTGCAGGTATAGATGTCAAATTGAGAGATAGAGAGAGAGAGAGAGAGATAAGGGAAGGGGGGGCGGGTTGTAACGTTGGAGTCGCAAAATTCTCCAAGTATTGGTTAAAGACGTCGAGGCTTAACGATCACGACATCGACCCTCGGGTAAAAGTTTGTAATAAGCTTCCCTGATTCAAATATTATATATTATACTGTATATTATAATGAATCTCCGTGTGTTATTGATCAAATTAAGCCATGTTCCAAAAGCATCTCTAAAACCATTTGAACCAAAGTAATGCCACCTTAGGACACTAGAGGGCAACAGTAACACTTATGCCTTATCACAGGGATCACTTCCAACCTCAGAAGGGACTGGAGTTCACGCAGAAAGGCTCCAGTCCTGACGTTATTCTTGACTTACAGTGTGCTGGCTTAATAATCCTATTGGGTTGATATCCTTTGAAGTCCTATTTTAACTAACTAACCTCAGTCCTGCATTTTACGCCACTGATGGTCCTCTTCTGATAACTCAGAAGGGCTGAGTGGTGTCCACATCGCAGCCTAGCCAGGTGTCCTCACAGGAAAAGAGAGTTTCTGAGGGATGGACTTCAGGGGGCCATGGATGTAGCTGAGTATTGTCTTTGAGTGACTGGATGGATCGGTGGGTGATTTGATGTATGAAAATGCTTCTGGAGGCTGGCTTGGGGTGGGCAAGGGTGGGAGTGAAGACAGTATGTGTGCCTGATAACGAGTGCTAGGTGTTATCTTGATGTATCTTGGTGGATGTTCTGCTGATAGAATTTTACTAAATGGGCACGCATTTGACAGGTACCACCACATACTTATTGGAGATTTAATTTAGGTTTCCACGCCTCTATCAACAACCTACACCCTTTTCTGGTCTGATACTAGTAATAGAAACTGTTTACTAACGTTTTTAATGTGGTTTTCGACGAGAATAAAGAAGCGTGTTTGGACCAAAAATCGGGAGTTTACTGCCTCATCTGATCGTCGGTTTGTTGACACGACGCTCGCTCGACGTTAGTTACGTTTGCTGTTTTTTTTTTTTGCCCCATGCTGGCAATATATATTATGATGACAATAAGTTTAGGGAGGGTGAGGGGTGGTAAATCCCCCCCTCAACACATACTGTATCCCGCGGCCTAAGTTTTAATAGAACTGCCAATATTGGGAAATTAGTTAGATGCCCGAAGTAGCCTACTAACCTCGAGCGCTATGTCAACAAACGATCGAAGTTACTCCCGCGAACGCAACTTTTTAACTGTTATCTAATATTATTAATACTAAAGTGTCCCCCATTGTTTTTTTAGCTTTCGTACACCAGAAAAGGGTTTAGCTTGGTGTTGGATGTGTGGAAACCGAAAAACAATTCTGTATTAAATCCTTGGTGGTACCTGTCAAATGCGTGCCCCTATAGTAAAATCGCACCATTCTGCCAAATATATTGCATGGGGTGGTGTTGGCTCCGACGAGAAATGATGTGCCTTTCATATCACACGGTGATCCTTGATATTAAGGACTTTGGTTTCCTGGTGTAGATGGTCTGTAGGTGTGGTAGCTGTGTAGCCAGTGATTATTTTGAGGGCTTTGTTCTGCATTGTCTGTAGGGTGTTGTGATGCGTTTCAGAAAGGCCCAAGCATATTCCATTACTGAACGTATATATTGTTTGTATACTGTGGTTGTAGTTTCTTTGTTATATTTAAATGTTGTATGGGCATATAATTTGAGTGCTTAGTCTTGGTGGCAGTGTGTTTTTGAGGAGTATAATATGTTGTTTAAGTGACATTGATGTATTGTATGTGTTACACAAAGGATTTTGTGTGTGTGAGTGTTTGTGTGTGTTATGGATATGTGGTTTAAAGTGAGGTGAGGGATATGACTACCTGTATGTTCTACAGTCCAGTGTGTGAGAAGGGTCGCTGTAGATTTGGCTAGGGCTAGTCTGAGTCTGTTTGCTGTGAACCAGTCGTGTAGTGTGTTGAGGTATGGTTGGAGAAGCTGTGTGGCTATGTTTGCATCTCGATGTGAACATGCGAGTGTTATGTCATCTGCGTAAGAGGCTGTGTGTATCTGGCCTGTGTGGGGTATGTGTAAGTCGTGCATGTATAAGTTGAAAAGTGTCCAGCAAATCATGCATGAGCACAACTGGTTTAGAAATAAGGAGGGAAAAGAGTGACATTCTCATGTAGTTCTGTGTGCGTTTTGGGGATTTGGTGGCTCTGCGGTCGTGGGGCCTACAACCAAAAAACTTGGTCTTTTCTCCTTATCAGACACTTGTTGATGTTTGTGTGCCTAGCTTGTCTGCAGTGTTGACAAAGTTAGAGAAACTTCTCGATAATGAGAGTGCGTTTGATTACTGGGAAAACATCTTTAATGCAATGACTGTGGCACTTGTCATGGTGACAATTGCTTGGTCACCACTGTGCCATACGGGGCAGAAATTTGGCAATTGTCATATGACAAGTGCCGCAGTGATGACCGCATTTTTTATGTACCGGACCGCAGTCATTGAGTTAAGAGTGAATTAATATAGCTAAAAACACTTGTGAATTACATAGACAAAAAAATGGCTATAAAAAGCAAGATAAAAAGAAGCAAATATACTTATTTGATATTGTTTCATATTATTTCATATTGTCTATATCCACATATACAGTATATGATGCAAGTATAACTCGAAACAAAACTATAGTAAAATGGTCATTATGAAAATATATTTTATATTTCTACATTATATCTAGATGTTAAATTGTAAATGTGTATTTAATTGTATGGAGGAATAATACACCACCGTAGATTAGAGATAGCACAATATAATAGTTATAACTCTCTCTCTTTCTCTCTGCCTCTCTCTCTTTCTCTCTGCCTCTCTCTCTGCCTCTCTCTTTCTCTCTGCCTCTCTCTCTGCCTCTCTCTCTGCCTCTCTCTCTTTCTCTCTGCCTCTCTCTGCCTCTCTCTCTGCCTCTCTCTGCCTCTTTCTCTTTGCCTCTTTCTCTTTGCCTCTCTCTTTGCCTCTCTCTCTTTCTCTCTCTCTCTGTCTCTCCCTCTCCCTCTCTCTCTCTCTCTCTCTCCCTCTCTCTCTCCCTCTCTCTCTCCCTCTCTCTCTCCCTCTCTCTCTCTCTCCCTCTCCCTCTCTCTCTCTCTCCCTCTCTCTCTATCCCTCTCCCTCCCCCTCCCTCCCTCTCTCCCTGTTACAGCCTTTACCATATTGTCCCCCTTCCATATATATGTGTTCTGTTGGACCGTATGTGCTGCGCCATTACCCCGTCCATGAAAACCCTACGCCTGTCCCCTGTTTTCATTGTTTGTTAAGGGGAGATGGGCCGGTTTTCTCGACCAATTTCTCCCTGATGTTTAGCCCCATTAGTTTTGAGATTATAAGACGTTCGGCCCATTAGTTTGGCGATGTTATCACCTTTCGCCCCATTTCGCTGACAATATTTAGACCTTTCGTGCTATTTAGGTGTCGATTGTTTCCCTGGCGAACGATAGTGACCCTATAATGTTGGAAAAACCGGCCTTCGGCCGGCACGTTTTTCTACCGAACCATTTACAAATTAATCTAGAAGGGGGATCTAATGTTTTTTTTTGTTTTTAATTTGGATGGAGGTCTAGGGAGGAAACTATAAAAAAGTATATGAATACATGAATTAATAGACCAAACAAACAGCCAGTCCCCCCTTAATCGACGGGGTCATCAGTGTGTCCCATATGAAACTGCTGTATTGCCTTATTGTTTTGCCGTCTTGGATTCGTTGGCAGTTCATATTTTTGTTCTAGCTACCGACAGACCCTCTCCTAGCTTTAGTTAGTTAAAATAGGACTTCAGAGGCTATCAACCCTGATGGATTATTATAGCCAGCACACTGTAAGTCAAGAATAACGTCAGTACTGGAGCCTCTCTGCGAGAATTCCAGTCCCTTGCTCTCTTAGCTAAATTAAAAGCTCCCATTTTGTTATTGTTATTTCTATTGTTTCTATTCTATCTGACACATTTCTATTGTTTCTAGTCTGTGACACATTTCTATTGTTTCTATTCTATCTGACACATTTCTATTGTTTCTAGTCTATCTGACACATTTCTATTGTTTCTATTCTATCTGACACATTTCTATTGTTTCTATTCTATCTGACACATTTCTATTGTTTCTAGTCTGTCTGACACATTTCTATTGTTTCTATTCTATCTGACACATTTCTATTGTTTCTATTCTATTGGACACATTTCTGCTGTCGTTTTAGAACCTACTGCGCCCAATGTTTAAGGGGAGGTTTTTAGTGTGTTCCCTAGACCTCCAAGCTTAAAATGTCACCCCCTAAGCCCCCTTTCAAGATAATTTTTTACATTTTTCGGTGGAAAAATGTCCCGGCCGAAGGCCGGGACCTTATAAATTACAGGCTCGCTATCGCTCGCCAGGTAAAAATCGACACCTAAATGGCACGAAAAGTATTAAAATTGACAGAAATGGGGCGAATCATCTTAAAATCGCCAAACTAATGGGGCGAACGTCTTAAAATCTCAAAAGCAATGGGACTAAACATGAGGAAGAAAGGGGTCCAGAAAAATATCGCTCAAGTGGTATTCCCCCCTTAATAGATATATATGTGTTATCCATCATTGTTCCTGTCATGTGTTTGTTATTGCAATGTTTTAAATATTGTGAATATGATTGTGTGATGTATTTTGGGTTTTAATTAAATTATAAGCTTAATTAGAGGAAGAAATTTTGATTGTATTCGCTGAAAGATTGATGTGCATGAAATTTCATTTTGTCCTTCATTTGGCAGAGTTGTATTCAATAATATGAATATACAGCACAATTACTGCAATGCTGGGTTATGCAAGACCAAACTTTAAAACAATGGACTAAGCAACCAGTCACTGAATATACAACAATTGCTAGAAAGGGCCGTAAATATTTAAATATTTTCTCAGTAAATATATTTCGGGAGATATGGGACCTGGGAATCTTTTGCTGAAGACTCCTCATGGTCCTTGGTCTCTGGGTTTTCTCTTGGGCGACCTAGATGTGTGTGAATTTTGAATTTTTATTATATTTTGTTTCTGTTTGGGATTCTGTCTAGTCGTCCACCCCCAACGCTGCTTAACCCTTTCTCTGCGGGCATATTTGGACTATTTAGGGCATATTCAGGCACTCATGAATGATTAATCAAGGGTCTGCATGAAATTAAATTTATTCAGCTGAAAACTAGACGAAAATAGCTTCAAAATTACACTAGAATGAGCTTCGTAGCTTGCGGGATTCACACGCAGTGCTACCATAGGCAATGGAGTTAAACATGAGGGAGAAAGGGGTCCAGAAAAAAATCCCTTGAGAGGAAATCTCCCTTAAACAATTGTCGAAATTATTCACTGAAGCAAATATTTACATCATGGTAAGATTAAATTCCGATACGTACCAGGCATGACGCAAATTAATTCGCCAGCATTGTATGTCGAGATAGAAATTGGATAGTTATAGCTTACAATTTATGAATAAATGCGAGCCCAAAAAGATTGAATATTTGGCACAACCCAAAAATATGGCAGAGGCCAATCAAAGTGCTGCTTAAGGGGACATGGGCCGCTTTTCTGGACCACTTTCTCCCTCATGTTTAGCCCCATTAATTTTCAGATGTTAAGATGTTTGCCCCATTAGTTAGTCGATTTTACGACCTTTCGCCCCATTTCTTAGTCAATATTAAGACCTTTTGTGCTATTTAGGTGTCTATTTTTTTTCCTGGCGAATGATAGTGAGCCTGTAATGTTGGAAGAACCGGGTAATTTTTCTACCGAAAAATGTACAAATTAATCTACAAGGGGGATCTAATGGACATGTTTGATGGAGGTCTAGGAAGGAAGCTAAAACAATAATTCTATATCTAACTATATGCTCAGGCCCGATCCCTAAATCAACCAAAAAAACAAGACCATTAATAAATGAAAAAAATCGACTAAAAAGTGAACCATCCCCCTTTAACCATTGTAGGTGATGGGTTTGGTGTATATTGTCACCAGGAAGCAAAACACCGGCATTTAAGGGGAGGCAGACCGTTTTTCTGGACCCCCCCTTCTCCCTAATGTTTGGCCCCACTAGTTTTGAGATTATAAGACGTTCGGCCCATTAGTTTGGCGATTTTAATACCTTTTGCCTCATTTCGTTGTCAATTTTAAGACCTTTCTTGCCATTTAGGTGTCGATTATTTCCTGGCGAGCGATAGCGAGCCTGCAATTTTAAGAGGAACCGGCCTTTGGCCGGGAAATTTTTCTACCTAAAAAATTATAAATTTATCTTCCTAGGGGGTGTTTTTCTAAGCTTGATGGAGGTCTAGGGAGGAAACTAAAAATATGTACGGTATATGAATAAATAAATTAATAGACGAAACAAACGGTCTGCCTCCCCTTAACTAATTTTTTACTTTTTTTTTTATTTATTTTTTTTTTTTTTTACTTCGTAAGATTTGCATGATAAGATTTGGAAACTTCAAAGATCCTCATTACCTCACATATGTTGACATTAAATATTTACGCTGATCCCACCTTCCCAAATCCTTGAATATGATATCTGTGTGTGATGACCCGGATTCGAATCCTGGTTGATCACATATATGCTTTTATTAATGTCATTGGAGGTGTTTGGTGTTGTGGCGAAATTAATAAAAAATACAAAAATGTATCATAACTCTTTATTGAGACCACGTACTTAGCTGTTGATTTGTTTATCAACAAAAATTGTAATTGGCATTGAAACGTTGCAAGATATTGTAAGTAACACTACAAGAAAGGTCACGTTATAATAAAGTTTGATTTAAAGTATGTCTTCAACTATAAGTCCTATCTATCTATCTATCTATCTATATGCTCAGGCCCAATCCCCACTTTTCCTATTTTTATTTTTATTTTCTATTTTATTCTATTTTATTCTATTTTATAATGTATGTCAATTGGGGGGGAAGACTTTATTTATTGGTCGATGTATTTATTTGTTATTTTTTAGTTTCCTCCCTAGATCTCCATCAAGCTTAAAAAAACATGGCCAAGATCCTCCTCCTAGATAATTTGGTAATTTTTTCGGTAGAAAAATGTCAAGGCCGAAGACCCGTTCCTCCTAAATTACAGGCTTGCTTCCTCTCGCCAGGAAAAAGATTACACCTAAATGGCACGAAAGGTCTAAATATTGACTCAGAAATAGAGGCGAAAAGTCTTATAATCAACAAGTTAATGGGCCCAACGTCTTAGTACCCTTAACCCTTTGAGTACCAGTTACGTGTTATATTATATGCTAGCTATAATAATTTAGACGATATTATGCAGCTTAAGAAGGATCTGGGGTAGTTAAAAGGGTTGGTTGAGAGAGTTTGAAGCCTTATTATTGCAAGAGATCCTTCCTAATCTGAATATAATCCTCTAATAATTGCCAGAATATGATGAAAAGGATGATGAACGGGTTAAAATTAATGGGACTAACTATGAGGGAATAGGTGGCCAGAGAAATCAACCACACCCCCCTTTAAATGTTGGTGGTGTAATGGTTTAGACGCTTATGTTCTGGGTGTGGTGTCCCGAGTTGAATCCCGGGAGGACCATATGCGTTCAATAGTTTATTCAAGTGCATTGGGGTTTGTAATTGATGATTAATGTTAAGAACGGGGTGTTACTTAATATTTAACAAACTTATATAACGTGAATGCTTTGTGTACAGAATCTGATTTATACATTCATACATGTTTTATAGATATAACACTAAATAACAAATAAAAACATAAACACTTCTTGAATCATGAATAAAAAGAGGCCCATTCTTAAAACTTTTCCGAGTCATTATTTACGAAGGGACCGACTCATTAATCTTTCAGGGTTTTTTGTTAGCTTGGTTTTATTACCACTGCCAGTTGCTACTCGCTATTCCCTCTCTCGCTCTCGCTCGCTCTCCCTCTCTCGCTCGCTCTCCCTCTCTCTCTCTCTCTCTCTCTCTCTCTCTCTCTCTCTCTCTCTCTCTCTCTCTCTCTCTCTCTCTCTCTCTCTCTAGATGAAGACATTTATCGTGTGCTGCAGTGTTATTTTCCGTGTTAGGTCATCCACTGCTTTAGTACAGATCCAGTTTCTGCCTGATTTAGACTTATTATTGATAGTGAAAAGTGCAAGTGTATCAACTTTGACAAATCCTCTCAATATCTTGAAACACTAGATCTGTTGACCTCTATATATTCTCTGTTTCTTAGAGAGCACAATGTTAATTTGTTTAGACATTTGTAATATGGTTTACTATGCAATGATGGCATTAGCTTTGTTGCTTTATGTTGTACCGAATCCAGTCTTTCAATGTCCTTTTTCAGAGAAGGTGACCAATACTCTCCACCATACTTGATGGGGCCGTACCATACTTTTGAATTATGAGAGTATAATGTTTTCATTGTTATGAGTTATTTTTCGTTATACAGCTCCGATCTCTATGAGCATTATTTGTAGATGCTGCATATTAATCAAAAGTTGGAGGGCGTAATGGGTGGGGAATAAGACTTATGTTTTACTATCCCTATCTTAAACTGTGTAGCATCTACAGTATTTGTTTGAAATTTAAGGCCGGATTACCTTGAGGACACCTCGGGGAAAACCATGTGACTCATGGTTGAAGAAAGTCTACTATTTATGTGTCGGGACCTACTCGGAGGGTAAATGCAGCTATGCGCTGCGACTGCATAAGCCCCCATTGTTGTTATTGAAGGATGGGGGAACATACTCCATTCACCCTCGCATAGTGTGGTCCAAGCCTCAGCAGCCTCCCAGAAAACAGGAAGCTAAAAACGTTGAGGACCCAGGAAGTACGGCGGAGAAGCAACCCTCCCAGGAGACGAAGAAATGTATGGGGAATTAGAGCAATGAGCTATAGCCCCAAGGAGGAAGAAGATGCATGGTGAAGAGAAGAGACAAGGATGCTGGAACCAATACAACCCCTAGATTACGAAGGTAGCCCTGGGCACCTAATGTGTCAGGCACTACTGTCAGCCTCAGTGCTGACCACTGTGGGGGCACGACCCGAAGGGCTGGCAAGCCACTTGTCACAGGTCCAGGGAGGCAGCATAGAGGAAGGGAGATGAAGCCAGGGGGAGAGGCCGCAGAACCACTGACGCTACAGACGAACACCGAGGTCGACTAAAGTGCCCGAAAATGAAGCTGTAGATTGCGCCGGACGCCAGGAACATCGATATGCAATAGCGGACCAGAAACAGCTCCCAGTGTGCGAGTGAGTGCCTAGCTAAGACTGCAAATTCTGGGAACAACATCTTTATGTGTGGGACATGTTTCGGCTCAAACACAAGTCATGTTCAGCCTATAAACAGAACAGAAAAAGCATACATGAATGTTTATGCTAAAATGCCTCGTATTATAAAAGTATAGGTGATTATTAATTATTTAACATTCAGAAATTTAAGATTGAAGTAAGATTACAAGATTACACGTGGGCGAAAAGACCGTAAACCAGTGCGAAGACTTAGCTCGCTTTGTGTGAGTGTCTTTCTGTTTCTCATTTGTCTATATAATATACCTGTCTATCAAGTGTGTCTTCTAAATGCATTTCTGAGACTATACTGCATAGTGTCTGGTTACGCTTATACCTGACGTAAAACCATTCAAGTGTCTGTGTACTTTATCTCTACCTCTTTATCTCTACGTAATGTGAACTATCAGTGACATATCTATGACAGTCAGTGGATTACCAGTGAATAACAGTGAATGCCCGATGAAAGAACGATCATTATATATGTAACTATGTTGTAGAAGGAGGGTAGCTCTAAAGAATGTCAGCATTGCTTATTATGTCTGAGATAAGGAGTGTGTTTACTCTGGTGACCGCTAAATGACCCCTGTGTCTCTTACTACTGAGAGGGATGTGTGGTACTTTAATGTTTTATAAGATTATGTAAAACGAGATTTAAAAACTGTTGAAACTACATATTTAATTAGCTTTGTTGGACATGCGTGTGTGAACAGTGTGATGGAGAACAGTAGAACAGGGACGGGCGGCCACCACTTGGCGGTGAAGGGTTACATGTACGGATTCGGTACCGTGCATCATTGATTAAATATTTCATTGTGATTTTAACACTTTTACTTTACGTTCTAAGATTTTCTTAGAATAGTATTACTCCCATAAAAAATGTGATCTGACTACTGTGTACATGTGGGGGAATTTTCTGTATAAATATTTGTGAGGGATTTTTTTTTCCAGATCATCTCTGAAAATTAAAATAATGATGTAAACTCCTAACACATGTGATATATTATCAACACATGTGATTATATGAGGAAGAACATCTGGCTATCACTTGAACGTTTGAGTGTGCGAGAGAGACTAGTGTTGGGATTTTGTGCCTGCTTGTCTGCCTGACCGCCTCGGTGGGGGGATCAACAGATGTCAACAATTTACTGCGAATTATACTGTA
This sequence comes from Paralithodes platypus, assembly GCA_032716605.1. Classification (NCBI taxonomy): domain Eukaryota; kingdom Metazoa; phylum Arthropoda; class Malacostraca; order Decapoda; family Lithodidae; genus Paralithodes; species Paralithodes platypus. The sequence goes on along the minus strand of CM064529.1, from coordinate 12,792,345 downwards.
AATTAATCTACTTGGACTTTTACAAGAACATGCTAAAATATTGGTCATTGTATTGACGTCGTGAGAGGACTTGAATGATATGATAGATATTTTGAAATCTCAACATTGTGTGAACTGTGTTAGGCAGTTCTGCATTAATGAAAGAGTGAAGGAGAAAATTGCTTTTGGTTGATTCTTTGAAGATGGTGTCCAGTTAGAATATGAGTGAATGGTCGATGAAGGAATATTCATTATTCGTGCAACTGTGGTGTGGAAGGATATAATTGCCCACATAGGATACATGAAATTGCCCATAAATGCCCGAATTGCTCACATGCACATAACTGTCCACATGCACGAAATTGCCCATATGCACGACATTTGCCAGATTTCAAAAATATTCACATGCATAAATTTACCCTGATGCACAAAATTGTCCACATGAACAATAATACCTATATGCATCAAATTGCCCACCAAAATGTCCTACATGTCTACCAAATTCTAACCCTATGGACTAACAGGAAGGTAGATAGAAGAGTCTGGAACATCTGGGTGGTTTGCAACGTTTGACTGAGGTTATCGATGCTTTGCATTGCTTGTTCATCTACTCTTATATTCTATATCCATCAATCCTTCAAGTTGAGAACTTCGCCCTTCTTTCATGTTCTACAGTGAATGTTCCCAAATTACAGTATAGTATGTACAGTATGTATGTATATACTCAGGCACATACCCCATAGCTGGGGATGGCCGACTCGAGACGGACCCCAAACAGAAACTTCAAAATATATTTAAAATGTAAAATACACACACATCTAGGTCGCCCAGGAGAAGACCCAGAGACCAAGGACCATGAGGGGTCTCCAGCAAAAGATTCCCAGGTCTCCCGGATTGGTTATGGTCATAGCAGGCAGACACACAGCGAAACTACACCCACAATGCCCACCCACATACTTCCTGGCAGGGCCCTTCCTATATAAACCGGCTACCCGGGCTGGGCGCCTGATGGACTATTATATATTCCAAGTGGCGCCCGACCCCCACTCCCTACGATCACGTTATCACTCATCTATTCACTAACATTCTCCACTCATTCCTATACATCACCACTGTTATTCAGTCATGTCTCTATCTTCTAACGCTTTTTTCACACTATCTCTGCATCTCCTTCGAGGTCTTCCTCTCATTCTATTTCCCTTTGTTTCTGACTCATATATTTTCTTTGTAAGCCTTTCATAACCCATTCGTTCAACATGTCCATACCAGCATAGCACCCTTCTTTGCATTCAGGCCGATAAGATTCCTGTTGTCCCACTCTCTTACGTACCCCTTCATTCCTCAAACTGTCTTACGCTTCACTCCCCACACATACTCCTCAAGCAGCTCATCTCCATCACATCCAACCTTCATTGCTCTTGTACATCTCATCCCCATACATCACTGTTGGTACCACTATCCCTTGATACAATGCACTTTTAGCTTTCATTCCGAGATTTCTCACCTTCCACATACTTCCCATTGCTCCAAAAATATTCCTTCCCTCACACACTGTCTGTCCTCCATTCCTACACCTGCGTCCCTGCTTATCACTCCTTCTAGATATTAAGGATGCGCCTGGAAGTGTGGTGGGCGGGCTTGTGGTTTTGCTTTGCTGCATGTCTGCCTGCCGAGATCGGAACCTCTCCGAGTGGTCAGAGGCCGGGGAAGAGCTGGAGGGACCTTGGTGACCCTGGTCTCTGGATCTTCTCCTGGATGACCTAGATGTGTGTGAATTTGTATTTTGTTTTTGTGTGTTCATTGTTTTCTGTTGTGATGTCCCTATTCGGGCTCTGTCTTGAGTCCCCCCCCCCAAAAAAAAAAAAATGGGGATTGGGCCTGAGTATATATATGCATAAATACGTTATTCGTATATTTACAGCATATATGTTTGTTTTCCTTAGGTCACATACTGTACCCATGAAATATAATATCTCACTAATTCAAAGCACTGTTTTGTTCTTAAAATATTCCCATTCTGCTTTTTAAAAAAAATTATGTTCTCCCTCTTTCCTACCTCGACTTCACGCCTCGTTCTTTCTCCAAGAGGGTGAGGTAATTTTCACAAGGGCCACACAATTTTCCCCGTTGTGTGCCCGCCCCGTCAGACCTTATCCAGGGGCCAGAACTCCAAAATAAATTTCCTCCCAACACCGCAAACGAGAAGGTAATCACGTGTGTGAGTATTTTACATTGTGTGCACAAAGATTCCTATGCCTGCTGTGAATTGCTGCTAACAAACACATTCTAAAGATTTATAAACTTTATAAGCTATTCAATGTTAAAACAATAATTACATTTAGAAACAAATAATACATTTGCTTCCTTCCTGTATTTCAGGAGCATTTTCAACTGTTCTCGCTGGAGTATATACTCGTTCTCAACGATCTTATACTGAATTAAAACGAAAATTAAGTGTAAGTTACCCTTGATTTTATCATTAGCAGAATGTTATGTACACAGTGTACATACCCAATATATTACTAAACTATAATATTTATATATATATTAACGCAAATGGAACTTAACCCCTTATTGGCGGCGCGCAATATATGTCGAGTGAAATAAATTTGGACTATGTGGCGGTGCACGACAGCTGTCGAGTGCCATTTTCAGCACGTAATGTTGCTGAGAGAGAGAGCTGAGCAGTGGGACGAGCGTAGTAACCTTATGACTGCTCCCCACGACCACCGCGGGTGTACTGAACTGTATTCTAACTTCCTCCCCCTCTTCTCACTCGCTACACAGGGAATTATGTACTGAAATTACCTTATTTTAGGTTTTTTGCACTCGTGTTGCACGATTGTTGCAAGAGAACCAGTGGTCGTAAAAGGATGGTTCGGGTGTCATTGGAAAGCTCTGTTTACGCTCTTTCAGGGATAGATACTTGTTTTATGCTCTGGGTCTTGTTTATGCATGCAAATGAGCACGGAAACAACCCTATATAGGGTAAACAAAAAACGCTGGGCGGTACATAGAAATTACTGCCTAGGCCGCTCTTAAGGTGTTAAGCCATAGATAAACTAACTCTCTGGATCCACTCCCTTGGGTCCTCCTGGGGCGAGATTTCAAGCCGCAACTCGCCCCATGCCAAGTAACTCTCCATAGGATTGATCGACTTGCCTCAACCATGAAGAGCGTAGTTTTCTACTCGGGGATATCACCCAACAAGACCACTGCATGAGCAGGGTTAACTTCTGAGACACAATCCACGTGCCCAATATAGTCAATGTTGGCACTTGCACAAGCTGTCTTAAGTCAGTTTCAGAGAGTTGTCCCTGGTATGATATGGGGTCTTATCAATGGTTGGCCATCACCCAGTGGAGACATTTGACACAATAAGAGATGATGTGTTCCCTAATGTCACTATTGACATGTAACACAAGAATATGACAACACAGGGATCATCAGCATATTGAAAATCCACGGCATCTCCCTTGTGTGTACATATTAGCAACGCCATATATTCTATCTGAAAGAGTCCATGATGCCATATGCTAGGCCGAGGTGACGGTTAACATTATGACTCGACCCACCTATGTCATTGAAATATCTCTAGTTCACCGAATCAACAGCTTCTTGTACTCTTGTAAACATTAGTCTTCTACCAACGTAAACAGAGAACTATTATATGAAGGCCCATCAAACCTATTATTACCGTATCAATCTTCAATTAAGATATTAATCTTTGCTCAGATACTTTCAGATTAAATTCGGCCGAAATAGGTCTGTTACACAACCTTATCTCCTATTTTTGTCTATATGTATGAAGGAGACAAAAGGCAAAGTTGCCTGCAACAAGTGCAGCAACAAGAGAAGTGGGGTATGGGTGGAACCTCCCCACACATGCAAGCAGTACTCGATACATGAGAGCACAGTACCCCTGTACAAAGCAAGAAGCTGTGCAGGGATGAAGAACCCACAGAGACAGTTGTAGCACACTTTTCTTCCATAAACTTAGAGCAATACTCAAGGAAATAGACTGGAGTTCTATGATTAACAATGATGATCTAAACCATTAATTGAGATTTTTCACCTCCACTTACTCGAATGCAGTACATGAGTGTATACCATTAAAAAACCGTAGTTCAGTACATACTACTAGGCTTAAGTGGTGGAATAAAGACATTGCGGATTGTCTGCTTGCTAAAATGAATGCTCATGATGAATTAAACATCTCTGACACCCATGAAAATAAAGTGAGAGAGGCACAGTGAAAGTGAAGGGGAGTGGGGTGTCAGTCAGCTGGCCATGTGTACGTGCGTACGTTCTACTGTTATCTTGGTCCAAGATGGCCGCCCGTCGCCATGGTAACCAGGACGCGCGCGGGCCTTGCCACTCTTCGGCATTTATAAAACATGAATCTATACACTTATCACACTGTAACTTCACTTACAATGACATTAAGTGATACATGTTGCTAATATATGAACTATGAAGGAACACATGATGCTCGGGTGGTGTAAATAACAGTCACTCGAAAATTGGAGGCATCGTACATCAGCCATGCTGCCTCGCCCACCTGTGGTGTGTCAGCGTGGGAGGTTTGAAGAGGCGCCCGGCACCAGCTTTAAAATTGAATGAAATATTATGCAATTGGGCATCCTCGAAGACGTGTGAAGAAATATGTGAATACAAAAGTTAGAAGAAGGCATTCATAGAATACATAGTCAGCTGTCCAGAAAGACAAAATTATAATGGGTGAGCGTTACAAATGGTGCATTGGTGCATTGAAGCTTAGTGATATTGAAGATAAACTACGACATGGAAGGTAGGCTACATATGTGTGTTGCATTATGCATGATACAGTGACAGCAGAATGGTTGAAGCAAAACAAAACACAAATAAATAAATATAATGAAATCAGAATTAATAAACAAATATTTACGAGAGTGTTTTCCAAGGTTTCGTTGTTTTTTCAAACTTGCGAGACCTTCATCCAAGATGTCTTCGTGAAATAACCTTGTTATGGAAATGATGTAACATGTAAAGTGAAGAATGTTGACTGATAATATATGAAAACTGACTAAAATGTTGTGTTTTGTGTTTTCCCTCTTCTTGCTCTATCTTGAGGCGGCCACCCCCAAGAAAATCAAAATAATAATAAAATAGAATTAAATAGAAAATTAAAAATTAAAAAATAGGAAAAGTGGGGATTGGGCCCGAGCATATAGATTGATAGATAGATAGACTAAACTGAAGTGCCGTCTTCTGCTGGTAGGCGTGTTTTGTCATTCCCTTTTTCTCTTTGTTTGTTGTATTTTGACTGCCGATTTCTATACCCTTAATTATATATTTTGGGGTTCCAATTGACTAATTAAGGGGAGGCAGACCGTTTTTCTGGACCCCCTTCTCCCTAGTGTTTAGCCCCACTAGTTTTGAGAATATAAGACGTTCGGCCCATTAGTTTGGCAATTTTAACACCTTTCACCCCATTTCGTCGTCAATTTTAAGACCTTTCGTGCCATTTAGGTGTCGATTATTTCCTGGCGAGCGATAGCGAGCCTGCAATTTTAAGAGAAATCGGTCTTCGGCCGGGAAATTTTTCTACCGAAAAATGTACACATTTATCTTGAAGGGGCGTCTAGAGGGTGTTTTTCTAAGCTTGATAGAGGTCTAGGGAGGAAACTAAAAAATATATGAATAAATGAATTAATAGACTAAACAAACGGCCAGCCTCCCCTTAATCCAATATATTACAGAAACTTTCATAATTGTTATCAATAGAATCCATTAGTTCCGATTTTCCACTTCAAATACCCCCACCTAATATTAGGTACTCTCCCCTATCGCCTCTCTGCTCCCTTACACCTCACCGTAATGAGCTTTGGAATATTCGAACCACATTATAGGTGATCAAACAAACTTTCTCGTTTACGATAACTTATTACGTCCAGGATAATGAACCTCTGCCTTAATTATCTTATTTTTAATGAAAGCGCGTTCATGATAAAAGTAACATTATCAGCGCTCTTAATAAACTGACGAAAAAATATTAGCTCTTTCCAAACTATCTGCAATTAACTAATATTAATTATATAACTGTTTTCGTGGTGCAGTGCACAGTGTGATGATTTTCGGTATGAGCATCCTGGGTTCGAATCCCCGGACTGCCACATGTGTCTGTTAATTTCATTAATCGATTTTAGGAGTAGAGTTGGCTGGTGGAGAGAACATAATAATTACTTAGATAAATAATACTAAAGTAGATGTGCAGTTTTTGCATTTACAAAAATACAATAACAACCATATAAAATATAACATATATATATATACTGTATATTTAATTATGTATAACTATTGATATTCAGATTTGACCTTTACAATTGAATCATTTATGTATAATTTCGTCATCATAACGCTATTTTGTAGCTATATGACCTTCACCATTTACTTTCACCATTGAATAACAAAAACACAATATTTGAACAATCGTTGCATTGACTAACCGAATTTGCCTGCAAAATTGAGTGACAATACATTAAGCCGTCAGTACCAATGCCGTCCTTTTCATTTAATACTGGATAATAATAGACGATTTTATTCAGTTCAAGCAGGCTTAGCAGGCTTAAAACTTTCTAAATTATATATATATATATATATATATATATATATATATATATATATATATATACAGTATATTGTGACGAGTTCCAGATCTACATAGCTTAGCCTCCTCGTCATACCTGTGGTGGGAAAGCCTATGAACTTGCTTTCAGATGTTGGGGGGGGGGGGGGGAGCTCGAGTTTGCTCCCTGTATTTTGTTATATATACAGTATACCTATTTTGTTATATATACAGTATACCTATTTTGTTCCTTTTGTATTAATCTAATGTATCTAGGTTAATAGGGTATGCAGTTAAATAGAGCTGAAATAGATTTAATATAGTTTATTATTTAGAAATAGATAGGAGAATGTTCAAGTTTACTTTATCGTAATATCTTGTTTTGTGCATAGCAACATCTGTATAGGTGTCATGTTGATCAGAAATGTACTTAGAGTAAGATGTTGTCATAGCAGGTACTGTACTAGGAGTGAATAGAGTCGTAACATTTACTACAGGCCTTATGGGAATAAATTATATTTGGTTTTCGTGCTCTCCCGAAAATTGTCGGGAAATCGATCACATCGCCAATATTCAATTTTGTAATTGTGGCCAGGTCTTATTTTATGTTTTGTCAAGCTAGGACGCCTTTATATATCATATGCATATGCGTGCGAGATACATCATGGAAGATACTTGAGAATTGAGTAAGTAATGTAGTACTAGTAATGAGATAGAGACATTTTAAACATTTAAACGAATCCAAGCCCATACCATGGACGAAAATATGCAGCAAAGGTCCGAATACAGATCCACATTTCACCAAACATACATCACACCCACCCACACACACAAACAACATCAAATCAAACCAGTGGCAACAATAAAATAGGGAGCGATATCCCCTTCCACCCCTGGACAGACAGAGTCTTACAAGGAGTTACATGGAGGTACTCTATGATTTTTTTTATTTGTTGTGGGCTTAAGAAGTGGGGAATAAAGGTCACAGAAGTTGTAATAGCATTAATGCAATATTACTGTATAGTATTTATGCAATTCCTCAAATGTTACGATCGTATCCCTGTGCTCTCCTTACACCCCAGGCTCTGCTACATAAATATTAATGAATATCTCATTATTGGTACATCATAGAAAGTTGGTTTAGAAGTTTTTACTTCTATTATCCTGTATATTATGCTCTGTAATTTTGATGTCATTTTCAAACACCCTGTACGCATATATAAATTACATATATGTATATAATTATGTATATATATATATATATATATATATATATTAAGTATATATCACAAGTACACGTGAGCCACTAAATGTTTCTAATCTCTCAGTGGGGTTCGAACCGCCGACCGTCAGGACGATAGCCAGTGCTTTAATCAACTACACCACGGCAGTGGTGGCAGTTCGAACCCCACTGAGAGATTAGAAACATATATATATATATACATATATATATAGATATTTGTTTTAATCTCTCAGTGGGATTCGAACCGCTGGCCGTCAGGACGATAGCCGACACTTTAACCAACTCCACCACGGCAGTCTATGACGGTCGACGGTTCGAACCCCACTGAGAGATTAAAACATTTAGTGGCTCATGTGTATTGGGTTCGAATCCCCGGACTGCCACATGTGTTTGTTAATTTCATTAATCGAGTTTAGGAGTAAAGTTGGTTGGTGGAGAGAACATAATAATATACTTAATATATATATATATATATATATATATATATATATATATATATATATATATATCTATATGTATATACTGTATATGATAATTCAGTAAGTTGTTCATTGTAATCTTTTACTTTTTTCAATAATCTTCCCATGTTATCCAGAGCAACCTTTGTATCGAGTATATTAGTATTAGGCAAAAGCTAGAAGAGACAGAAGCTTTAAATTCTGATATTAACCTTGTATCTATCTCTCCCTCCCTTCTGCCCTCGCCCCTCTCATAACTTACTCAACCCCTTAGTCTTCTTTGCATTCGTCCCCATGGTCTTGTTGCTGGTGCTCCCTTCTCGGTCTTGTCCTTTGTCCGTATTTATACATCTTGAAGGTCTTATCTTCTTTTATTATGCCCCCTTCCCTCTTTTATCTTGAACTTTTCTATATTCTTCGCTCTTTTCCTCTTGGACCTCGTCTTTGCTGCTTTCCCGTTCTTCAATCGTTCACACTTAGTTTGTCTTCTTGGCTTTTTGTCTGCATATGTTTTAGATCAGTATTTACATATCTTTGCTGTCAATATCTTCCATAAAGATTCCTATGCCTCGATCATCTCTGTCCATTATATCTTACCCTTGTTTTTCTCCCAATCTTCACTGTTTGTATGTATTCAATCCATCCCTTTCATCTTATAATTGCGTGTATTGTTTCAAAATTATGTTTGAGGTCTTCTCCAATTAGATACCCACAGTCGGGATTTCAATTTCAGTTTCTATATTGACGGTCATAATAATAATGATAATAATCGTCTGGTTACTTATATAGCGCTCGTTCTCCTCCTTCGAGGATTCACAAGCGCTTGGCTTTCTTCAGTCTACCAGAGACCATTACCCATCCCCCTTGCTCATGGGGAGATGGTAGCCGCCGGCTATATATCCCAGAAAAACTTTTCAATCTGAGCGGGGATTGAACGCTAGACCTTCAAGATGGGATTCAGGCACGCTATCAACTGAGCCAGCCGGACGGCTATAGATAATGTTATTTTAGTAAAAAGGTTAGAATAAAATATAATCATACATTAATTATACAATTCAAGATTGTTTGTATTTAGCATTATATATATTTATATAGCATACTAGAAGTTACAGTACCAAATTTACCCATGACCCATGAGTTGGTTGATATGACGTACTGAGTCCATTTTTCTCTCTTAGGCCGGTATCACACGAGAGTTTTTATAGTCAACATTCGATGATCAACATTTTTCTGGCAACATTTCTGAATTTGTTTGCACTGGTATCGGAAAGTAGACTGGTGGTAGATGAATTTAGGTGACCGAACTATCTTAAAAGTGTACCTCATAAGCTGTCAGACCAGTGTTGAGGGAAAAAGCGCTCGTGTGATACCGGCTTTACTCTCTCCGCTTGTGTGATACCGGCTTTACTCTCTCCGCTTGTGTGATACGGGCTTTACTCTCTCCGCTTGTGTGATACCGGCTTTACTCTCTCCGCTTGTGTGATACCGGCTTTACTCTCTCCGCTTCTCCTGCTAGTGACATGACAGCATGTGCAACACCCTCAGAAACCCTAAACCATTTAGGAAACAGGGTAAACTAGTGGATTTGGACACTACAAATAGTTTTAGATAAATTCATATTTGTTTTCACCAACCCACCAATTGATTTTCAATTATACCTAACTAATGACATAAACGAAAGTAATGAATGCATGTGATGCTCTAAGGACTCGAACCTAGGATACTCTTGTTCGGATGTTGTCGCCGAATTATCAGGTCTGTTCGGTATGGTCACCATCACCCGACAACCCACCTGACCACATCCGAATGTCGGCGGCCACTCGGAGAACAGTCGCCAACATGTTATCCGACCAAACCGACATTCAGTCACGCACACAGCATTCTGAAGATTTTTGGAATTTCCAAAAAATAACACGACTCCTCCGACCACACCAGGGTATGCCCGACTCCATCAACGATCGTACGGCTACACCAACCGGCTACTTACAAATTTTGCCCGAAATACAAAAAGGGCTTGTCACAGCTTGTCAGCGATTATATATGTGAATGTAGGACAGGGGCTTAACCCATGAACTGCTAGAACCTGTGCAAAATAAAAGGTCAAGTTGAGGGGGATTGGGGTATACTGGGGGGGAGGAGTGGAGGATGTGTACAAAGTACAAAGGAGTACAAAGGAAATCAAGCAACAACAGGTCTAGTGACCCTTCTAGGCTGCTTGTCCTCCAAAACACTGAGGATCAAGTGTCCAAACAGTGGTTTAGAGTGGGTAAGGGAACATTGGAAGGGGAACTACTGCCCTAGAACTAATGTCCGTGGCAAGATTAGGAAGTTAGTAGGGGACAGAGGGGTTAGTAACTGAGGGGGGGATAAAATAAAGTTATTCATTTACAAACGCAGTCAGTCGCGGGTTTGATGCGAGATATTTGTCTAAGCGGAGTTTAAATGAATCAACGGTGCTGCAGTCTATAACGACTCGGGGAAGCCCATTCCACAAGTTGACAACTCGATTGAAGAAGAAATTCTTAGATTCGTGTGAGTTAAAAGATTTACCAATAATTTTGCAACCGTTTACCCGCGTGTAATTAGATTGGTTGATAGTGAAGTACTTACTACAGTTCATATTGTCGATGCCTTTGATGATTTTGAACACTTGAATTAAGTCACCTCTTAATCTGCGCTGGGTTAAAGGAAATAGATTTAATTCTCTAAGACGCTCTTCGTATGGATTATTCTTTAGGCTAGGTATCATTTTGGTAACTCTACGTTGAACTCGTTCTAGCTTGTTTATATCTTTTTGGTAATAAGGGCACCAGGATTGAACGCAGTATTCCAGAAGAGGGAGGACTAAGGAATTGTAAAGGGTTAGGATAACTTCTTTGGATTTATGCTCAAATGACCTGCCTATAAAGCCAATTATTTTGTTTGCCTTCTTAACAACTTCTGAACATTGTTGACTCGGTTTTAGGTTACTCGATATTGTTACTCCCAGATCGGTTTCTCTGTTTACATTCTTAAGCTGAGTGCCATTCATCGAATAGTTTGCTTTCTCATTTAGGTATCCGATATGTAGTACTTTACATTTATCCGCATTGAAACTCATTTGCCAAATTTGGGCCCAACATGACAATTTATCTAGATTGTGTTGCATATCGTCAACTTGTTCTTTTGAGAGTACGCTATTTGCAATTTTGTATCGTCAGCAAATTTTGAGATTGTACAGGTGAGACCCTCATCTATGTCGTTGATGTAAATTAGAAAGAGAATTGGTCCTAGTACCGATCCCTGGGGTACCCCGCTTCTTACATTGACCATTTAGATGCCTTACCGTTTATGACTACTCTTTGCTTTCTGTCGCTGAGCCAATTTTCTATCCATTTCAACACACCGTCTTGTATTCCATGCGCTTTTAGTTTTAGCAGTAAACGTTTGTGGGGAACTTTGTCAAAGGCCTTTTGAAAATCAAGGTATATAATATCTACAGCTTTACTCTCATCGTAGAGGTTGAGGATATCGTGGAAGAAGTCTAAGAGGTTTGTTAAACAGGAACGTTTTTTACGAAAGCCGTGTTGAGTATCTTTAAGTAAGTTATTTACCTCTAAGTGATTTACGAGTCTGTCTCTTATGACCGTTTCTAGCATTTTACATACAATTGAGGTTAAGCTAATTGGACGATAGTTACTGGGTAGGGATTTGCTGCCTTTTTTTAATATCGGTGTTATGTTGGCTAGCTTCCACTGATCAGGCATAGTCTCAGACTGCAAGGATTCATTGAATAGCAATGTCAGTGGTTTGGAGAGCTCATCCTTAGCTTCCTTTAGAACTCTAGGTGAGATTGTATCAGGTCCAGGCGTTTATTTACCTTGAGTTTATCTAAACAATTCAATACTTCTCTCTCTGTAACGGTGATATTGCTTAGAACATCTGAATTATCAATCTGAATCGGCGATGGTGTAGGGATATCACTGAGGTCTTCGGTTGTAAAAACTGATGCAAAGAAGGTATTGAGGGCATTACTCATTTGTACTTCGTCTTTGGTGTATTCTCCATTTTCATCGACTAACGGTCCAACAGTTGAAGTAACTACTTTTTTTCTTTCTGATATAACTATAGAATTCTTTCGGGTTTGTTTTACTTTGATTCGCAACATGTAACTCCAGGGTCTTTTTACTTTGCTTAATTAACTTTTTGGCTTTGCGTCGTAGCTCTACAAATTTCACCCGTTCTTCGTCATTTTGTGAGGATTTTAATCTATCATTAGCAAATTTTTTAGCAAGCAGACAGTCTGAAATATCTTTATTCCACCATTTGGGCTTATCATTATGGCCTGGACGCCGTATTTTCGATGGTATGCAGTCTGGTATGCAGATGGTATGTGGTATGGAGAGATGCCACTACTTTCTATGTGTCGCCCAAGCTTGAGAGATTTCCCAGCACTGGCGCGGTATTTGAATGGTTGTTTTACACATGTTTAAATACCGTGCTTCCGGAAGGACCGTCGCTGTCCCTGGGTTAAGTAGCCTGAAAAAACGCCAGGTACTCGGCACTTTAATTATAATTTGTAATATGTTTTGATGCAAAAGTATATTCTGCTTGTAAGAATATACATATTTTCCTTTGGGAACCAATACTTGCATTTTTTCCATTTTAACATATGTTGATTACATTAATAAATATGTATTATTTTGATATTGATGGGCACACATTTATCGGTGTTGTGGTGGAGCCATGTTGACTACACCATGCATATGGATATTGCATCAAGGGATAACGATGAGTAGGAGGATTATGGAAATCGGAATTAGTCATCCTATTGGCGCTTTAGAATACAGAAATCGGATGTTTTTTCTTTCACATTGATACCTAGAGAAAAGCAAAGTTGTTGACAAAAACATGAATATATTTTATATTCTACATCACATATAATATTTTGCCTAACATATTTTGTGAATAACTCTTTCTGTATACCAAGACTCATTCTTCAAATTTATTATGGAAATTATTAGACGATCCTATTCAGATTAGGAAGGGATTGTGGAGTAAAAGGATTAGTGGAGATGGTTTTTACCCCTTTTATTCCTTGAGACCCTTCCTAAACTGTATGCAATCGTCTCATGATAACCCTAATAAAATGAAGAAAGGCGTCCTCGAATACTGAAAAAGTTAACTATGGAGTCGGCAACATGTGAAAGTCAACTTGTGGTATGTTAATGAAAAAGGCCCATCACGACGTCAAATATGGGTCATGTGGTTACTAGAGCCTCGGTAGTCAGGTTGGCAATATTGAATGTCCGGATGTATTGACCCAGGTCAACACAGTTTTATTATTGTAGGCTTGATCGTTCCTGTCATTATCGACCATTATTTATAGGTTGCCTCCTAGATCCCCTTCCAAGCTAAAAAAAAAAATATATATATATAAAAAAAAATATATATAATAAAATGGAAAATAAAAATATAAATACATAAAATGGGGATTGGGCCTGAGCATATAGATAGATAGATAGATAGATAGTCTCTTCGTGTATACTGTATATGCAGTTTATCCCTCTTTCCTATTTCCAAAAATATGTTTTCTTGTTCAGACTCATATCTCCTTTCTCTTGCGTATTCCCTGTCCTTTATCCTGCTCCCCCTTACTTTATGTCTTGTCTCCCCTTGTTTCAAATCCTGCCTCTCCCCTCTGATGCCATCCCTACCTTTATTCCCCTTCCTCAACTCTCTCTAGCCTCTCTCTCGCGCTCTCTCTCTCTCTCTCTCTCTCTCTCTCTCTCTCTCTCTCTCTCTCTGTCTCACACTCACTCTCTCTCTCTCATCTGTCTATCTATATATTTATATTGTTTGTTTTCTATCTATCTGAAACATAAGCAACACAGTAATTTCTCTCTCTCGCTCTCTCTCTCTCTCTCTCTCTCTCTCTCTCTCTCTCTCTCTCTCTCTCTCTCTCTCTCTCGCTCTCTCTCTCTCGCTCTCTCTCTCTCTCCTTCCTTCTCTGTTCGCCGCTCCTGACTGACGTTGGGAGAATACAACCCGGCCACAGAGCCTGGATTTGTTCCATTAAATATGTATGAACCTCCAAGCGACTGTTGTGGTGCCGGTGGATATTCACTTAAAGGGGGATGGGCCGGTTTTTGGCCGATTTTTGCATGTATTCGTGATTTTTCTAGTTTCCTCCCTAGACCTCCATCAAATTAAAAAAAAAAAAAAAACATTCATTAGATCCCCCTTCTAGATTAATTTGTACATTTTTCGGTAGAAAAATTTCCCAGCCAAAACGCCGGTCCCTCTTAAAATTGCAGGTTCGCTATCGCTCGCCAGAAAATAATCGACACCTAAAATGCACGAAAGGTCTTAAAATTGACAAGAAAATGGGGCAAAAGGTGTTAGAATCGCCACACTAATGGGCCGCCGAACGTTTTATAATCTCAAAACTAGTGGGGCTAAACATTAGGGAGAAGGGGGTCCAGAAAAATGGTCTGCCTACACCTAACAACATTACGAGGGCGGGTGGGTCGCGTAACTTCTGATTACCCGCCATGCCGGGTGGTTGTTAACCCTTAAATGGGATGTTTCTGTGCTCTTTGTTAATGCATAAACAAGGACCCAGAGCGTAATACAAGTATCTATTCATGAAAGGGCGTCGTAAACAGAGCTCTTCCAATGCGACACCCCGAAACCTTCCTTCTACGACCACTGGTCCTCTCTTGCAACGATCGTGCAGAACACGAGTGCAAAAGCCTAAAATAAGGTAATTTCCTTACCATATATTCCCTGTGGTAGCGAGTCGAGAGAGGGTGGAGGAGGGTGTAATAAATTTCAGTCGACCCACGGCGGTCTGGTGGCGAGCGGCTCAGGGAGGGGAATCTATGCTCCACTCGAAACGGGCTCGGCTCTCTCTCGGAGCACATTACGTGCTCAAAATTGCACTCGACATCTGTCGAGGCCCGCATATGGGCACGTTTTCTTTAACTCGACATATGTTGCGCGCCGATGGTTAAGGGTTAAACACCACTCTTACTCTGGTGTTCCCCAGGGTTCTGTCCTGTCTTCAGTTATCGGTCTTATATCTTTGATCTTCTCAACTGTACCTCTAGTCCTATCCACTTTTTCCCTCAACATTTATCCTCAACACTGGTCTGGCAGCTTATGAGGTCAACATTTACAATATTCCGGTTACCTAAATTCACCTATCATCAGTCTAGTTTCCGATATTACAGAAATGTTGCCAGAAAAATGTTGATCATCGAATGTTGACAATAAAAGCTCTCGTGTGATATCGGCATTACACTATTCACTTCAAAACTCACGTGATGAGGCCATAACACCCCTATCTCCTGATCCATCGAGAGATAATTTTGTTAATTTCAGTGCTTCCAAACCTCAATTTCTTCATCTAGCTACCCGTCACAAACTTCCGTATGACTATCCCTTACTCTCTAACAATACACAAATCAACCCATCATCTTCTCTCTGTTTTCTTGGTGTTTCTTTTTATCCTGACCTTTCTTGGAAAGATCATATTACCATTCTTGCTGAAACAGCTTCCCAGAAGTTAGGTGTGCTCAACTGCCTCTGTGGGTTCTTCACCCCCGCACAGCTTCTTGCTCTGTACAGGGGCATACTGCACCCCTTAGAATAGAACCAAATATCTTCACTTGGTGGGAGGGTTTAAACTACCATAGCTTCGCAGTTTATGAGTTAAGCTATCTACAGGGTGTTTCAGAAGTAGATGTCACATATAGACGCTTTATATCTTAGTAACTATTGAGGATATGAAAGCACAATTAATATCTCGTGAAAGCAAATATTTTCAAGCTTCTGTATTAAATGTTAACATAAAAGTCCAAGAAATTAAGGTTTTATTTAACTTTTTTTAGATGTTCAATGGGCGCAACGCGTGTTACACTGCACACATCCAAACGATAGTCTATTTCTTGCCAAACACGAACTAGCATTCCGTGGTTGATGGTTGCCAAGGCTTCAGTTATTCGAGTCTTCAGATCATCCTCTTCTCTGGGAAGTGGAGGTACGTACACCAATCCTTTTACATACCCCCAGAGGGAAATGTCACATGGCGTAAGGTCTGGAGACCTATGGGGCCATCGCAGGAGCAGGCGATCATTTCTTCCGGCACGTCCGAACCACCTGTCAGGCAGAGTGGTGTTCAGATACTCTCTAACTCTAAGACTCCAGTGAGGTGGTGCCCCATTATGTTGGAAAATGAAGTCTGCAGACTCATCCTCACGCAACTGATCCATCAACCATATTTGCAGCATGGCAAGGTACGCTTCACCGTTGACTGTTTCTCCTTTAAAGAAGACACAGGTTTCTTTGATATGGCACAAAACACGTTCACCTTAGGGGAATCTTGCACATGCTCAAGAGTTAAATGAGGGAGGGTTCTCAGTTCCCCATATACGTGTGTTATGCTTGTTAACTTTGCCACCTAAGTGGAAAGTCGCCTCATTGCTAAAAACAAGGCAGTCATCAAATCCTTCATCTTCTCCTGCATGTGTACGCAAACGTCTTTGCGAGCTGGTTTATCAGCGTTCTTCAACTGTTGGACCAACTGCAGCTTGTAAGGTGTCATATGCAGGCGTCTCCTTACATTGCGTCAAACAGTTGATAGGGTGTAGTCCACTTTAGAGCATAAATAATCGAAACATTTAGAAAAGTTAGTAGAATTACAGGATAGATAGACAGCACAGCAGTATTTAGTCTGAGAGTGACAGGAAAGCTTGGGCCAGAGAGTTTAGAATTCAGAGGAGTCTAAGTTGGGAACACAGGAGAAAATAAGTTTATTGTGCACATATACACAGCATCCACCTTTGGCTTGGAAATTGGGATAGAGATAGTAGGAGGAGCCAGAGAAGGGGCTGCTGGCAGTTACTTCAGACACCTGAGTCTCAGTGAGGAAAAGAAGATCAGGTTTGTAGGAAGAGAGGTGGTGTTCAACAGAGGGAAAATTACAGGAAACGCTGCGAATATTGCGAAAGTGGATAGCGAGAGTGACAGACCGTGGTACAGATAATTTTGAGGGGTCGTTTGAGGTCTGTGGGGGCATCCGAAGGCTTGCCTAGGACATATAATAGACACCCATAAGTGTAAATAATGTTAATGTATTAGAAATATGTGTGTTATGCTTGTTTAGTGTAGTGAAATAAAACAAAAATTGTTTTAACTTGGATCTCATAACTTTCTCAACTTTGGGAGATACACTTGTTACAAGCAGAAAGGCAGAATTGCCTTTTGTATCCTTCATACACATAGACAAGTAATATGAGGAGGAGGTGTTTGTTAGAGCTAGCTGAATTACTCTGTGTAGGTGAGGCACCATCAAAATAAGTAAGGGAAACCAAGCAAATGAAACTGGTGTTCTAGCAACTCTTTATCACATGCCTATGAGGCCTCCCCTGGGTAATGCCCTGCTCGATTGGTGCTTACAATATCCCCATTAGTATTGCATTATAATCAGATATATAGTAATTGTATTAATGCTATTAAATATATATATTTATATGTAAAAGAAACAAACTGTATAATTATATACAGTATATGTGTATAAAAAGTGACTTGTTGTATAAAATATAATTTTAAAGTTAAATTTGCACAAATGGGTAACTCAAATAAATCTTCTTCGTACGGTCGCGCTAATAAGTCATGTCCCAGCTGTCATTACGTTTGGGTCTCTCTGTGCTGTATTAATGTCTCTCAGATGTTGAATAGGGTGGGTAAGTGTAGGAACATGTTTGTATATCTCACTCGATATGAAGAAATGAAGCTTAGATATTGCTGATACCAATTATTATTGATCAAAACATACTTGGTGCCCAGTCATCACTTATTAGCGCGACTGTACACTCGGATACTACAGTCTCTAGCCCACTCAGGAGTGGACCCCCTATGTATTTCTCTATACAATTATATCTATCAGGATTGATTTTTGGATATAATTTGCTATTAAATAAATAGTATATATAGTTTTGTAATTGATTTATAGACAATTCTATTCATAAATTCGTTTCCAGAGATATGCTTCCATAGCTAGAAATAGGTGAAGTACACGAATGTGTATGAGTGGGCTAGAGACTATGGCATCCGAGTGTACCTCCACCATCTGTTATTGAAATCATAATACTACGCCCCTATTGTGACAGCCACCACAAGACCCATAATACTCTCATCACCATTATCACCATTCTGCAGGAGTCCAACCAAATCATAACAATTGGCAATATATCACCACCAGCGGCACCCTACTCTAGCCTTCATAGGACCAATTCATCACGGGCTATATTGCAATCAGCCTGACACATTGGTTAAGGGGGGGTCACCGTCTTTTTTTATCTTCTCTCCTTTTTTATCTTTCCCTGGCTTGTATCCATTCGGCCCCATTCAGCCCCATTCAGCCAACTGTTTTAAGACGTTTATCCCTATCCAGGTGTCGATTTTTTCCTGGCGAGCGATAGCGAGCCAGCATTTGTTTGGAGAATCCGGCCTTCGCCGGAAGGAAGAAATTT
>CM064529.1:12459764-12773441 GCA_032716605.1 Paralithodes platypus | reverse complement strand
CAGATGTTGGAATAAGGTAGTCATGTCTGTCAGATGTGGAATATGGTAGTAATGTCTGTCAGATGTTGGAATAAGGTAGTAATGTCTGCCAGATGTTGGAATAAGGTAGCAATGTCTGCCAGATGTTGGAATAAGGTAGTAATGTCTGCCAGATGTTGGAATATGGTAATATTGTCTGCCAGATGTTGGAATATGGTATTAATGTCTGCCAGATGTTGGAATATGGTAGTAATGTCTGTCAGATGTTGAAATAGGGTAGGATTATATCTGCCAGATGTTGGAATATGGTAGTAATGTCTGTCAGATGTTGGAATAAGGTAGTAATGTCTGTCAGATGTTGGAATATGGTAGTAATGTCTGTCAGATGTTGGAATGTGGTAGTAATGTCTGTCAGATGTTGGAATATGTATAGTAATATCTGCCAGATGTTGGAATAAGGTAGTAATGTCTGTCAGATGTTGGTATATGGTAGTAATGTCTGTCAGATGTTGGAATATGGTAGTAATGTCTGTCAGATGTTGGAATATGGTAGTAATGTCTGTCAGATGTTGGAATATGGTAGTAATGTCTGCCAGATGTTGGAATATGGTAGTAATGTCTGCCAGATGTTGGAATAAGGTAGTAATGTCTGCCAGATGTTGGAATAAGGTAGTAATGTCTGCCAGATGTTGGAATAAGGTAGTAATGTCTGCCAGATGTTGGAATATGGTATTAATGTCTGCCAGATGTTGGAATATGGTAGTAATGTCTGTCAGATGTTGAAATAGGATGGCCTATAATAATATCTGCCAGATGTTGGAATATGGTAGTAATGTCTGTCAGATGTTGAATATGGTAGTAATGTCTGTCAGATGTTGGAATATAGTAGTAATGTCTGTCAGATGTTGAAATAGGATAGGCCTAGCTATAAATATCTGCCATATGTTGGAATATGGTAGTAATGTCTGTCAGATGTTGAATAAGGTAGTAATGTCTGTCAGATGTTGGAATATAGTAGTAATGTCTGTCAGATGTTGGAATATGGTAGTAATGTCTGTCAGATGTTGGAATATGGTAGTAATGTCTGTCAGATGTTGGAATATGGTAGTAATGTCTGTCAGATGTTGGAATATGGTAGTAATGTCTGCCAGATGTTGGAATATGGTAGTAATGTCTGTCAGATGTTGGAATATGGTAGTAATGTCTGCCAGATGTTGGAATATGGTAGTAATGTCTGCCAGATGTTGGAATAAGGTAGTAATGTCTGCCAGATGTTGGAATAAGGTAGTAATGTCTGCCAGATGTTGGAATAAGGTAGTAATGTCTGCCAGATGTTGGAATATGGTAGTAATGTCTGCCAGATGTTGGAATAATTTAGTAATGTCTGTCAGATGTTGGAATGAGGTAGTAATGTCTGTCAGATGTTGGAATAAGGTAGTAATGTCTGTCAGATGTTGGAATATGGTAGTAATGTCTGCCAGATGTTGGAATATGGTAGTAATGTCTGTCAGATGTTGGAATATGTAGCAATGTCTGCCAGATGTTGGAATATGGTAGTAATGTCTGCCAGATGTTGGAATATGGTAGTAATGTCTGCCAGATGTTGGAATATGGTAGTAATGTCTGTCAGATGTTGAATGAGGTAGTAATGTCTGTCAGATGTTGGAATATAGTAGTAATGTCTGTCAGATGTTGGAATATGGTAGTAATGTCTGTCAGATGTTGGAATATGGTAGTAATGTCTGCCAGATGTTGGAATAAGGTAGTAATGTCTGTCAGATGTTGGAATATGGTAGTAATGTCTGTCAGATGTTGGAATAACGTAGTAATGTCTGCCAGATGTTGGAATATGGTAGTAATGTCTGTCAGATGTTGGAATAAGGTAGTAATGTCTGTCAGATGTTGGAATAAGGTAGTAATGTCTGTCAGATGTTGGAATAAGGTAGTAATGTCTGCCAGATGTTGGAATAAGGTAGTAATGTCTGCCAGATGTTGGAATATGGTAGTAATGTCTGCCAGATGTTGGAATATGGTATTAATGTCTGCCAGATGTTGGAATATGGTAGTAATGTCTGTCAGATGTTGGAATATGGTAGTAATGTCTGCCAGATGTTGGAATATGGTAGTAATGTCTGTCAGATGTTGAATAAGGTAGTAATGTCTGTCAGATGTTGGAATATGGTAGTAATGTCTGCCAGATGTTGGAATATGGTAGTAATGTCTGTCAGATGTTGGAATATGGTAGTAATGTCTGCCAGATGTTGGAATAAGGTAGTAATGTCTGTCAGATGTTGGAATATGGTAGTAATGTCTGTCAGATGTTGGAATAAGGTAGTAATGTCTGTCAGATGTTGGAATATGGTAGTAATGTCTGTCAGATGTTGGAATATGTAGTAATGTCTGCCAGATGTTGGAATATGGTAGTAATGTCTGCCAGATGTTGGAATATGGTAGTAATGTCTGTCAGATGTTGGAATAAGGTAGTAATGTCTGCCAGATGTTGGAATAAGGTAGTAATGTCTGTCAGATGTTGGAATAAGGTAGTAATGTCTGCCAGATGTTGGAATAAGGTAGTAATGTCTGTCAGATGTTGGAATATGGTAGTAATGTCTGTCAGATGTTGGAATATGGTAGTAATGTCTGCCAGATGTTGGAATAAGGTAGTAATGTCTGTCAGATGTTGGAATATGGTAGTAATGTCTGTCAGATGTTGGAATATGGTAGTAATGTCTGTCAGATGTTGGAATATAGTAGTAATGTCTGTCAGATGTTGGATTATGGTAGTAATGTCTGCCAGGTGTTGGAATATGGTAGTAATGTCTGTCAGATGTTGGAATAAGGTAGTAATGTCTGCCAGATGTTGGAATAAGGTAGTAATGTCTGCCAGATGTTGGAATAAGGTAGTAATGTCTGTCAGATGTTGAATAAGGTCGTAATGTCTGCCAGATGTTGGAATATGGTAGTAATGTCTGTCAGATGTTGGAATAAGGTAGTAATGTCTGCCAGATGTTGGAATATGGTAGTAATGTCTGTCAGATGTTGGAATATGGTAGTAATGTCTGTCAGATGTTGGAATAAGTAGTAATATCTGTCAGATGTTGGAATATGGTAGTAATGTCTGCCAGATGTTGGAATATGGTAGTAATGTCTGCCAGATGTTGGAATATGGTAGTAATGTCTGTCAGATGTTGGAATAAGGTAGTAATGTCTGTCAGATGTTGGAATAAGGTAGTAATGTCTGCCAGATGTTGGAATAAGGTAGTAATGTCTGTCAGATGTTGGAATAAGGTAGTAATGTCTGTCAGATGTTGGAATATGGAAATAATGTCTGCCAGATGTTGGAATAGGGTAGTAATGTCTGTCAGATGTTGGAATAAGGTAGTAATGTCTGTCAGATGTTGGAATAGGGTAGTAATGTCTGTCAGATGTTGGAATAATGTAGTAATGTCTGCCAGATGTTGGAATATGGTAATGTCTGTCAGATGTTGGAATATGGTAATGTCTGTCAGATGTTGGAATATGGTAATGTCTGTCAGATGTTGGAATATGGTAGTAATGTCTGCCAGATGTTGGAATATGTAATGTCAGTCAGATGTAGGAATATTACCGGTAGTAATGTCTGTCAGATTTTGGAATATAGTAATGTCTGTCAGATGTTGGAATATGGTAGTAATGTCTGTCAGATGTTGGAATATGGTAGTAATGTCTGCCAGATGTTGGAATAAGGTAGTAATGTCTGTCAGATGTTGGAATAAGGTAGTGTCTGTCAGATGTTGGAATAAGAAGTAATGTCTGCCAGATGTTGGAATAAGGTAGTAATGTCTGTCAGATGTTGGAATATGGTAGTAATGTCTGTCAGATGTTGGAATAAGGTAGTAATGTCTGTCAGATGTTGGAATAACGTAGTAATGTCTGCCAGATGTTGGAATAAGTAGTAATGTCTGTCAGATGTTGGAATATGGTAGTAATGTCTGTCAGATGTTGGAATAGTAATGTCTGCCAGATGTTGGAATAAGGGAGTAGTGGCTGTCAGCTGTTGGAATAGGTAGTAATGTCTCAGATGTTGGAATATGGTAGTAATGTCTGTCAGATGTTGGAATATGGTAGTAATGTCTGTCAGATGTTGGAATAAGGTAGTAATGTCTGTCAGATGTTGGAATATGGTAGTAATGTCTGTCAGATGTTGGAATATGGTAGTAATGTCTGCCAGATGTTGGAATAAGGTAGTAATGTCTGTCAGATGTTGGTATATGGTAGTAATGTCTGTCAGATGTTGGAATATAGTAATGTCTGTCAGATGTTGGAATATGGTATTAATGTCTGCCAGATGTTGGAATATGGTAGTAATGTCTGCAAGATGTTGAATGAAAGTAGTAATGTCTGCCAGATGTTAGAATAAGGTAGTAATGTCTGTCAGATGTTGGAATAAGGTAGTAATGTCTGCCAGATGTTGGAATAAAGTAGTAATGTCTGCCAGATGTTGGAATAAGGCTACTAGTAATGTCTGTCAGATGTTGGCAGTAATGTCTGTGAGATGTTGGAATAACGTAGTAATGTCTGCCAGATGTTGGAATATGGATAGTAATGTCTGTCAGATGTTGGAATAAGGTCGTAATGTCTGTCAGATGTTGGAAATAGGTAGAATGTCTGTCAGATGTTGAAATATTGTAGTAATGTCTGTCAGATGTTGGAATATGGTAGTAATGTCTGTCAGATGTTGGAATATGGTAGTAATGTCTGCCAGATGTTGGAATAAGGTAGTAATGTCTGTCAGATGTTGGAATAAAGTAGTAATGTCTGTCAGATGTTGGAATAATGTCTGTCAGATGTTGGAATATGGTAGTAATGTCTGTCAGATGTTGGAATATGGTAGTAATGTCTGCCAGATGTTGGAATATGGTAGTAATGTCTGTCAGATTTGGGAATAATTATGTCTTCCAGATGTTGGAATATGGAAGTGATGTCTGCCAGATGTTGAACTATGGTAGTTTTGTCTGCCAGATGTTGGAATATGGAAGTGATGTCTGCCAGATGTTGGAATATGGAAGTGATGTCTGTCAGATGTTGGAATAACGTAGTAATGTCTGCCAGATGTTGGAATATGGTAGTAATGTCTGTCAGATGTTGGAATATGGTAGTTATGTCTGTCAGATGTTGAATAATGTCTGTCAGATGTTGGAATATGGTAGTAATGTCTGTCAGATGTTGGAATAACGTAGTAATGTCTGTCAGATGTTGGAATATGGTAGTTATGTCTGCCAGATGTTGGAATATGGTAGTAATGTCTGCCAGATGTTGGAATATGGTAGTAATGTCTGTCAGATGTTGGAATATGGTAGTAATGTCTGCCAGATGTTGAATAAGGTCGTAATGTCTGTCAGATGTTGGAATATGGTAGTAATGTCTGCCAGATGTTGGAGTAAGGTGTAATGTCTGTCAGATGTTGGAATAAGATAGTAATGTCTGCTAGATGTTGTAAAAAGACAGTAATGTCTGACAGATGTTGAAATATGGTAGTTTTGTCTGCCAGATGTTGGAATATAGCATGTCTGCCAGTTTGTTGGAATAAGGTAGTAATGTCTGCCAGATGTTGGAATATGGTAATATTGCCTGCCAGATGTTGGAATATGGTATTAATGTCTGCCAGATATTGGAATATGGTAGTAATGTCTGTCGGATGTTGAAATAGGGTAGGCCTATAAATATCTGCCAGATGTTGGAATATGGTAGTAATGTCTGTCAGATGTTGAATAAGATAGTAATGTCTGTCAGATGTTGGAATATAGTAGTAATGTCTGTAAGAAGTTGGAATATGGTAGTATTGCCTGTCAGATGTTGGAATATGGTAGTAATGTCTTGTCAGATGTTGGTATATGGTAGTAATGTCTAGCTGTCAGATATTGGAATAAAGTAGTAATGTCTGTCAGATGTTGGAATATGGTAGTAATGTCTGTCAGATGTTGAAATATGGTAGTAATGTCTGCCAGATGTTGGACTATGGTAGTAATGTCAGTCCGATTTGGGAATAAGGCGGTAATGTCTGCCAGACGTTGGAGTAAGGTAGTCATGTCTTCCAGATGTTGGAATAAGGTAGTAATGTCTGTCAGATGTTGGAATATGGTAGTAATGTCTGCCAGATGTTGGAATAATGTAGTAATGTCTGTCAGATGTTGGATTAAGGTAGTAATGTCTGTCAGATGTTGGAATTTGGTAGTAATGTCTGCCAGATGTTGGAATATGGTAGTAATGTCTCAAATGTTGGAATATAGTAGTAATGTCTTTCAGATGTTGGAATATGGTAGTAATGTCTGTCAGATGTTGGAATATGGTAGTAATGTCTGCCAGATGTTGGAATAAGGTAGTAATGTCTGTCAGATGTTAGTATATGGTAGTAATGTTTGTCAGATGTTGGAATAAAGTAGTAATGTCTGTCATATGTTGGAATAAGGTAGTCATGTCTGCCAGATGTTGGAATAAGGTAGTCATGTCTGCCAGATGTTGGAAGAAGGTAGTAATGTCTTCCAGATGTTGGAATAAGGTAGTAATGTCTGCCAGATGTTGGAATAAGGTAGTAATGTCTGCCAGATGTTGGAATATGGTAGTAATGTCTGTCAGATGTTGGGATATGGTAGTAATGTTTGCCAGATGTTGAATAAGGTAGTAATTTCTGTGAGATGTTAGAATATAGTAGTAATGTCTGTCAGATGATGGAATATGGTAGTAATGTCTGCCAGATGTTGGAATAAGGTAGTAATGTCGGTCAGATGTTGGTATATGGTAGTAATGTCTGTCAGATGTTGGAATAAAGAAGTAATGTCTGTCAGATGTTGGAATATGGTAGTAATGTCTGTCAGATGTTGGAATATGGTAGTAATGTCTGCCAGATGTTGGACTATGGTAGTAATGTCTGTCAGATTTTGGAATAAGGCAGTAATGTCTGCCAGATGTTGGAAAAAGGTAGTCATGTTTGCCATATGTTGGAATAAGGTAGTAATGTCTGCCAGTTGTTGGAATATGATAATAATGTCTGCCAGATATTGGAATAAGGTAGTAATGTCTCCCAGTTGTTGGAATATGGTAGCAATGTCTGCCAGGTGTTGGGATTTTGTAGAAATGTGTGGCAGATGTTGGAATGTAAAATTGTCAGTCAGATGCTTCAAACAGGTAGTAATGTCTGCCAGATGTTGGAATAAGGTACGAATGTCTGCCAGATTTTGGAATAGGTGAGGAATGTCTGTCAGATGTTGCAATCAGGTACTAATGTCTGCCAGATGTTGGAATAAGGTAGTAATGTCTGCCAGATGTTGGAATAAGGTTGTAATGTCTGTCAGATGTTGCAATATTATTGTAATGTCTGCCAGATATTGGAATAAGGAAGTAATGTCTGTCAGATGTTAGAATATTGTAGTAATATCTGCTAGATGTTAGGATACTGTGGAAATGTCTGTCATATATTGCAATCAGGCAGTAATGTCTGCCAGAATTTGGAATATGGTTAACGTGTGTCAGATGTTGGAATATGGTAGTAATGTCTATCAGATGATGGAATATGGTAGTAATGTCTGTCAGATGTTTGAATAAGGTAGTAATGTTTGTCAGATGTTGGAATATGGTAGTAATGTCTGTCAGTTGTTGGAATAAGGTAGTAATGTCTGCCAGATGTTGGAATAAGGTTGTAATGTCTGTCAGTTGTTGCAATATGGTATTAATGTCTGCCAGATGTTGGAATAAGGAAGTAATGTCCGTCAGATGTTGGAAAATTGTAGTTATATCTGCCAGATGTTAGGATTCTGTGGAAATGTCTGTCAGATGTTGCAATCAGGCAGTAATGCCTGCCAGAATTTGGAATAAGGTTAACGTCAGCGCTCTGCAGACCCCCATAATCCTGCGTTAATCTCTAACCGTTTTGGTAAGATGATCCTCAGGGTATTAGAGTGTGAAGCCTATAATTGGGGTTGTGTGGGACAGGGATCTGCCTTGCTTAGGCCAATCGGCTTTCTGCAGACTCCCATTTTCTTATGTTCTTATGTGTGTCAGATGTTGGAATATGGTAGTAATGTCTGTCAGATGTTGCAATAAGGTAGTAATGTCTACCAGACGTTAAAATATTGTAGAAATATCTGCCAGACATTGTAATAAGGTAGCAATGTCTGACAGATGTTGGAATAAGGTAGTAATGTCTATCAGATGTTGGAATATGGTAGTAATGTCTGCCATATGTTGAAATAAGGTAGCAATGTCCGCCAGATGTTAAAATAAGGTAGTAATGTCTGCCAGATGTTGGAATATGGTAGTAATGTCTGTCAGATGTTGGAATAGGCTAGTAATATCTGTCAGATGTTGGAATAAGTTAGTCATGTCTGTCAGATGTTGGAATAATGTAGTAATGTCTGCCAGATGTTGGAATAGGGTAGTAATGTCTGTCAGATGTTGGAATAAGGTAGTCATGTATGGCAGATATTAGAATAAGGTAGTAATGTCTGCCAGATGTTGGAATAAGGTAGAAATGTCTACCAGATGATTGAATATGGTAGTAATGTCTGTCAGATGTTGAAATAGGGTAGGCCTATTAATATCTGCCAGATGTTGGAATATGGTAGTAATGTCTGTCAGATGTTGAATAAGGTAGTAATGTCTGTCAGATTTTGGAATATAGCAGTAATGTCTGTCAGATGTTGGAATATGGTAGTAATGTCTGTCAGATGTTGGAATATGGTAGTAATGTCTACCAGAGGTTGGAATAAGTTAGTAATGTCTGTCAGATGTTGGTATATGGTAGTAATGTCTGTCAGATGTTGGTATATGGTAGTAATGTCTGTCAGATATTGGAATATGGTAGTAATGTCTATCAGATGTTGGAATATGGTAGTAATGTCTGCCAGATGTTGGAATAAGGTAGTAATGTCTGCCAGATGTTGGAATAAGGTAGTAATGTCTGCCCGATGTTGGAATAAGGTAGTAATGTCTGCCAGATGTTAGATATGGTAATATTGCCTGCCAGATGTTAGAATATGGTATTAATGTCTGACAGATGTTGGAATATGGTAGTAATGTCTGTCGGATGTTGAAATAGGGTAGGTCTTTAAATAGCTGCCAGATGTTGGAATATGGTAGTAATGTCTGTCAGATGTTGAATAAGGTAGTAATGTCTGTCAGATGTTGGAATATAGTAGTAATGTCTGTAAGAAGTTGGAATATGGTAGTAATGTCTGTCAGATGTTGGAATATGGTAGTAATGTCTTGCCAGATGTTGGAATAAGGTTGTAATGTCTGTCAGATGTTGGTATATGGTATTAATGTCTGTCAGATATTGGAATAAAGTAGTAATGTCTGTCAGATGTTGGAATATGGTAGTAATGTCTGTCAGATGTTGTAATATGGTAGTAATGTCTGCCAGATGTTGGATTATGGTAGTAATGTCTGTCAGATTTGGGAATAAGGCAGTAATGTCTGCCAGACGTTGGAATAAGGTAGTCATGTCTGCCAGATGTTGGAATAAGGTAGTAATGTCTGTCAGATGTTGGAATATGGTAGTAATGTCTGCCAGATGTTGGAATAAGGTAGTAATGTCTGTCAGATGTTGGATTAAGATAGTAATGTCTGTCAGATGTTGGAATTTGGTAGTAATGTCTGCCAGATGTTGGAATATGGTAGTAATGTCTCAAATGTTGGAATATGGAAGTAATGTCTTTCAGATGTTGGAATATGGTAGTAATGTCTGTCAGATGTTGGAATATGGTAGTAATGTCTGCCAGATGTTGGAATAAGGTAGTAATGTCTGTCATATGTTGGTATATGGTAGTAATGTTTGTCATGTGTCGGAATAAAGTAGTAATGTCTGTCAGATGTTGGAATATGGTAGTAATGTCTGTCAGATGTTGGAATATGGTAGTAATGTTTGTCAGATGTTGGAATAAAGTAGGAATGTCTGTCAGATGTTGGAATATGGTAGTAAAGTCTGTCAGATGTTGGAATATGGTAGTAATGTCTGTCAGATGTTGGAATGTGGTAGTAATGTCTGCCAGATGTTGGATTATGGTAGTAATGTCTGTCAGATTTTGGAATAAGGCAGTAATGTCTGCCAGATGTTGGAATAAGGTAGTCATGTCTGCCAGATGTTGGAATAAGGTAGTAATGTCTGCCAGTTGTTGGAATATGATAATAATGTCTGCCAGATGTTGGAATAAGGTAGTGATGTCTGCCAGGTGTTGGAATATGGTAGTAATGTCTGCCAGCTGTTGGAATTTTGTAGAAATGTGTGCCAGATGTTGGAATGTAAAATTGTCAGTCAGATGCTTCAAACAGGTAGTAATGTCTGCCAGATGTTGGAATAAGGTACGAATGTCTGCCAGATTTTGGAATAGGTGAGGAATGTATGTCAGATGTTGCAATCAGGTACTAATGTCTGCCAGATGTTGGAATAAGGTAGTAATGTCTTCCAGATGTTGGAATTAGGTTGTAATGTCTGTCAGATGTTGCAATATTATAGTAATGTCTGCCAGATATTGGAATAAGGAAGTAATGTCTGTCAGATGTTAGAATATTGTAGTAATATCTGCTAGATGTTAGGATACTGTGGAAAAGTGTGTAATATGTTGCAATCAGGCAGTAATGTCTGCCAGAATTTGGAATATGGTTAACGTGTGTCAGCTGTTGGAATATGGTAGTAATGTCTGTCAGATGATGGAATATGGTAGTAATGTTTGTCAGATGTTTGAATAAGGTAGTAATGTTTGTCAGATGTTGGAATATGGTAGTAATGTCTGTCAGATGTTGGAATAAGGTAGTAATGTATGCCAGATGTTGGAATAAGGTAGTAATGTCTGTCAGTAGTTGCAATATGGTATTAATGTCTGTCAGATGTTGGAATAAGGAAGTAATGTCTGTCAGATGTTGGAATATTGTAGTAATATTTGCCAGATGTTAGGATACTGTGGAAATGTCTGTCAGATGTTGCAATCAGGCAGTAATGTCTGCCAGAATTTGGAATAAGGTTAACGTGTGTCAGATGTTGGAATATGGTAGTAATGTCTGTCAGATGTTGCAATAAGGTAGTAATGTCTACCAGACGTTAAAATATTGTAGAAATATCTGCCAGACATTGTAATAAGGTAGCAATGTCTGACATATGTTGGAATAAGGTAGTAATGTCTGTCAGATGTTGAAATAAGGTAGTCATGTGTGTCAGATGTTAGAATAAGGTAGTAATGTCTGCCAGATGTTGGAATAAGGTAGTAATGTCTCTCAGATGTTTGAATAAGGCAGTAATGTCTGTCAGATGTTGGAATAAGGTAGTAATGTATGTCAGATGTTGGAATAAGGTAGTAATGTCTGCCAGCTGTTGGAATAAGGTAGTAATGTCTGCCAGATGTTGGAATAAGGTAGTAATGTCTGCCAGATGATTGAATAAGGTAGTAATGTCTGCCAGATGTTGGAATAAGGTAGTGATGTCTGCCAGATGATTGAATATGGTAGTAATGTCTGCCAGATGTTGGAATATGATAGTAATGTATGCCAGATGTAGGAATATGGTATTAATGTCTGCCAGATGTTGGAATATGTACGTAGTAATGTCTTTCAGATGTTGAAATATGGTAGGCCTATTAATCTGCCAGATGTTGGAATATGGTAGTAATGTCTGTCAGATGTTGAATAAGGTAGTAATGTCTGTCAGATGTTGGAATATGGTAGTAATGTCTGTCAGATTTTGGAATATGGTAGTAATGTCTGTCAGATGTTGGAATATGGTAGTAATGTCAGCCAGATGTTGGAATAAGGTAGTAATGTCTGTCAGATGTGGGAATATGGTAGTAATGTATGGCAGTTGTTGGAATAAGGTAGTAATGTATGTCAGATGTTGGAATATGGTAGTAAAGTCTGTCAGATGTTGTAATATGGCAGTAATGTCTGTCAGATGTTGGAATAAGGTAGTAATGTCTGCCAGAGGTTGGAATAATGTAGTAATGTCTGTCAGATGTTGGAATATGGTATTAATGTCGGCCAGATGTTGGAATAAGGTAGTAATGTCTGTCAGATGTTGGAATAAGGTAGTAATGTCTGTCAGATATTGGAATATGGTAGTAATGTCCACCATATGTTGGAATATGGTAGTAATATCTGTCAGATGTTGGAATATATGGTAGCAACGTCTGCCAGTTTTTGGAATAAGGTAGTAATGTCTGCCAGATGTTGGAATAAGGTAGTAATGTCTGCCAGGTGTTGGTATATGGTAGTAATGTCTGTCAGATGTTGACATAAGGTAGTAATGTCGGCTCTCTGCAGACTCCCATTTTCATCTTGGTAGCATGTGTAAAGGATCTGCCTCATTTGCACCAGTGTGCAATTTTTTCTTTTTTGTCCTATAAGAGAGAGAGAGAGAGAGAGAGAGAGAGAGAGAGAGAGAGAGATTGGCTGTGTAAGGGATCTGCCTCTCTCGTAACAGAGTCGTAGATATGTGAAATAGGCTACCTAGTGCTATAGTGGGATCAAGATCAATAGATAATTTCAAGATAAAATCAGATAGTCATATGGACGAAGTGGGTTGGATGTGAAAGGGATCTGCGTTTTGTGGGCCTCTTGTCTCATTTCAGATTCCCATGTTCATCTTAGTTGCATGTGTAAGGTATCTGCCTCATTTGTACCGGTGTGCAAGCAAACGAGCGACAGAGAGAGACTGGGTGTGTAAGGGATCTGCGTCTATTCGTTTAGTAACAGAGTTGTAGATATGTGAAATAGGCTACCGAGTCCTATAGTGGGATTAAGAACAATAGAGTTCAACATAAAATTAGATAGGACGAGATGGGTCGGGTGTGAAAGGCTGTCATGGGCGTGTCTGGCCACCATTTTGGATATCATATCAAAAGTTGCCCAATACAAAAATGGACCTTGTGTCAAAGTTTGGTCCCGATCCGACAAGCGGTTCCAGAGTTATTGCGTAAAAACCGGACTATATATATTTTTATGGAAGCGTGCAATACTACTTGAACCCCTGATAACGTTGCTTGCTGTTTGAGGGAGGAGGAAAGGTAAGTCACACACCAAAAAATTTCAAAACTTTGAAGGTCTAGAACTTTGTTATTAAACAAAGCATTTGGCAAAGGGAGGAATTGTTAAAAACCTTAGCCAATACTCTGTTATTCACCAAAAATAAATTTGAATTATCATCAACTCTGCGTAAGCAGAGTTTGGTATCGCCCCCCCCCCCCCCCCCCGTATAGTGGGTACCACACGAAAAAAATGTCTGTCGTCGTCGTTGTCGTCGTCGGCGTCGTCGTCGTCCGTCTGTCTCGGAACTCCTCCTAGACCGTTGGACGGATTTTCACCAAATTTCACAAAAACATTTTTGCGTGAATGCAAAAGTCAGTCAAAAAAGAGTTTTTGAATTTATACAATAGTTATGATTTTAGGTCCAAAATATGGTTTTGCCCCCCCCCCCCAGCAATGATGGCGTTCTTAGTGTGTCGGGGCTCACACACTAAGAACGCATTCGTTCTGGGAGCGAAAACATCTCGCTGCGCATTTGCTAGGTTAAGTTAGTTTAGTTGGCATTAGAAGTGATGGTAGTAATATTTGGATTTATGGTGATAGTAGTGATAATGGTATTAATTGTAGTGATGATGGTTGTAGTTGTATTGATGATGATGACAGTAGTGATGATGATGACAGTAGTAGATATGATGGTGACAGTAGGAGTAATGATGGTCATAATAGTAGTGATGATGGTGACAAGTAATGATGATAGTTGTAGTGATAATAATGACAGTAGTGTTGATGGTAGTGACGATGGTGTGAGTATTAGTGATGATGGTGAGTAGTAGTGAGGATGGTGAAATTTGTAGTGATGATGATAGTTGTGGTGATGAAGTTCATAGTAATGGAGATGATGGCAGTAGTAGTGATGATGGTGACAGTAGAATAAATTATGGTAATATTTGTGACAGTAGTAATGATGATGGTTATAGTAGTAGTGATGATGTTAACAGTAGTAATGATGATTGTAAGATGGTGGTGATGATATTAGTAATGATGGTTGATAGTTGTAGTATCAATGATGATAGTAGTGGTTAAGATGCTAGTGACAATGGACAGTGATGATGGTGAGAGTAGTAGTGATAATTGTAATTGTAGTAGTGATGATGATCATAGTAATGGTGATGATGACAGTACTCGTGATGATTGTGGCAGTTGTAGTGATGATGGCAGTTGTAGTGATGATGGCAGTAGTAGTGATTATGTTGATTGTGATTGATGATGGTATTAGTAGTGATGATGGTAACCCATCGCAGAGTTTGGTATGCCGTTTTGATTTTGGGCAAAACGGCACGTCTACTTTATTATTATTTGGTAGGGTAGGTAGGTTGGCTAAATAATTGGTGGAATTCGTAGGGACTCGAACTGTTTTGAGAGAGTTAAATAAAAACAAATAATAGATCTGAATAATAAATCGTCTATGTTATTAAGCAAAACTGGGGGATGCATGGAAGCCTATAGACTGTAGACGGTAAACTTTGTGTGGGTAGCGAATACGGTTTTAAAGTCATTTAAGAATAGACAGTTTTCAATGCTGCGGCCAAACTATTCCACCCATTTATATTCTTTTGGTATCAAAACGTTCCGAATCGCGAGCCTCACCCAACTACGTAAACATGGCTTTCATCATCGGCGTAGTTTTCAAGATGTGGAATTTTAAGTGGAATTAGAGTTTTTTTCAAGATTGCCGGAAAAAACCCCACGTGCAAAAGCAAAACCTTCTCTATAACATTTGCGGAGCATTAGTAGTGGAGTCCATATGCCAAAGCCCAATCGTTTCCTATGAGTGGGAGAGACGGTATTTAGGCGTCAAATATTTCGGGAAATTGGCTGCCACGGACCTGTTTGGCCGCCATACCAGATGTTTAGCATATCAAAAGTTGCCCAATACAAAAACGCACCTCTTGTGAAAGTTTGATCCTGATCCAAAAAGCGGTTCTGGAGTTATTGCGTCGAAACCGGCGTGTAAGAAGAATTTGGGTTTAATGATTACAATAGGGGTTCCCCGTAGGGGTCGAACCCATAATAATGTTCAGTGCTCACCTCTGGACCGTGAGAAAGTAAGCAACAAACCTTTTGCTCCAAATGTTATCGAGGATACCAATACGTCACGGGTACACTGCAAGAAATACCGAAATACTGTGATTCATGGGACACAATGGGACAACTTTTAAACATATAATTACATTTTAAAATGCATTTATATCATTGTTCATCACTTTCATCCACGGAAAGGTGTGTATGTATAGGTGGTTAATTCAGGTGCTATTTCATCCATTGTATAATACGTACATTCAAAATCAATGGTTCGTCGAAAATCTTACTAAACAAATTGTGTAGTTTAAGTTGCTCTCAGTTTCTCCTGACAATCCTTATATGCTTCTAAAAACATATTAATTATAATGTTGCTTTCACGTCGAATAACTGTTATGGTACTTCTCTCAACTCTTGATTTCACACAAATAAGTAACACCCCGTTCTTAACATTAATCATCAATTACAAACCCCAATGTACTTGAATAAACTAATGAAAGCATATGGTCCACCCGGGATTGGAACTCAGGACACCACACCCAGAACATAAGCACCTAAACCATTACACCACCAACACAGTTAAATGAGATCAAGATTTTCTGCGTTTTATTGGTTTGACTATACAGTACAGTACGTTAGCTCTAATTGTCTAGCCATCCCCTTTTGTTGGCATAACGATAAAGCCTGAGGCACGGGCCTGTATGTTGTGGAGTCTATTGTCCGGAGCCCATGTCCATTACCTTAGCTGGCAGGTACGAGGTAAACAACTCAGGCCAGTCACGGTGCCAGCTCTATTATTTCTCGCACTAATAAACAATGTTCCTTCAGAGACTCAGTGGCGTAGCTGGATATGGAAGCCAGGTTGTACATTAGTATTGTCTGTCTATCTGTCTGTCCAATAAATTGTATGTATGTATGTATATACTCAGGCCCAATCCCCACTTTTCCCTTTTTTTTTTTGGGGGGGGGGGTGCGACTCAAGACAGAGCCCGAATAGGGACATCACAACAGAAAATAATGAACACACAAAACAAAATACAAATTCACACACATATACTATGGGTTTCAGAGGCCGTGTTACATCGTTTTTCGGGAATAACTTATTAACAAACAGTTGGATCAGTATGATATTTTGACACAGCTTTTTTCACACCGTGCCCTAATTTTCATCAATATAGTGCATTACCAAAATTGTAGAAATAAGCCACTTGTCCCTGTGTTATGAGGTTAAAGTCACACATTAATGACTAAGAAGCGGACAAGGCTACCGTGGCTTACCTGTGAGAACTAGCTCCAAACCTTTATTGCTCCTCCATCAAATACGGTAGTTATCAGCCACCACCCAACCCTACTATTGCCTTTAAATTCAAGTTATGTCAATATCAATGAAACAAATATACAAAAATACATACTTTTTGTATATTTATACTTGATAATGACAGATAACTTGAGATTTATTTTGTTTGTAATACTCGCCAAAGTTTTTTAAACTTGGAAATTCCGCATTGGAAAAAACTCACACAAATCCTTTTATAAATAGGGTGTTCAGTAAATCTTGCCTGGTAGTATGGGAGTGGCACAAGATAGAGGGGCCACTTAGGAAGGGAAGGGGTCCATTGGGAGAGAACAGTAAGCGGTCCAAAGATTTAGATGCGGCTCACGAACAGACAGATCCCTTTCTCGAATCTGGTGGTGGTGGTGGTGGTGTTGGAGGGTATGGAGGTGGTGGTGGTGTCAGTGGTGGTGTCAGTGGTGGTGGTGGCGTTGGAGGGTATGGAGGTGGTGTTGGTGTCAGTGATGGTGGTGGAGGGTATGGAGTTGGAGGTGGTGGTGTCAGTGGTGCTAGTAGTGTTGATGTCAGTGGTGCTGGTGTTGGTGTCAGTGGTGGTGTTGGAGGTAATGGAGGTGGTGTTGGTGTTGGTGTCAGTGATGGTGGTGATGAAATTGGATGTTAAGGGTATGGTTGGTGAATCAATAATTAATCTGTGTGATCGTAAGGGTCTTTCCCACATCAAGGAGTTTGCGGCAGAGTCACTAGGAGTGTAGACCCTGTGCTACTCCGGGAGAAATGGCACAGAATGAGACAAATTTACCACCGAATAAGACGGTGTAGAACAGAGTAGGACAGACTAGGACGGAGTAACACTCTGTCTGACAACTTTTTTTAACAGAGTTCTTCAGTGGTGTGACGGAGTGCAGTCGGTTATAAATGTCGAGTACAATGGAGTACAATGGAGTACAATGGAGTACAATGGAGTACAATGGAGTACAATGGAGCCAAGCTGAGTATATAGGAATGGAAAAAGAGTACAATTCTGTTCACGTACAGAGTAGTACGGAGTGGCGTACTGACTTCAATGACCATGCCCCAGGAGACATATGTATACTGTACAGTATATGTAGGGACATCTATGAACGACCCATGACACACAAGCCAATTTCCGCTCCTAATATTTGATTTATTAGTAAAACCTGAATCAATGTATTTGTATTACTCTTTGACCATGAGAACCGCAGAATATGAAAGTATTACCTTATATGAAATACATATTGTAATTAAAATCATAAAGATATATAAAAACAAATATTAGAAAAAGGAAGACACAATAATGAAATAGAGGGAATATGAATACAAGAAAGAAATGGAGGGAGGGAAAGAAAGAGACAAAAGATAAGAAAGTGTAAAGCAAGACAGACAGACAGACAGACAAACCTTTATTTCGTAATATATACATTACAATATACATTACATATCTTTAAAAAGGTAACGTAATATATTTACATATATTTACACATATAAGTAGACACACTGGCCTCACAGACCCCACGACCAAAAATTAGAGGCCAAGAGTTAGTTCAAGAAGAGAATGGAATACATGACATAAGGAAAAGGGAAGTATTGCCTAATGCTTACCAGGTCATTCCACTTTGTTTTCGCTCACTATACCTCGCCCTAACTTGTAATTTATCAGAGCGAAAGAAACTGGAACCATTGAAGAACATCAGGAGGAACTGTCCCAATAGAAGTTTTTCTTTCATAGACCGAGTGGCCTTGACAAAATATTGATCGCAGGGAGAAGGAAATTGAATATGCAAAGAAATGGAGGTAGAGGAATGAAGAAGGAGAGAAGGTGAGGAATAGAAGAGGGAACCTAGGGCAGTATTCTGATAAACGAATAGTGTAGAACAGCAGTGAATAAGAAATACATTAAAGTGAGAGACGAAATTACAATATAGAAGAAAAATTACAAATAATAATATAAAAGTATTGTATTCATTCATAACACGACTGGCCTTGAAAGGAATATGGATCACAAGCAGAAACAAAAATTAGACATGCTAAGGAAATTGAATAAACAAAAGAACTGGAGATGGGGAATGAGGATGGAGAGAAACTGGGAAAGAAAAGTAGGGCTTTTCTCAGATGGAGTGTAAAGGAGTATTTTGGAGTGTAATAGAGTATGATGGAGCGTAATGGAGTTGATTGGAGTTGGAAAGAGTTGAAACCGAGTCAAACGTACTTTTCAAATTCGGGACTGAAATTTTAAACATGTTCGATCTTTTCCGCGCCGACCCATAACGGCACGAACTCATTACATACATCTCATTATTTTTGTGTCCTATCTTTCACTATATTTCGTAAATATTATGATCTTCGGTGTTTGGTGGATGATGTCCGTGAAACCGTAGCAGCAATGCTGTCAAGAAGCACTCTTCTTGTATATTTGGATAAGAATATATATTTATGAGCCAGCATGTGATCTTCTCTTTGCCTCCACTGAACTAATAGCATTTTATCTCTTTAACTCACCTACTCTTACGAATTCTCTACAATCTCTGTCTACGTGCCGCAATGTTGCATCTCTCTCTCTCTCTCTTCTATCCTGGTGCCCTTATTACCAAAAAGATATAAACAAGCTAGAACGAGTTCAACGTAGAGTTACCAAAATTATACCGAGCCTAAAGAACAAACCATACGAAGAGCGTCTTAGAGAATTAAATCTATTTCCTTTAACCCAGCGCAGATTAAGAGGCGACTTAATTCAAGTGTTCAAAATCATCAAAGGCATCGACAATATGAACTGTAGTAAGTACTTCACTATCGACCAATCTAATTACACGCGGGGAAACGGTTGCAAAATTATTGGTAAATCTTTTAACTCGCACGAATCTAAGAATTTCTTCTTCAATCGAGTTGTCAACTTGTGGAATGGGCTTCCCCGAGACGTTATAGACTGCAGCACCGTTGATTCATTTAAATTCCGCCTAGACAAATATCTCGCATCAAACCCGCGACTGACTGCGTTTGTAAATGAATAACTTTATCCTCCCCTCAGTTACTAACCCATATGTCCCCTACTAACTTCCTAGTCCTGCCACGTTAGTGGCAGGGCAGTAGTTCCCTTTCCAATGTTCCCTTACCCACTCTAAACCACTGTTTGGACACTTGATCCTCAGTGTTTTGGAGGACAAGCAACCTAGAAGGGTCACTAGACCTGTTGTTGCTTGATTTCCTTTGTACTCCCTTTGTACTTTGTACCGCTATGATGATAATTAATCATTGTCCTTTTCTCGGTGTATACCTCAACGCTTAAGGAGACTAGGAGGCATCCACCTTTCAACATATTCCAACTCATTTTCTGTCCAACTCTCTAACCCAAATGCAAACCGATTTCCACCTAACAAGTAAACTCTGGAATTATCTACCTCAATCTATCCTTCTCTTATCCTACGACTTGAATTGCTTCCAGCTCTCTGTGTCCAGACATGTTGACTTTAATTTACTTTGCATTTGGCTCTGTAACTTTGCTTTATTTTTCTTATGTTTTTCTTGTGGGGGGACACTACACTCGTTACAGGCAATTTTACCTTTGTCTCTTTCTTACACACAGAAGAAACACTCAATCTTTACTTTTTCTCGCACGATAAAAAAATGTAACAAAAAAGGAATGGATATATCGTACCTTCCATTCGCTCTCACAAGTGTTCCCACCTCTCCCTTCAGCTTACTATGTCTTCCTCTCCATCTCCTTCCACCCGTCGTACTCTAACAATAAACGCTCTTAAGGGGAGACTGACCGTTTGTTTGGTCTATTAATTAATGTATTCATGTTTTCTTTAGTTTCCTCCCTAGACCTCTATCAAGATTAGAAAAACACCCCCTAGACCCCCCTTCAAGATAAATTTGTACATTTTAAAATGTCCAGGCCGAAGGCCGATTCCTCTTAAAATTGCAGGCTCGCTATCGCTCGTCAGGAAATAATCGACACCTAAATGGCACGAAATGTTCTAAAATTGACAACGAAATGGGGCGAAAGGTGTTACAATCGCCAAACTAATGGGCCGAACGTCTTATAATTTCGAAACTAGTGAGGCTAAACAGTAGGGAGAAAAGTGACCAGAAAAACGGTCTGCCTCCCCTTAAAATCGTTCTGTCAATCTCCCCATCACTCTCGCCCGACAGACATGCCGTATGATATTAGAGTGGCAATTACGTTATGTTTATCAGTCTGTTGCTTTATTATATTTGGTTACCTAACAGCTGACCCCACCCCCTCATGCACAGTGATATACAATACCAAACCAAGTGTATTACCATCTTCAGTTAAGGGGAGGCAGACCGTTTTTCTGGACCCCCCTTCTCCCTAATGTTTAGCCCCACTAGTTTTGAGATTGTAAGACGTTCGGCCCATTAGTTTGGCGATTTTAACACCTTTCTTCCCATTTCGTTGTCAATTTTAAGACCTTTCGTGCCATTTAGGTGTCGATAATTTCCTGGCGAGCAATAGCGAGCCTACAATTTTAAGAGGAACCGGCCTTTGGCCGTAAACATTTTCTATCGAAAAATGTACAAAATTATCTTGAATAAATCTAGGGGGTCTAGGGGGTGTTTTTCTGAGCTTGATGGAGGTCTAGGGAGGAAACTAACAAAAATATATGAATAAATTAATTAATAGACCAAACAAAAGGCCAGTCTCCCCTTAAGGGCCTAATACAGTATACTAAATTATATAAATGTTTAAAATACAAAATCAAGCTAGGGTATAATTCATGTACAGTCGGGGAACTAAAACATGAGGCAGAGGTCTGTGGTGGTACCTGGCAATACGCATGTGTAAACATTATAGTAAGGCATTGGCTGGCAAGTTGACATTTCTCTTATAATGAAAACTGTCTATAGGTTATATTTTCGTAGCATAACATACCAAATTTGGCCTATTATTAAAGTAATACATTGTGCAGAATTATTCGATACAGTTGGTGCTAATAAACAGATTGTCTATATCATTACATCTATGAAAAACCTGATTCAATCAAAGGTCAAGAGCTATGTGGGTATCACAGCATACCAACTGCATGGACTGAGTAGAAATACAATTGTACACATTGCATAATTATGTTTTTAGTGTATACCAGATTTACAGTTAATAAAATGCCAATGTTTTCTGATAGTGTATTAACTGAATAGTGTCTTTAATCTTAAATCAAATAGCCTTATGGAGCATTTCAGTTGTTTTTCAAAGATATGTATTTTTCCATCATTCTGGTAGATATATAGAAGATTAGAGAGTAAGTGAAAACATAGATTTGTTTAGAGTGTTTAATTAAGATCCATATGTGGTAACCCAGCGAAAAGAATTGAGAGAGAGAGAGAGAGAGAGAGAGAGAGCGAGAGCGAGAGCGAGAGCGAGAGCGAGAGCGAGAGCGAGAGCGAGAGCGAGAGCGCGAGAGAG
Organism: Paralithodes platypus; assembly: GCA_032716605.1. Classification (NCBI taxonomy): domain Eukaryota; kingdom Metazoa; phylum Arthropoda; class Malacostraca; order Decapoda; family Lithodidae; genus Paralithodes; species Paralithodes platypus. Next base: position 12,751,665 of record CM064529.1, on the reverse strand, counting down.
AGTTTAGTTAACGACCCTATGGCACATTTAATTAAACTTGTCTGTTAAGACCCTTGCCTCGGTCCTGGGCGCTTCTAATTAGCTAAATTATGTCTGGCATTGACTCTTGATTAGGGAGAAGATAATCATTAATTTAAGGGAGCCCACCTCGCTTTTTTTCTCTTTCTCTCCCTCTCTCTTTGGCTTTTATCCATTCGGCCCCATTCAGCCTACTGTTTTAAGACGTGTACCCCCATTCAGGCGTTAATATGGTCCTGGTGAGCGGTAGCGAGCAAGCATATATATATTTTTGTTTTGACAGCAAGCTAAATTTGTAAATTTTTGATAGAAAATGTCTCTGGCGAAGCCGGATTTCTCCATACAATGCTGGCTCGCTATCGCTCGCCAGGAAGAAATCAACACCTGGATGGGGATAAACGTCTTAAAACAGTTGACTGAATGGGGCCAAATGGATACAAGCCAGAGAAAGGGAGAAACGGAGATAAAGATAAAAAAAAGCCGGTGACCCCCCTTAACAACGATGCTCGGATCATTGACATCCTTGCAGGTTTGTCTCAGACTGTCAACTTCATTCCTTATGCTCAAGGAAAGTGTTCTCCCTTTCTTAACCCGTTCAGTACCAGGGGCGTCTTTCTTATCATATTCTGGCTACTATTAGACGATTAATTTCAGTGTAGGAAGGACCTCAAGCAATAATATGGCTTCAAACTATCTACAACATCCCTTTTAACTACCGCAGATCCTTCCAAAGCTGCATAATACCGTTAAAATATAGCTAGAGTAAATTATAACACACGTCGCTGGTATTCAGAGGGTTAAAATGAATTATCCATACTATTAAAACCTTTTTGGTCTTTTTAAAGGAACTTTAGTTGATTATAGCCACCACCAAACTGGTATGCGAAACTTAGGAAGAAGCTCTCGGGGCTAAGGAATTAACTTTCTCCTTTGAACCAGCAGAATGAAGCCTGAATCAAAGGCCAGAGAAACCGCCCCACGACTTCCTCGGCCTGCAGCCTTGTGATAAGTTGGGCTCCCAGTAGTTCACCTTAATGAGTCCACGTGCCAGGGTGACCCAATTCAACTCTTACTTTACACACATTCAACAGATGGTGTGGGTGCAGTTATATATAGAAACTACTGTCAATAGTGTGTGACCTCGAGGGATTCCGGCAAGGATTTTGAATAACTTAAATGGGCCTGGGTGTTTTGTTTCTATCAGTCAACATTATATTTCTGATAAAATGTCCTTTAGTATAAAGATCCCTATATCTTTGGTGATGGTTTGTTGTTTGAGTATGTCTTAATTTGTAACAATTGTTTTCCCCATTGATGTTTATATCATCGCTTTTGCTTCCCTTTTCCTTACTCTATATTTTGAATTAAAGTCACGGTCTTCCACACTCCCTCATCCCCTTCACATGCGCGGATGAAAGCTGAGCCCGTCAGTCTGCCTCAAGCAGCCTAGGAAGCACATCTATGTCACTCTCTCTCTCTGGCCTCCATCCTCCCCCTCCTGCCACATATATACATTTTTCACTAGATATTTGCTGTTTACACCTGTGTTCTGGTCTTCACTGTTCACATTTATATTTTACAAGTAAAAGGAAGTAAAATGAAGAACTAGTATATGGAGCAGAAATAATGCTTTATATGGTAAATACAACAAATTCTGTCGGAATCGAAGGTAATAAATTCGCATACGCAGCCTTTTTAAACACATACATTTCTCATTCTAACTGTAATTTTATCGTAAATATTTTGAAAATCAATCTTCTTCATGAAATTGGTATTTAGTTCTCATGTGTATTTATATATACCTCTAATGAAACAATGTTTTGAAACAGGTAATATAGAACAAATACGAGATATACTTACCTACGCCGCTGTTTCTGATACTTATACTATATACTCATATACTGTATATATATATATATATATATATCCTATGATATATATATATATATATATATATATATATATATATATATATATATATATATATACACATATATGTATATACTGTATATATATATATATATATACATACAGTATATCAGGAAAAGTAGGATGAGAGCTATTCACGTCCTCATATTGAAGGCTTTATTGATATTTCGTGCATTTAGTGCATAACTCCTCTTTAAGGAACCTATAGCCTGTGTTTTTAAGCTAGCGATAAAATAACTCATCCCCATCTTAAACGAGGACTTTAGTTTGCTCCCTAGACCTCTAACAATCTTAACCCTTTGAGTACCAGCGACGTGTGTTATATTATAGTCTAGCTATATTTAGACGGTATTATGCAGCTAGGAACGGATCTGTGGTAGTTAAAAGGGTCGGTAGAGATATTTTGAATCCATATTATTGCTAGAGGTCCATCCTAAGCTTTATATAATCGTCTAATGGTTGTCAGAATATGATGAAAAGGACGTCCCTGATACTGTATGGGTTAAAAAAACACCCCCAAGATCCCCTTCAATATAAATGTGTACATTTTTCGGTAGAAATATGTCTTGACCGAAGACCAGTTCCTCTTAAATTACAGACTTCCTTTCGCTCGCCAGAAAAAAATCGACACCTAAATGGGACGAAAGGTGTTGATATTGACAAAGTAATGAGGCCTTTCGTGCCATTTAGGTGTCGATTTTTTCAAGGCGAGCGATAGCGAGCCTGCAATTTTAAGAGGAACCGGCCTTAGGCAGGGAAATTTTTCTACCGAAAAATGTACAAATTAATCTTGAAGGGGGATCTTGGGGGTGTTTTTCTAAGCTTGATGGAGGTCTAGGGAGGAAACTAAAAAAATATATATGAATAAATGAATTAATAGACCAAACAAACGGCCAGTCTCCCCTTAATTTCCAAAAACATTCAGCTCAGGTATATGCATGTTGAGGCCATTTCTCCCTATTATTATCATTTGTAATTCTTCAATCACCGTGAAGCCAGCTGCATTCATCTGTTTCAACCCCTTCTTTACCGATCACGTCTTTTGTATTTGATTTCAGCTACAATTAGACGATTTTATGTTGCTTAGGAAGGATATGTGGTAGGTGAAAGGATTAATCGAGATAGTCTGCAGCTTTCTCTTATGGTAGACGTCCTTCCTAAGCTGAATAAAATCGTCTAATAGCAGCCAAAATAGTGAAAAGGACGTCGCCGTTACAGAAGGGGTTAATCGGTTCATAAGAGCTTTTATTAAGCACCATTACTTATATCCACTCTCCTAAAATGTAGACTCAAATAAAATACACGTAGGCCTATATCAGTGCTTATCATGGTTGAGGAGTGAATTACTATAGTATTCGGAAACCTGTAATTTCTCCACTACTACAATGGTTTAAAGTTCAGATTCGTATTCTTTTAAGAAATGTTGCAAAACATAAATATATGCAGCTAAGCTTTGGCATTAGTACTGTAAGATTGACCAATGTACTAACATATTGAATTATATTCGTATGTTATACATTCATAAATTACTATTAGATAACCACAACATGAGATGTAGTTTTTATTTAATTACCTTATATATGCAGCCTAAGCTCATTAACAAGGTCTCAAGAGAAACTTCACGAATCTGTTAAGAGACAGTTCCCTCCAGACTTCAATAGATTGTGATACAACGCTTAAACAATACAATATATCTGAGGTAGATTGATATTGATAATAATTGCACAAGGGTGTTAAATGAAAGACAATTGACACAAATACTCTGATCATTTAATACAAAGGTACAAACATCATGAGAGATCACTGCAGGGAGGTGGGGGGGAGGGGGGGGGGTTGTGGATGAAGGTAGAGAAGTCTGAAGAAAGAATTACACCAACTTGTTTACAAAAGCCGCCATGTTGCCTACCCCGTGTTGCATACAGTGTTGTATTAATATAGGCTTAAGTTTTCCGCCTTTGTACTTGTCGAAGGTTATTGTAAGTGCTCACTCCTGCGCAACTGTAACCCTCCTGTCTTTGTTCCCTCTCCTGGCATTTAAGATGTAGGTGCCAAAGCGTTCAAGCTGTCAATAGCCATATTTTTATTTTTATTTTATTCATACAAAGCTGAGAAATAATTATGATATTAAACTGTAATTGAAGGATTGGGTATCCATTGAATCTTTCCTGGGCATGAGGTTAAGTTACATATGAAAGTAAACTCAAGACTTGAAGGCAGGCAACAATATCGCAAATTATGCAACGTGGTACTGCTGAAAACCAAGGTGGCACACCTCTTCCTATACAAGGCTCGGGATGAAGGTGGCATGTGAATACGGAGGGGGTTACTGGATAGAGGTATAAGCCACAGAGAGAGTAATATGTGTGATTGTGTACCGCTAAAATGACGCAACTTTGGACGGGGATATAATTTCGGACATTCTGGACAAAAATATAATGAACCGCAGTTATGGGATAAATACCCGGTACATGGTGTTATGAAAAAACAACTATGTACAGTATGCGGTGTTTTTCCATAATGCAGTGCCATTTTTCCATAACTGTAGCTTATTATACTTTTATCCAGAAATGTCCGAAGTATACCCCCTTGACCGAAGTTAGGCCATTTTACGGTATGTAGGATCAAGAAAAAGTATGAACGAACAAATACCAGCAAAATAAGGGTTTCATATATATTTGTTTCTTCCTAACACGCTCCTATAATACCTGGTCCAAACAATAATAACCTATCGTTGGCCATTTCTTTATCAGGAACATTAGTGGTCTAACCACCCTCTTCCTATTTTTCTCTTGAAGTAACTTGACAAAGATTAATTTACAGAGCCAACAAGTTAAATTATGAAATTATATCTGTTTTATTCCTATGCAACACAAAACCTAATAATTTAACTGAACCAATTGAATAAATTGTCATAGTACACTTTTGAAACTGAAAACAGATACTATACTGCTCAACAAATGTATGTCTACATTCACTGAAAGTCGTGAATTAGAAAAACTGGTATTAATGAAATGATAACTTAGATGATACATGTTTGTGTAATTTATGAATGATCGTAATTATACTAAATAATACAATTACAGATATTGATAATTCTAGTAAACATGAAAAAGAACATAAGATAATGAGTTTATGGAACATAATAGAAGATGAGCGGAAATCTAATGACAACAGCAATGGATCCTAAAATGCAAGCTTACGAAAAGTAGGGAAATAATCAATAATATAGAACGTGGTATCATAAATTGGAGACAGATGCAGTGTGGTAATGAGAGGGTGGGGGGGGGGGGGTTACGAAAATTAGATTATGAACACGTCAGGTTATTGATGGGATGTGAACATAAAAAGTAGGATGAACACGTATGTAGGGTAGCAAGAGGTTATGGGGAAGGGTTTGATATGGAAACATGAAAGGGTAAGAGTGGAAATAGTGGGTTTGTGAAAGGTTAGAGTTCATAAAGAATATTAAACAATGGGAATATAGGGGAGGGAGGATGGTAAGAAAGGGTTAAAAAGACAGTTTCGAATATAATAATAGAGTATAGATACTTTCACATCGCAGAACTTATCCATTCAGCCTGCCACAAGCTCTCTTCTGCAACAAGAAAAGAATGCATTAGACAGGCTATATATATACAGAATACAACTATATATATATATATATATATATATATATATATATATATATATATATATATATATATATATATATATATATATATGTGTGTGTGTGTGTATATATATATATTTGGGGTGATTGTAGGCACAAATCGAGCAGGGCAGTACTCAGGAGAGGTCACATAAGCGTATGATAAGGAGTTGCTGGAATTCGTGTATAGCTGTTGTATTTCCTACTCCCAAACTCAAGCTACCCTAATTTTGAGCTTAATTGATATGGGCACTTCCATAAATATATTATTTAACATTGTATAAAACACAGTGAAATGGCTAGGTCCATTGAACTACCATCATATGAGGACAACACTTTCATACTTTTCGAGCATATGTCAATGGCTATCATAATATATAGTCCAGTATTTAACGCTACATACGGTAATATTAGAATGAGTTTTCATGAGTTTAAAACCTTGTGTACCGGCGACGTTTTTTGTATCTTATTCTAGCTAAATTTGGACGTTTCTGTGCAGTGTTACAAGGATTTGTGGTAGTAAAAAGGGTTAAGTGAGATAGTTGGAAGCGGGTTAGTTATTGGAGGCCCTTTTTAAACTGATTAAAATCGTCTAATCGTACCCATAATATAGTTACAAGAACGTCGCGGTACAAAAGAGGTTAATATCTCTCTCTCTCACCGGTATCTGCAGAGACCAACAAGGTAGCCGGTGAGTGTTGTTGGAAGTGCTGCTGCTGATCTGGGAGATACTGGTGGTGGCTGCTGGTGGTGCTGTTCACACTGTTATCCCCCACCACCTCTATCTCTTCCTCCATCTCCTCCACCTCCTCCTCCCTGGCCTCCGTCCTCCACCGCCCCCAAGCACCCCAGACCCCCACTACGCCCACTACCACTAACAATAAGGCCACACAGACGCCTATCATACCACCCACGACTTCGCCCCACCCGTAATCCTCCAGTGGGTGGAGTGGGGCCTCAAGGGGCGGGTGTGTCACTGGTGTTGATCGGGTTGGTGGAGCCGCTGAGGAGAGAGAAATATATATATAGTTGACAAGAATTATATTATCTTTCGTTCAGCCTGGCTCAGCTAAGTATGGCAATGGGTCAAATCTACTTAAATTATATGCAAGATAAAAACAACACTATTGTTATTAACATTAAACAAGGAGACAAACACAATATTGTTAGTAGCGAAAACCTCTTTTGTAGAAAATATATGTCGGCAAAATTCAAGATGCTTTTAGTCAAAATGCCTTGGTAAATATAGCTTGAATGTACCATGTCATAGAATGAGGGAAATTGTTTAAGAGTTAAACAGAATATGGTTAAGTGTGTGTTATAAGACGTGTGCCATCTACTCTCTGTGATCCTTCTGTAGGAGGAACAACTATGATATACTGACAAAGTGTTGTTGTTGTTGTTGTTGTTCCCCAAGCTGCCTGGCCGAACAGCCCCAAGGCCCCGAGCAAGGCCAAGGCCATAACCGTGCGCCCCCACAGAACCCTCACTGCCGACCACAATAAAGCCTGGGTGACCAAGCCACTCCATGGCGGGGAGCTGAGGAGGGTGCGGAAACGCCCGGGAAACCAAAGCCCCACCCAGGGCCCTGTGCCCCTCAGCAATTATGAAGAGAAAGTTGAGGGGCAAAGGAAAAAATGTGACGCTTTGGCTTCCAATATAGAAAAAAAAAAAAAAAAAAAAAAAAAAAAAAAAAATCTAGGTAGACTGGGAGGTCAATCCACAGAAGAGACGCCGTCACTTGAGATCTAGAAAATATAAAAGTAAAAGGAACAGTCAGAGTAAGCTATGGGTATGGCAGAGATTGCTCAGTTCTCACTCTGATAGACCAGCCCATCAAAGTGTTGGACAATTTGATTGAATCACATTAGTCTGAGTGCTAGCTTTATCTAATTAATGATCACCGTCTTGTGTATAATCTAATTAATATATTTCACTTCCAACACCAAACACCTCCCAATGAAAGGAATGAAATCATGTGATCCTCCCGGGATTCGAACCTGGGATACCACCTATAGATCTTAAACACTCTAACCATTACAGCACCAAGACAGTTAAAGGTTAAGTAAATGACTACGATTTTATATCCATTTATCGAATTCTGGATATCAATGTAATCATGTCCTCAGACCCAACTGCAAACTGAATAGCGTAATGTTTAATTAAAAGGAAAGAACAGTTTATGGGGTACGGATCTCTAAGGACTGACCTCGAAATTAAATGTTTCTGAGCCTATAGGAATAATCTATTTAATTTATTTAACTCCCAACACCAAACACCTCCCAATGGAAGAAATTAAAGCATGTGATCCTCCAGGGATTCGAACCTGGGTTACCACATATGTATTAAACACTAACCATTACACCACCAAGGTAGTGTTCAATTATTCCTGTCCATGACTGTACCTGTGCAGAAGTACAAGGATGAGAAGGGTACCTGTGAAGTGTAACGGGTAGCGGGGTCTTGTGGTGGCGTACAGTCTAAGAGGAGCTGACCGGGCGTGTGGGTTGGCTGTATACAGGACCAGGGTGAGGCGGGTGGCGGCAGGAAGACCTCGAACAGAAAATTGTGGCCTCTCAGCACTTACATTGGCCACTAGAGTACGGCCAGACCACACCTGCGGGGAGAGAACATTTGGAGGATGATAGGGGGCACTAAGCAGTAGATATAAGCCTTATAGTGTTGGAACGTGACTCCAGAAAGAGCTTTATTTTTTTAAAGGGATCGTGTCAAAGCTTAGCTTTAGCTTTGGGGTATGGAAATCATGAAACTTTGTTTATATATTTCAATATCCCTAATACTATAAATAGTGGCTTTTGCTACTCTGCATTCACCCACATTTATGAAAATACATTACAATGCATTGTTGGCCATACAATTAGATCATTTCATGACCGCCATGCCCCCGATATTAGAAACAACAATGCAGCCAAGTTTACTCTATCTGTCTTACTTTTGCTCCTTAGCTTTTTAATAAAGAGTTATGAACTGTAACATATAGAGGAAACCATCACGGGATGTTATTAAGCTGTTCTCGGGAGCTTCCTGATACCTTTCTTTCTCTACCGTGATAAAGACATTCTTCAATCTATCAATACTAATGAAAATATAGATTGAATATCCATTTTCACATCCTTAAGTTACATGAAAAAATGTACATGACTGGAAAACAAACAAAAACATTAGGTTTTGTAATATTAACGTTCATATTCACCTACAGTATAAGTCGTTGTTGTTTACAATTCCAAACACTCAGTAACAGAGAATCTTATAAAATAGAATGTTCCTTGTTAATTTTAATTATATTCACTCATTCTTCAGTTATCTTACATCCCACTCTTCTCAATACTTCCTCAATGAATACAATAAAGAAATGTGAAAGCATGACAATGTTACTTTGCATTATTTAACTCGGCTTTAATGGGAAACAATTTCCACAAATACAAGGGCTGAACCTTTTCAATTCTAACTGCCAGCCATGGTTGCATATTGTATTCATATTGAGGCTAAATATTTTGCTATAATCCACATTGTCAAGCCCATTACATATTTTAGTCTACGTGTTGAGAGAGAGAGAGAGAGAGAGAGAGAGAGAGAGAGAGAGAGAGAGAGAGAGAGAGAGAGAGAGAGAGAGAGAGAGAGAGAGAGAGAGAGAGAGAGAGAGAGAGAGAGAGAGAGAGATGCTGCAGATCACTACAGCTGAGATTATTGTAACCCACGTTGTGTATAGAGACCCATGTTGAGAATACAATTATACAGTATATTGTATTAATACATTCCTGATAAATTATAAATGTTGGCCATTGTAAGCATGCGCAATGATGGTTTAACAATAATTTGCAATGCATGAGAACAATCGTCGCTAATCACTAACTGCCAGCTAGAGAAGGAAGGTGGGGGAGTTGGGGATAGTTTGGAGGTGGAAGGTGGGGATAGACTTGGACCCGACTCCCCTCTTCTACCTACCCAGGGTGGAGTAGGGGAAGGAAGGACCCACCCCTGAGCAACTTTTAGTACGCGTGACTGTACCTTCCAAAAAGTCTCCTTAGTATCACCGAGGCAGGCAGCATGTGAGGACGACTCTTGGGCCCTTTAAATCAGACACCCGCCATGTTTTTTGCCCTGTAGGCCAGAAATATGAGCTATTTTTGATGGAATGCAGTGATTCTCAGTGCTTGTATAACCCACCTGATCGAATATTTGTGTGTGTTTCTATTTCATCGATTACAGTGGAGTGCATTGCGTGATTGTGTGGTGAGATAAATATTTTAGTGATAGCCAGGAACGCTTAAGTGAGCAAATAATACCCGATGTACAAATAGGACCCCCAAATGACCGAGGTGAGTGGCTTTTTTTCCCCCTTCATTTCACACCTATTTCAAATGTTTTAGGGAAAAACAAATATTTCTATTTTGCCCGGTCCTGGAGTTATTAGCTGGTGCCCAGTGGGTAAATATTGATACACTTTCATACTAATACTTAATGGAACATTACATGCGAAAATATATCCATTACACCATACTCTTGTATTGAGTATTGTTCACATGTGTGGGGAGGTTCCTCTCACACCGCTCTCCTAGACAAAGTTGAAAGGAAGGCCTTTCGTATCATTAACTCCCGTCCACTCACCAACTCTCTGCAATCTCTCTCTCTCCGCCGCAATGTTGCATCTCTCTCGCTATTCTATCGCTACTATAATAATCAGTGTTCCTCAGAGCTATCCCAGTGCATACCACCTCCTTTACGTAGGGCACGTGGTACCCGTCTTGCAACTCAATCCCACCCCTAGTCTGTGCAACTCTCCAACCCAAGAGTGAAACGTTACTCTCAAACTTTCTTCTACTCAACATCTGAGCTCTGGAACTCTCTCCCAGAATCAGTCTTTCCCTCTTCCTATGACTTAAATTGCTTCAAGCTCCGTGTGTCCAGGCATTTTGGCTCGAACGTCCCTTGATTTTGGCCCTGTCACTCTTTCAACTATGGGGGAGGCACTCGCTATAGGCAGTTATGCCTTTTGCCTCCCTCAATCACATAGAAAAAAAAAAAAAAAAAAAACTCTCTCTCTCTCTCTCTCTCTGTACTGACCTCCATGTTAGCTTTACTGCTGGCTTTGGGTGACCTGACGAAGCTGAGGCTGGGCGAGTGGTGAGGGATCGTGGGGTCCTCCTGGGTATGTATGGTGGAGGAAGAGGTGTGGGGACGGGCGTGGGCGGGGTCTTCACACTTCACCTCCATCCTTGTAGCCGCCAACACGGTCACGTTACACTCCGTCAGCGGCTTGGGGGGCTCTGTCCAGGTAAAATGAGAAACAGATAACTTTATTCCTTCATATGGTCATTCCTTACTTTATGTTATTGTGGCTATAATTGCACCAATTATATCAGATTGGGAAGTAACCATGGCAGTCAAATGGTTAAGTGAGTTCATTGTTTAGCTTGACAAATGTGCATTGTATTAGCCACAACAGTATTATTATAATTAGCATCGTACTGCTGTAGCATAAGAATATACATAATGGTCAAGTAACTTAAATGATAAAGCATGGTGGATTAATTTGAGAATGTTTAACCGCTTGAGGCTTATGACGCATTTTATCAGTATATTTTGGTTATCGTTAGACGATTTTCTTTAGATTAGGAAGGTTATATGAAAGTCAGAGGGTTCATTGAAACAGTCGTTTCCATTTTCATCCCCACATATCCTGCCTAAGCTGTATAAAATCGTCTAATGATAGTCAGAAAAAAACCCTGTCAAAATGCATCATGATCTTTTCAAGGGGTAAGACCTTGTTAGCCGTTCATCACAACTGATGTAAACAAGTGAGTTGAAGTTTTGCTAGTCTCATGTCTGGATATTTTCATTCACTCACTTTTCTAATGAATATATATCCCCCAATAATTCTTCGCTAAAATTAGGAATTACATCCAGTATGTTCAACTACAGTGCAATATCAATATGCATTTTTTGCAAACAAAATATGTGAAGAAGTGTGCGAATCATTGCATGACAAGATGGTACTTCTTCCTTAGTACTTGTTCTGATTATTGTATCTGACTGTATATAATTGATTTCGTATTTATCGCATATTATACACATTGGGATAAATCGTAGGCTATGAAATAAGTAAGAAATATTCAAATTACTATTGATTAATAATAATACCAAATAATTACGCAAAATAAAATAAAAGAAATAAAATAGGCAGGGTATGGCAAAATTTGAAATATAGCAATACATAAATGGGATAGGAGTAATATGAACAGCAAACTTGAGTCTTAGAACATATGGTAGAGATTCTAGAGAACTTACCGACAACAGTCAATGTGTAGTAGCATGGGACCTGCATGTGGCCCGCAGTGTTTCTGGCAAAGCAACCCACCAGGCGGGAAGCAGAAGGGGTGAGAGTGAGGGTAGATATTCCTGGAGTAGAGGGATTACGACGACCATCCACCTCCTCATCAACACCCTCACCGCCTTCCATCTGCTTCCAAGCGTCTCTCCAGGGGCCTTCCCACTTCTCGGGGGCCTTAGCTTCTGGGACCTTTGTTGAGGTCTCCCGCCGTGCAATTTTACCTGAGGGGTTTCTATGGTGCCCCCAGGATGGCAGTGTATTAGTGTCCTCAGAATACCTGAGGTCATCTAATACTCCTGGAGAAGTAATGTGATAACTGTTCCATGGCAGCATTCCACTGGTTGCCATGTTGGGTAGAAGAGGTCCGGTAGGAGGCTGGGGCTGGTTGGGGACGGGGTTGCTAATTTTCCATGTAAAGTTGAGGGAGAGTGGAACGGCCTCCACACGGCAAGTGAGGGTCACCGATGTGTTTTTCGCCACCACCAAATGCTGCTGAGGAGGTCCTCCACAATATGGAGCATCTAGTAAAAGGAGAAACAAGAAAGCAATAGAAATATGAAAATCATGCTACTGTTTGTATATAAGTTTGCTTATACACATGCTCAATTGCTCATACATGTGCATATTTGTTTTTTTTCTGAGGTGACAGTAGTTAATGGCTTGATAGGATTCTTATAGCGAAGGTAGCATTTGAAGGAAAGGGCTTCATAGTTGTTCATGTTTAGGAAGGATATAGCTAACTGTGATAGTGATAAAATTTAACCCTAGAAGGGGAAACCGGGGTCACCACGACCCCGAAATATCGTGCGCGAGCTTGTTTCTTGGTGTTCTGGCGTGACGCGGCCCGCTAGCCACGAGTTTGGGTGAGGGAACGGCAGTCTACACCCACCGCTCATTGCGTGTACACCTACAAGCCCGAAGCTCCACCCCTCGCAGCCCTACCAGCCCGTTTGGGTCATATTGACCCAACCATTCCCCTTATAAGGTAAGCATTTTCGTTCTTGATTTGTTTGGTTTCGTGCTTGTGCAAGCTATGTTGACGGATAGATTTATGGTGTATCATGCTTATGTGATTGACATATAAATTCCCCAGCTTCCCATAACAATTTCATAGGCATTTGACCCCAGGAACTATTTTTTATGAATATTTTTCCTAATTCTGGATTTTCTTGCTTTTGAATAGTCCCGCCATGGCTGACCCCAAGAACCTGTCGGATGAACAAATAGCGTCCCTGCTCGACCAACTCGACACCACCGAGGATGGCGACATCGAATTCGTCGACTGTGGTTCTGATGTGACCATTGAACCCATTCTAGAGCCCATGGGAGATCTGTATGAGCCTGATTATGAGTCAGAAGACGAGGATGATGAGGCCGATAGACGGGGACCTGCCTACCCTTATGACGAAGACGACCCCCCATCCCCCGTCGTGAACCCACCCTCGCCAAACGACTATGACTCTCCCTCGCACTCCCCACATGCTAGCACACCATCTCCAGAGCCCACAGCCCCCACAGCCCCTCCTGCAGCCCCTGCCACCCCTCCTGTAGCCCCTGCCGCCCCTGCCACCCCTCCTGCAGCCCCTGCCACCCCTCCTGTAGCCCCTGCCACCCCTCCTGCAGCCCCTGCCGCCCCTGCAGCCCCTGCAATTGACCCTCTATACATGTTTCCTGTGCCAGGAGACACGGTGCTGTCCATTGACGGCCTAACAGTGTGGACCAAGAAACTGCCAGTATCACCACGAGTGTCCAAGCGGAAGAGGTCCTCGCTGGCATACGTGGAGGGGCCGACACCGGACACCTTCTTAGCAAACACTGTGCCCGATATCTTCCTGCTGTTTTTGGACGAGACCATGTTAGCCCGCATTTGTGTTCACACCAACTCCTTCATCAAGAAGGTGAGGGATAAGGTAATGAACAAGACCAACACCTACAGCGACATAGGGCTGCTTGAGCTGAAGGCACTGTTGGGGGTTCTGATCGTGGCCGGGGCCAAGAAGGACAATCATATCTCGGCCGAGGAGATGTTCAGCACTGATATGGGGTGTCCCCTGTATAGATGTGCCATGTCGGAGACCCGCTTCAGTCTCCTGATGAGGTGTCTGCGGTTCGATGACGCCACAACTCGGGTTCAACGACGGCTGACTGACCGCTTCACACCTATCCAGGAGTTGTGGGACGAATTAATCAGGCACTGCAGGCACAACTATACCCCGGGCGAGGCTGTCACTGTTGACGAGCAGCTACTGGCTTATCGTGGGCGATGTATGTTCAAGACCTACATACCCAACAAACCAGCTAAGTAAGTATAATATTTATTTGTTTTGGATGAAAGTGGAGACAACTGATAATGGGGAAGGGAAAGTGTGGGTGAGGACACTTTTGGAGATGGTGGGAAAGAGAGAGAAAGTGAATGAAAGACTTACCTTATAATATTATAGGATAGACCTTATCTTATTGATGTTTTAGTATTATATTTATGTGAAGTATGTTATTTACTGATTGACCTGACCTTCACTAATGACTTACCTTTACAAATGTATAGCCTTACCTGACCACCTGATGACTGCCTTCGCCTAATGACTTACCTGACCTTCACTATTGACTTACCTGACACACCTACACTAATTACGTACCTGACCTGCCTTCACTAATGATTTACCTGACCTACCTTCACCAATGACTTACCTTTACAAATGTATAGCCTTACCTGACCACCTGATGACTTACCTGACCTTCACTCTTGACTTACCTGACACACCTACACTAATTACGTACCTGACCTGCCTTCACTAATGATTTACCTGACCTACCTTCACCAATGACTTACCTTTACAAATGTATAGCCTTACCTGATCACCTGATGACTTACCTGACCTTCACTATTGACTTACGTGACACACCTACAGTAATTACGTACCTGACCTGCCTTCACTAATGATTTACCTGACCTACCTTCACCAATGACTTACCTTTGACGATTGATTTACTTACCTTACTTGGAATTCGATGTATTTCTAATAACTTCTTTTTTTTCACAGGTATGGCCTCAAGCTGGTCCTCGCCTGTGACTGCCGGACATACTACATGTTTAACGCCTACCCTTACAAAGGAGTACAAAGGAAATCAAGCAACAACAGGTCTAGTGACCCTTCTAGGCTGCTTGTCCTCCAAAACACTGAGGATCAAGTGTCCAAACAGAGGTTTAGAGTGGGTAAGGGAACATTGGAAAGGGAACTACTGCCCTGCCACTAACGTGGCAGGACTAGGAAGTTAGTAGGGGACATATGGGTTAGTAACTGAGGGGAGGATAAAATAAAGTTATTCATTTACAAACGCAGTCAGTCGCGGGTTTGATGCGAGATATTTGTCTAGGCGGAATTTAAATGAATCAACGGTGCTGCAGTCTATAACGTCTCGGGGAAGCCCATTCCACAAGTTGACAACTCGATTGAAGAAGAAATTCTTAGATTCGTGTGAGTTAAAAGATTTACCAATAATTTTGCAACCGTTTCCCCGCGTGTAATTAGATTGGTCGATAGTGAAGTACTTACTACAGTTCATATTGTCGATGCCTTTGATGATTTTGAACACTTGAATTAAGTCACCTCTTAATCTGCGCTGGGTTAAAGGAAATAGATTTAATTCTCTAAGACGCTCTTCCTATGGTTTGTTCTTTAGGCTAGGTATCATTTTGGTAACTCTACGTTGAACTCGTTCTAGCTTGTTTATGTCTTTTTGGTAATAAGGGCACCAAGATTGAACGCAGTATTCCAGAAGAGGGCGGACTAAGGAATTGTAAAGGGTTAGGATTACGTCTTTGGATTTATGCTCAAATGATCTGCCTATAAAGCCAATTATTTTGTTTGCCTTCTTAACAACTTCTGAACATTGTTGACTCGGTTTTAGGTTACTCGATATTGTTACTTACCTGGGGAAGGGGTCCATACCTGCCCAGCCAGGAATGAACCTCACCATTAAGTTGTTGGAGGACTGCTACAGGAGTGACAGGACTGTGACCACAGACAACTGGTTCACGTCGATTGGGTTGGCCAAGGACCTGAAGGAGAAGAGCCTCACGACAGTGGGCACCCTA
Source organism: Paralithodes platypus (assembly GCA_032716605.1). NCBI lineage: Eukaryota > Metazoa > Arthropoda > Malacostraca > Decapoda > Lithodidae > Paralithodes > Paralithodes platypus. The sequence goes on along the minus strand of CM064529.1, from coordinate 12,735,621 downwards.
AGAAAGAAGCCAAATGTACCTCAACTGATCTATGGCCCCAAGAAGGGAGGCCCCAAGGCAGACCACAGAATCCGGCCTGTCGGAACAACCGCCTTTCTGTTTCACGACTACATCACGGCCATCTCGTACAAGCCAAAAGCCGACAAGACAGTGGCCCTCCTGTCCACACTCCATCACAACATCGAGATTGGGGAGAAGAACAAGGCCACTGCACTTCTATATTATAATAAACACAAAGGAGGAGTGGACACATTTGATCAACTATGTGCAAATTATAATTGCAGCAGGCAGACTCGACGGTGGCCAGTGTGTATCTTCCTGGGGATGCTCAACATTGCCTGCATCAACTTGCACATCATCTACAACAGCCGGCTAATGAGGGAAGGGAAGAAGCAGATAGGGAGGCGAGATTTTATGAAGCAGCTGGGCTCTTCACTGATAGAACCATGGGCCGCCCACCGACTTTCCCTACCCGGGCAGCATACGTCAGTGAAGAACGTGATCAGAGATGCCTTCCACTACACCACTCTCCCTCCTCCTTCACCAGTTGATGTACGTGGTGCTGGGAAATGAGTTAGATGCGTCATATGTCCCAGGGGCAGCGACAAGAAGACCAGCAACAACTGCATCACCTGTGGGCGGCCTGTGTGCCCCGCTCACTCCCACATCCTGTGCGTCGACTGCCAAGCCGCTTAGGTAAATATTATTATTTTGTTCCCAGGTTACTTCTTAGACATCTAAGTATAATATAAAACACAATTTCAGCACATTTGGTCATGTTTCAAGCCCAAACAAGCATGTTTCCAGTCATTTTGAGGGGGCCTTTTGTAGAAAATGTTGAATGGCGGGGAGTTAGGTTGCTAAAAAGTCACTAAATATCAATTTTGTTTTGCCAAATTTACTTATTATACATGTGTCTATACAATTACAGAGTTTCAGCACAATAAATTATGTTTCAGGGCCTCTTTTTTTTTTTTTTTGTGAAAGTATAGAAAATTGTGTGATTTTGTGTGACTAAAAAGTACCTCTCTTTTGTTTCTTCCAGATTGTCTCGTTCCTGGGGTCTACGTCCTCCAAGTTCTAGGAGGAACTTACCCCATCATCAGGCCTACATACTGCGAGGTATCAGATAATTTGGTCGGTAATTTATATTTATTTGATTTTTTTAGTGGACACCATGTTTTTGCCTGGATAATTTGGAACACGAGTGCCTCAACACGCAACTACTCAGGAAATATTCTATAAACTGTGATAATAAGCTAGCATAATGATGTATGTATACAACTAAACCATTTTGGGCATCAATAAAGCATCAGAAAAATTTGTTTCTTTTATTTCCCCGCGGGAGGTCATTGAGACCCCCGTTTCAGCTTTGTGTACCGCTCCGGGGGGGGGGGGGTCCCCTTCTAGGGTTTTAAAGAAGTCTGCAACATTGAGGAAAATTTAAAATGATGACACAGATAGACTTTGACTCCATTCTTTGCAAATGCTATGCTCAGTATATAATGATACAACAACATAGGCAAACATTGTCCCATGTAGGAACATACGAAATCCCTCTACGGGCCAAAATCGATTCATAATGAAAATGCTAATAGCGTTGGTTGGCCGTACCTAACCTCTGGGTAGGTATATAAGAAAGTAGTGAGATAGTATCCGTCCAGGAGAAGTCAAGAGTAAAGGGAAACGTTCCATAAAAAAACTATTTTATCCCTAATTTTGCTCAATATACGTTGCCCTAGCGCCATATCTGTAGCTCTGAGGAAATTGGAAGGAGCTCCAATGACGTTCACCAGCCCCTTCCTATCAATTCCCACCACCTGGGAAAATTGATAAATACATTGTGTCTTCTATCACCCACTAGCCTGTGCCTCATGAACGAAATGATATGTTTTTATAATTCCCTCTCACTCCCGATAACTTGATGACATTTACAGTTATTGCATCATGTTTTTTGTTTACAAGCTAAGATGGGATGCTGAAATGAAGATGAAATGAACTTTATATTCGCACCTGGTACACAGCCGTCACAATTACATGGAGAAGTAGCACTGTGTTTGTTGATTGCCACTGGCTCAGCCGGTACTACCACAACGTATATGTGTGTCAGCTCAGCCGCAGTGCAGACCTTGTTTTACATAGGACGTATTATGTTTGTTTTTTTTTTTTTTTCTATATTCCAACTTACTTCCTCTCGGGCATAGGCTGAGAGCCTTAACATTCACAGCTTTACAATGAACAGTGAAGCCCGTGAGGTCTTGTTCCACTATAGCATATTTTGAATATGGGAATATTCATACAGTGCTATTTAATCAGGGAACAATGAGGGTATTTTATTGACGTTTCGGTGGGCTTGTGGTAATGCACTGATACCAGGTACAGCACAAATTCCATCCCAATAATATCTTCCCATTGATACATCGGGATTTGAACCCGGGACCTTTGGATTACCAGGCCAGTGGCAAGACCACTCCACCACACCTCCCCTACGTCAACATACATATCATGTACTACTATATACTGTATATGCTTTAGGCTTGCCTTAACATATGCGACCCGAACATATACTTCATGCATATGCACCTCTTAGTACACTTAATTAACATTTAAACCTCACTTGCATTACAGTGCGGTCTACGGAACTCTGCACAGACTATATACTGTAGCTCACACTATGTATGTATGTAATTATAATATATATATTATGATGATATATACGCATACAATATGCATAATTGAAAATATATGTAATATTCAGTATGATTATGTACTGCATGCGTATGCCTAATCATTTGTATGTTCGGTATTGACATATCAAATTATACGTGATTAATATAATCAATTTCGGGAAATTATATGTTGAAACAACAATAAGTATCGTTCATATTTTATTGACTAATGTTTGATGAATTAATCATAATTCATATTGCTGGTACTGCTGAACTACTGTACGCATAACTTTTGCCATCTTCATATACTGTATAAAAAAAATTATATGTACATGTATATATACCGTATATATATATTGTATATACCGGTATATATATATATATATATATATACCGGTACTGTCTTGATAACGTAATGCATAGTGCGCGAAATTTCGATGTGAGTATCCTAGGTTCGAGTCCTCGGAGTGCCACATGTATTTGTTGATTTCATTAATTGAGTTTAGATGTGAAGTTGGTGGGTGTAAAGAACATAATAATATATATATATATATATATATATATATATATATATATATATATATATATATACTGTATATCAAAATACCGAATGTTATGCTTCTTCGAATAGACGTTTTTGTTATATATAATGGAAAACACTAATGAAGACTTACTCGTTTATTAGTTCTTCAGCGGACAAATCTCAAGAGACTCTTCTTCATTGCAAAGGAAGCTAATTAAAACTTGGCACGATGACAGGTTGCGAGTGTCTCATCTCCGACTTGAGAATGGTCACGTATTTTACAGTTTTTATTGTCCGACTAAAAGTGACATCAGCTGGTAAGGATGCCAAAAGAAACTAGAGATAAAAACATAATAACAGAGAGGAAAGTAAGTATATAAGTAAGAAATACAATATAAATTACTAGAAGAGAGCTGAGTTGACTGAATTGAATGAGAGTTGATTCAAGGAAAAGAATCAGTGCGTCAGAGAAGCGGACGAATAGAAACGTACAAAAATTGGAGGAGAAAGGAGGGGGTTGAATGAGTTTGCAACAGATTTGAAACTCTATACACACACAGCAAGCTACATTGAGAGTCTTTTGTGTCTTCGTTTGCCGGGCAGAAGGAAAAGTTGTCTGGGAGTTGAGACTTGAGGAATGTTTTGTCAGCGCTCACATAATACCAGTAGACATGTGTAGCCCTTACTGTACATACAGTAATTTCCTTTGTATTTGTTTTATTTCGTATTATTCTTTCAAGACAGGGCAACATTGCTAGCTAGCAGCAAGAATTAAATAATACCAGATACTTGTACTCGTTATTCTGTTAATAACTAATACATATGGCTATACAATACAGTATGTAAGTTATATATATAAATATGTATATATATATATATATATATATATATATATATATATATATATATATATATACTGTATATGGCTGCAACATTTACCATTTCGTATTTCAACAATTAGGGCTTTAAGTTAAACTGAATTAACCGTAAAGAAAAAAAGGCTCATTACCCAAACAAACTGCAGCATCTGAAACAGGCAAACATCAGTAAAGGTATGAAGGTATAACGAAATTAACCGGCTTGAACAAGAAACAGAGCATCCTTTCCCTGCGTAAACATCCTCAACCACGAAAAAGCGGCCGAAATAATCAACCAGCATTTCGCGGACATCTGTCAACGTGTCTCCCCTCTACAATCGCAAGACCTCCCCGCCTTCTTACCATCACCAACACCTTCGGAAACTGTGGAAGAGTATCAGGTTACGAGTTGGCTAAAACATTTGAAAACAAGAAGATCTGTCACTCCAAACGAAATCCCTGCAAAACTCTAAAAGGAATCTGCATACAAATTAGCCAAGGCGCTCACCTCCATAATAAACGCATCTTTATCACAATGCAAATGTCCTACGGCAAGGAAAACCTCGTTTGTCACATCATTGCCCAAAATCACAAGCCCGGAATCCCTAGACAAACTACGTCCGATATCAATCACCTCTATCACCAGTCTCATCTGCGAGTTTCTTGTTAGAGTGGGCATACGCAGTTATAGCCTCATCAATTGACGCACAGCAATTTGGCAATATGAAAGCTTCTTCTACCACACACTGCTTAGTAAGCTTCCTTCACTTCATATATCGCAGCCTAGAAAAACGAAAAACATCTATAGCCCTCACATTTTTCAACTTCAGTAAAGCTTTCGACTCGGTAAATCAAAACATAATTACCAGGAAAGCGGCGGAGCTAGGGTTACGCCCATGCCTAGTTGCCTGGCTAGCAGACTTCCTCACAGGCCGGTACTTGGACACCAGGGCAAAACTTCTGCTACCCTTCCACTTACATGTGGCATACCCCATGGTACGAGAATGGGCCCCCTATGCTACCATGTTCTTATCAACGACGCTATGAGTGACACAGATCTACGGTGGAAATATATGGATGACTCGACCATCGGAGTCAGTATTGATAACACCGCCCCCGACTTCAGCACCCTTCATGAAAACGTAAACAGACTTCAGGAGTGGACTTCAGCAAACGACATCATCATCAAAAGTGATGAAACGGTAGTGATGTACATCAGTGTAGGTTCAGAGAACATAGAACCACCTCTCATCACACTCGGATCAAACGTCCTACAGGCGTGCGGAGTTAAATGGAGGGATAGACAGACGAATGAGGAAGTACGAGAGAGGTGTGGTGTGGATGTAGATGTGCTGGAAAGTGTGAAAAGGAACACCTTGAGATGGTTCGGCCATGTGGAACAGATGGGAAGCAAGAGGATAACTAAGAGAGTGTACGAGAGTGAGGTGGAAGGACAGAGATGGAGAGGTAGGCCAAGTGAGAGGTGGAAGGATCGAGTTAAGAAGTACCGTATGTGTGAAAGTGGTGCTAGATGGGAGGAGGGACGTCGACTGACTGGGGACAGAGGTGCATGGGGGCGTTTCGTTCGTGTCCACCCCTAGATAAATAGATAGATAGATTTTACTGATATATGGTCCACCAAAAAACACACAAATATCAATGCAGCATAAACACACGTAGCCTACACACAAACCCCCACAGTTTCAAACTCGAGTTTAGACAAGTACACTAAAAATCTAATTTTTTTTTAGCAACGTATCTCACTAACACTTTTGCTGCATATTTTATGTTCTCTTCTAAGCTAAACCGAGGGATGTACACACACACACACACACACACAGTAATTACGTGGTGCGGTAAAATCTGTGTGTTTTTGTTTGTTTGTTTTTTCTGGGTACATCAAAGGCTCCCAATAATTCCTGGGGCAGAAAACACAAGTTTCTTGCGATGAAGATCTTTCGTGGGAATACTCACACACATACACACACATTAAAACTTATATACACACACACACACACACACACACACACACACACACACACACACACACACAAAACGCTCGCGCGAGCACTTCGCCATACACTAATAGATGTAAAATATATAGAAGTGAACTACCAGACATATAAGCATCCTTTCCATATTCTGCATCATGCCTTCAATTTCTAGTATTCTCATTCTATGAAAAAATGTGATCGATAAATTCGGGTCAACTTATGTAGGGATACTCTGAATGTTAGCCAATCCCGCGTGGTTAAAAGTGGCGAGTTGAGGTTTGGCTTTACGAAGTGTATTATTGTTAACGGTATCCTTTCCTATATTCACATAGGATTGGTAGTTTAGTTTCAAGTAGCCTCGTAAGGATCATAGATATGTTGTTGCTTGTTTTCCATTGTACTCCTTTGTCTCTGACTACTCATACTCGTAGATGGTCTTTGACCAAAAAAAACAGCTCATCTTAACTATCATAATCATGGGCCTCGCTCATGGTCAGTGTTTTGGGGTTTCTGTTTAATATCTACGGTATGTCTACCTTTTCTACTTCTTTGCAGCCTAAAACACGGATTTGGCAAATTGAAGGAAGGATGAGTATTATGTAAATATTATAAAATGTATTGAAGATAGATATAAGGAGGAAGGAGTAAAGGAATTGAATTGAATGGGAACGGGAGAAGACAGACATATAAGGGTATGTACTAAGTACTTACGAGTAACGGCGACAGACACGGCGTTGGAGTGACCGTCTCCCTCACGGTTGGAAGCCAGACAGGCGTAGAGGCCGGCGTCCGACCTCCTGACGGGGGACACCACCAGGGAGGTATTGTCCCGCATCCACCGACGACCACCTACAGTCACCACACCGCCCTGAGAAAATAGAAGGGAAGAAACCCTTAGGAGCCATTTCAGTCAAGTGATGCCTATTTTTGCTTTCTTCTAGCTACCTCCAGACGGTTGCATTCAACTTAGGATCGAGGGAGCCAACCAGTAAAGGCGTTATGGGAGATTGTAGGCACCAATCGAGCAGATCAGTTCCCAGAGGAGGCCTCATTTGCATAAGGAGTTGCTGGAACTCCTGTTTCATTTGTATGGCTTCCCTCACTATTTCTGTTTGAGATTCACCTACACAGAGAGTATTCCAGCTAGCTTTCACAAACACCTCTTTCTATTAATTTCACTACACTAAACAAGCACACCACACTTCTTTCCAATAACCCCCTACCCCCGAAAATAAATAAATATATAAATGAATACAGTTGAAATAGCGACTATCACTTTTTCAACTTTGGGGGAAACACTTATTGCAGGCAGCTTTGCCTTTTGTCTCCTTACTACACATAGAACAAAAAATACAAAAATAAATACCGACGGCCTCTTATGCTTCCGTGCTGACTCCCTGCCTAGGCAAACTCTTTCGTCTCTGTCTCTCCTCTAACGTCTTCCCTTCTTGCTGGAAGTTTGCTCTCATTCAACCTGTCCCAAAGAAGGGTGACAGCTCTCAACCCTCCAACTATCGTCCAATTGCTCTCATCTCTTGTATCTCTAAATTTTTTTAAACTATTATTGCTTGTAAAATGTTTAGGAATTTCTGTTCTCCTAATCTACTCTCAGATCGACAGTATGGCTTCCTTAAAGGTCGCTCTACTGGTGATCTTCTTTCATATATTACTAACTCTTGGTCAACCTTCTTTTGGGACTTTGGTGAGATTTTTTCTGTTGTGCTTGACATATCGAAGGCCTTCGATAGAGTCTGGCACAAATCCCCCATTTCCAAACTACCCTCCTTCGGTTTCTATCCTTCCATCTGTCTACTTGTCGCCCCTTTCCAGAACACTATGACTTACTCTTCAACAACATACAGATTAACCCTTCATCTTAATATTCTTGGTGTTTCTTTTTCTTCTGATCTCTCTTGGAATGATCACATTACCACTCTTGCTAAAACAGCTTCCCAGAAGCTGAGTGTGCTCAACCGCCTCCGGCTCTGGGGGTGCTTTACCCCTGCGCAGCTTCTTGAACTGTACAGGGGCACAGTGCGTCCATGTATTGAAAATTGTTCGCATGTGTGGGGAGGATCCTCTCACACAGCACTTCTAGACAAAGTAGAAAAGAAAGCCTTCCGTTTCATTAACTCACGTCCACTCACCAATTTTCTGCAGTCTCTCTCTCTCTTCACCGCAATGTTGCATGTCTCTTACTATTCTACCGCTATTACAATAATAAGTGTTCCTCAGAGCTCTCTCAATGTATACTACCCTCTATTCGTAGAGCATGTAGCACCCATCTTGCAACATAATCCCACCCTTACTCTGTGCAACTCTCCAACCCAAGAGTGAAACGTTATTCTCAATCTTTCTTCTGTTCAACAGCTGAACTCTGGAACTCCCTCCCAGAATCAGTCTTTCCCTCATCCTATGACTTAAATTGCTTCAAACTCTGTGTGTCCCAGCATTTTGGCTCGAACATCCCTTTATTTTGGCTATGTCACTCTTTCATCTCTAGGGGAGGCACTCGTCACAAGCAGTTCTGCCTTTTGTCTCCCTCATTCACATAGAAAATAAAAATATAATAAATTAATATATATGTATAATATATACCGGTATATATAATTATATATATATATATTTTGTTTTTGTTTTGTTTTTTTGCTTGTGTTCGAGCTCTGTCTTGAGTCGGTCACCCCCAGCTATGGGGTATGTGGTATTGTACGCGTATACTCATAATTTCAGGGTGGATATACTTTTTACCTGGTGAATGTTTCTGTAAGTCAAGCCGAACGAATGTTGCCATTGAACTAAGAATCTAATCCCAAGTTTTCCTGTACGCCCTGGTTTAGTCAATCGATATTTCTCAGATTCTTTGAAAATATTTTGTGAAGTGTGAGCATTTTTCCGACTGCTGTGCTATTTGTTCGATAGGGTGCGCAATTTAGCCACAAGCGACGGATGATTGGCTGGTCAGCAGTATTCAGCCACCTCTGCCTCCCCCAACAATCCTTATAGGATTTTGCCAGAAATGTAAGAAAAGACTGCTGGAAGATTGAAAAGATGAACAAGAGGAAATCATTTTAGTTTCATAAGAGTTAGCTACAATGAGATAAATACAAATAAAGGTAAACAATATTTAGTCATAAAAGCCATATCATCGTATATAAATTGAGTATATCAAATATGAGATATAATTGCAGGATTTACAGTTAGGGGTATTTGCTTAGAAATGCTGTAATCCTTACATTATTACATGTTCAGCGATTATGTGGAAATCACAGGACAAATATTTGAACGTATTTCAAAGGAGTGGGTATTTTATCAATCGGTAATTGACGCCAATCAATTTAATACAGGAGAGATACTGATTGACGCCAATCAATTTAATACAGGAGTTATACTGATTGCTAATGGAAAACTAACAGTAGATGAAAACCTTAAAATTCCAAAGAATGGAGTACATAGAAGTGTTTAAGGGGAGGCAGACCGTTTTTCTGGACCCCCTTCTCCCTAATGTTTAGCCCCACTAGTTTTGAGATTATAAGACGTTCGGCCCATTAATTTGGCGATTTTAACACTTTTCGCCCCATTTCGTTGTCAATTTTAAGACCTTTCGTGCCATTTAGGTGTCGATTTTTTCCTGGCGAGCGATAGCGAGCCTGCAATTTTAAGAGGAACCGGCCTTCGGCCGAAAAATTTACAAATTTATCTTGTCTAGGGGGTGTTTTTCTAAGCTTGATGGAGGTCTAGGGAGGAAACTAAACAAATATATTAATAAATGAATTAATAGACCAAACAAACTGTCTGCCTCCCCTTAATAAAGAAAAAAGGCGTTTTGTCAGAGGATTTATAAACTTGTATTGTCCTTTTATCGAAGTAATGAGTTCAAGATGATAAATGCACCGACTCCGAAAAAACTTGAGTCGTTTTCACAAGTCACATCGTTAGTTAAGGGGGGGTCACCGGATTGTTTTTATCTCTCTTTCCCTGGCTTGTATCCATTCGGCCCAATTCAGCCAACTGTTTTAAGACGTTTATCCCATTCAGGTGTCGATTTCATTGTATGGAGAAATCCGGCTTCGCCAGAGACATTTTTCCATCATCGAAAAATTTACAAATTTAGCTTGCTGTAAAACAGAAATATATATATATGCTGGCTCGCTACCGCTCGCCAGGAAAATATTGATACCTGGATGGGGTAAACGTCTTAAAACAGTAGGCTGAATGGGGCCGAATAGATACAAGCCAAAGAGAGAGGGAGAGAAAGAGATAAAAAGCTAGGTGGGCTCCCTAAGCTCTTTCCATGCTGTCACTTCGACTGGGAGCGAATTAAGCTGTATAGCGTAATGACCAGGTCCGTAATTTCACGAATCGTTGTGCCGAAATGGGTGAATAAACATCGCATAATCCAAGAATCAACAACTAATTACAATAACTACTTATTGACAAGGTACATATTTGAAATAACATATACAATTTATATTTTGTAGATAATATATATATTAATTATCGCTTTAGGAGTGTACAGTCGCGCTAATAAATTATGTCTCAGCACCAAGTATGTTTTGATCAATAATTAGTATCGGCAATATCTAAGCTTCATTTCTTCATATCGAGTGAAATATACACACACATGTTCCTACACATACCCACCCTATTCAACATCTGACATACATTAATACAGCACAGAGCAAGCCAAACGTAATGACAGCTGGGACATGACTTATTAGCGCGACTGTACATACTTTTGGTGTAGGCCATGGACTAATAGTAAATGACATACATTGTGCAGCCATGTGATGTTGTAGACCGGTGGGTCAGCATTGATGGTACAGTCGAACACCAGGCTGTTACCCTCAGTCACCACTCCTCCTCCACCACCACCCACACTTTCGCTGCCACCAGACAATTTTAGCGTCGCCTCGGGGATAACTGAGGAAGAGAGCATAAGAATTTACACAGAGTCCTCTAATTTACCTGTGCTGCACTTTTCTGAGAGAGAGAGAGAGATAGGCGAGACTATTACGCTAGACATATCAAAAGCTTTCGATAGAGTCTGGTACAAATCACATATATAGTCTGGTACAAATCACATATATAGTCTGGTACAAATCACATATATTTCCATGTAATACTACCATCTTTTAGCTTCTATCACTCTATCTGTGCCTGTATTGCTAATTTCCCTGCTGGCCATTCCATAACTACAGTTGTGGATGGCCATCGTTCAACTCCGGTGGTCCTCAGGGTTCTGGCCTATATTTAGTTTTCATTAATGATTTTCTTAACTGTACCTACTGTATATCCTATCCACTCATATGTGATGACTCTACCTTACACTATTCAACTAAATGTCCACAACCTCCTTCCTCAAAGTAACTGCAAGACTCACGTGATGAGGCCATGGCACACCTATCCTCTGATCTTTCAATAATTTATAATTTGCGCAGAGAAAATCTTGTTTCTTTCAATGCTTCCAAAACTAAATGTCTCCATCTGCCTACCTGTCGCAATCTGTTACACAACTATCCAATATTCTTCAACAATACACAAATAAACCCCTCATCTTCTCTCAATACCATGTTGTTTCTTTTTCTTTTTACCTTTCCTGCAAAGACCATAGCACCACTCTTTCTACAGCAGCTTCCCAGAGGTTGGGTGTGCTCAACTATCTTTGTGGGTTCTTTATCCCCACACAGCTTATATATATATATATATATATATATATATATATATATATATATATATACTGTATATATGCACCCAGGGCAGAGCTTAAAAGTTTGGCATTTTCGCCAATTGTGAAGTACATTAGCTAACAAAATGCGTATGCGAAGCCTAATCGACCTTAAACCTCCTCAAATATCCAGAAACATGTCCTTCACAAGCTGAAAAAGGTTGACTACAATATTCTAAGGTCATAATCTACACAAAAGCAGGAACAATACAGCGCCTCCGACGGAGGCGCTGCCCAAAACTGACGACGTCTACGCAAAATTAGACAGTGCTTTTTGCTCGGTATACCAAATAGAAAATGTTGTTCTTCTTTACACTTTTCTATTCGTAACTATTCCCAAGTGAACATTAACGGCCAAAATAAATTTTTGAGGACGTTCCGAAAATGCCATTTTTCGACAGGTCCGGACCTGTGGACATTTTGAGGAGTCAAATCACGCCCGACGATATTGAGTTGCATACACCCTAGGATTGTTCAGGCTTAGCATAGGTCAGTAGCACAAATACTTTTTAATTCTAAGCACTTGGGCACCCAGGGCACAGCTTTAAAGTTTGGCATTTTCGCCAATTGTGCAGTACATTAGCCAGCAAAATGCGTATGCGAAGCCTAATCGACCTTAACACCTAACCGACGGTGAACATCATATGATGGGCGAGAGAATATTGGCTGCCCCTGCGGTGCCCATCATATGACGGGTGCCATTTTGAGGACGTTATGTGCTCTGAGAGAGAGTCCGCGCGTTGGGAGGACGATAGGTGGGCTTCAACCGCTCGACACCACCGCTGGGCCGTCTCTGACACATACTATTCCTCCCCCACCATCGCCGGACCATGCGAGACAAGGAAAAAAACGAAAATTGACTTATTTTAGAGTATTTTCGCCTCTGGTTACGCGATTGCTGCAAGAGAACCCGTGGTCTTACAAGGATGATATAGGTGTCATTGGAAAGCTCTATTATCGCCCTTTCACGGATATATATATAATTGTATTACGCTCTGGCTCTTGTTTATGCATGAAAAAGAGCATGGAATTAAGCTCGTTTTCGGTAAATATACCCGCCCAGCAGCATGGTCAAGTCAACAAACATGCCTGCTTTTAAAGAGTTAAACCTCCTCAAATATCCAGGCACATGTCCTTCTCAAGCTGAATAGGGTTGGTTATAATCTACACGAAAGCAGGAACAACATTGCACCACAAGCGATTCATTGGCACTCCAACGGAGGCGCTGCCCAAAACTGACGACGTCTACGCAAAATCAGACAGTGCTTTTTTCTCGGGTTACCAAATAGAAAATTTAGTTCTTTTTTGCACTTTTCTATTCGGAACTATTCCCCAAGTGAAAAATTAAGTGGGGCTAACTGTACAAATCCCTTGAAATGTACTCTGAAAGATAGGTCAAAAGTTTCCCTCTGAGGGTAAAGTGGGGTGGCTGCTCACCCCGACACCATGCGCAAAAACGTGTTTATGTTTGCTGTGCGCATGTCATGGGGATGGGAGTATGGGTTAAAGTGCTGAATGTTCAGTTGGAGAGGTGCTCTGGTGGTGGAAGGACTTCCCAGCTTCATCTCTCTACTTGTTTGGGTGGCTCAGGGGCCTTGGAGTTCCTTTTTACCCCACATTATTATTAAAAGGTGGGTAATCGCAAAATGGAATATTTTACTTTTGAGCCTATTGCAACTTTACTATTGTTCTGATTCATGACTGATTGTTCTGATATTGTTGGCAGATAAATGTTCTTGTTTTAGAATGGTAAACGAACGATATTGGTGCACATTTACTATTCAAATTTTGTTTACTATATTTCGATGTTCTCGATTTTTAGCCAACTTTGGATAATTTTGCATTCCATTTTGTTGTGATTGATCAGATTTAAGCCAGAGTGTAATGAAATTGTAGAGTAATAAATTCCCCAACTTTAGCTCTCACCGAGGCCAATGGCCGAAATACTAAAGATATGCGGAAGGTAACATGGGACATGATAACATAAATGACGTCCAGTATGCCAGACAATATTAAGGGGGCCCACCTCGCTTTGTTTTCTCTTTCTTTCCCTCTCTCTATGGCTTGTATCTATTCGGCCCCGTTCAGCCTACTGTTTTAAAACGTTTACCCCCATCCAGGTGTTCATATTTTCCTAGCGAGCGGTAGCGAGCCAGCATATATATATATATATTTGTTTTGACAGCAAACTAAATTTGTACATTTTTCAATAGAAAAATTTCTCCGGCGACGCCGGATTTCTCCATTCAATGCTGGCTCGCTATCACTCGCCAGGAAGAAATCGACACCTGGATGGGATAAATGTCTTAAAACAGTTGGCTGAATGGGGCCGAATGGATACAAGCCAGGGAAAGAGAGAAAAGTAGAGACAGATAAAACAAAAAAATGGCGACCCCCTTAACCATTATGTCCCCTCAAATGTTTAGGTAAGATCTTAAGCTGTGACGACCGACCGTGGGTATTCCTACAAATCTACATAACTCCTCTCATTCACATTCATAGCAAATTTACCGCTCGCTCCTCCCTGTCGCCCAAAGTTGGCCAGTCAGCTAACTTGAACGCAATGTGTCCGCCAACTTGTGGGAATGTTTGGTGTGTGTGTGTGTGTGTGTGTGTGTGTGTGTGTGTGCTTGTGTGTGTGTGTGTGTGTGTATTCATGTGTGTGTGTGTGTGTGTATTCATGTTTGTGTGGTTGTGTGTGAAACTTTGTGGGGACACTTGTTACAGGAAACTCTGACTTTTGTCTCCTCCATATAAACAAAACAAAAATAATTCAGTCATACTAATTTTCCTTTTATACATAAAATTATGGAGTGTATACAGTATATTGTGACCAACTGTATATAGTTTACCATCAAATGTAGTGATTTCTGCTAGCGTGCTTACTGTATATATACAGTATATATAAACTTTCCGATTCTAACGAAATGATTGAACATTTAGCGTATCATGACTATAACTATGAAAATACAGACAATGAAATAGAATAATTATAACCAATGGGCATATATAATTACACAGTGCAATAAATATCATCAAACTTGTCATAATGAATTATATACCGAAATTAGTGCGCCCCACCCTCCTCTCCGAATTTCAAAAACCCTGCCCGTGTTCACAGCCACAAATTAAAGCTTTCATGTGTAATTAAACGCATCGGTCGTTGTTTACCCAGAATAGCGAAATTTATCACAGCCCGGGTGTTGCCCAAATTACTCGGAGCAAAAATGTGGCCGTTAATTATTTAGTGCCTTGTTGTGCTTCATAGAATATCAAAGCTCCAATGACGGGTACTAATTACATCATGGTTTGGACAGGAGGCCACAATTGTATGTCATGGTGATTATGACGATGTAATGCATAATTACATAATTACATAATGAATACAAGACATCGTATACTCCTCAGTATATAAATATCCTATTTTCTGTATTGCCCACTCATAATAATTTCGTCATGTTTCGTTTAGATTCTTTAATCATGCCAGTGAGGAACTGAAAAGTATAAAAATATATTTATCCTGCTTTGAATACAAAGTAAGCCACACTACGTTTGAAATGCTCTGCATTGGTGCAATATCGTGTCGTTTATAACTAAACTAAATCTTCACTAAAATGCGAACAAACGGAGGTGAAAACAAAACCTCCGTTCAACTTCGTTGTTGTAGGTAATTATGATGGTATCGTCTGCAATTTTGACATGCAACATAGAATCCTGTAGAATATAGAGTACTGGTACACCCAATGTATGTCTTTGCCGAAGCAATAAACTGCAATGACTAGAACGCCCATCACTCTAGCCTAAGTAAACATCAATCAAGATCTGAAGGAAGCAACGTCGTCAGATATGGAAGGCACACACTCCCAGAATAACTTATGTGACCAAAGCACCATATTAAAGACGGAGGAAGCAGCTACATGTTTATCGTTGGCAGTCTTTTTTTTTTTTTTTTTTTTTAAATATACAATTATCGCCGTTTGGTTCAATACAAATTGACCATAATAAATGCATAACAATTATTAACCATTTCAATAATAGGATATATCTTCTTATTATTGTTTTTTTCTATCAGTAGAGTAAAATATGAGTTTTGAGGTCTTTTACAATAAATACATAAAGGAATGTAATTCAGACAATAATGTTAATATTAACCCTTACTGTACCGTAGGATACAGTAATAAAAGTCCCCCCCAGTCCCAAGCAATGTGGCCAAAATGGCAAGATAGAACAACCTTCCACCTCAAGAGATGAAGGAAGACCGGCTCTCTCAGCCTTCAGAGGGTTGGATATAAGCTGAGAAGTGTTGCCATATCGATACCAGTGCTCAAACGGTCGTGGTACCAGGCACAGACTCATACAGGCAGTTACAAGGAAAGTATATTACTGACGGCTCCCAGCCGTCGCTGGGACTGGGGAGTGACTTATCTACTGATGGCTGGTAGCCATCGCTGGGATTGGATGGGTTAAAACAATATGGTGGTTAAGCAAATGATTACCTCTGAACTATCTTTGTAGGGATGAAAGCCTTTGTCCAGTATATGAGGCATAAATACAAAGGTTTCGTATGATCATATATCCATATTTAAAATCTTAAAGACATTAGAAAATCCAATTGGTATATTCATAAATTCCTTGAAGACGTAGGAAGCCTTAGATGTAGGTATTTTGGCACCCCTTCGCTTCCGATATTTTTGTATATATTTGTGCATTTTTATATACTGTATATATATATATATATATATATATATATATATATATATATATATGGATTACAGAAAGATATCTGCTCTGATATATCATCAAGCATTCTGTCTCTGCCAAAGAATTCAATGTATTTCATTTGATACCCTATGATGGAGGGAGCACACAATATTAATACGTAATTTCAGAAGTTGTTATTGCTAATTAATCTGCCTTTCATTGTTTGAGGAATAATCATATTTCAATATATGATATATAGTAGTCGTTATTATATGATATATAGTAGTCGTTATTATATATGATATATAGTAGTCGTTATTATATATGATATATAGTAGTCGTTATTATATATGATATATAGTAGTCGTTATTATATATGATATATAGTAGTCGTTATTATATATGATATAGTAGTCGTTATTATATATGATATATAGTAGTCGTTATTATATATGATATATAGTAGTCGTTATTATATATGATATATAGTAGTCGTTATTATATGATATATAGTAGTCGTTATTATATACAACTATTATATTTCAATATATGATATATAGTAGTCGTTATTATATGATATATAGTAGTCGTTATTATATATGATATATAGTAGTCGTTATTATATATGATATATAGTAGTCGTTATTATATATGATATATAGTAGTCGTTATTATATATGATATATAGTAGTCGTTATTATATATGATATATAGTAGTCGTTATTATATATGATATATAGTTAGCGTTATATATGATATATAGTAGTCGTTATTATATGATATATAGTAGTCGTTATTATATACATCTATTATATGATATATAGTAGTCGTTATTATATATGATATATAGTAGTCGTTATTATATATGATATATAGTAGTCGTTATTATATATGATATATAGTAGTCGTTATTATATATGATATATAGTAGTCGTTATTATATATGATATATAGTAGTCGTTATTATATATGATATATAGTAGTCGTTATTATATATGATAGTCGTTATTATATATGATATATAGTAGTCGTTATTATATATGATATATAGTAGTCGTTATTATATATGATATATAGTAGTCGTTATTATATATGATATATAGTAGTCGTTATTATATATGATATATAGTAGTCGTTATTATATATGATATATAGTAGTCGTTATTATATATGATATATAGTAGTCGTTATTATATATGATATATAGTAGTCGTTATTATATATGATATATAGTAGTCGTTATTATATATGATATATAGTAGTCGTTATTATATACAACTATTATATGATATATAGTAGTCGTTATTATATACAACTATTATACATCGTGGAATATAATACCAAGCATATTCTGCAGAAATGTTCATGAAATCAATACCGGTAACATTGACTTAATTAGGCCAGATAGTTAGCGTTCAAATCCTTATTGCACAAATTGCTTACTGGAATAATTATGCCTACAAATGGGGTAACGAAAAACTACGCATTGCAAAAAATTCCTAAGGAATGTAAATTGGCATTAATTTGTACAATAAACATCCACTACTATGCATATCATTTTTGTCTTTCGATGGTGGGTGACAAAGCATGAAGGATCTACTTACAGAACATGGAGAGTAGGGTGGAGGCCTGAGTTATGTTGGTGGAGGTAGTAGCTTCTGGTGGTATATCGTCTGTGTCTGTGTAAACCTGATGTGCGGTGGTGATGGTGGTGAGGGTACAAGATAGTTGAGCGTCCCTGTACCGCCCTGCTACGCCCACCAGTTCCAATTTGTTGATCACCACACCCTCCTCACCCTCAGCTGCCGCCCACGAAGAATCAACTTCCACACCGTTCATATACCACACCAAACTGTCCACTCGCGCTGACCCTGACACGGTTAACATAAGTATATATTGGGTGGAAACCAGTACGGAAAAAACAAATATGAATGGATTATACCTTTAACGTTTCAGGCTGCACATTACTCATCCTCAGATGGACTGAGGATGGGTTTTGTCTTCTGTGAAGGCTTAAAACGATACAGGAATAAATATCTAAACATTTTCATATGGCTTAAGATCCTCTTCATCTAGTTTATCAACTTTTCATAGTGGGTTAATCACATGTTTTTTGCTAGCTGTAGAGATGCGGAAGGTCACGATAGCGTGTCATGGATATTTTGGGAGAGGGTGAACGTATTGCATTAATATGTAATAATTTCATGCGTGCTTAACTGTCAATTAACCTTGATATTATAAAGGTATAACAATGACCTATGCTTTTTTATGCATTCTTAGGTGTTTAAACAGGCAGTTAATATGTTAACTATAATAGACGCCATGAGCTCATGGTCGAGTGGTTACGGTGCCCAGCTATCCCAAATATACGTGGGGTGAGTCGGTTCGAATCCCGGTCAGGATACCTCTCTCCCAGTACAAATCTAATTACCATGTAAAGCGAATGTTCATGAAAACAACTGTCATAATAATTCATCTTTCATAATGAAATTAAAGTTTTATCATTATATAATTATTAAAACACATATTTTGGAGAATTCATTGTGAATAAAGAATGGATGAATGGAAAATGCTTGTGAATGGTTCTATACTCTTTCTTTTCAGCTGACGATAAATTGAATCCCTTAGCAGCTAATTTCTCGATACTTAATGGAAAACTATGAAGCTACTATGTCTCTGCATCATATTACGACAAAGTTAGTATAATTAGTACCATATTTCACTACACAATATTCAGAATAACTGAAGAATCTTGATGGGAACTTTCAATTTACCGTACTCAGTTAAAAAGAAATAGAGTACAGTGTGTTATTTTTATTTTTACGGCAGTTTCGTTTAAAGGTGAAGCCATGAATGCACTATCCTATTTACTGTATGCGGAGACTGCACTGACCGTGATGGGCCCAGCAGGTGAGAGTGAGGTTGCCTCCTTCTGGTATGGGTGGTAGGCGACGACCCGCTATTCCGCCCCCCTCCCTCAGGATACTCAGGTCCTCCACCTCGTCTGTCGGAAACAATACTCATAAATAAAGGTAGTTAACTTGGCAGGGTGTTCTCATAATAGTGTTTCTATATAGTGTTTTAAGCTGGTTATGGCCTTGTGACTAAAACACTAATATATTTTTAATAACTTTCAAAATAGACTTTCAATAATGACAAATTAAGAATTAAATATCTGCTTTGAGCATACTAGTAATGCTAACCTATGATGGAAACATGTACGATTTTAGTCAGAATTCTTAACATGGGTAAGTACATAGCCCCCTTCCTCCCCAGGGTTAAGGGGGCCTTCATCTACGGTGGAGGGGAAAATAAGAATATGCCCCACGCATCCTACTGCGTGTGTGTCGTACAAGGCGACTAATAGGGGGGATGGCGCTAGACTTGTTGACCAACAGCCATTACTATAGAATGAAGCCTTGTTATTGGTGCTGGCATGGTGTGACACTGCTGAGGCTGGTGGGGTGGAGATGATGCTACAAGGGACTCTACTAGTCCTACCTGGGTGCTGTTTTATCGCCACACCTGAGTCGGCCATAGTACTCCCATGGTGGGCAGCGCTGTGACAGGACTTCATTGTTTTAGTCAAAGTTGCCTAATGGCGGTACACTGAGTGTGGCCGTCGTGCTGCAGTAGAATAAAGGGACCTCTGCCAAGGAAGAAGTCCGAAATTGAGACATTTGTATGCATATGTATGCAAAGGCGAGCTTGTATTCAATGACCGGCTCGAGAATGTCAACTTTGGCAACGAGACACTGGAGATGGTGGACAAGTTTTGTTACTTGGGTGATACTATCTCTGCCGGTGGTGTAGCTGAGGTCGCCACTATAGCCAGAATAAGATGTGGCTGGGGAAAGTTTAGAGAACTTTTGCCACTACTCACCATGAGAAGACTCCCTCTCCCCTTGAAGGGAAAGGTATACACTTCATGCATTAGAAGCGCAATGACATATGCTTCAGAAATGTGGCCTGTCAAAGCGGATGATATCAAAAGAATGGAACGCAATGATGACTTGGATGGTTTGGACACGGGGAGAGGATGGATGTACTAATCTGGGTGAAAAGATTCAGGTCCTTGAATGTGGATGGAGCTGCAACTAGTGACGGACCAAGAACGACGTGGGATCAGACTTTGCAGTCTGATCTCAAATCAAAGAACCTGACAAGTGAGACAGCTCTTAGCAGAGCTGCCTGGAAC
This sequence comes from Paralithodes platypus, assembly GCA_032716605.1. Lineage (NCBI taxonomy): Eukaryota > Metazoa > Arthropoda > Malacostraca > Decapoda > Lithodidae > Paralithodes > Paralithodes platypus. The sequence goes on along the minus strand of CM064529.1, from coordinate 12,714,954 downwards.
ACCGCCATTAGGACATGAGACCAGAACCTCACTTTCTGTGGAGCACTCGGTCTTTAAATTTGTGTATGTATTTAGTACACATTTGAAATGGGTGACTGGGTGTCCAAATATTGTTAGAAACAACAAGAAGAAATTGTAATATTCTAACAACGATATAGTCACTTTATAGTGTTATAAAATTCGACGAAATTATCGGTATCCTACGTAGGTCATCATTATTTTTATGACCAATCAGATTATACTGTAGAAGCTGCACTTGTGCAGCACTACCCACATATCCATTATCCATGTCACATGTTTAAATCATCTTCAAATACTTTCTTGTGACCTGTGGAGGAAACCATTTTACTCGGATGCACATGCATTGACCATAATATTGTCTCTAAAGTCAGATCAAATAATATGTACAGTATGTTATTGTACAGTATGTTATTGTACAGTATGTTATTGTACAGTATGTTATTGTACAGTATGTTATTGTACAGTATGTTATTGTACAGTATGTTATTGTACAGTATGTTATTGTACAGTATGTTATTGTACAGTATGTTATTGTACAGTATGTTATTGTACAGTATGTTATTGTACAGTATGTTATTGTTATGTTTTAAGTTTCAAGCTGTACAGCAACCCATGCTTCTGTTAGGTGATGATATAGATAGTGAAAATGGTTGTTGACATTTGGAGTTCAGTTTCTCGTACCTTGATTGTTTGAACGGAATCATATACTATAAAGTAGATACTTAGTGAGCATGAATCCAAGGGTGTACAATGTATTTGAAAAACAATAAATTGCCACATATACAGTATATTATAAAATTTATATTTGTTATACTCAACAACTCACTCTCCGGGCTTCAAAAATATACATTTTGTTTTTGTTTCCATTATCCAACGTATTAAGTATTTTCCACTTGTCTTTCTCCTCAACCTCCTCCCTCATCCACTTAACCCCAACTCCATGCAATCTCGTCCATTCAGCCAGCACAGACGATCCACTCAACTCCAGGCCGAGTTGTAAATTTATCCTTTTATTTGTTCACCACTCACAGTTATCCACTCTCTTGACTCCTTTCACCTGTCATCCTAACAGTAAACACATGTTGATTAACTCACCCATATTCCACCATAATAGTGCATAAAGATTGCATACCAAACACATATATATATATATATATATATATATATATATATATATATATATATATATATATACTTCAGCCAGTCCAACAGCAGCAAGAGTCTTCCCCAAGGCCCTCCTGTTGTGTTTCATGGACTCGTTCTTATATAGGTATTATTTGTAACAATACATCAGCATAATGCATTTCCATCCCCCCTTGTGTGTAACTGTCATTACTATTTAGCACCCATAGCTTCTTGTTCTGCTCCACTCATTGGATTTTGAGACTTGTTAAGATGGGAAATTGTGACATAGCACAATCGAGCTTAGAATTTCCAAATCCAAAGTGTTAAGGTTAAAGCCTGCTGGGTACAGCTCACAGACGAATTATGATATCACGACATTGCATGATCAAACCTAGTAATGTTCAATCTAAAGTTTTAAAATTAATGCCTGCTGGGAACAGCTCACCCACAACCCAGACTTTCTTCGGAACCTGAACCTATTTTAATTTAGTATTTCACAATCACGAGAGTGCTCCCGGAAGAGCTAAATATAGTATACTTAATAAGATTTAGTGATAGTGTCTGCGATCGTCAGAGGTTCAGTATCTTAATATAACTTGATGGCACTCTATTGTATATTATTACTGTGTAGTTTACTTGTATTTTGTATGTTCATATTCTTATGTTAAAAAAGTATGTGTATATGTATGTAACCAACTGTTTGAATTACCCAGCCGAGCATACAATAGTACATAGACCCACGCCTTAAAATATTTGCATAACAATATATATATATATATATATATATATATATACATATATATATATATTGCCATGTCTAAAAAGCACCCATAACCCATTCTACGAGAGTAGCCAGATTGTAAGCAATACATAATAAGATACAAGGCTATATCAAGTTTCAGTCTGCCCATAGCATCTCCAACTTTCCTTCACCATTTATGAAATACTCCCCACTATTCCCTAACTTCCCTCATCATCTCCGAAGTTCCTTTCAAATTCCAAATTCCTCTGTAGCATATACTGTTCCCCAGGCTATGTTTTTAATTATCCATAGGAACCATACCATATCTCCACTATCTTCAACCTTTTCCCTTCACACACACAAACACACACGCACACAATCTCCAAACCACAATCAACGGAGGTGCTCCACCTGTGTTAGTTCCTCACGATGGACCATCGTGAGAAAGTAGTACCGGTAGTAGTACAATATTAAATAATACATAGACATTCAGACATGAAAGGGAAAACATGCTGGTGATCCTACACTACTTACCCAGTACTTGCAGAAGGATACGGTGTGACCAGGTGGGGGCGAGCCTGGAATGGACCCTGCACCGGTACACTGACTGGTCCTCTTCACCAACCCTGCGGATCACTAAAGTCGTTCCGTCTGATGCCAGCTCTCGGTGATCGGAGGATGCGAGGCTGTCGTTTCTTCTGCTTGGTGGGACTCTGCTTGTATTACTGATGTTCTTGTTACTTGTGGGTATTTTTGTGCTTGTGTGACGACTCTGGCTGTCCTTGCTGCTGCTGAGTATTCTACTTCTTCGGTTGTTGCTAAGGATACTACTTGTCATACCACTACTAATACTTCTAAGTCGTTCATTATCACTATAGTTTGCACTACCACTATTACTACTATTTAAACTATTGTCAGTTTTACTACTGATACTTTCATCGGCAAAACTATCCAAACTACTGCCATTACTACTATTATAGCTATTTTTAACTGCCGTACCATTGGTCATATTACTTCCGTTGTTAACACTGCCAGAAACAAAGCTTTGGTTACTACTGTTAATGGGAGTCATGGTCAGGTTGCTACCATATATTCCTTCTTCACTACCGGTACCGTTCGTGCTCCAACTACTATCACTGGTGTAGTCCTCGTTACTAATATTTCTACTTGAAGATATGTGATTCTTATTGCTTTCCCTCTTTCTTCTCTCCCCACTGATAAAACTAGTTATATCGTTGGTGTTGGTGGTAGTAATGGTTGCAGTGGCGGTGGTGGTGGTGGTGGAGATGGTAGGCACGGTGACTGGGGGCAGGGAATTGATGGTGGTGGTGGTGGTGTTGGTGTTGGTGGCGGACATTGAAGTGGACCCGCCCTCGGACTTATTCCTGGCGTCATAACTGTGCAAATAGCATAGACCATATATATATGATGATCAGGCAATGCAGCTTAAACTTTATACCCTAAACACTCATTTGATATAATTAACAATCAAGTTATCAGTTTGAATATTCCAAACCTTGTACACATTTATAGCAATTTAGTTAAACCCTACTGTACCATAGGGTACTACCATAAATGTACCCCCAGTACCAAGCAACGTGGCCAAAATGGCTTCAGAGGCAAGATATAACAAACTCCCACCTCAAAAGATGGAGGAATACTGCCTCTCCTAGCCTGTGGAAGCTTGCAGCCAATCTAAGAAGTGTTGCCAAGGTCTTAGAGCAGTGCTCAAACGTTGTGGTACCAGGCACTGCCTGATACTGGCAGTTACAAGGACTGCATATTACTGATGGCTTGCAGCCGTTGCTGGGACTGGGGAATGATTTATCTTCTGACGGCTCTCTACCGTCGTCGCTGGGATTGTACGTGTTAAGTAGTTTAGGTGACAAAAAAAAAAAAAGAATCAAGAAACGATGTTGACTGATGCTAATAATCTCACCTGAGAAAGGGTCTGGATGTGTGTCCACGGTACCAAAGTAGGATGGAGGGTTGGGGGTGTGGGTGGGTACAGTGCAGGCGGGCAGTGTCATCTCTCCCTACACTCACCACTACTACTGGATCTTTGGGACACGAACATGATTAATCATTAATGGGGATTTTTTGTTTATACATTTTGACTCTATATACTGTAGTACATTGTGAACACATGTTTTCTCATACTACCAATGTGGGGTTTTTTTTCTAAATCCGGTATCACACGAGAGCTTTTATAGTCAACATTCGATGATCAACATTTTTCTGGCAACATTTCTGGGATAGTTTGCACTGGTACTGGAAAGTAGACTGACGATAGATGAATTTAGGCAACAAATATGTTTTTATGTTTACCTCCTAAGCTGCCAGACCAGTGTTGAGGATAAATGTTTAATGAAAAAGTGCTCGTGTGATACCGGCTTAATTCTCATCAATACGGTAGTGGTGTTTGTTTGAGCCGTCTGTAACTGGATTGTCAGTGAATATATTATTACGTCGGCATATTATACGGTCATTGAGGTGTGCTTTGCTGGGTGTCTACCTGGTGAGACCGGAAACTCTCCAGGAGGTCTAGGGCCGGGTGAGTGCTGAAGGCCCATAGTGATCCTTGGTGTCTGGGTCTTCTCCTGGGGGACCTAGATGTGTGTTTATTTTGTATTTTGTTTTTTATGTTCTGTTGTGTTGTCCTTGTTCGGCATCTGTCTCAAGTCGGCCACCACCAGCTATGGGGTATGTGCATGTGTATGGTTTGCTAAACTATCTAAAGTATTTCTATACTTCAGAAAGATTAGGTGTTATCCCTTACTCTTCTGACATTTAACTACAATTTCCAAAAGATCAGGTGAGTGATATACACAAATAGTTTGCATTTTCTATGTCTATCTGGGTGGTAAATGTTCAAAGAAAACCAGTAAATAATGGATAACTAAAATAACATTTCACAAACAATATTAGTGTTAAGTTACGGCATTTTTTGTATACTTTCCACCCATTACATTTCCTAGGACTTTTGATGTGTTGTGGAAGGGTCTTTCCTGAATCAAGATCAATTGAAAACGTTTTTATTGCAATTTGTAGGAGGTTATTTAGCGTGATGCCTGTACTACAAGGAGCATATGCAAATTAATGTGAATGATTGCATGCTTATTTAAAACAAATTAATGCATCACAAAACGATGACAATAACTTCCCGAACGAAATTCACAGCGACACAAATAACCTTGCAATATCATAAGTAAACACTAATTTCCAAATTCGGTATTTACTATAAATATCTGGATAGAAACGCTTTCATTCTACTGGGGGCCATTTTGCTCACCTGTTTGCCATGCCAGGAGAGAGTGGTGGGCGGGGAGAGAGCCCTATCTGTTTTGGTAAGCTTGCCTTTCACTTAGTAGCACACTTTGTTAGAACTGACTCCGGACTGCCAAGTAGAGGCCACGTAGTCTGTGTATCTATGTAACTCTCTCTCTCACTCTTTCTCAGGTAACATCATTTACTCCCAATTTACTTGATCCATCGCTCTCTCGTACCAGAAATCCAATAAGACACCAAGTTCTCCCTGTGTAATCTCCTTTTCTCCAACTTTTGTGTCTGCCTCATTTACTTCTCGTGCCCTCGCCATTGTTTTTCACGCTTTTATTCTCTCATTATTCTAACATTCATCTGATCATTTCCCTCCATTAATTTGTTCGGTTTATGAAAGCTCGGATAGTAATTTAAGTGTGTTATTTGTTTCTTTTTGCACACACGCATACATTCACGGGTAGGCAAGTGGAAGCACATCCATAACAGCAAGCAATAGTCAATGTTGTTTTGTCTGAATGGATTACCGTAATTTGTATCAGATTAAAAGTGATCTGTCCTTAGAACACTAATTATTTTTGTCATGAATGTCAGAGATAGTTATGTTTGCTTTTCAGTATCTGAAGCTCAGATTTGCCTAGTTTTCGGCTATTGCCTTCCATGTCCTTGCGGCTTGCAGGTATCAATAGTTAAGGGGACAGTGGCTGTTTGTTTGGTCTATTAATTTATGTGTATTCATATAATTTGTAAGTGTCCTCCCTAGACCTCCATCAAGCTTAGAAAAACACGCCCTAGACCCCCTTTCAAGATAGATTTGTACATTTTTCGGTAGAAAAATGTCCCAGCCAAAGGCCGAATCCTCCTAAGATTACAGGCTCGCTAACGCTCGCCAGGGAAAAAATCGACACCTAAATGGCACGAATGGTCCTAAAATTGAAAAAGAAATAGGTTGAAAGGTCATAAAATCCCCAAACTAATGGAATCAACGTCTTAAAATCTCAAAACTAGTGGGGCTGAACATTAGGGAGAAGGGGGTCCAGAAAAACGGTCCGTCTCCCCTTAAGGTAGATTGATCATTCTAAACACGGTGAAGATGGCTTGGTAGTATGTAAAAGACTTCAAAGTTAACCCAACTCTCAAATGAATGTTCCTCCTTTGCCTAGTTTTCGGGTTCAGCCTCACGATCCCTTTTTGGTAACGGTTATTGATTATTCCGACGCATTACTGGTGAAGGACGCTCATACCAGTACAGCTTATGACATTACTTAGCTAGTTTGGTTTAAGCAGGCGTAGACTCTTATACTCTAGTGAAGGTATATTATATTAGAACAAATATGCATACGTGGATTATATGGTTTCATTAACATCGAATGCATAGCCTTATATAAAGGACAATACAGACAAAATAAATAGGATAAATTTGATGGCTGTGGCAATCTTATATTTTACTTTATTTTTGTGTTTATATTTTGCAAGCAGCCTAGAGTAAGGTCCATTAGGTCTGTTGTTGTTTTGTTTTTATTTTCTATGTGGATGAGGGAGGCAAAAGGCAGGACTGCCTGCGACGAATGCCTCCCCCAGAGTTGAAAGAGTGACAGGGCCAATATCAAGGAATGTTCGAGCCGAAATGTCTGGACACACGGAGTTTGAAACAATTTAAGTCATAGGATGAGGAAAAGATAGATTCAGGGAGAGAGTTCTAGAGCTCAGCTGTTGAATAGAAGACAAATTTGGAGTATCGTTTCACTCTAGAGTTGGAGAGTTGTACAGAGTAGGGGTGGGATTGTGTTGCAAGACGGTTACTAAGTAACCTACGTAAATGAGGTGAGCATTATTTCATCGCTTAAAGCCGTACTAGAGAACATGTTGTTGTCTTAGCGGATAGTCCGTATAACCAACAAGAACAAAAACACATAGCCAGTCAGTCAAGCGACTTTTGCTTGCATGCAGGACTAACGAAAGCTTCTATTGATTTTCCTTAGTCCCAAATGATGCATGAAAACAGTAGACAGAGACTTAGGAATGGTTACAATGGTGAAATATATCAGTAATCAATAATCAATATTAATACATAATACATAATCCATAATCAATAATCAAAATTTGAACAAATGTAAATAGACCGTAGCCGTGGCCGCTGATACTGCGTCGCCGCAATCAATCAGTTCTCAGTAGCATAAAAAAACACTCAGTTTTATTTTCCACCTCACACAATAACCACTTGCTGTACAGTGTTCTAGTCTTCCCCCATCGTAAGATAACACTGAGTACTGTATCTGGTATGTACAGTATATAACCTAGGTTAGGCCATTTATTTGCAGAGATAAGAGTATCTGTAAATGACAAAACTCGAGAATTTACACGGTTCTAGGCTAGCGGCGGCCATAACTGACCTGCTTATTTAAAAAAAATAAAAAATAAATTAACCACTTGGTCTAGAGACTTCTAGTTTTCACCCATAGCAAGATAACAACAAATACTGCCTCTGGATATATATATATATAACCAAGGTTAGGCCATATTTGTGGGTATTTATAAGTGTGCCAAAATTCCCGAGAATTCTCATATGCACCCGGATCCAGCACTTGCGGGAAGGTTTAAAAGGCCGTTCGGCGAGGGTTAATTTAACTTAAACAGAATAGGATGTTTCCTTGTCTGTACTTACCAACATGAATCTTAGGAACCTGTGCCGCCACTACTGCATCCAGAGTGACAACCGGGGCCACAGAGACCAGCATGGCCACACTCCACGCCCACAGCCTCGCCTCCACCCTCACCCACACCCCGCCCATGGAGAGCAGGTGGGATTGGTAGAGAACCCACCAGTGGCACACAAATTGGGGTAGAAGAGGACAACCAGAAAAACAAAGTGGCTTAAACTTAATGAAAGGTAAAATATGCAGAGCAGATGGGATAGGTAAAGATCCCAGCCGTGGCACAGGGTTAATTAAAAGGTACTAGAGGATGACACCAAGTAGATGAGGAGCGTAAGCTAATTGACTAATTAAGGAATAATAAAAGGATCGTAATAAAAAAAAAAAAAAAAAAAAAAAAAGGATATAATGGTATTAAACTAAAAGAGAATATAAAGACAAATATACGAAAGCATTAAAATATGATCGTAAGGCAAGTGTGGAAATATAGAAGATGAAGGCCAAAATTGATGCAGAGTACTAAGGTAAAGACAAAGAATATGATATATTCATATAGCAAGAAACAAAATATCGTAAGAAAAAAAAAGGAGAAAGTTAGAAATCAAATGCCGATACAAAATCAAATGTTAACATTATAGCCTATTAGTAGTGGTACATAGTAAGATATGAAACGATGTACACTAACAAAAACTATGCAAGTGAACAAGAAACCTATGTAAGTTGAAAAATTTCCAAATTATGAGACGGTTCTTCAATATGACAACAAAGAGCTTCTGTGACAAAACACAATTTGAACGATTAAACTAAACTAAACTTAAGATATAGAAAAGAATGAAACTACATTGAACTAAAGTATATTATGAAGAGAAATATGCCAAGAAGACATGATAACAGATGTTAAAGTAAAGGCTGGAATGACAGTAATCAAGCAAAGAAAAGCCAGACTAGAACACTAAAATTAAGAGATTAGATAAATTAAGTGAAAATAGAAATGTACAATAAAGTAGAATACAAAAATAATCTGATAATAAACAAGATAAAGGGAAAATAAAAACTAAAGCTGATACTTAAGCTAAATTCAAGACATATACAAAGATAGCACCAGCATTAAAGAGAGGACAAGAAAAGGGACAGGTTGGCTTGGGTTACTCTGGGCGAACATCATCCTGCTGTAGGGACCTGAAACAGAAAATGAATTGATTTAGACACTGTTATGGTCAATGGTGGAGATACATTATGCATTATTCACGAACAAACTCCCTCACTCTCTCTCTCTCTCTCACTCAAAGGCCTTTGAAATAACCAATGCTATTGTATGCGATTCACCATGTCGGTCCGTAGCTTGGTTAATTTGATGCATAAGAAGGCAAACATTGCCTGCAGTTGATCGGTTATGTTTTTTTTTTTTTTCTATGTGATTGAGGGAGGCAAAAGGCATAACTGCCTATAACGAGTGCCTCCCCCATAGTTGAAAGAGTGACAGGGCCAAAATCAAGGGACGTTCGAGCCATACTGTCTATCACTAATGAATTTACTAGTCCCTAGATGCTTAATTAGGTGATCATGTATTATTGTTTAAATTATTTTACCAAGGGTGGAAGATAATAGCTACTGATCTGTGTAGTGATGGATCTGAAGAGACTCAATTTTTAGGAAAAGGATTTATGTTTACTTCTTTCCAAGAGAGTTGGAAACATGAGGTATGGGTACACAGGTGGAATTTATTGCCAAACAGGAGCAAGCACTGAGGAGCATTTTTTAACCCAGGAGCTGAGAGTTTCTTTCGGGAAGGTTCTGTAAGGGAAGTGCGACCTTCCTTCGTGGACCAGAATGTTGAAAAGTGTACAAAAATCACGCCAACTTGCCTAGGCAGCTACAATTTTGATCAGGAATAGGCTTACATGGCAACTTTCTATACCAAACACCATAGTACACTAACACCTCACACATACACTCACACACACACACCTTTATTATTTGGAGATGATGGCAGGGCTCTGGGACAGTCCCTCAACCCCAGATATATCCTGTGTATCCCATATATTATATACATATACGATTGAGTGAGTAGTGTGGCCCTGCAGGCACTGATCGATAGCAAGTGGAGGGAGGGAAAAGAAATTCCACCCTCCCTCCCTCCCCTCTCTCATTCCTGACCCACTTATACCTGGCCTTATAGATTGACATGTTTTACTCTTCCCCTACACCTAATATGTGGGTCCTAATTCTTCAAATATGACTTGTGGTGCAATAGTATTGCGATATAAGGGAGATATACACAATATTATGTAATTACTCTCCTTCCTCTTCTCCCGCACGCACGCTTGACAAAAACAAGAGTGTGTGGGTGCCTATTATCGTCAACCGTGCAACTCCCGACCATGCCCACAGCATACCCATATAATCTGCGTGCAGTTTATAATATCAGTGACATGTGTAGGCATGATACCAACCCTCTGATGTACATTACATTATGATTTGCGCGGGTTGCCTTTTCGGCCATTAATTCGCACCACAGACAGATTGTTCAAAGTAAGATCTTGTAGCTGCCAGGTTAAGTACTATTGGTAAAATCTCATATGCTCCAGAAGCTATATTTACTGACAGATTCTACAAAATGGTTATAATATGTCTTTGTGAATCTTTAATGAGGGGATTTCAGGGAATTCACAATCCTTATTGCGGACAGCAGTAGAACAAGCGCGAGTAATTTTTTGTTTTTTTGCATTAGTCTGAGAGAAAGAAAATGGAATGTATGCCTCCATGCCCGATAGGATTACTTCGGCAATTCATTTAGCACTCTCCGAGGGTCCCCAGTCATGGAAGAAAAAATAATTCCATGGGAAATCAAAGAAATACTCTCAAAGTGCCTCCCAGTCGGCAACGCCGAAGTGCCACAAGCGCCGCCGGCTGGGAGGATCAGGTGGCCGTACTGAAGAGATAGGACAGGTGACAGATATCAGTTTATGGTTAGAGGAGCCCAAAGGAGAGAAAAAATCGACAGTATAAGGAAGAAGCGTTAGAAGTTAGAAAAAAGGGATACGGGTGGGTTGCTGAACCAACTGCTCTAGGTCATTTAGGATGAAAAAGACGTAGGCTTGTTCACCAGGTTGGTCAGTATAATGAGAGGAGAGCCATTGGCGGTAGTGAACGTTGAATTCTCCTAAGATTTCTAAGAAAGGATAAATGGATGGAATATGTTCCACTTTAGAGTTTAGATAGTCAAAGAATTTGGGAAAGTCGGTAGAGTTAGTGGAAAGGTAGACAGCACAAATATTTAGTATGAGAATGACAGGATAGTTTAAGCCGTAAAGTTGATAATTTAAAGCGAAATCGGGAACCTGAGAGCAAGTGAGCTGGTTGTGCATGTATGCACAACATCCGCCTTTGGCTTTGAAACTAGGATAGAGCAAGTATGAGGATACAAAAAAGGGGCTGCTGGCAGTTGCTTCAGACACCTGAGTTTCAGTGAGGAAAAGAAGATAATGTTTGTAGGAGAAGAGATGGTGTTCAACAGAGGAATAATAAGAGGAGAGACAGCGAATGTTGCAAAAGTCAATATTAACAGTAACAGGCCGAGTTCCAGAGAATTTTGAGGGGTCGTCAGGGGAAGGTCGGGCGGTTGTGGGGGCATCTATGGTCCCCCCCCCCTCCCCCCCCCCCCCCTGGGGACTCCGAGGCTGGGCTATTATTCATAATTTTCGTGGGTAATGTTATTGTAGAAGAAGGACGTGTGGAGTGCATGTTTAGTGTAGTGAATTAGATAGGAAGAGGAGGTGTTTGTGAGAGCTAGTTGGGTTACTCTCAGTGTAAGTGACTCACAAAGAAAATCAGTAAGAGAGGCCAAGCAAATGAAACAGGAGTTCAAGCGACTCTTTATCAAATGCCTATAGCATATAATTATATATATATATATATATATATATATATATATATGGCAGCAAAGAGAGAGAGAGAGAGAACGAGCTGTGTATTATTCCGACGAATTATGACCTACGATAGATATATTTAATATGAAAAATCAAGATAATACTTAATTTACATAAAAAGGTAATATTTTGACCCATATTCGATTGTCAGCTTTGCAGAGAGAGAGAGAGAGAGAGAGAGATTATATAAGTATAGTATAATTATGCGGTGAGCATGCCTCCCTACAACCCTATATACCTAACACACCCAGCTTGCCTGATGTGTAAGGTGAGATAGCTTCCCCCAGCTTCTTCATTAAGCGGTAGTGAGAGTCTAGCCAAGGGAAAAAGCTCGTTAAGCCTCCTTTCATTCATAAACCCTAAAACCAGTGAGTAATTGAATTGGGAACAATGGACTGGATAACAGGTCTAACCATACGTGTGCACAACAATACACCTGTATATACTGACTTACTTGTTTTCGTTCTTAACCATTGGACAGTAGAAACAGAATATGTTCATGATAATTCTAATGATCATGGTGGAAAACTGAGACGAATAATTAGCATGATTCTTTTGAGAGTGGGTATTAATTTAACAGCAAACTAAACAAGTAATGAAAACAAAACAATGTACTTCATATCTTTTCCAGTCGTTTTAGTTAAATGTTCATCTGTCTAACTTATTAGCACACGAATAATGGAGAGAGAGAGAGAGAGAGAGAGAGAGAGAGAGAGAGAGAGAGAGAGAGAGAGAGAGAGAGAGAGAGAAAGAGAGAGAGAGAGAGAGAGAGAAGGAACAGTTAGTATCTCTCAAACCTTGCCGTCCATTTCAGGGAGATACTACAGTCTACAGGTGAAACAGAGCTTGTATCGTGTAGTACTCTCGTTGCATATTGCGATCTACCTTTGTTTTCAATTGTACTACTGAAAAGATATTTACAACTTCAAAGGGAAGTTTGTTCCAGGGAATACAGATCTTGTATGTGAAAAAAATTTCACATACACTAGTGCTAATTCTCTTCGGATCCAACTTCAGCCATGTTTGCGTGTTGTCACATTCATATTGTAGGTAAACATATTGCTATAACCCACGTTATCAAACCGATTTAGTATCTTAAAAGCCTCAATGAGTTTATTTCGTTATAATGGTGCTTCCAATGAAAGGAGACCGAAAACTATTAGTCTATCTTAATCAGTACTATAAACTTTGCAACCCTACCTTACAGTAGACTCTTTGCAGTCGGTATATATATATATAATCACTGGCTAAGCATACTATCTTAGTCAAAATATTAGAACTGCATGATATTTTTTCCAAACTAAAGGAATACAATGGGTAACCAGTATCCAAAATAATGATATTCGTGTGTTTGGAATGTCAACTGGAATGATATAAACAAGAACTTGATTGCAACATTCCAAATAATTTTCCGAAAGTCGTATACCAAAACAAGTAAAATAGAAAATAAGCAAGTTTTATATTGGCCAATATGAGAGGTGTCAGGGGTGAAGGTGGGAAAAAACCGTGACGTGTCTGGGACTGACCAGGCAGGGCTTAAGACGACAACCTCCACCTCCACCTCCACCCGGGAACTCCACACACAAAATCCTCGACAAATACTCTCTCGGATTTTTCTTTTTCCCTGACAGTCCATCCAGGGGCAAAGGAATCTTCGTCGTGCGAAAGGCGAGGGCTACTGGGAAAGTGTTGTGCTTATAAGTAGATGCAGATATAGAGATATGGTAGGAAAATGTTGAAGTGTTAGGAAGCAACTCGAAGGAAAAACAAATTATTGCAAATAAGTACCAAGGAATTGCATATCCATTAATCGAGGTGATATATCGGAAGATATAGGGGGATTAACCAAATACAGACAAAGGTTTAGTGTCTTGCTACTGGTATTATAAACATATTTGTCCAAATCAAACGATGAAGGTTACTGCCTAAGGTAAGTGGATAACAAAAGGTACAACCAAATCCTAAACAAAATGTCCTTGGGTAGGGATTTACCAATCATTATATTCAGAGGAATATACATATATATATATATATATATATTGCTAGCAACCGTCAATTTGTAACATCAAATTCACAATGAATACATTGCTATATTTGTTGGTGATCTAATGTGATAAGTGCCGCTGTGCCAAGTATCAGTGTCTGTGTGTGGGGGAGGGGGGAGGGGTCTGTATAATTTTCCTTCACTGTGTAAAGGGTCAGTGTCTGGGGTGGGTCTGTGTCACCGGCCCTCACTGTACCAAGGGTCAGTGTCTGGGGTGGGTCTGTGTCACCGGCCCTCACTGTGCCAAGGGTCAGTGTCTGGGGAGGGTCTGTGTCACCGGCCCTCACTGTGCCAAGGGTCAGTGTCTGGGGAGGGTCTGTGTCACCGGCCCTCACTGTACCAAGGGTCAGTGTCTGGGGAGGGTCTGTATCATCGGCCCTCATTGTGCCAAGGGTCAGTGTCTTGGGGGGGGGGGGTCTGTGTCACAGGCCCCCACTGTACCAAGGGTCAGTGTCTGGGGAGGGTCTGTGTCACCGGCCCCCACTGTGCCAAGGGTCAGTGTCTGGGGAGGGTCTGTGTCACCGGCCCCCACTCTACCAAGGATCAGTGTCTGGGGAGGGTCTGTGTCACCGGCCCTCACTGTGCCAAGGGTCAGTGTCTGGGGAGGGTCTGTGTCACCGGCCCTCACTGTGCCAAGGGTCAGTGTCTGGGGAGGGTCTGTGTCACCGGCCCTCACTGTGCCAAGGGTCAGTGTCTGGGGAGGGTCTGTGTCACCGGCCCTCACTGTACCAAGGGTCAGTGTCTGGGGAGGGTCTGTGTCACCGGCCCTCACTGTACCAAGGGTCAGTGTCTGGGGAGGGTCTGTGTCACCGGCCCTCACTGTACCAAGGGTCAGTGTCTGGGGAGGGTCTGTATCACCGGCCCTCACTGTGCCAAGGGTCAGTGTCTGGGGAGGGTCTGTGTCACCGGCCCTCACTGTGCCAAGGGTCAGTGTCTGGGGAGGGTCTGTGTCACCGGCCCCCACTGTACCAAGGGTCAGTGTCTGGGGAGGGTCTGTGTCACCGGCCCTCACTGTGCCAAGGGTCAGTGTCTGGGGAGGGTCTGTGTCACCGGCCCTCACTGTACCAAGGGTCAGTGTCTGGGGAGGGTCTGTATCACCGGCCCCCACTGTACCAAGGGTCAGTGTCTGGGGAGGGTCTGTGTCACCGGCCCTCACTGTACCAAGGGTCAGTGTCTGGGGAGGGTCTGTATTACCGGCCCTCACTGTACCAAGGGTCAGTGTCTGGGGAGGGTCTGTATCATCGGCCCTCACTGTACCAAGGGTCAGTGTCTGGGGAGGGTCTGTATCACCGGCCCCCACTGTGCCAAGGGTCAGTGTCTGGGGAGGGTCTGTATCACCGGCACCCACTGTGCCAAGGGTCAGTGTCTGGGGAGGGTCTGTATCACCGGCACCCACTGTGCCAAGGGTCAGTGTCTGGGGAGGGTCTGTATCACCGGCCCTCACTGTACCAAGGGTCAGTGTCTGGGGGGGGTCTGTATCACCGGCCCCCACTGTGCCAAGGGTCAGTGTCTGGGGAGGGTCTGTATCACCGGCCCTCACTGTACCAAGGGTCAGTGTCTGGGGAGGGTCTGTATCACCGGCACCCACTTTGCCAAGGGTCAGTGTCTGGGGAGGGTCTGTGTCGCCGACCCCCTCCCGCTTCCCTTCTCACACACACACCTTCCAAGATTCTTCCACGTCGTCTCCCTCGGAAAGTTTCAATTCCCAGACATGTTCTTGGCATTTTCTCTTCTATTATTTTTCTTCACCAAACTATTTTACACAGGCGGAGCATATTCTCTCAGTTCTAAAGGAAATGTGTTGTGATTTAATGACGCACAGACAAAAATACACAATGCAAAGAAATACGTATGGTACTATACTAAACTATCAAAATATAAATAAGAACATTGAAATACCTCTGCTATATTAATGACACATAAGTTGTAAGGCATAACAAGATAAATTAGAGGCAATTAGAGTTGAAATATGTCTATGAAAAATAACCCAACCACTACACACATTTTCAAACGAGGGGAATTAATAGTATTCCCAAAAGTTAACTAAGCTATAAAGCGTTGACATGCATTCATGTTTTATATTCCAGCTAGCAAAGCCGCTAATAATTTTTCTAGTTTACCGATATTCATTCCAAAAGTGTCATGGAATTCGATGTGTAATTTGAATGGAACCCAAATGGAGGCAAATTGTGTCACCCTTTTTTAAACAGTTATGAAATATACTGTATGTGGAAGAATACGTGAAACATAATTTTTTTTTTTTAAATATGCATTTATATGTATGATATTCGTGCGAGGCGTTATTAACAATGATTGCATTAATTTAAAGTCAAATACAATATAATATAATTTTATATTTATGTGAATCTCTCTCTCTCTCTCTCTCTCTATATATATATATATATATATATATATATATATATATAAATATATATATATATATATATATATATATATATATATATATATATATATATATATATATATATATAGGGGAGGTGTGGTGGAGTGGTCTTGCCACTGGCCTGGTAATCCAAAGGTCCCGGGTTCAAATCCCCATGTATCAATGGGAAGATATTATTGGGATGGAATTTGTGCTGTACCTAGTATCAGTGCATTACCACAAGCCCACCGAAACGTCAATAAAATACCCTCATTGTTCCCTGATTAAATAGCACTGTATGAATATTTCCATATTCAAAATATGCTATAGGGGTGCAATGCCTGGTGAGTTATCTGCTCAACAGGTGGCGTTGTGTGTGTGTAAGTGTGAGAGTCCGAGTGTAGGGGATGAGACAGTGAAGCACGGAAACGAGGTGGCTTCAGAGAGGGGGTCATTTCGGGCCATGAGTGAGCACCGTGCCTCATGTGAAGGCAAGATGGCAGGTGCTCGTTGTACTCTACGTGCTTCACATGTCTCACTCCTTAGACTGGAACAAGACCTCACGGGGCTTCGCTGTTCATTGTAAAGCGGTGAATGTTAAGGCTCTCAGCCTATGCCCGAGAGGAAGTAAGTTGGAATATAAAAAAAAAAAAAAAAAAAAAAAAAATATATATATATATATACCGGTATATATATATATATATATATATATATATATATATATATATATATATATATATATATATTCTTTTTTAAACAAACCAGGTTAAAAGAAATAGAAGTTTCAGCATTCAGGATTTTATTGTTACAGCTTTCAATAGTTCAAACAATTTTCCTCTTGGGTTCAGAGATGAGGTACAAAAGGTTAGCAAAATTCATGGTGGATCCAACGTTTCACAAGTAAACATCTTACATCTTCAGGGAATGGAGAGGTAATGGTTAGAATAGGGACAATGCATCTTATTTATACAAAATTCGAGGATCAAGTAGAGGGAGGTGGGCGGAGCTACTGGGTGTGTGGTGGCTGTTCATTGGTGGAAGGTAGTCTATTCGCGAGACGGGCACTAAATATATATATACATATATACTGTATATATATATAATATATATACTCATATATGTATATATATATATATATATATATATATATATATATATACCCGGTATATATATATATATATATATATATATATATATAAATATATATATACACTATATATATGTATAATATATATATAAAGAGAGAGAGAGAGCGAGAGAGATTCACATAATTATATAATATATTGTATTTGACTTTAAATTAATGCAATCATTGTTATACCTCGTACGAATATCATACATATTAATGCATATTTAAAATAAATATATGTTTCACGTACACTTCCACATACAGTATATTTCAATATACAGGTACTTACGGGTATTTGACTGGGTAGGAAGAACACAAACATCATACAAGAAATGGGGTTTATGTATACCGACAGAGAATAGACCATCAATTCAGCGTTACAATACAGTATGCAATCATAATATACAAGAGTACATATTATACAACAATATCTCGGCCACTCAGTAGCTCCAGACAAATCCCGTTAGGCGCTAATATTCCCATGGGGAACCTTGCATCGGTTGTATTCTAGGGGTAGTGTGGTAAGGGAAGGGGTCAGAGCGGGAACTTTGGGTGGGGGAGGTACGGCGTTGGGGTAGAGAGCATGTGGGACAATAAGATTAACAAGACGGGTAACCTTGGGGATAATGGGATCACGGCTTCCTCGTCGGTCAGGATCAAAGGTGGCGGTGGGGAACAAATGGGTAATGGGGTGGCGGTCTGAGTTGGACTGCTACAGTAGATATCTGCTTTGACTTCTGCAACAAAGGGTCTAAGTCATGGTGGTTAGATTTCTGCTAAGGGCAGTGATCTGATTCTTGGCGACTTCTTTTTGGGGCTGTCGTCTAAGTCATAATAACTAAACTTTAGCTACTACAGGTACGGTGGCTACTTTAGGAACAAGACTTCAGGAACTGCAGCTTCAGGTACACTGGCCAGAGCTGTGGTCTGAGTAGTGGCAATTGATTTCTGCTAGGGGCGGTGATCTAGGTTGTGGCGACCAGTCGTTAGCTATATCAGGAAACAAAACTACAGGAACACTGCAGATTCATGAACAAGACTCTCAGGAATGATGACTGTTTCTACAGTGACACAGCTATTTCAGGAACGATGATTGCTGTTAAAGGAACACAGCGGCTTCAGGAACGATAACACAGCTACTTCAAGAACAGGACTCTTCATGAACGATGACACGGATGCTTCAGGAACTAGACTTCAGATTTCGGTCTCTTGCCCGGTAACGTGAGAACCCTCTCACCAAGCTTGAAGAATTCTGGGCAGTTCCTCCTTCCACTGTCTGCTAAGTTCGTCAAAATAGTCATCAGGTTTGTCAGGCGAGATTTTCATCCTCAGTTGTCTGAATTCAGAACACTCTAGTTGTTCCACTTACATTGACAAGGACTAGTGGGAATGTCTATATCTTATTCAGAGGTGCTAAGGTTGTCAGTCCTGGGTCTATCATTTCCTCTTTGAGAAAGGTACCTTTGGTTGCCTTTGCTGTTTGTTGAGGTGGGAGGTTGGCTCTGAAAGTGAGGGTGGGGGATGGAGTGGGAGAGAGGCCTAAGCTCATAACCTTTGTGCTGCTGGTATAAAATCCGGGCCATATAAGGCCCAGGCCCGGATCGAGAGGATATTCCGGCATGGTGTGGCTGACCAATCACATCCCAGGACTTGGGCTATCGTTTCCCTTCTGATCCTGAACCCTGGTGATGGTCAGCAGCTATGGGTTGTCCTGAATCTTGGGATCCCACTGGCTGAGTCTGGTGAGGGTCTATGAAGTGATACTGTCTGTACAGGCCTGTCGTTGGGTCAAGCCCCGACGCCTTCATCTCCTACTAAAATTCACTTCCTCACCCCCTACTACTTCCTCTGTACCAACTCTAGTATTCGAAGCATAAGAGTGATCAAAATTATTACTTGCTTCACCTTTCCTATATACTTCCATACTTCCAGGCCTGTCGGGAGTCGTCACTTAATCCGCTTCCTCTCGCATGGTTGGGGCATTTGGTGCATTCACCTACAGCTGTATGAGGGGTACGGGTGTTGGGGAAGTCTTTTGGTGTTCGTCCTCTTTCATGTAATGCAGCACCGTCTCCTTTACTGGGAAATTTGGGGGGACGTTGATGGTCGATTTGATGTTAGGTTTTACCTGCAGTGTCCTCTATGGTGCCTGTTGCATCAATTACAAATAATGTTACGCAAAAATAACGTTCAGACAATATCTATTTATCTATCTATCTATCTATTTACTATCTATCTATCTATCTATCTATATATCTATCTATCTATATATATATATATATATATATATATATATATATATATATAATATATATATATATAAACAGGGTGTTTCAGTTAACGTTTCCATAAATCACAGGACGTATTTGTTAGGTAATAATAAAACTTGCGATTTAGCGATTCCGAAACACTTTTATAACCTAGTTATAAGCCTTTCTGCCCTGTGCTAGCTTTGAAATAGTCGTGTTTACCTCTTTGACTGCATTTTATTGTATCCATCGATAACTTTCGATGTGTAATATCTCCGTAAATATAAATACTCAACCCTAACGTCAGGAAATAAAAGAGTCGTATTACTGCCCGACGAATACGTCCTGTCATTTATGAAAACGTTAACTGAAACAAGCTGTATATATATATATATATACCGTATATATATATATATATATATATATACTATATATATATATATATATATATATATATATATATACCGTATATATAGCGAACTTCAGCTCATTATTATCACGCCTCCTCAATCAATTGACGATATCTGGAATAGAAGGCGTTCCTATATACTAGAAAATGTCTCTTCCCCGCCCGGGTCTCGAACCTGGGACCTTCTGGTTGTGAGCCAGACTTGCTATCCGTTACACCACGAGCTGTGTGTGTGTGTGTGTGTGTGTGATCAGGTAATTCACGAAATCCCTAGTGGATTTATGAAATATAACATTTCAATTCGAAATATTTCCGATACCATGTTCTTTATTTAGGTAGATTTATAGTCGAAATATTAGGTTAGGTATAATTTCACCAAACTACAGTAAATATTTCTGATCTTAATAATATATGAAATTACATTTAAACCGATTTCATCATTTTAGTCCACGACTAATGAAGTTAATATTCCATTGATCATACATTGATTTAGCTTGGCGATATATAACGTAAGCAAATATTTACAGTACTTAATAATAGATAATGCAACTTAGCATCTTAAGATATAAGCACATTTCTGATATTACTTCACGAATTCATTAGGGAGTTCGTGGAATATCTGATTATACAGATTATCTGTAACATAAAAATGATAAACTGCAAACACAAATTTGAAGTGTAATACAAAGATTCCACAGCAGGATATACGCATAAGAATAGTATCTCGATATTATGTAGCTAAATACAATATTATAATATAATTAAATACAAAACTAAACAAGAAGGAAAACTGGGGAAGGTGCCAGAGTATAAACATACATACATACATACCGGTATGTAGACCTTCTCTCTCTTACTCTTTCACACAAACACAGTCCTATGTCCTGTGGTCAATACTGTCTGAGCCTCAACCATTTCTCTCTCTCTCTCTCTCTCTCTCTCTCTCTCTCTCTATATATATATATATATATATATATATATACATATATAGTTATATACCGGTACTGTAGATATATATATATATATATATATATATATATATATATATAATTATATAATTATATATATATATACATACTGTATATATACAGTATATACTGTAGTATATTACTGCCAATACTGACCATGCAGAATTTCGAAATTCTCTAATGACACAAAAATTGCAATCAAAGTAAACTCGCCATCGCACATACAAGAGATTCAGAATGAGCTAGACAAGCTATCTAACTGGGCTCAGACATGAAAGATGAATTTTAATATAGATTAATGCAAAGTGCTCCACATCGGTAGTAAAATTGAAAGCGCAAACTTCGGCATCTCATATAATAATAATAATAATAATAATAAGTAATTTAAAACCTGCCCAACAAGTCGCTGAAGTTGTTAAAAACGCAAATAAAATCATTAGCTTGATTGAGAGATCTTTTTAATATAAATCCGAAAACGTTATACACACTGTATAAGTTGGATATTATTCCTCTTGTTTATTTCACTATTTGCATTGGTTATTTGACCTGTGTGAGAAGTGGCCATGCTCACCCCTGACCTAATACTGACTCGAGCACTCTCCTTTAACAGACCCTCTGCTCTTACATCTTCTTCCCTTGTTTTTTTTTATAGATCGTCTGGCAATGCAATAAGGCTTCCTACTATTTTAATGCTGCACCGTACAATTGTAGTTTGGTGAGTGTCATCGATTAACTTTCCTTTGTGTGCTTCACCTTAGTAGGGAATTGGCAAAGTTTGTTCTTCCCTCTCACTAAAACATTACGTTATCCATAATGCAGTTGGGTCTAAGTACATGATTAGGTTATATATATTTACCTGGGGTTCTCAACCTGATCATGTATCAAATTGGCAATAACAAGACGCCTAGTTTATAGCCTATATATCTAAGTTACCTCAAACAAAAATTTGACGAAACGTGCAGACACAAATTTTTTGAGAATTCTTCGTTCTGCTGTACACTGAAAAATGCTCGCACGCGCGCACGCGCGCACATAGAACATTGAAATTGGTATCGAGTTCGAGGTTTACCATGTACGTATACATAGTAAAAGGCCAGAACTGTAGCTCTTATAGAAGCTGAGAAGAGAAGGTGCCCTGAAGTGTCCCCTTAATATTCAGAATTCGAAAATGGATATTAATCGTATTCGTGTACTCAACCTTTAACTGTGTTCGTGGTGTAATAGATTAGATGTTTATGTTCTGGGTGTGGTGTCCGAGTTTGAATCCCGGGAGGATCATAATTATGCTTTCATTAGTTTATTCTAGTGCATTGGGGTTTGTAGTGGAGGATTAATGTTCAGTGATCAAATTAATTATGTGTAATTTGTCTAACCCAAAATGTATTGATACAATTACCGTATTTGTTTCAATTAGTTATTTGTGTATTTGTGTGTTTATAAAATGTAACTGAAAAAGCCTTCAACATTTTATTTTTTCAAAAGATAAAAATACACACGCAGACACACACTGAAAGATTTATATATATACAGTATATATATATATAAATATATATATATATATATATATATATATATATATATATATATATACGCTATATATATATTTTATATATATATATATATATATATATATATATATATATATATATATATATTATATATTACCACTCTTGCTAAAACGGCTTTTTTCTCTGTACAGAGGCATGCACAGTTCGGCCATGTATTTAGTATTGTTCGCATGTGTGGGGAGGATCCTCTCAAATAGCACTTCTAAACAAAGTAGAATGGAAAGCCTTTCGTCTCATTAACTCACGTCCACTCACCAATCCTCTGCAATCTCTCTCTCACTCTTCGCCGCAATGTTGCATCTCTCTCGCTATTCTATCGCTACTACAATAATCAGTGCTCCTCAGAGCTCTCCCAGTGTATACCACCTCCTCTATGTAGGGTACGTGGTCCCGTCTTGCAACACAATTCCACCCCTACTCTCTGAAACTCTCCAACCCAAGAGTGAAACGTTACTCTCAGTCTTTCTTCTACTCAACAGCTGAGCTCTGGAACTCTCTCCCAAAATCAGTCTTTCCCTCTTCCTATGACTTCAATTGCTTCAAACTCCGCGTGTCCAGGGATTTTGGCTCGAATGTCCTTTGATTTTGGCCCTGTCACTTACCTTTACCTTTAGATACCTTTAGATGTGTTCGCCGCTCTTCTAGCGGCACCAAGGAGCGCAACGCCCCTCGTTATGGGTGGTGATTTGGTGCAGTAGACTGTTTGAAGCGACAGCTCGCTCCCTTGCGAGGATGGGCTCGTCTGGCACTTTTTGCAGTTCGACATCTAGGGCTCTCTTGAAGTTGTCTAACGAGATGTCCCTCATGTCTCTTACTCGCCGTGGGAGTTTGTTGAAGAGACGTGGGCCTCTGTGTGATAACCAGCCCTCTCGCAGAGAGCTCATAGCACCCCTGTTATTCATCCGGGGGATGCACTCGCTGTAGGCAGTTCTGCCTTTTGTCTCCCTCACTCACATAGAAGACAAAATATATATATATAATATATAATAGAGGCAACCCAAATAAGACATAACATGATCATCATGCCAATATAGAGGAACCACGAATAAAATAGCTTACATTAAAAATTAGTCGCAAATAAATGAAGTTAATGAATAATTACCAGGTTAATCACCGACGCCTCTCTCGGTGTAGAAGGAAGACTATGAAGCAACACTTGTGGTTTACTTTCAATTGATCCTTCGTTTAATTTATTCTGAAAAATAAAATAAAAAATAGTATATATATATATATATGCAAGGGTAAGTAAAAGAATTTACCGTTAGAAAAGCAAATATTTATAACCTTTGATGATACGTACTTGCAAATGTCACTTGGCACTCACGACGTATCCCTTTACATTCTACTGGTCATCATGCACAGTTGTATATATTATATTTGTTCACCAACCAACTTCACTTCTAACCTTAATTAATGAAATCAACAAATACATGTGGCACTCCAAGGACTCGAACCTAGGACATTCACACCGAAATTCAGCGCACTTATGCATTACACTATCAAGACAGTTTATACAGTTTATATAGTAAGTTTATACTCTCACATTGGTTTACGGTTTAGAAAATAACAAATGTTTTTCTTATAATATTTTGAACTAGTTGGTGTATTTTAAATTAGCTGATATCAGGATACGGTTCAAAATCATGTCAGTAATTACATTGCTCACAATTCTACACCTGAAATTGCTTTATCATGAATGTTTGCACTAAATTATCACCTAACAGTGTCTAATAAGCCCAAACCACAATAAATATATATTTATTTATCTAAAGAGATGAAAATAAAATAATTCAGTCTAGCCCAGCTACTAGACAAGATAATACAGAAGAGATAAGAAAAGGAGTTGAAGAGTACATACTATACCGAAGTTTAGTAGTGAAGGCATACCGAGATCAAGAAGATACGAAAAATAGGCATTGCTAACCAAAACATCTTTCTTTAAAAGGGAATGTGTACAGCTAACCTATCCTAAATGTACAGAATACTGTAAATGATGATTTATGCATGAGAGTAGAATGTACCATACCATATCCTACAGTGTGACGAAGAAAGTAAACAGAATGATGCTGATATTGATAAGTAAATAGTACAAATAATGGTAGACAGGAGGAGATAGGATATATTTGTATACGGTGCTAATCTGCGCTTAGAGAATTACCATTTAACCTGGCACGCGAGGGTGACTGAAAAATTCCCGGTTACTACATAATTATTTACTTCTCCAGATAGACAATAAATCAATATAACATTAATCACGTTAGCATTGGATCATATATAATTAAGCCCTTCAGGTAGAACGTCTCTAGCCTGATGATCCTATAATTATGTAGTTGATAATAAAGTCCGGAGGGCCACCAGCATATGGCACTGGAAGGTTGCCCGTCACTATCATTGTTAACTTTAGACGACCCTCTTCCCGCCCCATTTATGTTTACCTTTATGTTGCAGGAGCCGCAGAGGGCCACTCTCGGGGGTATAATGTGGCGGGGGATTATTGATTAGGAAAAGGATCAGGGAAAGGATTAGGATTAAAGAGATAATGACTGGTGATCCTAGTTCTACAAGAATGAAGAGTGGGAATATTAACTATTGGAAATGAGAGATGATTCCACTGTTGGATGCTGCGGGTAAATAATGAGTGTCTAAATATGTCCGTGCTTGCCTGATCTATTTATCTATCTATTGCTTGCCTGATAGGTGTGGTAATTTAGGTTGTGGCTGCGTCACATAAAATGTATACTTGTAGGGTGTAAATACAAATATTTGTCTATGTCTACCAAGTGTTTTGTGATTATTTTTACAACATTATTTTGTTGTTTGTGTATTTGTGTTCATGTTACAATTGGCTATAGTCTAGTGTCTTGTTTGACCAAAGTGACAGATTTAGTGTGTCTGTTATCACGTCTGATCTATATTGCAGCTTTTTTTGTATGGCCTCTAATGTATTGATATTATTGTGTTTGTGTGTCTTCCAGACGGTGTCGTAGTATTCTAAATGTGACCAAACAAGTGTTTTAAATGCAAGAATTTTGATGTTTGCGTTAGCCTACACTTTGCAAGATTCCTGCGCAATATGCCCAAGGATTTGTTAGCCTTTGCTCTGATTCTGCTAATGTACGTGGTCCACCTCATGTTCGCTGAGGTGTGGACCCCCAAGTATATGTGGGAGATAAGAGTGTCTAGAAAAGTGCCATGAAATTTGTAGGAAAATGGAATGGTTTTGTTCGGACGGGTGAAGGGGATATCGTGATATTTGTCATCTGCCACTTGGCATGTCACTCTTCAAGGGCAGGTAAGTCGCATTGCAGTCGAAGGCAATCATGCTAATTAGTTATTGGTCGATAACTAATCTATCATCTGCGAAAAAGATAGCAGTAGAATCAAGCGATAGTGGGAGATAGATGGTGCCTTATGGGACCTGACAACAAGAAACAACCCTAACATAGACCCAGGATCACATTCAATCTATTAGACTTATTCCTTAAGAACAACACGTTCTTTATTACACCAACATGGGATATACTGGGGCTCAATGACTATGACAATATACATGTAATTGCAAATATGAAACCAGACATACAGGAACAATTAACGCACCTATACCTCCACTGACTATACACACCACTTGAATCGAGAAACTTTTATCTGAGGTAGACGTTGACACACCGACTGGACCAGACAATTATACCCTGCAGGGTACTCAGGGCATATGCTGCCATTCTTTCCCTTGCCCTGTAGGTTATATTCCTACAGACCATTGACACCAGAGAACTTCCCCATGACTAGTTATTGGCAAATGAGACACCAATTTTCAAATTCGGGGACAGAACCCTCCCTGTTAACTATAGATCCGTTTTGATTACCTCAGTTCCCAACAACATTTTGGAACACATCATCCACCAACATATATTGGACCATCTAGATAAGCACAATATATTTTAGATAAAGATTCGTCAAGAAACTGTAGGTATTCTATGTTTAGAGTTAGGGGGCCGGTAAAGTGATCCTATATAAAGTATCTTGCAGCCCAGTGTCTGTGTTTTAATCCATAAAATGTTTACATCCGCATACAATGTTATGACTAGTCGTGGCTTCGCCATATTAGTTTGGTGATTTGAAGAGGTCTTGCTCAATTCATTTTGCGATTATATGACGCTTTGTTGAAGTTTCTGGGCGAATGATACGAAGCCTGCGTTTTAGGTGAAACCATCCTTCGGCCCGGATATTTTCTACCTAAAAATAAGTTCACATTTACCTTGAGAGGGTTGGGGACAGTATATATTTTTAGCTGTAAGGGGGTATGAGGATTTATATATATATATATATATATATATATATATATATATATATATATATATATATATATATATATATATATTTATTTATTTGTTTAGTCAGTGGGTCAAACGACACTTTAATATGTTTAACACATGGCAAACATCAAATCAAATAAACCTAACTGTGAGAAACCACCGCACGGAATCAGCCTAGCTAGTGTTCAAAGGAGTACAAAGGAAATCAAGCAACAATAGGTCTCGTGACCCTTCTAGGCTGGTTGCCCTCCAAAACACTGAGGATCAATTGTCCAAACAGTGGTTTAGAGTGGGTAAGGGAACATTGGAAAGGGAACCACTGCCCTGGAACTAATGTCCGTGGTAGGATTAACCTAGAAGCTGGCCTCCAAGCCCCCAACCATCGGCGAGGCTTTTTTGGAAAGGTAAAGGCCATCCTAAATATAACAGGCGGCCCTGTTTCCGACCCTAACTCCAGACGGTCATTAACTCGAGTGGTGTCGTTATGGTAATTAGACCGGAAATATTAAAGGGCCCGGTCATTACCCTCCCCGGCCTGGTTAATCGTCTACTTAGTGTCGGGTTCATTCCTTCACAACCTTTATTTACCCTTTTTCCTTCCCCTCCGCCCAACAGTTTCTGTTTTTACCTCCTTTCTTCCCCCGCGTACGTGTGTGTGTGAGTCTGTGTGTGTGTAATAATAATAATAATAATCGGTAAATTTCGTGTGTGTTTATGTGTGTGTGTGTGTGTGTGTGTGTGTTGCAGTGACTCCAGGTTGGCGGATGAACAACAAGCAAAGAGGATGGAACATCAAGGGAAAAACAATAGACGAAAAGAAGGAGAACGAAAGAAGACAAACAAACAACAACAACAACAACAACAACAACAACAACAACAACAATAATATCTTCCCAACCTTTTCCTATCCCCACTGCAGACCATGTTCCGTTTGTTCCCACTCTTTTCCTACATGTGTGCTCCATGAAACTATGGGCTGGTCGTTTACGGGAAGGCAAAGGGGGTTGAGAAAGATATGAACAAGCAAAATAAAAATAATAATAATAATAATAATAAAAAATGTAATCATAATAATAATAATACAAATAATAATACACAAACTAATTATTATAATAAAATAAATAATAATAATATTAGTAATACTAATAATAATAATAATAATAATAATAATACAAATAATAATAATAATGATAATAATAAACGTAGCAATAATAATAAGAGATAAGAGGGACCAATGGTGCAAGATGAAGAACGGATAAGTGGTGGAAGAAAAGGTGGCAGCAAATTGATAATACATTTAAAAGCGGAGGGTGAGTTGTCGAGAAGGGAGAAGAAAATGAAATGATAATAACAATTAGGGAAAGACGAAAGTTATGTAGATTGTGTTATACGAAAATGAAGACGTATATATCAAGGGAGGGAAATTATGTAAACTCAATCGAAAAGGAAAATACAGAAGGGAGAACAGACATTGTTTTTAATGCGAATGGATTGAAAATTTAATTGACTAATACGGGAATTAAATGAGAGTTACATATACATTCCTTATTAGGTATAGTATACTTGCTGTGAGTAGGCGAGAAATCATGACCTCTATCCTCTGTAACTCAAAAAGGGCTAGAGCAAATTGGCTGTAAATTTTCACATCTATTCCTTGACTGACTCCTCTCAAATGGTAGACATATTAGCTCGATTATTCTAGTCGGTTCTGAGTTACAGAGGTTAGAGGTCAGGATTTCTCACCTACTTACAGCGAATAGACTATAGTACGGTCTTAAGCTTAGTATAATTAGCTACTGAATTGAAAACAGTCCAGTAAAGCAGAAGGCTTTAACCCCACCCATTATTCTGCCCGACTTCTGAGGCGGCATGAAAATAGTGTTGCTTAAACATAGAACAGAAGTACGAAGACTTACATTATTATTCTTATTAATATTTTGTTTTTGTATTTCAATTGTACTCCAGATTTCTCCAGATATGAGTCTAGTCTTCTTCTGAAAACGTGACTTGAGTTATCTTCCACCATTGATGAAGGAAAGTTTGATATCAGTTAGGCATACTTTCTTCGTTTTTAGTTTCATTCCATTTCCACGAGCCTTGGACATAATTACGATTGTGGATAGTGCATTTTATTTACTTTATCAAAACCTTTCAATATCTTGATAGTACCTTAAAAAAGATTAGACAAAATATGTATGCGAATAGCGAACATTCAAGACATAACACAATTGACATCAATAATTATATTGCTATCACTCACATTTATTTTAGATATCATCTCTCTGTTACAGTTTAATCATGATATTACTCTTCCTTAGCGAGATTATCATAAATTAACAGGAGGGTAATACAGGGTACAGAAGGTGCAATAGGAGTGTGGGTTTAGGAGGGTAAGAGGGTGTGTGGAGCAGATGTTTGCAGTAAGACAGCTATGCGAGAAGTATTTAGAGAAAAGTAAGGAAGCATTTTGGGCATTTATGGATTTGGAAAAGGCTTATGATCGTGTGGATAGAGATGCAATATGGAAGGAGCTAAGGATTTACGAAATTGAAGGAAATTTGTTAAGAGCAGTCAAGAGTTTTTATGAATGGAGCATAGCGTGTTTAGAGTAGGGATTAAGTTACTGAATCATTTGAGGCAACTATAGATCTGCGACAGGGTTGTGTAATGTTACCGTGATTGTTTAATGTATTATATGGATGGTGTGTTGATGGAGGTAATAATTAGATATATTGGTAGAGGATTGGGTTTAGTAGGAAAGAATGGTGTTGATTGGGGGTTGAATCAGTTGCAGTTTTCTGATGACACAGAACTGGTGAGGGATTCTCAGGAAAAGCTGCTGCGAGTAGTAAAACAGAGTTTGGTGTGGTATGTGGGAGGAGGAAGCTGAGGGTGAATGTCAATAAAAGTAAAGTGAGGTGTGTAATAGAGATGCTCGTTGGGTAAATCTAAATGTACGACTGGATGGGGAAATGCTTGAACAAGTGCAGTGATTTAAATATATAGGAGTCATAAGCAGGGATTTAAATATACAGGAGTCATAAGCAGGGATGCAGGTGTGGGAATGGAGGTAAGACAGAGAGTGTGTGAGGAAAAGAAAGTTTTGGGAGCAAAGGGAAGTATGTGGTAGTTGAGAAATCTCAGAATGAAAGCTAAAGGTGCAATAAAGCTATTAGATTAATCAATAACCCTGCAATCACACGGGACCTTCCTACATTATCCATACGAAGAAACGTTGCATCCCTTGCATTATTCTACAGATATTTTCACAGCAATTGTTCCGAGGAACTTGCTTCAATTGTGCCGCCTCTCCACATCTTTCCGCGTAGAACTAGGGCAGCTGAGAGCGCCCATGAATTTACACTTTCTCTTCCACAATGCAGAACTTCTGCTTATCAGAATTCATTTATCCCCAGAGCTACTACTCTTTGGAATTCACTTCCCTCGAATTGCTTTCCACAAACTTACAATCTGCAAATGTTTAAATCCAGTTGTTACAAACATTTTATGAATGGAGGATGCCTTTAGGCACATGGACCTTTTTGTTTTATCTGTGTTTTTCCTTCCTCCGTTCATTGTCTCTTTAAAAAAAAAAAAAAAAAAAAATGTATCAAGGGATAGTTGTACCAACAGTAATGTATGGGGCTGAGACATGGGGTCTGAATGTACGATAAAAAAGAAGGTTGAATGTGATAGAGATGAGCTGCTTGAGGAGTACTGTATGTGTGGAGTGATGCGTAGACAGATTGAGGAATGAAGAGGTATATAGGAGAGTGGGACAACAGAAACCCTTATTTGCCAGAGTGGAAAGAAGGGTACTATGCTGGTATAGACATGTGGAACAAATGGGAGATGAAAGGGTTACAAAGAGAATATATGAGTCAGAAACATGGGGAAATAGATTGAAAGGAAGACTTAGGAGGAGATGGAGAGATGTGAAAAAAGCGTTGGAAGATAGAGATGACTGAAGAGCAGGCAAGATAAATGGTGATGAATATCAATGAATGGAGAATGCTTGTAGATAAATTAGTGATAACGCGTTCGTAGGGAATGGGGGTCGGTCCCCATTAGAATAGATAATAGTCCGTCAGGCGTCTGGCCCGGTGAGCCGCTTTATATATGAAGGATCCTGCCTGGAAGTAATATAGGGGGACATTGTGGTGTTGTTCCGATGTGTGTCTGCCTGCTGTGACCAGAACCTCTCCGGGAGATCTGGGACCTGGGAATCTTTTGCTGGGGACCCCATCATGGTCCTTGGTCTCTCGGTCTTCTCCTCGACCTAGACTTGCATGATTTTTTTGTTTTTTTAATTTAATTTTGTTGTTCCTGTTCGGGTTCTGTCTCAAGTCAGCCACCCCTAGCTATGGGGTATGTGCCCTATTATATACATATACCTGTATACGTACATACATGTGCTGTGTTATATGTATCTTTAGGTGCAGAGGGCTACATAGGATATATTGGTAAGCCAAATCGGAAGTGTTCATTGTGTGCAATACTTAATGTTATTTTTATTTTTTGTCTTACATTTCAACTCTGCTTTGCTTTGCTGTCTTTACCTTCCATTTTGTACAAAATCCCATGTTAGAATTAAGTGCGGACTGTCTTGTAGGGACCGCAAGGTCTGTGCAGCCTATGTACTTATGTACCTATATAACTATATAACTATTTAACTCATATCCATATTTATTCATATCTATCTCTCTACAACTATCCATCTACCTATATATATATATATATATATATATATATATATATATATATATATATACCGGTATATACTGTATATATATATATATATATATATATACTGTATATATATAAACTAAATACATACAATTATCTAATAAGCATATCCCACCTAAGTCCTACATACCTTTCAATAATACAAATATTACAATTTTGTTTTGAGTAGTGATATCTTTGGAGTATGCCAACCTCAGTTGGACGTCTTACGTCAGATCTATTCCAAAAAAAAAATTCAAAGAAGCTTGGAAGGACGTCCTTTCAGAATTCGTGAATTATGTATTGACGAGCAGTTAACCGTAATTTATAATTTGCATTCTCATATGGAATATGCTTACTTATTTGGAGTGGTTGTGAAGAGGTGGCATTATTTAAGGCAACCAGAGAGAGAGAGAGAGAGAGAGAGAGAGAGAGAGAGAGAGAGAGAGAGAGAGATACAAAACTATTTCCAATATGAAGTCGAGCATTGCATCGTTCGTATCGGCTCCCTACTCCCTCTCACAATCCACAGTTCAGGGCCAGTGTTACCACAGCAAAATAGCTTGAGGCATTAAAGATCTCACTCAGGGGAGGGGGGGGGGACCTTTTTTTTATGACTGAGTGCACATCGGCAGAAGTGTCGGCCTTTTTTGCATAGGACGTATACAGTATACTGTATACATCGGCCACAGTGCTAAGGTTTAAAAGGGGGGCACCGACTTTTTTAGTCTTTCTCTCTTTCCCTGGCTTGTATCCATTAGGCCCAATTCAGCCAACTGTTTTAAGACTTTTATCCCCATCCAGGTGTCGATTTCTTCCTGGCGAGCGATAGCAAGCCAGCATTGTATGGATAAATCCGGCTTCGCCGGAGACATATTTCTATCGAAAAATTTACAAATTTAGCTTGCTGTCAAAACAAAAAAATATATATATGCTGGCTCGCTACCGCTTGCCAGGAAAATATTGACACCTGGATGGGGGTAAATGTCTTAAAACAGTAGGCTGAATGGGGCCGAATGGATACAAGCCAAAGAGAGAGGGAGAGAAAAATAAAAAAACCCGAGGTGGGCTCCCTTAATTACACAACACGATGCATGTGCCGCACTTTTCTATTTGCTTGTTATTGTAGTGTACAATTTCTTAACCCTTTGAGTACCAGCGACGTGTGTTATATTATATTCTAGCTAAATTTAGACGATATTATGCAGCTTAGGAAGGAGTGTGGTAGTCAAACTGGTTGGATGAGATAGTTTGAAACCTTATTTTTGCTAAAGGTCCTTCCTAAGCTGAATAAAATCGTCTAATAGTTGCCAGAATATGATGAAAAGGACGTCCCTGGTACTGAAAGGGTTAATCGATAACATCACAATCATATTATGTGAGGCTATTTTATATTACGTGACATTAGGAATGGATTAGATTAGGTGAGGATAAGTTAGGGAAAGATACCATAATCCTCCTGGCAAAAAAAACATCTTGAAACTTCTGACATACCTTCGTGATTTCAGTTTATCTTTCAACTCATATCTCATGATTATCATATATTGGGACATGGTGAAAGTTCTTCATTATTCAGCTCCCTAGTTCACTCCACTTACAATTACCAATCACAGGTATTCATATTCATACATCGGGTGTGAGGTTTAGCTCCCAAGTTAATTAGAACTGACTATTGTAGTAACGTGTGTAAACATTGCCTTTAATCAAGCCTCGCATTGTTGACTCTCTGACTAAAGAGAACCTTCTAAGCTGAATAGATTTGCCTGAGGATGATTTAGAAAGTTCATAATATGCAGTATTTGTAAAATATAAACATACTGGATGTTGGAAGAGGCTATGTTAATAATATAGCTACAATGTGTGCATTACGTATCGGATTGTTTTGCAGATAATACAGTATAGTATATTGATTGTTTTGCAGATAATACAGTATAGTATATTGATTGCTTGTTTCCCCTACGTGTATGAAGGGGAGAAAAGACAAAGCTGTTTTAACAATTGCCCCCTCCCCCCACCCCCCAAACAAAAATTATAGAAAGCCAAATTCAGGTGTGTTAGAATACAAATATCAGAATACATGGAGCTTGAAACAGTCTAAGACATAAGATGAGGGAAAGACAGATTGAGGGAGAGAGTTCTAGAATATACTTGAGTGGAAGAAAAACTAGACTTGATAGTTGGACAGAATAGTGATGGGAAAGTGTTGAATGTTGGGTGCTACCTACTTTCTATAAGGGAGGAGGTATACACTGAGAAAGCTCTGAAGATCACTGATTATTGTCATAGCAGTAGAAGAGTGAACGAGATGCAGCATTGCGGCGTATAGCGGGAGATTGTAGACAATTAGTAAGAGGGGGTGAGTTCATGAGAAAAGTGCTTTTGACTTTACCTTTTCGACAAGTGCAGTACGGGTGAAACCTCCCCACACATGCGAACAATAATTGATACATGGGCACACAGTACCCCTGTACAGGTCAAGAAGCGGTGCGGGGTTGAGGAACCCATGGAGACGGCTCAACACACCTAACTTCTGGGAAGCTGTTTTAGCAGGAGTGGTAATACGATAGATAGATAGAGGTAATATGATTTTTCATAGAAAGGTCAGAAGAAAAAGATACACCAACAATATTGAGAGAAGATGCAGGCTTGATTTGTGTATTGGTGATAAATATGGGAAAAGTTTCTGTTCGGGCTCTGTCTCGAGTCGGCCACCCCCAGCAATGGGGAATGTGCCTGAGTATAATTATACATACATACATATTGGTAAAGTAATTAATGTTAATATAAAACGACCAATTAAATAATAATATCCTAACGTATGTCCATGTACAAGTTTACAATAAACTCCCATGACAGCAGCTAATTGAGTTTTACAAGCGCTACACAACGTATCACCTACCAATATTACTGAGACAACCGGGGATTTGGAAGTAATTAACACAACAATATAAGTATTACTCCATATGCATAAATATTTTGCTGGATACAAATTACAACAAGGAACTGGAGTTCTCCAACAGAGGTTTCGGTCTTGAATTGCCTACGACATAACGTGGCTTAAAAATCCAGCAGGGTTGATAGCCACTAAGCCCCATTTCAACTAATTATTATAACTAGGGATACAAATGTGAATATATTACACCATTATTACAGCTGTTAAGTAATACATAAATCTCTATAACAATGATCGTAAAAAATTGTCATGGGGTAGTGATATATGGAAATTAACCTTAAGATTGGAAAGCGGTAGTGGTAGTTAGTTATCATAGGATTTCAGAGGATATGGACCCTCTCTCTCTCTCTCTCTGTATAATTATTTTTAAGAACATGTTATGGCACAACCATGATAAACGAGGTTAGAAAACGTGTAATATATGGTTGTCTAGATAGAAAGTAGCATTATTATGTTTCCACATTCGATTTTACTCGTCTCTTTGACAAATTATCCGTAGGGAAAGGTTTTAACGCTTTCAGTACGGGAGACGTGTTTTATATTCTATTTTAGCTATATTAGACGATTTTATGCAGCTTTGGAAGAACCTGTATTAACTATAAGGGTTAAATGATATCATTTGTAACCTTTTAATTGCTAGATGTCCTTCATAAACTGAATTATATCACCTAGTGGAAAATAGAATACAATAAACGATTGTTACTCGCACTAAAAGAGTTAAAACCTAACTACAGTATTATGCAAGGGACGTGGGTAACGAACATAAACCTCGTCTTCATCTTGATACCTATTCCGTTATATTTCTGAGTATAACATAGTCGATACATAGCTAAACCCGTCTCTTCAATGGATAGCATTGAATATATAATCCGGCATACCTACGATATGCAACGTCCAATTGGCACTCCCTCCGGGACTTAATATTTATTTTTGTTTTTAGCTTAAACACACTCTTTCTAAAAGCATATATTGGAGTGTGTGTATGTGTGTGTGTGTGTGTGTAAACCATTTCACTACTTAATGTTTTCTGCTAACTGGCTGGCGACCCAGTAGTGGGCGGGGCCTGGCAGTATAAACTACCCAGTTTCACTGAGTGAAGACTGTGTTCGGATGTGATACACGTGCGTGATGTCTAGAAGGGGTTCATCCCCTGCTCCACAATTTACCGCCGTGACTACCTTCCAAACAAATTCCTTAGTATCACAGAGGCAGGCAGCCTGTGAGGACGACTCTTGGGCCCTTTAAATCAGACACCCGCCATGTTTGCCCTGTAGGCCAGAACTATGAGCCAATTTTGATGGAATGCGGTGATTCTCAGTGCTTGTATAACCCACCTGATCGAATATTTGTGTGTGTTTCTATTTCATCGATTACAGTGGAGTGCATTGCGTGATGTGTGATGAGATAGATATATTAGTGTTAGCCAGGAACGCTTAAGTGAGCAAATAAATACCCGATGTACTTTCACTTTACGAAGTGATTATATTGCAAGGTGGAGCTAGAATGTTGGCAATTTTTTGCCAATTTTGACAATCATTATTCGATGGTCTCTAGTAAAAATGGAAACGAATTGCCAAAAATTTCGGCAATTTTTTGCCGATTTTGTTGGCAATTGGTTGTATATTTTGGGCATTTTTTTGCCAGAAAGTGGCATATCATATCGTTTTGAATGTTTGTAGCAGTTATATGACCATGTGAAGTGCGACTTGTGATTTTTTACGTCAATTTTCCCACTATCATTCAACCATCTTCATATCCTACATGTTTGTTATCTATTCATCTCTCTCTCTCTCTCTCTCTCTCTCTCTCTCTCTCTCTCTCTCTCTCTCTTTATATATATATATATATATATATATATATATATATATATAGAGAGAGAGAGAGAGAGAGAGAGAGAGAGAGAGAGAGAGAGAGAGAGAGAGAGAGAGAGAGAGAGAGAGATTACATAGGTATGAAATAAGTGAAACTAAATGATGAAATATGAGAAAATATACCATGTACTGGTACATGGAGAAAATCGGTGATGACAAATCCAGAAAATGTGCTTTATAAACTAATAACTCGGATTCTAGATAACTTATATAGTTCTGGTTTATACCAAAATGATGACAACTAAATTCCACACAACATACAGTGCTTACGTACCGCGTTAGAGAGTATTGTTCCGAACGCCAGGGGTGGGAACATACGGGACCTGTCAACTAGGAGCACCGAGCTGAAGAAATGGTGGTAAGACCGCAAGTGATTTTTGTCCCTTCTTTTACCTTTTATTTCAACATTAGTTTTACTTCTTTTCCTTTACGTTTTTTTATATTTTCATCGTTATTTTATGTTATATATCAGCGCAAAAAATACATTCCTGTCATAATTACTTTACACACAGTGATAGACGGAATAAACCTTTTATTTCAATAGTTTTTTTTTTCTCAATATTTGTCTTATTTATTTATTATCTCGACAACCAGTTGTCACAGGAAGATGGGTGTGGTACCATTAGAATCGGAAGAAATTAAACTTCTATGTAAAAGCGTTAAAACCTACTCGAATGGATACAAGCCAGGGAAAGAAAGGAAAGGAGAGAAAGATAAAACAAAAACGGTGACCCCCTTAACTCGTTCGATTGCTTGATCGCTGGTGAGGTGCCTAGGGCTTCAGTTTGTTCTTTTTCAACTATTGATTATGGATCATGGATTATGTTTGATTATAGTGATTACTGATTATTGATTTTCTATTTGTTTCACCATTGTAGCCATTCTTTAAGTCACTTTCCACTGATTTCATATATATGTGTGTGTGTGTGTGTGTGTGTGTGTGTGTGTGTGTGTGCGCGCGTGCATAGTTTCCAAGACTGAATGATCCACATGGCGAGGAGTGGCTTCATTATAATAGCTTTAAAGCAGCACTTTTGCCTATCATCCGTCCCGATGAGAGTGATCATAACATCATTCTATGTACGAGCAAATAAGTCTCACGTAGTTTCATTTACTTCAAATATTATAAGCAGCACATCTGTGTATTTGCAAGTCCATATGTTATCACTATGTTCTACGAATAGATATTAATTAAATATAGGTTTATTATATAGTAACCTTGAGAGTTGTGATGCTGTCAATCTGTAACTGTAGTAATATGTATGAACCATGCGTTACCTATATGTATGAACCATGCGTTACCTATATGTATGAACCATGCGTTACCTATATGTATGAACCATGCGTTACCTGTATGTATGAACCATGCGCTACCTATATGTATGAACCATGCGTTACCTATATTGTCGGATGCGGTGCTCGATGAACTAGCGATGTCTCTTGAATATTAATCATGACCTGTAAATGCTCTACATCATTTCTGAGGCACAACGAAATAATTCAGCAATAACATGTCTGAACTACTTGTAGGCCTACATGAACTGATGATACACTATTTCATGTTCAATTATTTTGTAATTACCTCTGTAAGGGTTAATTTTAAATGTCACCTTTGAATCTTGAGTATGCTTTTGATCAAATTAATACGATATATTATGTAAAGTAATTATAGCTGATAATGTATTTATCGTCTATAAAAATATCTCTTCGTCTATAACTTTGTAATAATTGCGTAAATTGGGTGCTTCCTCAGTTACATTCCTAAATGCATTATTTAATGTCATGATCAACACTTTTATTAAATTATCTCCATTATGTACTGGTTGTTCCACCTTGGAAATCATAGAACAGGGGAGAACCTGGTTAAGCGATCCCCCTTAAAGCCTGGGTAAGCGCTGGAACTGAGCTGTTGAGTACGGTAATCGCCACATCCTAATCTCTCTCTTTTCCCGGTGTTCATCACTGGGGGCCAGCTTTTGGGGAAGAAGTGCTGGGGTGGTCATTATAATAGGGCCAAAGTTAGGCCTATCCACCATGGAATTGTTATGTAGGCCTAGTGCAAGGTGGGGCAGGTACCGGTAACAGAAATTTCAATTTTTTACTGGCTGGCTGTGGAGGGGACACTATCCTCTTCTATTTGTTTTTGTTTTTATGGTGGAGGCTACTGGGGGAGACTGTGGTATTTCCTAGGCGACTTATGCCCTTCTTCGTTGGTGTATCAGGCAAAGGAGATATCAAAATAATGCAAGGTGTCCACCAAGGGTGTGAAGAACTGCAAGGGCGCTGGTAATGTTGGCCTGGGTTGGTTTGTGGTGCTTGCAGGCTCGGTGGTAATAATTGGAATCCTCCAGGCTGTCGAAGATTCTGGCATATCATAACGTATAAGAACAATCTATATATTAACCTAATAGATTATATATTATACAACGTCTTTACAATTTGTTTTGTAAGTATTTTTATGATAATAGTTTGCATAATTTTGTCATGATCTAGTTTCAAACACCAGACTATTTATTTAGGGTGTATAAGTCAGATTCCCTTAGTTTTGCACATTACGTGAATCGTTATGTAATCTTATTTAGTAATTTCTGGTAAGACACATTGGAAACATTTGCATACAAATAAATAACTTCCACATAAATGTTCAGTTCCGAATTATATAATTTGTTTCAAGTGTGACGCTTCTGCATAGTAGCCACGTGCGGGCATGCGCGCGCGTCGGCTGCACAGCTGTTTAGAAACCGGCTGGCGGCAGCCGGCCGGCCGGCTTTTCCTTAGTATATATCCTACGACAATGTAACTAATGTCTGGGATATTCTTATGTTGTTTCACAGCTTGTAGCTGCCCTTATTCTTAATCAACGCATCTTAGTATATTTTATTCTCGATAGTTGATTGTTTCATTATAATATATAAGATGTAAGTTTAGTGAGAGTGGGAGGAGACGAGCGGGAGAGAGAGACCGGCTGGGGGACGTTGCTTCGCGCGGAGAGTCTAGCTTGGGACGAGCCTGATGTTGCCATATGCATTTGTTGGCAACGTTAGGCTTAGTTTCGACTCACGCACGGGGTAGACGATTTTGACCCGGCAACTGTGTTGAGTGTTGCCAAGCCTGGGATGTATTCTGCATGCCTAGGGCGGGGTCCAGACAGATTCAAGACTCAGAGCTCACCTCACTGTCGTACCCTTCAGACCCCCTTGATATCTATCCCTCTCAACCCCACTTAGAAACTTTCTCTCTTACTTTGTATACCTTCTTTCCACTACTTCACCAATCTATTTAATTATCCCATCCCCTTGATAGACCTTATATCTATTATTGTATTAACGACGAGCTCTCAGATAACTAGATAGGATTTTGGGCCTTATGCAGAGATGTAATTGTTAATGAGACCTAGGAAGCTTTTTTGTTGTCTCATATTTGGTGGTTTCATGCTTGCTAGTGTGTTCTTGTGTTAGGTTAGCAGGGGCTAGACCGGAGGGGAGGCTTTTTGCGATCCTTTAAGTAAAGTCTGCTGGTGCGAGTCCTGTGGACCCGCACGACTTTACTAGGATACCCGTGTCCCTGTGTGTCTAGTGTTGTGTTGTGTGAGGGCCCTTGCCTAGTCCACTCAGCACTGCGCTAGCACGTCTTGCTTTTGTTTTAGGGTCGCCAGGAGAGAGTCAGATACTTGCGATCTGAGTCTCTCAAGAGAGCACCCTTTCAATTAGAGTAATTTGGCGCACAGACTTGGGAACGTCCCTAGGCTAGAGCAGGTGGCTCAGCCCGGGTATCCGAAGCCTATATCCTTCCGGCTAGACCTCTGCCATCTGGCAGATTAACAGCTAGGGGTTTGTTATTTCTGTATGCTTGTTATTGTGCCACAGTTTACCGTTTTTGTGAGCATTGTGAGTTAGGGTGTGGCTTAGAGACTCTGTCCGAGCAGGCTTGCCTGACTAAGAGTGAGAAGCACACCTGTATGTGGTTATGTTGAGAGTTGCTGCCTTTATTTAATTATACCTATGCCATTATACACTGTAGGTCCTATCACTAGTATTTATTCCTGCTTATGAGTTGAGAGTTCTCTAAATCCGTAACGTACTTTCTTTGCTAAGCATCAGATCCTACAGTAGCTGCATGCAGTTTAGAAACCCGCATCTTGTCTACCGGTACGATGTTTTGAGGACTTTGCTTTCACCTTCTTTCACGCAGGGGTGATTAGTTGTATTAATTAACGTAACGTTAAATGTACTTTCTTCTAGTTTGTTATTAAATTGTTTCTGCAATTTAATTCCGTTATCTATCTTTTCCTTGAAGCTTTAAGTCAACTTAATTGTGTGATCTTTTATATAGCCTGCTTGACTATCAGCAGTCTATAGTGCGTGCACCCTGTAACCGAGTCATAGGATACCTTGTTGTCCAGGCAGGACTCTTGACGGTTTAGGGTGGTTTGTTGCCTGGGTTTATAGATAAGGGTTGGCCAATTGCCAATCAAGTAACATAATAATATATATATATATTAACAGAGATAATAAGAAGATAAAAACTTGGAAATATTCCCAATGTAAAGAGAAAAGATCAACACGAACAAATTAATTATAAGGAGCAAGTAAAAATATATGGAATACATTTAAGTAACTGAAATTTGAAGAAGCAAATGTTATTAACAGGAGTATATAAGGTTTGAGATACACAAACAAAACATGAAGAAGAGGGAAACCAGTCAGCCGTAGTGATATAGAAAGCTCATAAAGAAAACAGGAGAAAGCTAAAGGATATGAACATTCTAAAAGAGGCCACCAATAAAAGATGTGACAAAAGAAGGTAAGGAAGCCAAAAGAGAAAAATGAGGAAGCAAAGAACCAGACAAAGAGTGAGTTGAAGGAATACAAATGGGTGATGGAAATTACATGGGGCTGAGAGGGAAGACAAAAGACAAAATATATATGAACACGCGAAAATACGGAGAAATCCAGAGAATGCTCAAATATTTTGTACTACATGGATAAAATAGTCGTATTATTCCAGTACTGCTTGATATAATCATAGATATTGTACTTTTATTGGAGGTCTAATTTAATTCTACCTAGTCTATACAAATGTGTTTTATTATTTGAACTTTCAACGCCATTTTCTGAAGCACTTTGGATGTATTCAGCACTGCTTTGTCTTATTTGGTTTCGATACTGACTCAATGGGTGCACATCTTTTAATGTTCACGACTGTATAGCATATACTGTATATTACATTTAAGAAGCATTTTAGGATGATAATGATAGGCTGCGGTTTGCTAGCACGTTCTTCGCTTGATGTTTACTGAAGCAAATATAAGAAGTTACGGAAAGCCAATATATAGAGAATACGTGACGAGCACTGAGTCGGTGAGATGAAACTTGAACAAAGGTAAACTTGTATGAGAAGGACAATACCAACACAAACAAAAACAATAAAATAAAAACAATCTAAATATAAAACAAATACAAAATAGACGTCCATAAAACAAAAGATGCATGGCAGGGATCACGAGGGAATAAATATATGAGGCAAAAGAAAACACTAGCTTTATATATATATATATATATACAGTATATATAAAGTATTATAAAGTACGTCGAATATTTTTAGTTTTTCTATTAGTCGTAGTCACCTCAAATAAGCGTAAACCAGAATAAATTGGAAATAAACGAATATGAGAGCGTGCAGAAGAAAGAAGGGCTCTTAATTTTCTTCTTCGTTTGCTGCAGCTGGTTGCTAGCGAGAGCACTGAGGAGAAATGAAGGGAATTATACGATAAGGTCAAGGCAATAGCTTCGACGAAAATGAGAAAAATATAGGAAGGTCTG
This sequence comes from Paralithodes platypus, assembly GCA_032716605.1. Lineage (NCBI taxonomy): Eukaryota > Metazoa > Arthropoda > Malacostraca > Decapoda > Lithodidae > Paralithodes > Paralithodes platypus. The sequence goes on along the minus strand of CM064529.1, from coordinate 12,672,770 downwards.
TGCTGAAAACATCCTGCATTGTGAGGGATGAAAGGGATAATACAGACAAAGGTGAAAATGCGTTGTTAGGTCAATGAAGCCAAAGAAAGAAACTCGGAAAGTGAACCGGGTTAGGACTAGTTTAAAGGAAAAGTATTGCAGTGAGATAAAACAAAATGTTACATAAAATAAGACATATTGTACAGAACTTATAAGGCTGCCCGGTTACTAACTGGGAATAAACAAAAATATTTACAGTAAAGGAGAAAGACTCTCTCCCCATTTACCACTCCCACCAACAATGCTTTATAGAAATTCCGCAATTAGGAGCCATTTCATGCAATGAGCGTATAAGGAATGAGGCTGAAAATATATATACAGTAACTTAAAACATATATGTAGCCGTTGGTTAAAAGGATAAGTGGTTGGGAGGGGTGCTAGTGGTTAGATCAAGAAGTATCTAATAAGGAGAAGTGACTGCTTTTGGTTGTAGGCCCCTGATACTTAATCCATCTAACGACAAGCACCCACCAATAGAGAACGGTTAACTTCGAACAGTATATAACTATACAGTTTATACCCCTCAATAGAGAATGTACCGTTCTTTAGAAAACGGTTATATTCGAGCTATAGCTATATAGTTTCTAATATATATATAGGTTACCGTTTGCAGTACACTATATCTCTTAATTTTTCACAATTCATAATAGCTCCTATAGGCCTGTATCTTAATAGTAGGCTACTGTTGTCACTCATGATGTTTTAATTGTGATCCCCATTTTGTCATAATCATTATTGTCCTACCTTATAGTCCATATGCATAACAACTAAATATATTGTGCTACATTCCATGTATACAATCTAGTATGTTTGCAGCAACTTTACCCTTTTCTGTATAAAATACTTGATCTAATATAATACCTTTGTTATATGTGTAGGTTACTCAACGTCTATATCTTATATTGGTTTTGTTCCTTACATTTACATTTGTTTCAGTACCTGTATGGATTTCGGCCATATATTCCCCATAGCGTTCGTACGTTTACTGAAAAGTAAATAAACAAACAAACACACAGTCACTGTGAATCATACAGTTCCTCATATTATTTGCACTGCTTAATTGGTGAGGAGTAAATAAAGACATACCGGTACGCAATTATCTCTCACGAAGGAATATGCGAGACAACCACAGCAATCATCCCAGTGACTGTCTCTCGAGTAATTTATGTGTCTGCAGCTCTACCCATACACGTCATACACTAATAAATACACATCCCTTCAGCAACAACATTAGCCTACCAAAAGTGTGGAACACGTCTTTTGTCTCATGTTGTACGTGTTTATAAATATATTTTCTCTTGATGTTATGTGTTTACTATTCACGTCGACCACTGCAGCACAATACAATGCTAGGGGAATGTCTACACTACCGTTTATTGCTTTGCTTGTGTATTCATAAATAATATTCTATAAGCAAGTCATTCCAACCTCACACTCCACAAAAACTAAGAACATAAAATTGAGGGTATGTCTTACGTTAAAGATAACCGATCAGGTGAATGGCATATAATTCAGATTGATGTCAAGGTTCTTGAGCCATGAAACACATCTGTAATGATACACATGCCAGCATTCATGGGTCAGCTATTTACCGAGATGAAGTCAATGGAATCTTTATTCAGTCAGCCATGATAATTATATACTCGTATGTGAGTATACTATATACTGCATACTCGTAGATACACCCTATGTATGACTAAGCACTTCACCTTACCTTTGGGAAAAAAGTGATATATGAAATTATTTTGCTTCTGGTTGCATTTTTCACAAACAACACAGCTGTGACCGTGTTGTTTTGGTGCCATGTTTGTATCTGCCGCCACGCTATCTGGCAGCTCCCAGTGACATTTGTAAGTGTGCAGACGATGCACCACCGATGACAGAGCCATCTTCAGGGGTGCTTGGTCAAAACTAGGGATCAATTGGGTGCCCGTTTATGACCTTCCTCCTTATTAGATCCTTCTTGGGTTCGATTGTTTGCGGATTGAGCACCCGTGTTGGTGTGGGAGTAGGGGAGGGGGTTGAGGACAGCTGGACATAGCATTCTGTTGTGGGTATTGTTTACCTGGGAGGGGGTGAGTATTGTTTTTCCGAGTTAGTTGTTAGACCCGGGATGCTTAAACAGGGTGGGAGTGGTGTGCTGTTGAACCCAGCTGAACCGCTACTTTTATTTGGGTATTACTCATGTACTCTGTAATTTTAAGGGTACCTTATTCTTAAATGTATGTGTTCAGTGTTTTGTAACTACCAGTATATATATATATATGTGTGTAATATCATTAAACCAAGAATATTTTCTTGCGTGTCTTTTAAAACCAGCGACCTCGACTTACATTTAACATAAGTGTTTATCTAGTTTGTTGCTTCTCTTGTATGTTAAAGAGCGCCATACCATCTACAAATAAAGCATGAACAAAGTGAGTACCGGTATATTCCTTCATATAATATAGAAGTAACATTAGAACTAAGAATAGCTCTACACTCATACATGGAACAACCTCCCTTATGATGGGATTCCTGAAGACCGAAGAGAGGAAGTACAATAAATAAATATAAAACACGAAAATATAGAAAACATACACTAGGAGTAGAGAGAGTTTCCTCGGCTTTGCGCCATCATTTGCATATTAAGTCGTGGGCCATAATACGCCTATTTGAATATTTGAGGCATAAAACCAGGTTTTAAAGCATCTAGGTTTTTAAGATCGTATTACCGGTACCTCTTTTGCCAAAACAGCTTCCCAGAAGTTAGGTGTTTGTTTTTGTTTCACCCGGCACAGCTTTTTGTTCTGCACAGGGGCCTAGTGCGCCCATGTATTGAGTATTGTTCGCATGTATGGGGAGGTTCCACCCATACCGCACTTCTCTAAAGGGTAGAGTCGAAAACATTTCATCTCAACAATTCACTTCCTTTTACAAATCCCCTACAAACTCTCTCTACACTACGCAATATTGCATGTATCTCACTCTTTTCTACCGCTATAATTTCAATAATCAATGTTTATCAGAGCTATCAATTATTCTTGAACAATACACTATTCAACCCTTCATCTTCTCAATATTCTAGGTGCATCCTCTTCATCTAACCTTTCTTGGAAAGACCATATTACCACTGTTTCTAAAACAGCTTCCCAAAAGATAGGTGTGCTCAATCGTCTCTGTGGGGTTTTTCACCCCCGCACAGCTTCTTGCTCTTTATCGGGGCAAAGTTTCCCCCTGTATTGAGTATTGTCCGCATGTGTGGGGAGGTTCCACCCATACCGCACTTCTCGAAAGAGTAGAGTCTGAAGCATTTCGTCTAATCAACTCACTTCCTCTTACTAGTTCCCTACATTATCTTTCTACACGCCACAGTGTTGGATCTCTTTCACTCTACTATCTCTATTACAATAATAATTGTTCTTCAGAGCTCTCTCAGTGCATACCCCCTCTCTTGCGGCGAGTGCGAGGCACCCGCCTTTCAACACAGTCCCACTCCTATACTGTCTTCAATCCAAGAATTGACAAAGGCAAATTTTCTCAGTCGTTCTTCTACTCAACAAGTAAACTCTGGAGCTCTTTCCCTCAATCAATCTTTCCTTCTTCATATGACTTAAACTGCTTTAAACTTCGTGTGTTCAAGAGTTTTGACCCCAATGTCTCTCGAATTCGACAATGACTCTTTCGGATTTGGGGGAGATACTCGTTACAGGCATCCTGCCTTTTGTCTCCTGCATACACATAGAAAACAATTGATTTTTTTCCCAACTGTATTTGTATCTTGAAGATTAAACTGACATTACTCTATTATATATATATATATATATATATATATATGTATATGTATATATATATAGATATAGATATATATATATATACCGTATATATATACTAAATGTCTATGCCCCAAATGTCGCATTGCACACTTGAGGGGCATTTCAATGAAGGCTTCCAGCTGATATGTTGCTAATACAGAGATCTGTGTCACTCTATTTAATTTTAAGACAAATTAAATTTGCTACATTTGGTAGAACGCAGGATGTTGTATGTTTTAGGATGAAATGCTCTGTGCTATGCCATACAACATGCTCTGTGCTATGCCATACAACATGTATCTCATGATCTAGAACATGACTAACTTATGTATTTGTTTTTGTTTTTTATATGTGGGTGAGGGAGACAAAACCCAAAACTGCCCGTGACGAGTGCCTCCCACAGAGATGAAAGAGTGAAAAGGCCCAAATCAAGGAATGTTCGAGCCAAAATGTACTACCAAGTCGGTTGATACATCGTTACTAGGATACTATTTGTTGAACCTATCGTAATGGTTGGTTAGAAGGATAAAGGCACTGAGTGATATTGCAATTTTCTTTGGGAAATTATGTCAGTCTCATTCCATACAGTGACGGTTAATGATATCCTTAACCATGTTGTATAGTACTCTCACAATATGGGAAATTCTCAAATGCTTTTGCATTGAAAGGATATATTTCCATTTTTTAGATTCCATTCAAATATCTACTGTATATATACAATGCGACATACGCAAGATCTAATCCATAATAGAGAAATTGTATGGGAAGGAACAACTACGGGAGATGTATAGTAAGATGCAGTTCACCGAAACACTGAGTACCCAGTACGGTAACAGGCAAGGCGAAACGTAAAACAGGAGCAACTGTAGGGCAGAAAAAAAGGCAATGGAACGATAAAGCTGTCAGGTGGTAGCGAGAGAAACGAAAGAGAGGAAAAATAAGTCGAATGGGACTGCAAGAAAAATACTGGGAAAACGAGGGTAAGAGCGGGTGTGAGAGTTGAAAATAGCCAAAGTGATGACAAAAGACGGCAATAACAAGTTGGAGGAGTTGGGAGGGCCGCGAGAGAAGGGACAAATCCGCGTTGCTCAATGGCTTCGTTTGGACAGTCTAACCTTTGAATCCAAGGACGAACTTTTGGATGTTAGTTTTCCTATTACTATATTTTTTTTAACGGGAAAATACAGATAAAAATAATAGTTCAAAATTTAATATATATACTGTACATACTGTATGTTCATCTGTCTAATTATTTTGTTATCAACATCACAAGCTGCCTGACAAATACGTGCACATTAATAGTGACGTCTCCGAGTCAACTTAAAAATAAGTGTGGACAATCTCTGATTCAGGCAACTATGATGAATAATTATTATAGTGGGGAAAATCGGAATGACTTGACAATATTATACATTAAATGGATAAACTAAAGTGGTGGCTAACATTTGTTCTACGACATATTTTGTGAAAGGAAAACGGAGAGAGCCGTGTTAGAATGCGTCATGAATAAGTAAAGCCTACATCATTTAACCTGATTTATAAAAAAGGAAACAAATCGTACAATTATATCACAGTTGTCATTAGGTGTGTCTTGGAATGCACCAATAAATATCAAGCAGGTGTTGGATACGAGGCGTGAATGTAGGATGAGATAAAACAAAAACAAATAACTACTGTCTCAGTATGTATGTTTCATACTATTTACATTAACACATTCTGTGCCGGCAAAGTCTTTATAATTCTATTCTAGCCATATTTGGACGATTTTGTGCAGTTTAAGAAGGATCTGTGGTAGTAAAAAGTGGTAAGTGAGATATTTCGGGGAAGCTCTTTATTAACTGAATAACATTACTTAAAGTAGCCAGAATGAAATTTAAAAGACGTCGCCGGTACAAAAGGAGTTAAGGTATATAACATTATTGACACTTCTCTGAGCATCTGTATTTGTCTTTAGTTGTTTCTTTAAATTCTGATCACTGTGCCATACACTCACCTCCTTTCTATCTTATGTCACATCACTATATAATAAACTGCATGAAGCAAAACAATCAGTGGCATGCATATGTACTGTAATAATAACTGAAAAAACTATCTATTAAAGGTATAATCTCTCTACGAAAGAGAACATTTCTCACGTCAGAAACAACCGCAAATCTTTACAACTGGTGAGTCTGCAAACATGAACAACTTTTGGTGGGATTGAGTTAAGTCAAGACTGAGTTACATCACCACACGCCGCCTCACTCTTCACCAAAACTCAAACAAAACAAACCAGTCTTTTCTCCATTTAACTCTCGGAATATCAGGTATCCATTTTTTAGCTGAAACAATTTTCTGACAATATCTGAAAATGAATATGCAGTAAAGTATTCTCGTTTAGAGCATTTCTACCATATGAGATTTCTTTATCTCTACTGATAGAGATAATATATAATTATAAATAACACTCTCTTTGCATTTTATAATTATGTAGCTGAAGAGTCCCTTCTTTGCAAGGGCTAATCAGGTGGCAGCAGCTGAGATTATACTGTAATTAGAGATAATTGGATGGAAACTGTTGATTGAAATATTTTAACAAATTTATCAGAATATCATTGATTTCATGGTGTAATTCAGGTGAGGTTACAATTGAAGTCATATTTTTTGCTTAGGCGATACGTGGTTAGGTCGCTTGAATTGCACGATATAATTACATGACGTAACTATTGTCCATCGTTCTATCGAAGATGGAATATGAATTTATATGATAATATGAACTCATACGGTAAACTGGTGAAAATTATAGGGGAACACAACAGCCTTAAGGGAGCCCACTTCGCTTTTTTTCTCATTCTCTAACTCTCTTTGGCTTGTATTCATTCAGCCCCATTCAGCCTACTGTTTTAAAACGTTTACCCCCATCCAGGTGTCAATCTTTTCCTGGCGAGCGGTAGCGAGCCAGCATATATATGTTTTTGTTTTGACAGCAAGCTAAATTTGTACATTTTTCGATAGAAAAATGTCTCCGGTGAAGCCGGATTTCTCCATACAATGCTGGCTCGCTATCGGTCGCCAGGATAAAATCGACACCTGGATAGGGATAAACGTCTTAAGACAGTTGACTGAATGGGGCCGAATGGATACAAGCCAGAGAAAAGAGAGAAACGGAGAGAAAGATAACAAAAAAAAGCCGGTGACCTCCCTTAAAAAAGCGGAAAGGATCATTATACCAACCTCATCAGTATCATCACCAGCACACACCGATAACCCCTTCACTGTGAAAGGTGCATTATACCAACCTCATCAGTATCATCACCAGCACACACTGATAACCCCTTCACTGTGAAAGGTGCATTATACCAACCTCATCAGTATCATCACCAGCACACACTGATAACCCCTTCACTGTGAAAGGTGCATTATACCAACCTCATCAGTATCATCACCAGCACACACCGATAACCCCTTCACTGTGAAAGGATCATTATACCAACCTCATCAGTATCATCACCAGCACACACCGATAACCCCTTCACTGTGAAAGGTGCATTAGAAAGTTAAACAAATTCCCTGTGGGTTGGATTTTTTTATAAAATATATTATTGTTTTGCTTCAATAGATCATTCCTAGGATGAATATAATTGTTTGACTGCAACGGGAATGACATATTCAAGTCTATGTGCCATGACCCACAAGACTAACAACAAATATAAGTAAATTAATAATAAGTAAACAAATTAATAAACAATAAGAATAGGCCTACACAAATAAACAGATACAAATAAATAGATATTCAGTTTAGTTTGAGCCGCAACTAACGAGCCTAAAATACAGAATTCCTTAAACTAACTTTTCGTAAGTAGTCAACGGATTGACTTTGGCTGTCACAAGGGCACCTACAATCCTACATACCTCCAGAAGGGATATGATGTGGTGTGGATACAGTGACTCAGTATGCTCGGCCACCGTGGTCGTGGATATGCAGTGTTACCATGTAGTGTTCTAAATTATCTCTGCAGTTATCACATATTGTCTCGTCGTACTTTATAGCTTGAAGGGTGCAATCATTTTATAATATTGTACCATCCCTTTATAATACATGCCCTATAATAATATAATTTGTCCTATTCTTTCACTTTGATATATCTCAAGACTTGGGTAAAGTGGGCCAGGATAGAGGAGGTAAAACGAGGCTGGATAATGAAGCACACAAGGCCAGGTGGGTCAGGTAGTGTGGGATGGGTCAGGTAATATGAAGTGGGTCAGGTAGTGTGGGATGGGTCAGGTAATGTGAGGTGGGTCAGGTAATGTAAGGTGGGTCAGGTAATGTGAGGTGGGTCAGGTAATGTAACGTGGGTCAGGTAGTGTGGGATGGGTCAGGTAATGTGAGGTGGGTCAGGTAGTGTGGGATGGGTCGGGTAATGTGAGGTGGTTCAGGTAATGTGAGGTGGGTCCGGTAATGTAAGGTGGGTCAGGTAATGTGAGGTGGGTCAGGTAATGTAAGGTGGGTCAGGTAATGTGAGGTGGGTCAGGTAGTGTGGGATGGGTCAGGTAATGTGAGGTGGGTCAGGTAATGTGAGGTGGGTCAGGTAATGTAAGGTGGGTCAGGTAATGTGAGGTGGGTCAGGTAATGTAAGGTGGGTCAGGTAATGTGAGGTGGGTCAGGTAATGTAACGTGGGTCAGGTAATGTAAGGTGGGTCAGGTAATGTGAGGTGGGTCAGGTAATGTAAGGTGGGTCAGGTAATGTAAGGTGGGTCAGGTAATGTAAGGTGGGTCAGGTAATGTAAGGTGGGTCAGGTAATGTGAGGTGGGTCAGGTAATGTAAGGTGGGTCAGGTAATGTAAGGTGGGTCAGGTAATGTAAGGTGGGTCAGGTAATGTGAGGTGGGTCAGGTAATGTGAGGTGGGTCAGGTAATGTGAGGTGGGTCAGGTAATGTAAGGTGGGTCAGGTAATGTGAGGTGGGTCAGGTAGTGTGGGATGGGTCAGGTAATATGAAGTGGGTCAGGTAATGTGAGGTGGGTCAGGTAATGTTAGGTGGGTCAGGTAATGTAAGGTGGGTCAGGTAATGTAAGGTGGGTCAGGTAATGTGAGGTGGGTCAGGTAATGTAAGGTGGGTCAGGTGATGTAAGACGGTTCAGGTAAAAAGATTCAAGACAGGTAATTTGATGCTAAACAAGGCTGCCTAGGTGATGCGAGGCCAGGTAAACAAGGTATGATTAGGATGGGTGTTCCCCTGATAGCCTTCCTCTATCACGCTCGGTTTGAAATAAAATAACCATAGCAATACAAACCCGCAGCCTATGTACTGTAGGTTACATAGTAGTATCGTGAACCCGATAGGGCTTCACTAACGGATCAGAAACCCCCGTAGCACCAATGTGATTAATTATCTAAACTGATAGGTGACTTATTATTTTATGTTATACTGCATATATTTCGCTTGGGAATCCCTGATTAACGCAGCCAGGTCTCATCTCCATAGTCTCAAGCATACAAGGGTTTGGGGTCTAGGCTGCCACAAACACATTAGCCCATATATACAGTATATGTAAGGGAAGTGAATCATGAACATGCCAGTATTACTGTCCAATGATAAGCATAAAAGGTCCCCTAATTTTGGGTAGCTTCTTTATTGCTGGTCACATTGATTAACATAAGTATAAACAAACTATACTTGTTCTACAATTGGAGTCGGTTAAATTGAGAATCCTATTTGTTAAGCTTATAAAGCATGACATGTTAGCCATTGTGGTTTGCGGCTTCACTTGGCGGCTCCAACTGGTAGAACGACCACACTATATTGCTTCCCAAACGGCCCTAGGTGTCTAGCCTTAATTACCGACCGCCATTAACTCACCTGGGCTTATTTTAATAATTACACGACAATATTAAAGAGATTGTCATTATTTTACTCAGTAAATGCATAATTTCGTAAACGGGGATGAGCAGTTAATTGTATAATAATTATGACATTCATTAAATTTGAACTAACTCTTTATCACCCCTGCAAAGTAAAGTGTAATATCAGCCTTAGTGTGTTTGGCCCATACATCTGTTGTTTATCAGTTCTTAGTGTGTTTGACCCATACATCTGTTGTTTATCAGTTCTTATGATAAGAAAAGCAGATGGTAGTAATCATATGGCAATTGATTCTAAAACCTTTAATTGTGTTACAGTATTCCATGCATAACTTGCTGTACGGCTGAAGAACACTTATACAAGTTTAGTGGTATTTTCCCCTCTGAACTGGATCTCGCAAAAAACCTATCAGGCACCCTTTTCTGACCGATATTAAGGGGAGGTTTTTAGTGTGTTTCCTAGACTTCCATCAAGCTTGAAATTACACCCCCTTGACCCCCTTTCAAGATAAATTTGTACATTTTTCGGTAGAAAAATGTCCCGGCCGAAGGCCGATTCCTCTTAAATTGCAGGCTCGCTTTCACTCGCCAGGAAAAAATCGACACCTAAATGGGACGAAAGGTCTTAAAAGTGACATAAATTGGGTGACAGTTCTTAAAATCGCCAAACTAATGGGGCGAACGTCTTAAAATCTCAAAAGCAATGGGGCTAAACATGAGGGAGAAGGGGGTAAAGAAAAAAATCCCTTAAGTGGATATCTCCCCTTAACCCCAAGTTGCTTTTCCAATTCATCAGGGTCTAGGGGAGCACACAGAGTGCCATTTGGTTCAAGCCACATCTGTCTGATGCACTCGGGTTTACTGGTTTTAGAAAATACTGTGTTCTTTTTCAACATTATTTTAAGGCAGTCTCCTCAGCCCTGGGAGTTCTGCCATGTCAAATATACTTGGCATTCAAACCTAGCAATTATAGGTTGAGATTCGGTACCTAGTATTCACCAATCACCTTTCTAACATACAAAAAAAAAAAAAAAAATCTTCTTTCTTCAGGATGATTTAATTTGATCAAAGTTTACATCCCACGCTATTGAATATCTTCCAGGTCCCAGATCAGACTTGCTTAGAAAAACATTCGTGAACCATTAGTTTCAGTGACGAGTTGTCTTTGCCTGATGATAACATCTCCATTCTTCTCAGTACCTATGTTTCTGATTTCGGGCTTGGAATTGTTATTTTGCAGCACATTTGTGATTGCTCTTCCTAGTTACGTATAACCTACCAACCGGAAGGTATTGCATAGGGAGGAAAGGTATACGGTTATTATGTCAAGCATTGGTAGTACGCTTGGTTTATAACTAAAAGGACCTGGGTTCGATTCCTGGGCAGTGCTTGACAGATGGGTAGGTCTTATAAAACCTGATTCCTAGCAGAATATATGAGCCTGGAATTAACGGTAAATTGAGACGTCCAATCTAAGAAAATATACTGCTATGTTTAGGTGTTTCTAGCGTTAATGATGATTCTCTTGAAAGTACAGGACATTGTTATTAATGGCATCGATTGTGAGTCTCTGGCCATAGTATTTGATGTCAAGAGGTGTGTCTAATATATGATGGGGAAAGAATTCATCCTAAAAGATTATCACAAGCCAATTTTCTACACGAATATAGCCAATTATTTGAACAGCAGATTAAAACTTAGGACACTGAACTTGCAACCTTTCTCATACAGGAGCGATCATGTTACTGGTGCAAATTTTGAGGGAGCAAATTTCCTAAGCATACCAGAAGAAAGTGAGCCCATTTGGCTATCTAGTTGGCTACAAAATTGGGAGAGCAATATTAAGGATACAAGGTCTAATAAACAGCTATGCATGATGCCTGAATAGACTATATACCATTATTCAGATTAGTGTTTCTTCCTTTGTTCTGTAATTCAATGTTTGCTTCATTTGTTGATTCGTTCAGTCGGTTGGATCGGCACCTAGTGTTTATATTCATCAGATATAACTGTAAGGTTTCGGTACTGCATAATCATGCTTACTGGGTGAATAATAGTTGGTGACAGCTTGAGTTGGCGAGTTTGTTAAGCAGTCTTTTCCCATGCACCATAAAGGTGAAGATGATGTGTCAAGAAACGAGATAGGCGTGGTGAAATTCGTATACAGTGTAGGAGACGGAATGGACGAGTACCGGTACCAGTACCTATGGTGGTGTGCAGGAATATACATAGTTTGAAAAAAAAAATTGATGAACTGCATGGACTTGTAAGGTGGGACTGGTCATTCTGAGAAACATCATTAATATGCTTAACAGAGACTTGGCTTCAAGAAGTTAAAGATCCAGATTCTGCCTTTACATTAGATGGGTTTACATATCATCAATGATGTGACTTGACTTCTCTACTGGTGCTTCTTTTCTGATATTTGATCAGCTAACCTGGCATAGAAGACACTTGCTGAAGGTCCCATTCCTCCAGAGGATGAGAACACCAGTGTAGTAAAGTTCGCTAGATCCCTGTTCAAAATTCTTTCTTCGTAAGCTTGTTTCTTCTCATTTTCGTTTCTCATATATGCTGTCTTGAGTCCTTGTTCGCGATATGTCTGTTCTACTGGGTTGAAGAGTCTCATGTTGAAAAAAGCACACTGTCCCCTAGACTAAAAACTTTAAGCACTCAGAAAAAAAAAATCTCTCAAGATAAAAAAAAATCTCATTGAAAATGTATATATAATTTTTTTTTAATCGTTTTCTGATTTCACACAGTCATAATTTCTTTATAAGCTGAGTAATATACATATGTTATTTATGAAATAAGAATCTTGTTTACGCTCATTCCAAATGTGCCATCAATATATATTTATCATCAATAGTAGTTTGTATATGATTATACTATAAATTGGTACTTGGCGAGTAAATATTAAGCATGCGTAACGAAAATACTCATCCACATAGATTTTCAGCAACACGAATGACGTTTAGTGAAATCTAAAGTATTACTGTAGCAAAACCTACAAGCAAATATAATTGAAGACATGATGCAAACAAAGAATTGTATATTAGTCCAGCATCTTTCGAATTCGCACCGTGGTAAATTAAAATTTCCAGTGACGACAATAGATTGCTATTATATGAAATGACAAGTATTAAAATTGCCAAACTAATGGGGTGAAAGACGGGTGATCCAAACAAACCTTTTTTGAATAGAATTAACCCGTTCTGTACCGGCGACTTATTTTGTATGTGATTTCAGCTATATTTAGACGATTGTATGAAGCATGGGACGGATATGTGGTAGCTTAAAGGATTAATTGAGATAGTTTTGCCTTTCCATTGGTAGACGTCCTTCCTAAGCTTAATATATAATTGTCTAAATGTAGCTGAAATAAAATATATAATATGTCGTCGGTACAGAAGGGGTTAATTCTATTCAATAAAGTTTTTTTGGATCACCCCTCTTTCACCCCATTAGTTTGGCAATTGTAATACGTTTCACCCCATTGGCTTACTGATTATAAGACGTTTCATCCCATGCTGATACAAATTTGAGGACATGTGTAAGTTTAAGGGGGGATGGGCTTATGTTATATCCTCATTTACATAGCTTTCATTGATTTAATTGGAGGTGTTTGGTGTTGTGGTAAAATTAATAAAAACTAGAATATATACCGTATGTTTATAATTTATTCGTGGCTGGTCAAGAATGTAAGGTTTGATAACACAGTAAGAGGATCACTGGTTGGTCATTTGCCATCCCCAGGGCACACACTGTAATCCTGCTATGAGATACTAGCTCACATACAGAGGCTGGCATTATCCGATATTGGTCCCCCTCTTCTTTCTCTCTCTCTCTCTCTTACTCTCTCTCTCTCTCTCTCTCTCTCTCTCTCTCTCTCTCTCTCTCTCTCTCTCTCTCTCTCTCTCTCTCTCTTTCATTTGCTATCCTACCTATCCTATTCTTCCATTTGTACTATTTCAGAGTTTGTGATCGTTACTGACATGAAGTTTTGTCCACTTCGCTGGGCTTGTATGATTTGTGCAGTCAGCATATATAGATACATCAATGCATTATCCCAACTTTCCCACAGCATATAATGAATAGCGTCATCGACAGCAAACCAGATGGTCGGTTGTTGGAATCTTCGTCTAATGTGCGGGTTTTGTCTGAGGTGAGCAGCATAGCATTCCTACAGTTTTACATCATTCTGGATGAACTGACACGTTATGACAGATAACTCCACTTTAAAAGTTAGATAGTCAAAGAATTTTGGATAGTCAGTAAAATTGGGGGAGATACAAACAGCGTAGAAATATATGCTTTGAGAGTGACAAGAGAGCTTTAGCCAGAAAATTGAGAATTCAGAAGAATCAAAGTTGGGAACACGAGAGAAAGCAAGATTGTTGCGCACATACACGCAACATCAACCTTTGGCTTGAAACTGAGGATAACGATAAAAGGAGGATACAGAGATGTATTTGCTGTCAGTAGTTCCAGACAACTGAGTTTCAGTGAGAAAGAGAAGATCAGGTTTAACAGAGGAGAGGTGGTGTTCCACAGAGTGGACGTTAAAGGAAAGGCCACGAATATTGATTATGAAGCTCAAATTTAATACAGCTAAATTCAAACAGACAAATAAACCTGTGCCCTTCACTGTATTGACTCGGTGTGTTGACGATCAGGATGGCTGTATAGGTAAATCAACATGCTCCGAGAAATGCTCTATTGCGATGACCTAACTGCCAGTAAAAATAAAATGTCACATGCTCCAACAGGTAACTCCCTCTGAGTTAGTTTATCTCCTTAATGGGGCGCTGTGTCGGGTCTTAATTAGTAAGTGGTGTCGTTATGGTAATTAGGGAGGAAATATTAAAGGGGCAACCATTATCCAGCAAAGGGTAATTGGGTTTCCAGTCTCCAGTTCATTACTTCTCTCTCTCTCTCTCTCTCTCTCTCTCTCTCTCTCTCTCTCTCTCTCTCTCTCTCTCTCTCTCTCTCTCTCTCTCTCTCTCCTAGAATTAAGTCCTGACTACCTCGTTTGGATCGTAAGGTCTATGTGGCCAGTGTATCTATGTAAATATATATATCTCTCTCTCTCTCTCGTTTAGCTTATTATATCAGCTTATGGAATGTAAAAGAGTAAGCAAATAGTACCCTCTGTGGTTACTCTTTCAGATCTATGATAAGGGAAGCGAAATTATGCAAACCAAAGATCAAACGAATAATACTCTGACAACAGATACTGGAAACTAAAGTTATGCTAAACATCGCACGACATGGACTTAATGAAAAGAATGACGATGCCGATGACAATGGCATTGTTTAAGATTATATAAATTATAAATATAAACAAAATTATATGAATGAATAAACAAGCAAATGACGCCTAAGAAAACAAGACTCGCCACGAAAAAATACACACATGTACTTTATACCGAGGACTTACGGGGGGTCACCGGCTTTGTTGTAATCTTTCTCTCCTATTCTCTTTTCCTGGCTTGTATCCATTCGGCCCCATCCAGGTTTCGATATCTTCCTGGCGAGCGATTGCGAGCCAGCATTGTATGGAGAAATCCAGCTTCGCCGGAGACACTTTTTTCTATCGAAAAATGTACAAATTTAGCTTGCTGTCAAAACAAAAGTATAAAAATGCTGGCTCGCTACCGCTCGCCAGGAAAATATTGACACCTGGATGGGGGTAAACGTCTTAAACTTGTAGGCTGAATGGGGCCGAATGGATACAAGCCAAAGAGATAGGGAGGGAAAGAGAATAAAAGCGAGGTGGGCTCCCTTAAGTTAAAATGGTGAGTGACGAAGAATTGCACGACAAATTTCAGACACTCTGCTTTAAATCTGGGAAGAGAAAATGTCCAAGTGTCCACACGAGAGAGAAAAAACGAAGACGAAGCAGACTGAAGTAAACTAGCAAACGAGAAGCGAGTAGAAGATAGAGTTGCAAATTAAACTAAAAGTCTCTTAGATATAATTATTCCTAAATTATGTTGGGAAGATCTCTTTCAATATATAATGGGACAGTGGAACCAAGGCTAACTGAGGAAAAAACAATTTGTATATCAAAACCTTTGTTAACTCATTGCCTGCGGGAGACATTCCCAAACGCCATGGCAATTTACAGCAATTTACAGGCTTTTAAAGCCTCTTAAAGCCTGTAGAATCGAGTGCAAAAGAGCAGGAGCGCGACAGGCAACACGTCCTTCCCCCAGACAGGCGTAAGTAGGCGGAAATATGCCCACAGCCAAAGTATTAAATTACCTCTGTCTGCTCTAGAGTAGTCTAATGTAGACTTATGTGCATCACAAGTAGAGTTCAATATTGCTGTCGAGGACGACATTGTCTTCAGAAACAATATTACTTAATGTTCTTTAAATAGGCCTAGCCAATATTCAAATTCCAAATTAATTACTTATAATTAATAATGACAGAAATATTGGATTTATTTTATTTTATTAATGATTAACGGTCAGTCAAAAAGGATGTTAATTAACCTATGGTGCAGAACAAGTGTTAGTGAAGGAAGAGATGGTTCCTCTCTACATTCAATATTTTTTCGCAAGAAAATTAAGGAGGCAATGATGTAGTGAAATGTTTGTCTTTTTCCTCTAATTGTAAATCAATCGTTCTCCAATTATGTCACTAGGCCACACCTGCACACATTCTCCACTTGCAAGATAAGGGCATAGTATTGGCGGGAAGATGATAGCGTACTCCACATTTCCACCGTTGTAACTCAATAGCACAGTGTTTGTAAATATTACATCTAGAAGGTTAAAGAAACACTCATTACTCCATGTATATTTTGTGGGGAGAATAATAAAGGAAGAAGATATTATACTACGAGTTTTACCCATGCCTGACTATATACTATATTGACACGAATATAGAACGTCATTAATATTTTAAAATACGAGTTTTATCTATGCCTGACTATATACCAGTCCGTCACGAATACAGAACGTAAATAATATATTACAGTACGAGTTTCATCAATGCCTGATTATATACCAGCCTGTCATGGATACAGATCGTCATTAATATATTTAAGATCCCACCCCTGAATATAACTTCCGAGCGTAGCTACCTTTATTGAACTGAGCAGAAGGTCCTTTAACTGAATGGAAGGTTTGGCAGGGACCAGATACACAGGCAATGGTATTTAAGGTTTTTATTTATACATAGATTAGTGAAGACAGATAACATATTAATCACTGATGGCAGTAAGAGGCACTAGAGTGCACCTTAATTGAATTAGAACATCATAATTATACATATCAATAACCAATAATCAACAGTTAGTTTAAATTCTCAAATAGAGACATGGTAGCTAGTGCACTCACAGTAAACCCTCACTAACCCGCACTTCTCTGATTGGCATCAGTTTGTCGGACATGTCCCCAAATATCTCGGCAAATTTCCGAATTTGACGCGATTTGTCCGAGGTCGGGGGCCGGGTGGGGGAAGGGAGGGCAGCAACAAATTGGTTTACAATGATATAGTCTTCACCATTCGCCAGACAACAGCGAATGCTACCTTCTCATCTATATATATATATATATACGGTATATATATAATTATATATATATAAATATATACAGTATATAACCTAGCTTAGGCCATTTCTTTGCGCCATTAAACAACAATCAGTTATTATACCCCTACTCTGTGCAACTCTCCAACCCGAGAGTGAAATGTTACTCTCAAACTTTCTTCTACTCAACAGCTGAGCTCTGGAACTCTCTCCCAGAATCAGTCTTTCCCTCTTCCTATGACTTAAATTGCTTCAACCTCCGTGTGTCCAGGCATTTTGGCTCGAACGTCCCTTGATGTTGGCCCTGTCACTCTTTCAACTATGGGGGAGGCACTCGCTATAGGCAGTTCTGCCTTTTGCCTCCCTCAATCACATTGACAAAAAAAAAAAAAAAAAATGTACCACTCATCAGTCCGTTTCACCATGTTTGATTCATCTTTTATATGTTCGCTCGATCATATAACTTTTAAATATACCCTTCACATCTCTGTTTGAACCAAATATACCCTTCACATCTCTGTTTGAACCAAATATACCCTTCACATCTCTGTTTGAACCAAATATACCCTTCACATCTCTGTTTGAACCAAATATACCCTTCACATCTCTGTTTGAACCAAATATACCCTTCACATCTCTGTTTGAACCAAATATACCCTTCACATCTCTGTTTGAACCAAATTTTTAGCGAATGTACTTAGAATAATACCGTTGTACGAATATTCAGGTATATAAAAATAAACACTGCAACAAATTATTAATTTATCAATTATGTAATGCATTCAGCTCAGCTAATATCGATCGATCAGCTGTTGAAAACAACAATCATTCCCTTATCCCTGCCACCTGGCAATATCTCTTTCTTCGCCGCAATATTGCATCACTCGCGCTATTCTACTGATACTACAATAATCAGTGTTCCTCAGACTTCTCTCAATGTATACCACCTCCTCTACGTAGAGCATATGTCACCGGACTTGCAACACAATCCCACCCCTACTCTGTGCAACTCTTCAACCAAAGAGTGAAACGATGTTCCCAATCTTTTTTCTATTCAACAGCTGAGCTCTGGATCTCTCCCTGAATCTGTCTTAACCCTTATCCTATTTTTTAAATTGCTTCAAGCTCTGTGTGTCCAGGTATTTTGGCCCTCTTTCAACTCTTTCAACTCTGGGGGAGGCACTCATCACAGGCAGTTTTGCCTGTTGTCTCCCTCATCCACATAGAAAAAAAATATACTCAAATTGCGAATAAATTGGGCTATGATAAATTTTGGTAGTGGCACGCTGAATATATATATATATATATATATATATATATATATATATATATATATATATATATTGTATATATATATATATATATATATATATATATATATATATATATATATATACTATAAATTACATATAGAAAGATGCCACATCATCATATTTTCCTGAATAGGAAGATGTATTTTGAAAACTCAAAATTATTTTGAGATTCCGCATTTGCATGGTATGTAATAACCTAACATGGAAAACAAATAGAATCTATAAAGAATTTTCCATTTTCGAAATACTTGTTGTGCTAACAAAGCGGAAATTTCAAAGTCTAGCAAATATCGCCTATTGGTAGACCCCATTCACACACACACACACACACACACACACACACACACACACACACACACGTAAGAAAAACTGCACTGATCACCTGCCATAACCCGCGCTGGGAATATCATCAGCAAATGACGTTGGAAAAACTGGTCACAATGTGACAAAAGGAACGTGGAGAGAGAGAGAGAGAGAGAGAGAGAGAGAGAGAGAGAGAGAGAGAGAAGGTGAAGAAGAGTCGTAGAGAGAGAATATGCAAAAACTTCATGAATATCTGCAAAAGGAAATTACCCAGGGGAATCAAAATAACAGCTAAATGTCATCGTTACAAGAGGCATTTAGCGAGATGATACTTGCAGTCAGAGTATCGGTGTCATAATTTTGGTGAAGTAGAGCCTAACAAATTTAACTTCCTAAGATTTCTGCATCGTGATTCTTGTTCCAAAGAGAGTTACATAGTGGTAATTAACCCATTGCGTACCAGCGACGTGTATTATAATGCATTCTAGCTATATTTATACGATATTATGCAGCTTAGGAAGGATCTGTGGTAGTTGAAAGGGTTGGTTGAGATAGTTTGAAGCCTTATTATTGCTAGAGGTCCTTCCTAAGCTGAATAATATCGCCTAATAGTCTCCAGAATGCAATGAAAAGGACGTCACCGGTACTGTACGGGTTAAGGGGAGATTTCCACTTGAGGGATTTTTTTCTGGATCTCTTTCTCCCTCATCTTTAGCCCCAATGCTCTTAAGATTTGGAGATAAGTTAGGCGATCTTAAGAACTTTCGCCTAATTTCTGTCAATTTTAAGACCGTTCGTGCAATTCAGGTGTCGATTTTTTCCTGGCGAGCGATAGCGAGCCTGTAATTTAAGAAGAACCGACCTTCGGCCGGGACATTTTTCTACCGAAAAATGTACAAATTTATCTTGAAAAGGGGTCTAGGGGAGTGTAGTTTTTAGCCTGATAGAGGTCTAGGGAACAACCTAAAACCCTCCCCTTAATACAAGAATAAATAATAACTTTGTGATACATGATAGCGGATTCCAGACTCCGAAACAATTCTCCGCTAAAACTGTTCATGTGATAAAGGCCTCGTACAGTATATCAAGTTGGTGCCGTACAGATGTTGAATAACTGTGCATTAATGATTGCAAAGTACTTCATCCGCCCTCAATATAATCTGGAACCACTTGGTATTGTTTGCTTTCACTTGTTTTGTCAAGTATTGTGCACACTGTAAATCGCCTGTGCTCAATGTAGAACACAGAGGGTGTAGCAAAACGGGTGAACACTATTAGAGAGTATTAAGGGGAGGTATTTAGTTTGGTCCCTAGATATCCATCAAGCTTAAGATTACACCCCCCTAGACCCCCTTTCAAGATAAATTTGTACATTTTTCGGTAGAAAAATGTCCCGGCCGGAGGCCGGTTGCTCTTAAATTACAGGCTCGCTATCGCTCACCAGGAAAAAATCGACACCTAAATGGCACGAAAGATCTTAAAAGTGACATAAATGGGGCGAAAGTTCTTAAAATCGTCAAACTAATGGGGCGAAGGTCTTAAAATCTCAAAATCAATGGGGCTAAACATGAGGGAGAAAGGGATCCAGAAAAAAATCCCTCGAGTGGAAATCTCCCCTTAAATTGAGTGTTATAGAAACTTCAATACTTAGGCAGTCATTGCCGAACACCTACAGTATGCAGTAATATGTATTATTATTGGGGGAGATATCGACTTGAGGGATTTTTTTTCTGGACCCCTTTCTCCCTCATGTTTAGCCCCAGTGCTTTTGAGATTTTAAGACGTTTGCCCGATTAGTTTGGCTATTTTAAAACATTTCGCCCCATTTCTGTCAATTTTAAGACCTTTCGTGCCATTTAGGTGTCGATTTTTTCCTGGCGAGCGAAAGCGAGCCTGTAATTTAAGAGGAATCGGCCTTCGGCCGGGACATTTTTCTACCGAAAAATGTACAAATTTATCTTGAAAGGAGGTCAAGGGGGTGTAATTCTAAGTTTGATGGAGGTCTAGGGAATAAACTAAATACCTCCCCTTAAACAGAGAGAAAAGAAGTGTGGAACTATGTTGCATAATGATAGTTATCAAGTGTTTATGTGCGCCAGTTTTGTTGCAATCAATGTGTTCAATACTCCACACTGGAATTTTAGAACGTATAATTGATGTGAGGTAACACACTCTCTCGTCAAGGTTGTATGTGGCCTTTTGAATGTGCTAGAGGGCGTAGGTGAACAATGCTTGTCACTCAACACACCAAAAAACTCTCTTGCGTGGCACAAGACGTCAACAATACTAATGCAGTCACTGCATTAAAGGTGCCAACTGTTTTTGTTATATCGTCATCTCAATAATAAAATACACACATACTACTAGGATTACTAGGATTACTTCCACTAGGTTCCATGTCTCCAGTAGTATTAGGATCTCCGAGATATTTTCGTTATTTTTAATTACTGGTGATTTTACGGTTAAATTGAGATTTTGATGCAGTGAAAGGTATAAGGTTGTCACGGTATAAGGTATAAGGTTGTCACGGTATAAGGTATAAGGTTGTCACGGTATAAGGTATAAGGTAGTCACGGTATAAGGTTGTGACGGTATAATTTACCATGATGCTTAGGTTAGGTGACAATTTATTGCAGCAACGGCTTAAGGGGAGGTTTTTAGTTGATTCCCTAGACTTCCATCAAGCTTAAAATTACTCCCCCTTTCAAGATAAATTTGTACATTTTTCGGTAGAAAAAATTTCCGGCCGAAGGCCGGTTCCCCTTAAATTACAGGCTTGCTATCGCTCGTCAGGAAAAAATCGACACCTAAATGGCACGAATGGTCTTAAAATTGACAGAAATGGGGCGAGGGTTCTTAAAATCGCCAAACTAATGGGGCAAGCGTCTTTAAATCTCACAAACAATGGGGATAAACATGAGGGAGAAAGAGTTCAGAAAAAAATCCTCCCCTTAATGTTGTTGACATAATGAAGCACCGCCTTCCGAGAATGGTGTATCTATATACTAATTATGGTGTCTTTTACATTAATTATGGTGTCTTTTACATTAATTATGGTGTCTTTTACATTAATTATGGTGTCTTTTACATTAATTATGGTGTCTTTTACATTAATTATGGTGTCTTTTACATTAACTATTAGAGTAGACGACGAAGACTTTAGTATTGTTAGGGTTAAATGCCGCAACCAACACCTGTCGATGAATGTGTCCCCCGTCAGGTGAATATGAACGGAAGCCAAAGGCAAGCTTGCGCGAATGACAGAGTGGGGAAACTTTTAAACGACTGGGAGCGCGGCCAGAATGTCGGTGAATTAATAAGGAGAACCAGGCAAGCATGACGACAAGATGTGTACGAGAATGTGAATGAAGGGCACACGTTAAACAAGCGAATATTGAGGATAGGAAAACCAATATAAACCCATGTTACATAGGAAAGGAATATATACAAGGCAATAATGACCGCCAATCATCATTATATACAAGGCAATAATGACCGCCAATCATCATTATATACAAGGCAATAATGACCGCCAATCATCATTATATACAAGGCAATAATGACCGCCAATCATCATTATATACAAGGCAATAATGACCGCCAATCATCATTATATACAAGGCAATAATGACCGCCAATCATCATTATATACAAGGCAATAATGACCGCTAATCATCATTATATACAAGGCAATAATGACCGCCAATCATCATTATATACAAGGCAATAATGACCGCCAATCATCATTATATACAAGGCAATAATGACCGCCAATCATCATTATATACAAGGCAATAATGACCGCCAATCATCATTATATACAAGGCAATAATGACCGCCAATCATCATTATATAAATATCGTTGGGGGCTTATGATGGGGCTGGCAGTTACTATAGGTAGCGCCAACGAACTTGACATTAATCTTGACCCCTTAACTTCACAAAACTTAAAATAAATGAAAGCAATTGAGCTGATATTTCTATCATTTTGGAAGGCCCTACCAGGAAATAGGTGTGGATATTTTCAGCCAGTTTGCTCTAGGCCCTTTTGAGTTATAAGAAGTTAAGGGGTCAAGATTATTGTCAAGTTCGTTGGCGCTACCTTTAGTTAGTGAGGGTAATTATTTCAAATGCATTGAAAGAAAACCTCAAAGAAAGATAGTACTAATGAGGTTGGTGTTGTGTGGTAAGAACTAAGGTCCCTTTTGTAAATAGTAACGATCAAAATAAAGGTATGTTTTCATGATAAAACTACTGTATTGTACACACCGATTTGTTTCTATGTGTTAAGGGGGGTGACCTGCTTTTGTTATTTCTGTCTTTTTCTCTTTCTCTGGCTCCATTCAGCCAACTATTTTAAGACGTTTATCCCCATCTAGGTGTCGATTTCTTCCTGGCGAGCGATAGCGAGCCAGCATTATATGAAGAAATCTGGCTTCGCCGGAGACATTTTTCTATCGAAAAATTTACAAATTTAGCTTGCAGTCAAACAAAAATAAAAAATATGCTGGCTCGCTACCGCTCACCAGTAAGAAATTGACACCTGGATGGGGATAAACGTCTTAAAACAGTAGGCTGAATGGGACCAAATGGATACAAGCCAGAGAAAGATAGAAAAGGACAGAACAAAAACAGGTCACCCCCCTTAAATTAGGGCACTTAGATATTCAGTGCTGATGATATTAGAGAAGGCAATATTTTGTTCATGTGTACAGTAGCTATGTGTACAGTAGCTATGTGTACAGTAGCTATGTGTACAGTAGCTATGTGTACAGTAGCTATGCAAGTAAATTCCCATTAGCACGACCTAAAGAAAATTCTTCTCCATGAGTGATGCATGTTCACTGCATAATACAATTATTTTTCTAATTATGTTATCGTTTTTTTAATCATATACTGTAGTATATTATCAAAAATCAGAACACATCTGAAAACAAGCAGCCATATACATTATTATATTTTATGTTTATTTGTTTATCATAATTTAATTTGTCATTATGTATGTCCCTATTTAAACAAAGTATATATACGTAATGTAAGTGGTATTCGCTTCAGAATAATTGTACGGAAGAATGCATCAATTAAAGCACAATTGTTCCTTATAAAACAAAAGTGTTTCGTCACTCAGGTAATATATGGTATAACCTTGCACCACACTGGTTAAAGTTGCAGTATATCATGAATATGAGCACGTATCTACATAATATACAACCCCAGTGCTCAGTAGGACATGTGTGTATCCTAGGGAGCAGTGTTGTGTGCCATCATCACCGAAAACGACATGAAGCACAACAATCCTCAAAGCAAACCACTCACACCTTGGAACTCGGATCCTGAAATGAAATGAGTACAGACATCCATGGGTACGAAACATTTTGGAAAACAGTTGATTATGCACATATATTAAGCCTATCCATAGGCATTCAATAAATGCAGTTACACATAATTGTGTTCAAATTTGCTTTATGAAGATTGTAAGTACTTCCTAGTAGCAAATAGAGTATCTTCCAAAATTGTGCAAGAACTAAGCATTTTTTACTAATTCCTTGTTTTCCTTATTATTTTATTTCATTTGTATTTGTTTTATTATATATATATATATATTTTTTTTTTTTTTTTTTTTTTTTTATTATTATATATATTTATTTATTTATTTATTTATTTATTTAATTATTTTTGGGGGGCGGGTAAGGGCGGGGCAACCAGACGAGTACTAGAGACCCGCATGGGGGAACGTTATCATAGTTTGAGAAAAAGTCAGTCACTACTATGTAGGCACCAAGCATAGCTATTAAGTAGATTTAGCTGAAATCCATCTCATGTATTTTAAGATAACTGGTTAATTAACACATTGAGGGTTAAGGTCTCTATCTTAGGCTCTGGCCGATCACCCATCACCAAATTTTAATAAGTAATATAGGCACTCTCTTTTAGTTACCAAATTATGTGCGAGTCCAATTGGGACATCATGCCATAGGAAATTTGAAGTCGAGGTCCTTACCCGAAATTGAAAATTTGAAAAATTCATGCTGTATTCAGTATATTAACCTATACAATCCCAGTGATGGTTGACGTCCGTCAGTAAATACGCTACGTGCCAGTACCAGCGACGGATCAGAGCAGTCGCTATATTTCGAGCAGTGTAGTGGTGCATTATGTCCCACCACGGCCGCCCTGGTTATCGCTATTTTGTGCTAGAAGCCGCGGAACTTGCCACAACTGGTGAAGTTACCTATAGTGAAGAAGAGGAGATGAATGAAAGTTCTGGAGAGGAGTATACTCCTGATGTAGATGATATAGGATATTTTGAACTTTCAATCCTCCCCAGTCCCGACCCAAGCCAAGTGGAGCAACCCAGAAAGGCGGGAAAATGTGGTGGGAAAGAACAGCCCAAAAAAATTCAACAAGGGATGAGGAGGATAGTGATGAAGAACAACCACTATCCTTCCTTTATCTTCCAAAGAAGGCTACATGTGGGCGCCAGGGTAAGCCTGGGCCACAAACAAAGGGTGCAGGCAGCTGTGCACATAGTGACTCTTCACCTACCGTGGCCTGCCATCACTCATGCTCTCCCACCATTACCACCACTACCACCATTTTTTTTTTTTTTTTTTTTTTTTTTTTTTTTTTTTTTTTTAAAGAGACAATGAACGGAGGAAGAAAAACACAGATAAAACAAAAAAGGTCCATGTGCCTAAAGGCATCCACCATTCATAAAATGTTTGTAACAACTGGATTTAAACTGTTGTAGATTGTAAGTTTGTGGAAAACAACTCGAGGGAAGTGAATTCCAAAGAGTAGTAGTTCTGGGGATAAATGAATTTTGATAAGCAGAAGTTCTGCATTGTGGAGGAGAAAGTGTAAATTCATGGGCGCTTCCAGCTGCCCTAGTTCTACGGGGAAACATGTGGAGAGGCGGCACAATTGAAGCAAGTTCCTCGGAACAATTGCTGTGAAAATATCTGTAGAATAATGCAAGGGATGCAACGTTTCTTCGTATGGATAATGTAGGAAGGTTCTGTGTGATTGCAGGGTTATTGATTAATCTAATAGCTTTATTTTGAATTTTGTCCAACTGCCTCAATGCAACCACTCCACTTCCACTCCACAGAGGTGAACAGTAATCCATCTGAGAACGCACATGACTTTTATATATTATGGCCAACTGCTCGTCAGTGAAGAATTCTCGAACTCTGTACAGGAGTCTCAGTTTTTTAGAGGCATTCTTAGAAATGCTTCTAACATAACGTGTCCAGCTCAGGTTAGTAGTTAATGTTACACCGAGAATGTCAATACTAGGGGAAGTGGGAATATTTACATCATTACAAAATATATGGGAGTCAGTGAGATTCTGTCGGTTAGAAAATTGAATGTACTTGGTTTTCTGTGCATTAAAGGAAACTAGATTCTTTTGTCCCCATTCATTAATTCTAGAAAGGTCCTGGTTCAGAGAAATTGCAGTGTTTATTTTTGAAATTATAAGATCGGGTTGGGTGAAAGAATTGGTAAATGTGAAGGAACTGTGGAGTGTTGAGTCATCTGCGTAGGAATGTATTGGATTATGAGTGGTAGATATGAGATCATTGATTTGAATGAGGAACAGAGTTGGGGCCAAAACTGATCCCTGGGGAACACCAGCATTTATTGAGTGAAATTGAGAATAAAGGCCATCAACCATTACACATATTTTTCTGTTATGAAGATAAGAAGAAATTAGTGGAACTAATGATGCAAGGCCGTAGTGTGACATCTTCGACAATAACGATTTTACCACACCAGTGACTTTTTATGTCAAACAGAGGAAGTAAGAAGATCTCTCTCATGGTGATGGTGATGATGAGAATGATGAAGATGATAATGATGTCGAAGATGACAATTCACACCACTGTCACCACGCCGCCGCCTAAAGCTGGGTCATTATTGCCTGGCCCATCCTCTACCCTGCCTCTCGTAAGGCTTACTACCCACTCTGCCTCACTCAGCCCCTTTGCCTCACCTCTCTAACCTTCCCGACCCAGCCACCCTGCCTTATCTCCCCTGCCTGCCTCACCTCTTCAACATTCCTTACCCATCCACTCTGTCTCTCCTAGCCACCCTACCTGTCTTACCTACCCAACTTGCCTTACCTCCCCTACCTGTCTCACCTACCCAACCTGCCTCACCTCCCTTACCTGCCTCACCTACCCAACATGCCTTACCTCCCCTGCCAGGCTGCCTGCCTCACCCTACCTGCCTTACCTCCGCCTTACCTCCCCTGCCTGCCTCACCTCCCCTACCTGTCTCACCTACCCAACCTGCCTTACGTACCCAACCTGCCTCATCTCACCTACCCAACCTGTCTTACTTCCCCTGCCTGCTTCACCTACCCAACCTGCCTCACCTCCCCAATCTGCATTACCTCCCCTGGCTGCCTCACCTAACCAACCTGCCTTACCTCCCCTGCCTTCCTCACCTACCCAACCTGTCTCACCTATCTAACCTGCCTCTGCTGATCCCTTCCTACCTTCTCCCCCTCCTGCCTCACGACATTCAAGACGGGCTTGTCGAGTCACACGAAAAGAGGAGCTCGACAACCCTGGCACTCCAGATTCCTCTTGATGGGGAATCTTATTATTAGTATTTGTTTTCTATATTCCAACTACTATCTCTCGGGCATAGACTGAGAGCCTGTACATTCTAACGCTCAACACAGTGAAGCTCGTTAGGTCTAGTGCCAGTCTAGGGAGTGAGACATGTAAAGCACCCACTCACGGTTTGAATCAGCCCCATCTCTGAAGCTGCTGACATCTGACATCTTCTAATTCCCTTTGACTATCTTGGCAACCCCTCGCAGTCTCAGAATTCTACGTCTTCCTGGTGATCGTGTTTCTGATGGGTGTTGTCAAGAAGTCAACGGTACAAGAATATTGGTTGGTGAATCCCCTCATAGCGACCCCCATTTAAGTCAAGCTTATGACCCGGAATCGTTTCAGGTCCTAATGAGCAACCTCCACTTCTCCAGCTCCCTAACCGAACATCATCGGGTTGCTGCGGGAGAACCCAAGGTCATTTCATGTCGGATCTGGCCCGTCTTCATAGCGCTCTGTGATATCTTCCAGAGCACCATGAACCACTACTATACAGAAAAATATACATCTACGAGAGTCTGATCTTGTGACGGGATAATATTGCTTTCTGCCAGTACATCCCGTTAAAAGGACAGTGTTATGGCCTCAATGTGTTCGTCATGTTGCGACTGCAAGACTGGCTACATCGTCGACATCATTCTCTACATGAGAAAAAATAAACGGAGGTCACACACCCTCCGCATCTTGGGCTGTCTGGATTGACCGTTGTAACCATGATGGAGCCATATCTCAACCTGGGCAACACACTCCACACGAACAACTGGTACACCAGCCCCGCTCTTCTCAAGTACCTGTGGGACCACGAGATAGGTGCGTGTGGAACAGGCAGGGTATACCAAAATTGCCAACTTGTTGGGAGGCCGTTAGCTTTATATATAATTATACAGTCCTACAATATATTGATGGTCTCCTGAATGGACAAACATGACTTCAACCTCCTGACGAAGATACACCCAGTCGGTTTCGATTTCATCTGCTGGCCGACAACAGTGTACTGGGGAGGTGGTCGAGAAGCTGATCGTGGTCAATGACAATAACATGAGGCTGATGGACAAGATAGACACCGTCATCTTGTCTGTTGACTGTGCCAGGAAAACGATGAGGTGGTACAAAAAGATGTTCTTCCACATAATCGACATGGTCATCTATAATGCCCGCATTCTCCATTGACGCTACACGGGTAAAAAAGAGACTATGGAGGACTACTGTGAAGAAATAACTAAATAACAGTGAATAAGTAACTATGAATAAGTAACAGTGATAAACAACAGTCAGTCTATAACTACAATAATCAAATGTGGAAAAATATCTGAATAACTGTGAATAAATAACAGTAAATTGATAACTAAATAACTGTGAGCAAATAACTAAATAACTCAATAAGTGTGAGTAAATCATTAGAAAATTGTGAGCTGATACACACACACACACACACACACACACAGTAAGCTACACAGTGGAGATGGGCCTACAGGGGATACCACTGTATAATATGAAAACAAAAGAGCCACAAATGCTACCTATGTGGTGGATAGGAAAAACATTTGCAAAACCCTTTCAAAACTGTGAGAATGACACAATAGTGACTTTGATATGAACAGTAGAGACTATGGTGGCTCAGTATTCATCAGAAATACCTCCCCCGCACCCTCCCCTTTCTTCCTCCCTCCTCCACTCCCATTCCCGAGCTCCACCAGGCTGGCTGGGAAATAACACCTGGCCGAGTGGAAACTATCACCGTGCGGGCAGGCCCGGCTGGGCTATGGACCACTGCCTGGACCATTCTTCACCAATCGGACCATTTGTTAGTTCTGTCCATGGTTCATTGATGCTTTATAGGCACTTTTCTGCGTTTTGGTCAGTTTATATATATATATACTGTATATATAATCGTCAGGTACAGTATGGGTAAATCATTAAGAGGGAGGTGGTAGGTGACAGCAGCGTAGCTAATGTGGTGCACTAATGTAACCTAGAAGAACACCAATGGTTTAATGGTGTGTGTGTGATTGATTCTAAGTCATAAATAATATAATGGTGTGATTTAGATTTGATTGTTCTATGTTAGTGAGGGAGACAAAAGGCAGAACTGCCTGTGGCAAGTGCTTCCCCCAGGTGTGAAAGAGTGGTAGGAATGAACAGAGCAAATTTGCTGTTGTTTTCCTGGAATGGATGGAATAATTTACCATAAACGGCAATAGGACTAACAAATAAGCTATTGTACCTCTGTCACTAAGATCAGAACTGAATGAAGAATTCCTGCCACATGATGTTTTTTCTGATAATGTAGCCTACACTCACGGAGCTAAGGAAAACATGAACACATTAAGTATATGTGTAATGTTGTATGGCAGTGAAACAGATATTGTAAAGGAAAAAGATATTATTATTAAACGAACAATGTTGATATTACATTTATTGGTGATATAACTACAACATAACTACTGATTCATTGTATATGCATAATAAGATATGATGGATTATGGTTAAAATATACTATGATGTTGCATAACATAAGGTACCAACTGCAATTAATTGAAATGTAACTGTTTTTGTGTTTTTATTTTGTTTAACAGAGAGAGAGAGAGAGAGAGAGAGAGAGAAAGAGAGAGAGAGAGAATAAATGGCATTCAGAGAACAAAAAACAATGATGCAACGTTGTGCCGGAGGTCGAAAACAATATGACAAACTTTGAATGCAATGCAGATATATTGGATGGGTGGTGGCATTCCTGGTAAGTCAACATGAGAAAAGTAAAATATATATATATATATATATGTGTTTGTGTGTTCCGTCTGAATTTTTGAGCCGTGTGAAGCTGTCATGTTATAAAAATGTTGGCCTTGTAGGCAGGTGGCGCGCGGCAACAACAAGTGTAAGTGACAACCATTTATGGAGAAGGATATATATATATATATATATATATATATATATATATATATATATATATATATATAATTATACTGAGCAGTCTAAATGGTTTCACGATACCCCCATTACCCCTCGCAGTTACACAACCAGCACCCCTGACGGTACCGATAATGCCCCGACGGTACCGATAATACTGCTACCTTCGACCCTGGTGTCACCCTGGTCTTCCAACTCCCTTGCTATCATCTCAGCAATCACCACCTACTGATACTAGGCACGACCAACGGGGCACTTACAAAAAATATATATATACCCTTATCTGAAGTCACACATCTCTTTAACCCCCCAAGATAACTTCTTGTAATAAAGCAATGAAAAACATAACTACCAAGGACGTTACAGGAATGTCTGAAGTGACAGTCTAGAACTTGTGGTATCCTCAACTTTGTGTGGTATTGCACTAGCAAGAGACATAAGGCAAAGCTGCCTGCAAGCTCAGGGTTTGTGATGAAACGGCAGCTCAGGGTTTGTTTGTTGGTACCTTTTGTACTGCACCTAGGATCAGCTTCTTGCCATCTCGTCCAGATTTGACTGCCTCAAAGTGTTGGAGCTGGGGAAGAGCCAACCGGTCCTTTCCTAGAGCTATTTTACTTTGGCTCTGATAGCCAAGTGTGCTCCAGACAGACACTGAATACAGGACAAGGTAAGATAAGCAATCAAATTTACCCCAGGATACGCCCATGCCATAGTCGATTTTACACTCCAGGTACCCCCTTTTGTGTCTGGGTGGGACAAAGCTAACAGGAGAGAGAGACAGCCTGACGACTCATGAGCAACCCTGGTGGTTAGCCAAGTTCTAATTTTTGTGTTTTTGTTGGCAGCAATTAAGCCACCAGCTGTTCCCCTGGATTCACTGAGCCACAATTAAACCTGGTACTTATGTTTGTCTAAGGGAGATGGAACTACACAGGGATTGAAGCTTTTTCAACACTCCTGGGCTACTTGGAACTTGGTGGCAAGCCAAGGACATTTTACCCACCCCTGTATGTGTGGCAATATCTGGTGAGCTGGACAGTCACCCATCCCACTACTGCCTTAACCCTTATTTAGCGGGCTAGGTGGTCTATTTGACCGTACCGCCCAGCGGGGTTTGTTTTTTACCCTAAATAGGGTTGTTTCCGTGCTCATTTTCATGCCTAAATAAGACTCAGACCGTAAAACAAGTATCTATCCCTGAAAGGGCGTAAACAGAGCTTTCCAATGACACCTGAACCATCCTTGTACGACCACTGGCTCTCTTGCAACGATCGCACAACACGAGTGCAAAAACCATGAAACAAGGCAATTTCCTTACATAATTCCCTGTGCAGTGAGGCAGAAGAGGGGGAGAAGGGTGGTATACAGTTCAGTATGTCCACCACGGTGGTGGGGACCGGTCATATGGTTGCTACGCTCGTCCCACTGCTCAGCTCTCTCTCTCAGCAACATTATGTGCTGAAAATGGTGCTCGACAGATGTCGTGCACCGCCACTTAGTCCAAATTTATTTCACTCGACATATGTTGCGTGCCGCCAATAAGGGGTTAATGTCGCTGATCGAAACCAGCATTGCCAACCATGCAGGCCAGGGTTGCCACTGTGCTCCATCTTGTCGGCGAGGCCTTTTATATCCGGCACCCTCCGTGGCACTATGCCCTAATAGGTTGGCAGCTCTCAGGGGTGAGCAATAATTTGTTTGCAGATGCACACCACCAGAACGGTGGAAAGGGTTTGCAGGATAAGAAGCAGCCAACCAATCGTAAGGCATAGTTACACTCTCAGCTACCTGGGTGAGGCTGTTACCTTTACGTCTGCACTGGATATCACGATTGCAGCATCTAATCCGGCTCGATGATTGGTCCATTTCGGTTGAACTCGTGATGCTTGTATTTCCTCCGTCTGTACTACCACAGATATACGATCAATTATATTTGTACTAATGTTACTGACTGTAAAAGTAAAGAAGACTTACTGTCTAATATTAATCAACTTTCGGTCAAGACTACAATGTATTTTTTATTCACCTGGTTAAACACACACCCTCAAATGTATTTTTTGTTAACATAATGTATAGAGATGCATTTAGATGGTCTAGCTGAATGTTGGTCATACCATCATTTTGATCTTACTGAAGAGTAAAGTAAGGTCAAAGACGATCAATTTTTAACGCTACTTACTCTTCAATACAATTTTACCAGTGTCATAATGCTGATTTGCTGAAATGGTTGTCCTCGACATGGAAACGATAGTCGATTTTTATACATTAAATTAATATTCCAAAGTAAAAGTCAAGACAGAAGGGCTCAGTCAGAAGTCTCCCCAATTGTGTCTAGTATATCCAATAGATTATCACTAAATGTAACTGGCATATTAAGATATAATTAAAATGGTAATAATAATAATGAAATCCAAAAGCTAATGTTTAAATTTATGCTCATATACACCACACTTTTTGTTCATAAACTGGAGTTACCATGAATTACTTGTACACTGTTATCAGATTTAAATATGCTAATCAATCTTCAAGTAAGCATTCCAAAACATTTACTGAATCGTTCAAAGCTAAATATGTTGACATCTTTACTAAGCTAGATTATGCCATAAGGTAATAGGTAGGTCAAGGCCTACACTGAGTTCCGTATGCAACTGTTAGTTCATATGTAAATCTGATCCTACTCAAATATTGTATTTCATCAAATGTGTCGCATACAAATAGCTGAATCTCCACAAAATTGTAAAGGTCAATGATATTTTCCGATTATTACACACCCGGAATCAGGGACGTAATATTCTTCCAATATGAAAAAACTCAAAAACTGCATTTTCACTTTATGAATATAATCTACATTTCTACTTGTTGAATATGATATTATAGCCATCAGACTACCTATAGTAAACCTACGACCCGATGTGTAGGTATTGGAAGACTAGCGTGCCAGGAGGATCATACTCGGACGTGTTGGAGTGATAAAAGTTTGTGAGGGTTAATATTGGCAACAAGGGCCGCCAGCCTCCGTGGGTCAAAAAATAGAGAATCCTAAATGACCCGGCGGACATTTGGAGTCGGGGGCAAGACGTAGTGGTTAAAGTTGGGTGGCCAGGAGGGGGGCGCGGGGAAATATGGAGAGAGAGAGAGAGTTACAAGGAATAGTTGATATCTCGGAGACCTTGCGGTCAATTCAAGGGAGATAATCGAAGTGGCAGGAGAGAGACTGTTTAGTGCAGTACATTTTTTACAGAGTGTGCAAAATATAATTGAAAATTAAGAGTAGGGAGTTCGAGTTTGTTTTATTCACTTCCTCATACAATGAGTTACACATATCACTATAAAATACATAGCTCTAAAACAACATAGCAAAAATATACTAAGAATGATATACGCCATACGAGTGCTAGAAATGCAAGGGTATTCCCTTGTACTATTATTTTCATATATAATAATAATATGGACGATAGACAAATTTTAATTGGAGTTTTAGAAATAGCGTGAACAAATATTTGTCATTTCATATATATACACCTATTGTCACTCAACACAATTATTTGCGATGATGGAAAGTTAGATATTGTTGAAAGAAACATACAAATGTTTTAGCACGCATCTACCATATCTATTTTTGTATCCATTTACTCAGGCCCAATCCCTACTGTTATTATTATTATTTTTTTTTTGGGGGGGGGGGTGACTCAAGACAGAGCAAGAATAGGGACAACAAAAACCACAACAGAAAACAATGAACACACAAAGACAAAATACAAATTCACACACATGTAGGTCATCCACTTTTATCAATTATTGTTTCATTTTTTGTGGGTTTTGCTACTGAAATAATGTAGATCGGCCTTTCTTCTTTCTATTGACATATACAAAATTGTACTAAACATGATTCTTGTTGGTCAAAATCGATGTAGAATGATTATTTTGGTAACGCATAAACAATGTTTACTCGCCAAGACTAATATATATTTTATTCATATACAAACAACTTCTGATGATAAATATATTATACAGACCCATTTCGAATGAGGGTGAAAAATGCTTCTGATTTTTCATAAAGAATACTGTATTGCTCAGATTACAACCACATTATGTCGGTGTAAAATAGGACAAATGTTTTATCCCTACAGTACCGAGACGTCCTTTTCAGCATATTTATTCCTACAGTACCGAGACGTCCTTTTCAGCATATTAATCCCTACAGTACCGAGACGTCCTTTTCAGCATATTTATCCCTACAGTACCGAGACGTCCTTTTCAGCATATTCTGGACACTATTAGACGATTTTATTCAGCTCAGGAAGGACCTCTGACAATAAAAAGGCTTCAAAATATCTCAACCAACCCTTTTAACTACCTCAGATCCTTCCTAAGCTGCATAATATCGTCTAAATATAGCTAGAATATATAACACACGTCGCTGGTACTCAAAGGGTTAAATATTTGGATACATAATACATTGGTTGTAGAGGCGATTATTGGGGGTTAAACAGAACAATAACATACGTATATCCTTTGAGAATGAACAGTAGGGGTATATATATTTAAGCTTAAGTTTTAGTGATAGCGAGAGGATTAGCTTCAACAATACTCGCCTCTATGCCTGGCAAATCTCTAAGTGAATATTATATGCTATAAATATTACAAATCTCTTGATATCTAATATTAATGATATATATTAATATCTTAACATCAGATCTTATCCAGAACACCACTAGAACGCATAGTAGCTACCATTCCATGTTACCCCCTCTCCCTATTCTGTCTTATTCAGGTTCTACCTTATTACTGAATTGTACATAGTCGACATGAACCCACTCCAATGATAGTAATCATAAATCCTTATAAAAGTCAACCTTAATCTATAATTATGTTTGTACTCGTTTTGTACCTTATAAATAAAACCTTGAGTACAGTGACTGTGTACTTTGTTCTATCCTTCGTCCTCCAGTTGTATAAGATACACAACACCCCTAAAAGGTTATTAACTACAGATCGAAAATTTGTGGCCTTTTACTACTACTACATATAGTTTCCTGTAACGGCCTCTTCAAAAAGAGTTGATTAAGCAGAGCAACTGCAGCCATAGCAACTTGCCATAGCAGATATGCAGTAGTAACATGACATGCTAGATAAAACCAAAAATTCAAAGCAAGATATTGGAGAGAGTATTTAGTGCCGCAGTGAACCTCCTGCTGAGCGGACAAGGGCCTGCTGCGCTTCTTATACTCACGCTCGTCTCCACTGGCTTTAATGGGCTAATTAAACTCACTGGTGAGTTATCTGCTCAACAGGTGGCGTTGTGTGTGTGCATGTGTGAGAGTCCGAGTGTAGGGGGTGAGACAGTGAAGCACGGGAACGAGGTGGCTTCAGAGATGGGGTCGTTTCGGGCCATGAGTGAGCACCGTGCCTCATGTGAAGGCAAGATGGCAGGTGCTCATTGTACTCTACGTGCTTCACATGTCTCACTCCCTAGACTGGAACAAGACCTCACGGGCTTCACTGTTCATTGTAAAGCGGTGAATGTTAAGGCTCTCAGCCTATGCCCGAGAGGAAGTAAGTTGGAATATAGAAAAAAAAAAAAAAAAAAAAAAAATATTCTAGGATCATTCCAAAACGGTTCCTGCAATGAAAGGGTTAATATATTTACAAGAAAATGTGTGCCCTCTGCACCTAAGTCACTTCAAGTATATTAATTATTATTGTTTGTAATGATTTATCAACCTATGTACAAATATAAGCGTTATATATTATAGCCTGTGTATTTTGTACTCATCTGACCTTCCAGTCGATTAAAGGACCTTCCACTCACACAGTAAAGATTCACCAGGCCCTATCGACGATATTCAAAGCCGGTATCATCATTATGTTGTCGAATGTTTCCACACCTTCAGAAAGTGTAAGTGTGTAATACAAATCCATTTATATATAAACACTGCTCCTTTTAAGTCCTGCTTTTGTTATATTGCCTAACTAACTAATAGTTATGAAGAGTGAGCTATGAGGATAGGTTGAGAACTGTCGTTGTTCTTTCGTTGGAAACACAAAGACTGCGAGGTCGATTCACTTACCCATTAAATATAAAATTAATGTATTTGGCAATGAGATGACAACAAGATCTGTTGTCATGATGTTAGTGCATCATGCAACTATGAATGATTGAAAGAGATGATCAAGCTTTCTCAGTACCGGTAGTGTATGTGGAAACTTCACTTACAAGTTCTATTATACCTGGAACAAATTTCCTTCAGAAGTTATAAATGGTCTTCAGTAAAGCATCTCGACAAGAGAGTAGATAGTACTTTACACACTCTTCTGAATGTGTTGCACTACACAATTTATCATGTTTTTACCTTCAATAACTCCTGGAAATGGATAGGTACGTCGTTCGCATACTAACTATGAGTTGTAACTTCTTGTAACAGATTCTTCAATAATATGAATAGGTGCAGCAAAGCAGCTCCAGCAAATGAAGTATTTAATGAGGAGTTATCGCCTTCCCTCACAGGCTGCTCTAGAGGCTACGTTATTAACCCTCTCCGACATATGACGCGATTTTGAGTCTATTGGAGATACTTAAAAGCCTTTGTTACCATCAGGGATATTTAGAAACCTTTAGTTTAGTTACTTCAACCTCTGCAGTTGTCTTTGAGTTAGCTGTGGGCAGAAAACTAATTTTGGGGAGGTAATTGTAAGAGTGAGAGAACTCTATTTATTATTGCTAATCTGGCAACCTCTGCGTCATATGTGCGTGAAAGGGTTAATTTGATGGCCTCCGGGGGAGCAGGCTTCTACTATAGGGAGAATTGTTCCATTGTTCAAAGACAGCATTTATTCACACTCATTCAGTTTTATTCGACTGTTAATGTTGCATGAAATTGATTTAGCTGTGGGGCTCGATAGACCATTGTACCATTACAACTTCAATGGGTGTCCAGCTTGCTATAATGACAAAACTAAAAGATTTCCTGTAGGTGTTATATAATCTTGAAGTTAAAGCTGAGCTCACAGTGCACAGAAGCAATACAAAAGTGATAAACATGATGTTGGGTTGATCATTTGAATTCAAATTTGAAAACAATATACACCTATTACAACTCTGTAGTACGGTCCCTTTTGGAATACTGTGTACAGTTTTGGTCATGATATCCTTGAAAGGATAGTGAAAAATTAAAAACAAAAATATGTATAAAAGGCTAAACATTATGTCAAAATTAGATTTAGCCTGATAGAACGAACAAAGACACACAATGTAAAAATATAATCTTCAAAGACCATAATTATGTAGCTGTAGGAGCCTTTTCATAGATAATTAGAATTAGCTGAGATAATGGCTTCGAGATTTTTGGAAACTAGAGAGACTGGATTGTAATACGTTACATTGTGTAACGTTTTGGAACTAGACCTTTATCAACCATTATATAGGATTAAAATTCGCTCTATTTCTTGCCAATCCAGAGAGAGAGAGAGAGATAGATTGTGCATTAATTTGTAGCAATAGTGTTAGATAACAAATATATTACTTATTGGCTGACCGAGGCAGAATAATTTATATATCTGCTATGCTTAGTAAATATCAAACAAATATTATAGAAGAATTAGGAGAATTATTTATACATATAGGTATCAGACTTAAGCTTGTAGGCTATATGGGTTTATGCTTGCACTGAACATTTCCTACCCACAACTGTTTTAGATAAAAAGTTGTGAGTAGGGACATTGTTTGTATTAGGCACACCATTAGTTGCGTCTAGAGGTTTTACCCTCAACATATATATACTCCTCCCTAGGCACGCTGTAGGGCTATCAGGCCAGACCAACTATAATATATCTCTTTTTAAATGAGGTGCTGCCCTCATCCTTATTTAGAATGAGCCATTAACTTAACGCGTCGTTATAGTCATTAGGGGAACCACCATTAAACTCAGGAAAGAAAATTATTATATATTTTTGAGAACTGATAAAATTAAATGGTTCATTATTACTACATATGAATTTTCCCATACAAACTATACACAAAATTAATACTAATAAAAAGAGGAATTGCGGGACTTGAATATACTGTTTACAGTAGAGGACGAGGGGTGGAGTGGTGGTGGTGGTGGGAGGGGGTGGGGGAGCTGTGGATGCAATAAAAACTCTTATATTGTATCATGTTACATGGCACATTTCCTCCCATTATATTACCATAATAACTACCATAAACAAATTTATGGTTAAACTAGCTTATGCTAGGTAAGTGTACGCTAGGATAGGATATATTAGGTTAGGCTAGGTTTGTTAAGAACAGATACGATAGGCTAAAATTATCAGGTTATGATTGATTAGACCGAGTCAGGTCGACTTAGGCTAAGATAAATAAAGCAGGTTGGTTAGCAGGTGATGATGGAGTAAGTATAATGTCCAGTGACCCATTTTTCCATAATTGTAATGGTTTACTGTCTTGGCTGGATATTAATGTGTTAGGGGGTGGTTGTCCAAGATCCCTGGCACATAAATTAACTATCCCGTCTCACTCTCAGCTATCCCTCCCTCTAATAAATATATATCTCTGGTACGGCTACCCGATCATCCCAACCAGCGACGCTTGTGGCACTTTGGTGCTGCTGACTGGGAGGCTCTTCAGCAGTCCTTCTTTGATTTCCCATGAAATGACTTTTGCTTCCGAGGCCGGGGTCCCTCAGAGAGTGCTGAACGGATTACTGAGGTAAGCCTTTCCGGCATGAAAGCATAAATTTAATTTGCTTACTCTCAGTCTAATGCAAAAACAAATCTTGGTTTACTCACGCTTGTTCTACTGCTGTCCGCAACAAGGAGGAAGTATTAAAACGGTACCGACGCCTTAAAACTCAAGAATCTCATTCTTCCTATGTTTCTGCTCGGTATCAAGCCAAATCTGTTCTTCGATTTGCCAAACACTCTTTTATCAATAATAAATGCACTGAACTATTCAACTCTAGCTCTTCCCAAGCTTTCTGGCATCTAGCCAAAAACCTTTCCAACAATTTGTCTTCCTCGTATTTCCCTCCCCTTTTCCACTATGATGGCACAACCAACATTTCTTCCTCTGAAAAAGCTGAACTGTTCGCTCAGACTTTTGCTAGAAACTCAACCTTAGATGATTCCGGTGCTATTCATCCCTCTCCACCCCCCTCTCTCCTACTTATGCCTAATATCCTTATCTCTTCTAAAGATATACTTTCTACACTCTCTGGGCTTAATACTAAGAAGGCATACAGTCCGGACGCTGTTCCTCCTGTTGTACCGTACTCAAAAACTGTGCTTCCGTGCTGACTCCCTGCCTAGGCAAACTCTTTCGTCTGTCTCTCCTCTAACTTCTTCCCTCCTTGCTGGAAGTTTGCTCTCATTCAACCTGTCCCAAAGAAGGGTGACCGCTCTCAACCCTCCAACTATCGTCCAATTGCTCTCATGTCTTGTATCTCTAAAGTTTTTAAAACTATTCTTGCTTCCAAATTTCTTAAGCATTTCTCTTCTCATAATCTACTCTCAGATTGCCAGTATGGCTTCCTTACAGGTCGCTTTACTAGTGATCTTCTATCATATCTTACTAAACTCTTGGTCATCCTCCTTTCGGGACTTCGGTGAGACCTTTTCTATTGCACTAGACATATCGAAGGCCTTCGATAGAGTCTGGCACAAATCTTTAATGTCTAAGCTACCCTCCTTCCTATCCCTCTATCCGTGCCTTTGTCTCTAATTTTCTTTCCGGCCGTTCCATAGCTACGGTTGTGGACGGCCATTGCTCACTTCCTCTTCCTATCAACTTCGGTATTCCTCAGGGCTCTATCCTATCTCCTATTCTCTTTCTAATTTTCATAAATGATCTTTTCAACTGTACCTTCAGTCCCATCCATTCATATGTAGAATACTCTACCTTACACTACTCATTTAGTTTTCCAGAACGCCCCAGCCCGCAATCCCTCAAAAACAAATGTATTAAAGCCATACAACACTTATCTTCTTATCTAACTACCATTTCCAATTGAGGCAGAGAAAACCTTGTTGCCTTTAATGCTTCCAAAACCCAACTTTTCCATCTTACTACCTGTCGGGAACTCCCAGAGGACTATACCTTATTCTTCAGCAATACAAAAATCAATCATTCATCTTCTCTCATATTCTCGGTGTCTCTTTCTCTTCTGCTCTCACTTGAAAGGACCATATTACCAGTCTTGCTAAGGCAGCCTCCCAGAAGCTGAGTGTGTTCAACAGCCTCAAGGGGTTCTTTACCCCTGCACAGCTTCTTGCTCTGTACAGGGGCACAGTGCGTTTTTGTATTGAGTATATTCTTCACATGTATGGGGAGGATCCTCCTACACTGCACTCCTAAACAAAATAGAAAGGAAGGCTTTTTGTATCATTAACTCCCGTCTACTCACCAACTCTCTGCAATCTCTCCATCTTCGCCGCAATGTTGCTGCATCTCTCTCACTATTCTATGGCTACTACAATAATCACTGTTCCTCAGAGCTCTCCCAGTGTATACCACCTCCTCTTCATAGAGCATGTAGCACCCATCTTGCAACACAATCCCACCCCTACTCTGTGCAACTCTCCAACCCAAGAGTGAAACGTTACTCTCAGACTTTCTGTACCCGATGCCGAGTTGGCTGCCAACTTTGTGGCATTTTTTGCTGGCAAGATAACTCGCATAAGACAGGAACTGGATGATGCTTCTGTTGGTGAAGAACTTTCAGTTGTACTCCAACCCCGACACATTCCTAATAATGTCCTCTCATCCTTTCACTCAGTAGAGGTGGACATGATCTCGTCCTACATAAGAAACCTCAATAAAACATTTTGCCCGTTGGATCCCATAAATGTTTCCAAGCTAATGTTTCTGCTTACCGACAGCATCATTCAACTGAAACAGCATTGATTAGATTACATAATGATCTATTTGAGAACATTTGCAATGGTGTGGCCTCACTATTGGTCTTGCTTGATCTCTCTGCGGCCTTTGACACAGTGGATCACGAGTTGTTATTGAGTGATCTTTATGATTGTGGTGTGCGTGACTCCGCTCTCTTGCTTCTTGGGTCGTACTTGTCAGGTAGATCCCAGAGTGTGATGGTAAATCAAATGGTCTCGGACTCGACACCCCTGCAGTATGGTGTTCCACAGGGATCAGTTTTAGGTCCTATCCTATTTATAATTTATATCAGCAGTTTGTCTCTTCTGCTTCGTGCACATAATGTCACCTTTCACTTTTATGCAGATGACACCCAGATTTATGTGAGAATCACAAATATAGTTGATATATGGAGTAAGATGGAATTGTTGATGTCTGATATCAAGAAGTGGATGAGAGT
This sequence comes from Paralithodes platypus, assembly GCA_032716605.1. Taxonomy (NCBI): domain Eukaryota; kingdom Metazoa; phylum Arthropoda; class Malacostraca; order Decapoda; family Lithodidae; genus Paralithodes; species Paralithodes platypus. The sequence continues at coordinate 12,631,074 of CM064529.1, read as the reverse complement.
GAGAAAACTTAAACTAAATGATGGTAAAACTGATATTCTCATCATCCGAGGAAATAGAAGAGCTGATGATATAGTAGGTGCCCTCTCCATCAATGTGGGTGGATCTCAGCTGCGACCGGCCAACTCTTCGAAATCTGGGTGTATATGTGAACTCCCGATTAGATTTCAAAGAGCATGTAAACCAGATAGTTAAAAGTTGTTACTTGCACATCAGAAATCTCTATTTGGTGAAGCCGTTTATAACCAGACGTTGCCTCCTGACGTTGGTTCACTCATTGGTCTTCTCTCGTGTTGATTATTGCAATGCCCTGTTGGTGGGTCTTCCAAATTATATTTTTAAGAAAGTTCAGTCTGTTCTTAACAGGGCCGCAAGACTCATTTTTGGTGTTCCACCTAGAACTCCTACTACATCTCTTCACATAGAACTGCACTGGCTGCCAGTAAGAGCAAGAATAGAATTTAAGTTGTGTTTGGTGACTTTTAAGGTTCTCAAATTTGGTGAGCCTAGGTACCTTGCGGAGCTGCTCAGGCGCCCACCGGCACACCATGGTGTAGTTGTGCGTGATGACAATGACCCTTTTCGTCTTGATGAACCAAGGGCTTTCCAGCAGTCTTCTTTCTTTGAGAGGTCATTCTCCTACATGGCTCCGAGGTTGTATAACAGGTTGCCGCTGTCCATGAGACAACTGAGTTCTGTTGAATGCTTCAAGAGACAACTTAAGACTTTTCTCTTTGAGAGAAGCTATGATCTTGAGAGAGGTGTCATGACAGATGGCTATAGAGTTTAGGCTGTTTTGCCACTGCTAGTGATTGTTAAATGTGTGTTGTATATAAGCCTTCTTTTGATGCATTGATTTTGTTCTTTTTTCTTTCTCTTTCCGAGCGCTAGTGAATTCTTCGGAAAAATTGGCGCTTATGAGAAATAAGTAACATGCTTATTATTATTATTATTATTATTCAACTGCTGAACTCTGGAACGCTCTCCCATAATCAGTCTTTCTCTCTTCCTATGACTTAAATTGCTTCAAACTCCATGTGTCCAGGCATTTTGGCTCGAACGTCTGTTGAATTTGGCCCTGTCACTCTTTCAACTCTGGGGGAGGCACTCGCTACAGGCAGTTCTGCCTTTTGTCTCCCTCACTCACATAGACAAAACAAAAATATATATATATATATATATATATATATATATATATATATATATATATCGTTGATGAAAATGACGAGGCCCAACTTCGTGTAGCTACTATAAGTGGCAGCAGCACAAGTGTTAACACGGGGCCAAAGTTACCACTTCTGTCACACCACAAGTGTCCATCACCACCACCACCACCATCACCACCACCACCACCACCACCACCTCCACCACCACCACCACCACCACCACCACCACCACCACCACCACCATCACCATCATCACTAGGACCACTACATGAAGGTGGAGCATACTTACCTCGAGAGCAATGAGGACCTTAATGGCTAAAATGTTACTAGAAGGGTACAGACATTGTGTGGTAAGGAATACACAAGGGAGACAAATACTCATCAGTAAAGCTCCTTTCTAGGGGGGTATATAATTAGGCAGAAGGAAAGCATAAGCATGAGGGAGAAACACGTTAAACACTAGAGTTTACGGAAGAGCAATTACACCCACACCCACTCCCAAGTATATTATATACTCTTGATGCCATGTGGAGACTGCTGCCGTCTGCATAATTATGCATTCTTTCGACCCATCTGCATTTGTTGTTGTCCATTGTGATATATCATCTATTTCCGCGGTGAACATTACGCAGTACGTGAAGAGGAAAGAGGATGAGCATGGGATATTACAAATAAGCAATAAGTTATGGGCAGAAATTTCCGGGTGGAAACTGTGTAGGCCTAAACAAAATGTGTGTATTTAAATAATTGAGCCCAAAGACACGTCATAAAAGTGCCTATAATATTTGCAATACATTAGTATACAGTATTAGTATTATTTCCATATTCATATTTTGCAGAAGTACCTAGTGATTTGGAAATTTATAAGTGGCGTGTATAATGTGTGAGGTCCGAAATGTGTTCGTCACAATAATCGTATGGCAAGTCATACAATGTTAACAGGTTCAATACATATACCGACATATATATATATATATATATATATATATATATATATATATATATATATATATATATATATATATATACAGTATATATACAGTATATATATATATATATATACTGTATATTACTAAAGTGATGGAAAAAAGAATGTTAATAGTAAAACAAAATAATAATAATAAGAAGAAGGGCGTAAGACAGAACACCACAATTTCGCCAACGTTTAGCACAATGTGTATGGACGGACGACATTTCTAGGTACCTAGAAGAGAACAATGAGGACATGAATATTAATGGAGAATACCTTAACAACCTCAGGTTCTGTTCAACAATTCGGGGAAGCACTTGTAGCACATGATGGAAGAACTAAATACAAAATAACCTGAAGTAGGACTGACAATTAATAGGATTCAATTTTTAAAGCTATAACAATGCTTTATTATTTTGATCAACATTACCAGTGCCAGTAACAGTTAAAGAATTCCTGTTTCTTGGTCAGGATGAAAACTGTACATGGCTGCCAATAGGTGCAGGGAGCTTGATTTACTGATTTTGTTTGTGTTACCACCTTTTGTTTGTGTTACCACCTTTTGTTTGTGTTACCACCTTTTGTTTGTGTTACCACCTTTTGTTTGTGTTACCACCTTTTGTTTGTGTTACCACCTTTTGTTTGTGTTACCACCTTTTGTTTGTGTTACCACCTTTTGTTATATAAATACATAAAGTAATATGTGACACTGTAAAGATCATGTTACCAAATATTTCCGTTTTAAAAGTCAATGTGGAGTGCCTGTAGATTAATTCATAATTTTGATTGTTGCTCTGGTCACCGCCGCCTGGATTTTTTATCCAATAAAATTTGGTTTCAGCATAGCCAAGCAAAGTTTGCTCATGCATGAAAATGTCAAAATTGAAACCACGGCCTTGCCTAGAATTAAAAATATGTACAGTATATACAGTATTTATATACAGTATATACAGTATTTATATACAGTATATACAGTATATACAGTATTTATATACAGTATGTACAGTATATACAGTATTTATATACAGTATACATTGTTGATGAAGAGTGGTGACACAATAATTATATCATCACTTGTTGCTTTTTCTGTTTTATTAACTTCTAATAAAGTTTATGTATGCATATGTATGAATGCGCACGCGCGTTTTTGCGTCTGTGGGTATACATATTTCTGATGGTGAATGGTAAGCACATTTTTAGACCGCACTAGCATTAATTCTATTGAAATGGTTTGGCCTCGAGTTCCTAACTAGACAATATTAACTAGCAAAAATCGAGTAAGAAAATACAGAATCTAATCCCATCCAAAAGGGGATGCCTGTTTTGCGTCCTGCCAGTGCTGCTGTCATAGATGATGAGGTGGGAAGAAATTAAACTATTGGCCAAGTTTTGTAACAATACAGTATTAATTTGTTTAACACACACACACACACACACACACACACACACACACACACACACACAGACTGACAAGGTGACAGGAGCTATACAGTATACAACAGTGGTACGCTGACAGGGTAATAAAGCCGAAAGCCATGTTGTCGACCACACAACCTACGGATACTCTCACTCTGTGTTAACGTGAAGATGGTTCCCGAAAAGCGTATACCCCTGGTTAACTGAGGATATGTACACTCGGATACCATAGTTTCTAGCCTACTCATACAAATTCGTGGACTTCACCTATTTTTAGTTATGGAAGTATATCTCTGGAAACAAATTTAGGAATATTATTGTCTATTAATCAACTACAAAACTATATATACTATTTATTATTAAGCTAGTTCTATCCATAAATCAATCCAGATAGTTATTATTGCATTCATAAAAACATAGGGGGTCCACGAATTCCTATGAGTGGGCTAGAGACTATGGTATCCGAGTGTACTGTATAATATATCGAAGGGACCCATGACTTGCTCCCCATTCATCTTGTCTGATTTATGTTGCAGGGTGGTGCTTGTATGTCACCTGCATTTTAGAGTGACACCAGGGTTGTCTCGTGTTTGCTGTTTCAAAATGGACCAAGGCTAAATATATATATATATATATATATATATATACTGTACACTCATGCGCAAGTACAAGGTATATGATCTATTATATTAATTTAAAGAGAGGTTTTATAGAAACGTCCCTTCCTTCTACACAGTCTTTGAATAATGTTTACTACATGACACTGCACAACAATTTGCGTATACCATATACATAAATACAATAAGTAAATGTTCACAAATGTAAAATTACGTATTTAACAGTAACGACAACTTCACAACGCACTAGTAAGTATAACAACATATGTGGGGAAAGACACATATGCAGAGTAGAGAACCAAAGTTTATTCTACATTTCGCTGGTGAAGGCTTCTTCAGGAATAACATACAGGAGGTACAGTTAAACATAGCCCAAGCCATGAGGAAACAAAATAAACAGTGTGAAATATGTCAAAATGTTTAGCTTGGTTTTTCTCTGGTTTACATACATGCAAGTGGTTTGGATAGTGAAGAGAAACCTTTTTGTAGGTTCAAGTTGTCATTCATAACGATATATGCGGATTCAAAGCATCTACGTTTTACTGTATTAGTCTCACATTTTATCAGTCTGGCTTCGTTATATTTCATGTTATGGCCAGTGTGCTAAACCTGAGGACGGACGCTTCTTCCGAAGTATGGTGGACACAAAATATATGTACAGTATGTGCAGCATATATATATATATATATATATATATATATATATATATATATATATATATATATATATATATATATTATATATGCTCACACACAAATAAATGTATAGATGCATAGATAACTAGATACTGGTAGCTTGATTGTATATGTCACAGGCCCACTATACACTATATCGGGAACTGCGTGCGTGTGACTTTTCGGAACGACACTTAGTAGTCCAATTTTCTGTTCGGAAAAATATGACAGAAAAATGCGCGTGTTGGTAGAGAGTAGAGCCGGTATCACACGAGCGTTTTTTCCCTCAATATTTATCCTCAACACTGGTCTGGCAGCTTATGAGGTAAATATTTGAAATATATTGGTTACCTAAATTCATCTGTCATTAGTCTAGTTTCCGATACCAGTGCAAATTATTCCAAAAAGGCTAACAGAAAAATTTTGATCATCGTATGTTGACTATAAAAGCTCTCGTGTGATACCAGCGCAGCGGAATGGAGTATGAATCGTATAGTTTTATGCATTCTATTTCATTTGGCCTGGAGCAATGTATAATGTCTGAGAGAGAGAGAGAGAGAGAGAGAGAGAGAGTATGTGTGCTTGTGAGGGAGTTGGTGCCAATTCACAAACTTTGTTTTCCATTTATCATTCGCGCATGTTTTATTGTTCTGTTTCGTATGCCTTTGTACTTTCCATAGTTATAACTCTCAGCTGTATCGAAATTTTACCTTTACTGTTTCGTTATCATTAGTATTTTATTTCTCGAAGTGGTTCAATGAGATATAATTGATGCATAGTCAATTTAATAGTTAGCCGTAAACTTTGATAATTTGCGTTAAAACTAGAGAAAAGAAACATACGAAGACTGTCAAGATAAAGTGAGAGTATCGTAAACATACGAAGACTGTCAAGATAAAGTGAGAGTATCGTAAACTACGAAGACTGTCAAGATAAAGTGAGAGTATCGTAAACTACGAAGACTGTCAAGATAAAGTGAGAGTATCGTAAACTACAAAGACTGTCAAGATAAAGTGAGAGTATCGTAACCTTACACGATGATTGGGATTTTGTTTTGTTTTTCTTTTTCTTTGGCGATAGCATATCTCCATTGTGTATATGCTTCTTATTATTGGATTATTTACAGTACACAATACACACTTTGGGGAGATTGAAGACACCAATCGAGAAGGGGAAATACGCAGGGGAGGTCTCATAGGCTTGTGATAGGGAGTTGCTGAAACTCCTGTTTCATTTGTCTGGCTTTCTTCACTGTTTCATGTGTCTCACCTACACACAAATTAATCCAGCTAATTCTCAAAAACACCTCTTCTTACCACCACACTAAACAAGCACACCACACTTGTTTTCCATACACAAACATATTTGCTAAAATGGCGACGCTAAACCCTGCCTCGGAGTCACACCGTGAACACCACCTCTCCTCCAACAAACCTGAACTTCTTTTACTCACCAAGACTCAGGTGTCTGAAGCAACTGCCAGCAGCTACTTCTCTGTATCCTCCTACTTTATCCTAGTTTCCAAGCCAAAGGAGGATATTGTGTGCATGTGTACAGCAAACGCACTTGCTATCACGTTCCCGGCTTCGACTCTTCTGAATTTTAAACACAATGGCTCAAACTTTGCTGTCACTCTCAAAATAACTATTGTTGTGCTCCTTATTTATCTCTTAACCTACTGACGTTCCTGATTTCTTTAGCAATCTAAATTTTAAAGTGGAACACATCTTATCAACCTCTCCTTTATCTGAAATCCTAACCTTAGGTAATTTCAAAGTTCACCACCGCAAATGGCTCTCCTCTCATTTCACTGACCAACCTGGTGAACAAGCCTACACCTTTTCTATCCCAAATTACCTAGAGAAGTTAGTCCACCACCCTACTCATATCCCTGACCACCTTGGTGATCGGCCCAACATCTTTGACTATTTCTACCTCTAATCCTTCTGCTTACACTGAAAACCTTTTCTCTCCGTTGGGCTCCTCCGATCGTACAGTATCTCACTCCTGTCACACATGATGAACTAAATAATGCAATCAGTCAGCTGCGGGATTCCTCTCAGGGCTACGACGATATACCAATGATAATTTTAAGAGTGGTTGTTCCGGTTTTGTCCTCAGTTATTCTATATATGTGTAATGAATCCTTCCTTGCTGGAATTTTTCCGGACGACCTTAAAGTTGCTAAAGGTATCCCTACTGTATTTGTAAAGCTGGTGATAACACTTGTTTTTATTTTAAATCACCGACCGATATCTGCATTAACAGCCATGAGTAAAATTCTTGGCAAAAATATGTATAACAGGATTATGTAATTTTGCATATATAACGATATAAAATCTGATGCTCAATACGGTTTCATAAAAAGACGCTCAAACAGAATCTGCCGTCACTATATTTAAATACGACTTTCTCGCCTCATTTGGCAATAAAGAATATACAATTAACATATTGTTGTTTTTTTCCTACGCTTTCGACACAGTTAACCACCAAATCTTTTTAGCTCGACCACTATGGAATTAGAGATGTCACAAATAATTGGTTGGATTCATATTTACAAACAATATGTAGATTAAAAAGACACCAAATCTCAGCAACAACTTTTATGTTACGGAGTTCCACAAGGATCCATGTTGGGCCCGCTGCTGTTCAATCTTTATATTTATGACATTATTCATTCAAGTAATTTATTTAAATTTATATTATTTGCTGACAACACTCTTTATGCCAGTTGCCAAAACCTGAGCTGCCTTATACACTTAGTTAATGATGACTTAATCAATGTAAATAATAACCCCCTGGGGTAAAGGAGTAGAATATGCCCCACGTGCCTCCTGCATGTCGTAAAAGGCGACTAAAGGGGTTAGGTCGGTTGGCTTGCAACCCTCCACTCGTAAAAAAATCTACAGCCTCGGACGGACCTAATGTTGACGAACTTTGACCAACCATGGACAGTCTTAGGGTTGCCGCTTGGAATGTAAGAGGCATGAATTAGGACACAAAAGAGAGAAAGGTCCTGGAAGTGTTAGTGAATGCCAGGCTGAATGTACACTGAATGACTGAGACCAAATGGAGGGGCACATGTGTGAGAGAGTGGGAGTGTGGAATCGCTGTGTGTGCTGGAGTGGTTGAGAATGAGGGAGCAAAAGAAGGTGCGTTTTTGTTTGTAAGTAACAAATGGAAGGAGCGTGTAAGAAACTATGTTTCTGTGGGTGCAAGGATTGTGTGAGTAGCCTAAGAATGAAAGTAGGAATACAAACGTGGGTCGTTGTGTGTGTGTATGCTCCGACAGAGGATAAATCTGTAAGGTAGAAAGAGGATAAAAAATACCCTCAATGTTCCCTGATTAAAATAGCACTGTATGAATATTCCCATACTCAAAATATACTACAAGGGGACAATGCCTAGTGAGTTAATTGCTCAATAGGTGGTGTTCTGAGAGTGAGGGTCCGAGTCTAGGAGGTAAGACAGTGAAGCATTGGAGCGAGGCAACTTCAGAGATGGGTTTCCTTCGAGCCTTGAGTGGGCAACTAAGCCCCATGCATCCTGTGAAGGCAAGATGGCAGGGGCTGGTTGCAGCTAAAAGTGCTTCACATGCCTGACCCCCTAGACTGGAACGAGACCTCATGAGATTCACCGTCCAATGATTAGCGGTTGAATGTACAGACTCTCAGCCTATGCCCAAGAGGGAGTAGTTGGAATATAGAAAAAGAAAATAATAATAATAATTATATATAAATGTATATATATATAAATATATATATACTGTATGTATGTGTGTATGTATGTACTGTATGTATGTATATAAATGTTAGTAAAGCCAGGTAATAAATTTTCTTTAATGCATACGAGGTTGAAAGAATTGGCAATATCTGCGTTGGAAATTTTATTATTCAAAGTTTCCAGGTCTCTGATGAGTTTTCGCTGGGTGGCAGGAAGTAGATGAAGGAGATGAGCAAAATTCATGGTGGTACAGGGTTACATAAATGTACATGATGATACAGGATATATGACGCGTTTCACTGGACAACCAGCATTATCAAGTAAGGGTAGAATGATATAAAAGGTAAACAGGAAGGGTATATATAGAGGGTGGAGGATCAGAGGAGGCGAAAATCAGGGGGCAAAAGTCTCCTATTGGTGGAGGGGTATTCTAGGAGTGCAAAAGGGGGAACCGCTTCATGCAGGCGCACTGGATGCGGGATGGTGTTGGTCGGGTGGCGGGGTCAAAGCTGATTAGCTGCGAGTCGAGGGGCGTGGCCTAAGTTGTGTGGTCCGTGTGGCGCCGGCGGAAGACGAAGCTGAAGGAGGTAGCGCGGGGGGCTGCGTCAAGGGCACCGGGGGGGGGGGGAGGAGGGGCGTTAGGTCCTGTAGGGTAGTGCCTTTTGGCAGAAGGAAGGATCTGAAGGTCTAGAGTTTGGTTGTTGATGTTAGGATGTAAGGCTTGGATATATAACGCTTCGAGTATAGGTAATCTCCTTGGGTCACTTTCTTTATCGAGTTTGGTGGTGTGTTTCTCTAACTCGTTGCGTGTGAGGTGGGGGTGGTTGGGGGTGAGATAGTGGTCTTTGATGGCTCCAGCCTGAAGGTGAAGAGTTAACCGACGTGAAAGACGAGTCTGCGTCATGCCAATATAGGAATGAGGTCCACAGTCCTCATAATTACAGGTATGTTGGTAAATGACGTGATCGTCGGTCATCGGGCTCTTTATCTTGGTGGAAGCTGGTTTGTTGCGGAGAACGAGGTTGGAGGTCTTGGGGGATTTGTAATAAATTATTAATTTGATTTTGTTTTCCGGGTTGGTTGGGTGGACATGCTTGGAGATTATTTCTTTTAAGACGGCCTCGTCATTTTTGTGTTCAGAGGACATGTAATTGCGGTAGAAGATCTTAATTTCATTGGGGGGGTCAATGTTGGGAGGGCTTTGGGTGTACCATTTTTCAAGATGGTGGTTGATGGTGCTGGAGATGTCGGAGTTGGAGTATCCATTATTCACTAAAACTTGGGATAGTCTTTCTAGTTCCTGGTGGGTGTCGGCCCAGGTAGAGCAGTGCGTGAGGGCTCTCCTTACATAGGCGGAGATGGAGGATAGAAGATAACGGCGGGGGCATTCACTATCGCCGTTGAGGCATTGTCCTGTGTTAGTTGGTTTAGTGTAGACGGTGGTTTTGAACCCATGGTCGTTCAGAGCTACGAGGATGTCGAGGAAGGGGAGTTGTCCATTGTTAGATTTTTCAAAGGTGAAGTTAAGTCCGGAGGAGGTCATGAAGCGACGCTGGAGTTCCTGTAGTTCGTGGAGGTCCTTGATTTGCACGAAGATGTCATCCACGTATCTACAGTAGACGGCGGGTCGTTGGGCAGCTAGGAGCTCTTCCTCGATGGTACCATCGATTGCCATTTCTTTCAACCTCGTATGTATTACAGAAAATGTATTACCTGGCTTTACTAACATATATATATATATATATATATATATATATATATATATATATATATATATATATATATATATATATATATATAATTTGATGCTACGATTAATCTCAAATGTTAACTATTACAATACATTGCTTTGAATTAGAACTTGAAGGAATGTTTGTGTCTAGAACAACTTAAGTCGACATTATTTGTTTTAATATTTTGACAATGTTTTTTTTTGCTTTCAGATTATTTCATCCAACTTAATAAGGACGTTTTCGTAGTTTAATTGGCAATCAGCCCTGTATTTTAGTAATCATAATACTGATTGCATAAAAATGTGTCCTTGTCTAACCAATCAAGTTACTAATCGAATATTCTGCCGTTCTCATTACACCCAATTGATTCATAATTGTTCCTATATTGATGTAGCCCAATCAACCTCATTACCTACTGCATTTACCCCTTCTGTACCGGTGATGTACTTTTTATTATCTATCTATCTATCTATTACCTGACGCCGTGATCCCCGAAGGGGTGGCCACGAACAAACCGCCCCCATGCACCTGTCCCCAGTCAGTCGACGCCCCTCCCCCCAACCAGACCCGCCTTCGTTCATATACTTCCTCACTCCATCCTTCCACCTCTCATTCGGTCTACCTCTCCCTCTCTGTCCTTCCACCTCGCTCTCATACACCCTCTTAGTCATTCTCTCGCTTTCCATACGTTCCATATGGCCGAACCATCTCAAGTTGTTCCTTTTCACACTTTCCAGCACATCTACCTCCACACCACACCTCCTTCTTACTTCCTCATTAGTCTGTCTATCCCTCCATGTAACTCCGCACGCACTCCTTAAGTAATTCATTTCCACTGCTCTCACTCTTGGTCTGAGTCTCTCAACCAACGTCCATGCTTCGCTTCCGTAAGTCAGTGTCGGGATTACCACACTGTCATGCAAGGACTTCTTCACTTCCATACTGACCACCCTATTTCTTGTTACTGCTTTTAGCGTTCCTACAACCCTCTTCCCCTGTTGTACCCTCTCCCGCACTTCTTCATCCATAGTCCCATCTTTACTCAACACACTGCCCAGATACTTAAAAGAGTTGACGATCTCCATAGCCTGACCGTTCAGCTTCACCTCACACTCTGTGACTTCATCCCTTTCGAAGACCATAACCTTGCTCTTCCCCGCATTTACCTTCAAATTCCGTTTTTCGCACACTGTTCCAAACTCATTTACCAGACCCTGCAACTCCCATTCATTATCACTCTTCAGAACTGTATCATCCGCAAACAGCAGTATAGGTAGCTTCCACTCAATTCCCTCCCTTTTCAGCGATACACCAACATCCACTGCTCTTGATAGTATTTCTTTCATGACTCCATCCATATATACAGTAAACAACCACGGGGACATCACACACCCCTGTTTCAAACCAACATTCAGGTCAAAGAACTCGCTCTGCTCACTCTCCACACGTACTGCCACCTTTGCAACTTCATACATGCTCTTCACTTTTTATTATATTCTGACAAATTATTATACGCTTTTATTCGGCTTAGGAAGGACGTCTACCCATAAAAAAGTTACAGATTATCTTAAATAGTCCTTTTAGCCACCATATATCTTTTAGCCACCATATATCTTTCCCAAGCTTCATAAAATGTTCTAAATTTAGCTGAAATGAAATATAACATACGTCGTCGGTACAGAAGGGGTTAATATCATTCGCATTTTGAATTGTAATACCAAATAGTTGCATATATTATATACAGGATAGTCTAAAAAATAAGATCAGTACTGGTGAAATGTCATTGTTGCATGCACAGTTTCCAGCATATTGTTTTTTCTTTGTATTTACTGGAACCTTGATTCAATATAACAAAGGTAAACAGTAAATATAGAAATGCATGTATGTGATTTTTGACAACGACCCAGTTGGACAATATTGAAACACTGAAAAAATGGATAGAAATATCTACATGTTGGCAGAGAGTGGCGAAATGTTTCACCTAAGACCATAACTATTGCACACATTTTTTGTTTAACTAACCGTTGCATTCACCCATTAATTGCATGTGTGAAATTTGGTGAAAATCTGTTTTTTCCCGACCTAAAATGAATGGACTATAGTCACGATTTAGTGAATATTCTCCCGGGTGGTGTTGACTTTGACGATCCCCGGATTAGCATGCAAAATACTGTGTACATACTACGTGATAAGAATGTGTGGCCTACCGATACTCTTCTTTCTGTCTCCTTCATACATTATATATTATGTTTTTTCCACCAACCAACTTCACCTCTAAACTCAATTAATGAAATCAACAAGTACATATTATCCCTCATGATAAGTACAGAAAATCGTGTTTCATCTGAATCTCTTGTAATAGTTGACTGAACATTTGCCCTCACAGGCCAGTTACTTCCAAACACCTTCAGAGTAATTAAATCAGTGTAGTTTGAGATTCACCCTTTCGGAATGAGGACGCGCGAACTATTCTCAGTAACTCGCTAACTGAATGTGCACGCTTCGCAACTTGGAATACGAGATGCGCTTAATATATTGAGATACTTTTGTTTTGTTTTTACTTGCATCGTAGGCTGAAGTTGAGGAGCGGTACGAATTGTTGCTGCAGTTGATAATGGATTTATTTTAATTATTATTGTTGGTCATGTTGTTCTTTATATTATTAATGTTACTGAAGTAATCAATAGTTATTACTGCATCCGAATATGACAGCCAATCTTAAACTAGACGTATTATTTACAGACTTTTCCAGTACAAAATAAGACTTCCTTTTCAATATCAAAATATATTCAAAATATTATCCTCATGTGACTCTAAGACTGGATAAATTCTGGGACTGGACAAATTCTTCCCTCAAATGAAATAGGCTATGCAAAGCAGACAAATTCCCTGCAGTTAGCACCATACTCTAATTCCCTGCAGTTAGCACCATACTCTAATTCCCTGCAGTTAGCACCATACTCTAATTCCCTGCAGTTAGCACCATACTCTAATTCCCTGCAGTTAGCACCATACTCTAATTCCCTGCAGTTAGCACCATACTCTAATTCCCTGCAGTTAGCACCATACTCTAATTCCCTGCAGTTAGCACCATACTCTAATTCCCTGTAGTTAGCACCATACTCTAATTCCCTGCAGTTAGCACCATACTCTAATTCCCTGCAGTTAGCACCATACTCTAATTCCCTGCAGTTAGCACCATACTCTAATTCCCTGCAGTTAGCACCATACTCTAATTCCCTGCAGTTAGCACCATACTCTAATTCCCTGCAGTTAGCACCATACTCTAATTCCCTGCAGTTAGCACCATACTCTAATTCCCTGTAGTTAGCACCATACTCTAATTCCCTGCAGTTAGCACCATACTCTAATTCCCTGCAGTTAGCACCATACTCTAATTCCCTGCAGTTAGCACCATACTCTAATTCCCTGCAGTTAGCACCATACTCTAATTCCCTGCAGTTAGCACCATACTCTAATTCCCTGCAGTTAGCACCATACTCTAATTCGCTGCAGTTAGCACCATACTCTAATTCCCTGCAGTTAGCACCATACTCTAATTCCCTGCAGTTAGCACCATACTCTAATTCCCTGCAGTTAGCACCATACTCTAATTCCCTGCAGTTAGCACCATACTCTAATTCCCTGCAGTTAGCACCATACTCTAATTCCCTGCAGTTAGCACCATACTCTAATTCCCTGTAGTTAGCACCATACTCTAATTCCCTGCAGTTAGCACCATACTCTAATTCCCTGCAGTTAGCACCATACTCTAATTCCCTGCAGTTAGCACCATACTCTAATTCCCTGCAGTTAGCACCATACTCTAATTCCCTGCAGTTAGCACCATACTCTAATTCCCTGCAGTTAGCACCATACTCTAATTCCCTGCAGTTAGCACCATACTCTAATTCCCTGCAGTTAGCACCATACTCTAATTCCCTGCAGTTAGCACCATACTCTAATTCCCTGCAGTTAGCACCATACTCTAATTCCCTGTAGTTAGCACCATACTCTAATTTGGATTTTAACTCCCGTTAGAGTCTACCCAACTATAGGGTACTTGAGGAGGTTAACTTTTTGGGGGATTTTTAGAATGTATTCATTATTGTTCTATTTACCTCCCTATACCCCTATCAAATTAAAAAAAAAAACATCCATTCGATCCCCCTTCTAGATTAATTTGTACATTTTTCGGTAGAAAAATTTCCCGGCCAAAGGCCGGTTCTTCCAACATTACAGGCTCACTATCGTTCGCCAGGGAAAAAATCAATACCTAAATAGTATGAAAGGTCTAAATATTTACGAAGAAATGGGGCGAAAGGTCTTAAAATCGACTAGGCCTATCTATCGGGACAAACATCTTAACATCTGAAAACTAATAGGGCTAAACATGAGGGAGAAAGTGGTCCAGAAAACCGGCCCATCCCGCCTTAATGATAAAGCCAAAACTCGCCATACAGTCCCACAAAGCCCTGGGTTGGTTCAAATAGGTAGTATTAATTCATACCCGGTACTATGGGGAAGAGGCTGCAGGCACCAGCTGAACAGGGTGGTACTGCCGGGGAGTGCTACAGTGTTCATTTGACTCCAATACTGTGTGACTCAGATACTCGCATGATGCTGGCTGTCTTCTTCATTACTGGATTGTTATCACATAAAAATCAATTAATGGGGAATTGGAGTTTCTGGACCCCCATCACGGGAATTCCAGTATAACGGAGGTGTTCGTTGTGTCAAATGCTTTCTAAAGTTGACATTTATGCTTCTCTCTCTCTCTCTCTCTTTGTCTAGTGTTTTTTTAAGTTATTATATGTGAATCTGTTTGTGTTTAATGCTTGTCTACTATACATTTCAGCGATAACAAGTATTTATAACGTACTTTAACTCAATTTGTCACTTCAGTCTTGGTCACTTAGTACAAAAGACGAGACAACGTTTCACCATTAAGCGATGTTGTGAACCAAGAAATAAGAATCATAATATAAACGTTAAGAATTATCTAGAAAATGTTGGTATCAATGACAGTCAGAGTAATTTAACGAACGCATCTACCTGAATAGAAAATAGCCAAATATTCCAGTGTTATTAGTTTTCATTAGTTTTATTAATTTTCAAGTTAAGGATTGGTGTCCATTTTCTGTTTACTGAAGTGTTCCTGCACTGCCATAAACATAAACAGGGCGACAAGGGCGAGGCTCAGTTTGTTAAGGGGGCCCACCTCGCTTTTGTTCTCTGTCTCTCCCTCTTTCTTTGGCTTGTATCCATTCGGCCCCATTCAGCCTACTGTTTGAAGACGTTTACCCCCATCCAGGAGTCAATATTTTCCTATCGAACCATCATATATATATTTTTGTTTTGACAGCAAGCTAAATTTGTACATTTTTCGATAGACAAATTTCTCCGGCGAAGCCGGATTTCTCCATACAATGGTGGCTCTCTATTGCTCGCCAGGAAGAAATCGACACCTGGATGGTGATAAACGTCTTAAAACAGATGGCTGAATGAGGCCGAATGGATACAAGCCAAAGAAAGAGAGAAAAGGAGAGAAAGATAAAAACAAAACAGGTGATCCCCCTTAAGACAAGGATTGTTGTCCATTTTCTGTTTACTAAAGTGTTCCTGCACTGCCATAAGCATAAAGAAGGGCGACAAGGGCGAGTCTAAGTATGTTTACAAAATATATTCCGTCCATATATCTGGCCGGCTACTGAACCTTCACCGGGTACCTTATCTTTACTAGACATTTGCTGCAGGCACACGGAGATGGAGAGACGCTCAAATTACTCGCCAGAGTCATAAAACAAGTCCACTTTACTCTTTTCTGCCTCTCCTTTACGCATAAACTTTTGGCTAAACTACAGCAAGGACGTCTGTAGGGAGCTTGGGCCCAATATGGTTGTATTGCAATATCTAGCTTACCTTTGTTTTTCAAACCTGTATGTACTGTCTATCTATATATCTATATACTCAGGCCCAATTACCACTTTTCCCCCCCCAATTTTTTTTTTTTTTTTGGGTGGGGGCTGACTCAAGACAGAGCCAGAATAGGGACAACACAAAACACAACAGAAAACAATGAACACACACCATGTTATTGCGATTGGGTAAATACGTTAAGGACCTTAACATGTACAACTCGAAAATAAACAGACCACATACATCAATATAAAACATTGGGTTTATATAAAACAAATATGGCAGTTGTTAGTTCTAGCTGAGAAGTGTGCAAGCCTACCCACTGGGAAACTTGTGCACGAGGCAGTGGCAACAGCACACCAAAATTGCTTTTATAATCATGAATAAGACAAATTGTGAAAAAGTTAATTCCACTTCCAAGGTATTCAGGTCAGGGAGACGCGCCACAAGTCCCGGCTTTCAGGAAAAATATATTATTCAGGTGGCGAAGAAACAAGAACTGACGGCTGGACTGGAAACCCGTAATAGGACAACGGATTGTCAATATCTATTGCATGTATGAATCGGTATACACAGAATAGTTGACAGTTTGAAATTGGGACTAACAAAATATTTGATACATGCAAGGAATTACTTAAATATATAAATATATATAAATATAAAATCGAAAGAGGGAATCGAAATGACGAACAGTCAACTCGTTTAATCCGCAGAGCCTCGACAATTTTAGTTATGCAATTATATTATTTTAGATTGATGAAGGAAACTCTAGTGCTTATAAATGTCTTAATTCATCTCTTTTCCATTTTATTCATTGCACATTTATTGTATACATTATCGTTTAAGCTTTTCATAAGCCTAAACAATATTCTGAGACTGCGGATTATACGAGTTGACTGTATATTCACCTGATAATAACCGATCTGAATTAATGATATGCCACAAACAAGTAGGGGACCCAAAGCTGGGTTACTTTATACACCTTTATTTAAAGATAGTTGGGTGGTTCCTGGTCGAATGGTTTAGAGTTTGGTACATTAATCTGACGAAGGTCGGGTTCCGTTGTGGCAGGTTCTATTCCTTCTCATGACAGGCTCAGTTTAGGGTGTGAACTGTTAAAATGCACTCCGATACACAGACACACACACACACCACACTCTAAACTAAACCATACCATTACCCACTATTTATCTTTCACCTCCTCTACCTTTTCCCCATCCAAACCATGAAAATATTCCACATATTCTTCATCAAGTTCTTGTTTTCAAGAAATGTAAACCGGCTCCAAAGTTTTTTTTATTGCATACTTTTTGTTGCACAAGAAACATTAATAGTTGCCACCTCTCAGTACTTGACCCTCTCAGCTATTCTTCTTCCTTTCTACACGTTGTTTCACTCTTCCCTTTCAGAACACTCTTCTTCAATCTATCAATACTTTTTTGTTCTGGTGCGCTGAACAACGACTAACGCGAGTTCAATCCTAGAGTAGGACGAGACGGTTAGGCGGTATCTTTTTAAGTAAATAAGAACATAGAGTTAATGAACATATGCATTGAAGGGCAGAGATGAGCAGTGCAGCAATATGCAGTCTAGCAAAAACTCTTTACTCGTTATACTTAATATTTAAGAGAAAATTGAAGCACAAAATGTAAAGCGAGTTTTTCTTCTTCATTGTAATATTCACCATGTTACTTTAGGTTAGGGTAGGTCGAGTTGGATTAACAACAGACTAGGATAAGTGAGTTAATAAGTCTAACAATATATTTATAATAAGAAACATAATTGGGGAAGCATCATAAAGAGAGCTGTTTCCAACGAATTCCTTTTTCCTATCCTATCTCAATAAATGTTCTCTCTTAGCCCAATTCCATCAAATATATCTGACCTTTACCTAAATTCACTATATTCTTAGACTAACCAGACTTAACGCTAAGTAAATTTACCCGAAGATTGAATGATGGTTATAAGTTAATCAATGCATTTGGTGACGTGTGACTAGTAAACGGATCTTTCCAGCCCCATAAAGCTGAAGCCGGGCCTGCATAAAAACTCCGCAAGCCCAGTTTTACTACCCTGGACGCAAATACACCTCTTAAAATCAGAGTTACACCAGCCATTTGTACGGCCACTTTATATCGATAACGTCATCCTGGTTACACTTGGGAGGACTGTATACATTGGTGGGGGTACGGTCGCGCTAATAAGTCATGTCTCAGCTGTCATTACGTTTGGCTTGCTCTGTGCTGTAATAATGTCTGCCAGATGTTGAATAGGGAGGGTAAGTGTAGGAATAGGTTTGTATATCCCCCTGGAAATGAATACATTCAGGTTAGATATTGCTGAAACCAATTATGGATCAAAATATATATTTGGTGCAGAGACATCACTTATTAGGCCGATCCTACCTAGACTGTAGATAGGTTACAGTAGGTTTAGGAGGAATAAAACATGATGTCTGTCGACAGAAATATATGAATTAAATAAATATAAAGCCCTTAACCCTAAGCTATCCCACTCCTGGCTCAGGGGTAGACAGATGGAGAGACATATTGTTTAAACCTTTCACAAATGAGGGGTACAGAGAGATAATGTTACGCTATAAGCCAAATCTGCAGGATATGAAAACGCTACACGAGAGAGAGAGAGAGAGAGAGAGAGAGAGAGAGAGAGAGAGAGAGAGAGAGAGAGAGAGCGAGAGAGAAGAAACAACGTTTAGACCACGAAGTTCGAAAACCGATAAGTTCTGACAAAGCTAAATTGAAAGACCCAAAGAAAGTCTAACATACTGAAAAATAAAGTGAAAAATATATTATATATGATTGAATATGCTGTATAACACAATTGAATATGCTGTATAACACAATTGAATATGCTGTATAACACAATTGAATATGCTGTATAACACAATTCAACATTTATACAACTCGGAAAAAAACGCGAACTTACGTTTTTGTGGAAAGAATAACTGAATTGAAAGAAGTATTACTAAAATATGTTGTTAGGAAACGGGAATCGAAGAAGTTTAGAGTGGGTAAGGGAAAAGTGGAAAGGGAAGACTGCCCTGGGACAAATGTCCGTGGCATGATTAGGAGATGTTAGTAGGGGACAGTTGTTAGTAATATAATAGAGGAGAACAAATAATACTGTATTCATTTACAAATCCATTCAGTCGTGGATTTAAGGCAAGGTGTTTGTCTAGGCAAAGTTTAAAAGAATCAACGGTGCTGCAGTCTATGACATATCGGAGAAGCCCATTCCACAAGTTGACAACTCGATTGAAGAAGAAATTCTTAGGCTCATGTGAGTTAAACAATTTACCAATCATTTTGCAACCGTTCCCCCGCGTGTAATTTGATTGGTCGATGGTGAAATATTTATTACAGTTCATATTGTTGATGCCTTTGACGATTTTGAACACTTGAACTAAGTCGACTCTTAATCTGCGCTGGGTTAAAGGAAATATATTTAATTCTCTACGACGCTCCTCATATGGTTTGTTCCTTAGGCAAGGTATAATTTTGGTAACTCTACGTTGAACTCGTTCTAGCTTGTCTATATCTTTTTGGTAGAAAGGGCACCAGGATTGAACATAATATTCCAGGAGAGGGTGGACTAAGGAATTGTAAAGAGTTAGGATTACATCTTTGGATTTATGCTCAAATGACCTGCCTATAAAACCAATGATTTGGTTTGCCTTCTTAACAACTGAACATTGTTAGCTCGGTTTTAGGTTACTCGATATTGTTACTCCCAAATTAGTTTCTCTGTCTACACTCTTAAGCTGGGTGCCATTCATTGAATAGTATGCTTTCTCATTTCGGTTTCCGATATGGAGTACTTCACATAATTTTATCCGCATTGAAACACATCTGCCAAATTTGAGCCCAATGTGACAACTTATCTAGAATGTGTGGTAGTACGTCCTAGCGTGTTGCAAATGCTTGCGCCCAGTCGGGAGATACCTCGACGACGTATACAGACTAACACACACGACAAAGCCACCCCAGTAGCTTCCTATCTCTCCAACACCCCTTCTCCCCTCTCAACACTCTTCGGAAAGTAGATATGAGGTGCCCTCAATACCTTCACCTGACCTAGCGTATAACCAGGACTTGCCACGCCCTAGTCAATGATTCTACGGTAACGATTTGGCAACATTCATCAAGGAACATCTGACTTGTATAAATATAGTATCGCTATCTTGTGCCGAAAAAATGACGAAAAGTTACATCTTGAAGCTTCATTAGATAATATCGAATTTTCGGAGGAGGTAAAGGCTACTGAAAATCCTACAATTAAACCAGAATAAAATAAAATAAACGTTTCTAGGAAAAACAGAAGACTGGTTTGCGATGATGAGTACGGTACGCGAGAGAGAGAGAGAGAGAGAGAGAGAGAGAGAGAGAGAGAGAGAGAGAGAGAGAGAGAGAGAGAGAGAGAGAGAGAGAGAGAGAGTAGAATAACAAGCAAGACGGATAGAGAATGTGGGAAAAGGAAGCCATAAAAGAATAAGAAAAAGCTCTCCTCAGCTAAGGGTGGACCAAGCTGCATTCCCCGGGCATTAAAGGTGACAGTGGAGGATATGTCACACAGTCTCTCTATAAGGAGAGGTACAAGAACATTCTTACAGTAGTTGTCATGTACACGGTCCAGGTTGACGGTTGTTGGTGACGACTTTGTTATGCCTAATACCAGACAAATGTGCTTAACCCATTGAATACCAGCGACGTGTGTTATACTGTATTCTAGCTATATTTAGACGATATTATGCAGCTTAGGAAGGATCTGTGGTAGTTAAATGGGTTGGTAAAGATAGTTTGAAGCCTTATTATTGCTAGAGGTCCTTCCTTAGCTGAAGAAAATCGTCTAAATAAGGCTAGAATGAAATATACCACCCGTCGCTGGTACTCAAAGGGTTAATTTATCAAGGCCGCTGTAAATCAGATACTTAAAGCATACTTTACTAAATCCTCTCGTTCCAAACCATATCTTACAATTATGAGACATTCACCTGAAAGTACTTAAAATAATACACATACTATAGTCTATTCGCTGTAAGTAGGCGAGAAATCATGACCACTATCCTCTGTAAGTAAAAAACTACTAGAATAATCGAGCTAATATTTCTACCATTTGGGAAAAGTCAGTCAAGGAATAGAGGTCATGATTTACAGTCAATTTACTCTAGCCCTTTTAGAGTTACAGAGGATAGAGGTCATGATTTACAGTCAATTTACTCTAGCCCTTTTAGAGTTACAGAGGATAGAGGTAATGATTTCTCACCTACTTACAGCGAATAGACTATAGCATCCTGTGACTGAAAAGATTACCTTGTCAGTTTACTCCACTCTGTACTGCAAAATGAATCGCATATATTGCTTTGATAGCCATGGAGAGAGCCAAGTACATTGATTATTATAGAGCTCCTAAATTACGAAGTGAGATAAATAGATCAAAATATGCAGTGATCAATTTAGTAAATTAGCACAATTTTCCCAACTCAAAGTTATTTCTCTATACTATTCAAGCTTGTTGTTCTCTCTCTCTCTCTCTCATTAGGTGTGTTCTTTGTCAAAAGGCTTGGAGGAATTCTGTTGATCACCGACAGCGTATGAAGTATAATTAGGCACACTTGGATAATTCATGTCAGTCAATATCCAGCTTGGTCGGATAAGAAGCGCCAGTTAAAAATTAATCTTGAATGATATGACGCACTATTCATTAGGTCGTGTTCAATGTTTGCTGTATTTCGTGAATTAGGGAGAAGAGGAATTTTCTTTCTAGGTCGAAATACACAATAAATATTTCAGTAGATCAACTCTATTGAATAGGTTATTCCTTCGAAGCCACTAGCGACATTTAGTTTATTATTTATTGTTTCTATGTGAGTGAGGGAGGCAAAAGGCAGAATTGGCCGCAGCGAGTGCCTCCTCCAGAGTGGAAAAAGTGACAGGGCCAAAATCAAGGGACCGAGCCAAAATGCCTGGACACACGGAGTTTGAAGAAATTTAAGTCATAGGAAAAGGGAAAGATTGATTCTGGGAGAGAGTTCCAGAGCTCAGCTGTTGAATAGAAGAAATATATATTTTACGAACCTAATGTTACTCATATTATCACTAGCTTATAAGATGGCAAAATGGTAAGTGCGGCACAAAAACCTGACCGGTGTGGGATTGAGGTTTCATCAATCAGGTACCTTACCACTAAGTCACAGCAGAGCGTGAAATGGGTGGGAGACCATGAGTGCCAGGTTAGGGCACTTTACCTCCAACTCCCAACACCGCTCGGCGCAACACTACCTTCTCCCAAGGCAAGGCTCGACCCCTAGCCTCTAACCACCTTTCCCTTTTTCCGGGTCCGTGGGCGGCGGAACTGATACATAAGAACATAAGAAAATGGGAGTCTGCAGAAAGCCGATTGGCCTAAGCAAGGCAGATCCCTGTGATACATCTAGCCTCCTGGCCACGAACCACTGCTAGCCACCATTATAGGGTGGGTAGGAAGTAGGCAAGGGCGCTACAAATGCCTGCTGTCTGGGGAGGGATGGAACTATCATCAACAGCGTACCCCCCCATCCCCCCATGGTCTTACAACTGAACCGCAGCGGAGTGTTAAAGAGTAGTAGCGCCAGATTTGGGCAATTTATATTTCACCAGCAACGCCGCTCGAGAGCAGCCCAGCACCACAGGTCTTGGCACAACACAATGCAACATATTCTTCAGCAGTAGACTATTCATTGAAGTTGGATATCAGATAGGGATCTTCAAAGCGTTGTACAAAAATATCTAGTTCTAGCAGGAAGAAATAAATATATGCGCCATTGCACTTGTATTATTACAAAGCTGATTTAAGCTTATGAACAAAGTGAATTAATATTATTTTGTTTGTTAGAATAAGATTTACAATTGTTAAATTTTGCGAAATTCGTACATCCATTCAATGTAACCTATTTTTAATCAATCTAATTTTAAATAACATTTAAAATTATAACAATAAAAACACGAAAGGTTCTTACCTTATTATGTAATTTCAAGGGATTCCTTCTGGTGTAAGTTGGAAGCAACTGGTGAGCGGAATCCCATTGAAGATCTGGGTGTCAAACGAAAGCCGAGTGCAATATTTCTAGGCTATATTAATGTACATGTGAAGATAAAATTAGGGTTTAAACTCCAAATTATGTCTTTGGCAGTGATAAAATGGCCAAAACACTGCTATATCATGTTAATGTTCTTGTATTATTTCTCATATTCATTCAAGTCTTCAATTAATATTAATTTAATGAAGATCTGTCCACATCAGTTAATGGAGAATATAGTTCAATGTATTTATTCAGTATATGATTGAGCCCGAGAACTATCAGTCTTCCACTATACTTCTCACTTCTCAACTTGTTCTTCCTCTGTCCAATTGCTCTTCTTTCCTACTTTACTCCAGCCATCTGATCTAGTATATGGTTGAGCTAGTTGTTGTCGACCGGCACAGGCGGTATTAGAGCGGCACAACACACTATTTTGATAACACTGGTGTTCGTTACCAAATGGGAATTATTGCTCTCACTGTTATCGTTGTCTTATTGTCCTCATAATTATTGCTCTCACTGTTATCGTTGTCTTATTGTCCTCATAATAAGATATATAGGTAATCGACCTGTAATAAAAGGTAGGGTCATTATAAGTTTCCCGGGAGGACCATATGCTTTCATTAGTATATTCAAGTGCATTGGGGTTTGTAATTGATGCTTAAGGGGAGGTATTTAGTTTGTTCCCTAGACCTCCATCAAGCTTAAAATTACACCCCCTTGAGTCCCTTTCAAGATAAATTTGTACATTTTTCGGTAGAAAAATTTCCCGGCCAAAGGCCGGTTCCTCTTAAATTACAGGCTCGCTGTCGCTCGCCAGGATAAAATCGACACCTGAATTGCACGAAAGGTCTTAATATGGGGTGAAAGTTCTTTAAATCGCTAAAGTAATGGGGCAAACGTTTTATAATATCAAAAGCAATGGGGCTAAACATGAGGGAGAAAGGGGTCCAGAAAAAAAATCCCTCAAGTGGAGATCTCCCCTTAATGTTAAGAACGGGGTGTTATTTAATTGATAGGTAAAGCTGAATTGACATAATACTAAACGTTGTTATCGTCGTACTAAATATCGTGTTGAAGGAATATTTGTATTTTTTGTTTATTTGTAACATATTTAACATGGGTAATGCATACCTTCTCTATAAGCGATATTTCCGTTTTCAATTAACCCTTTTTCAATGTATCTTGTATGTTTTAAGGGAGCCCACCTCGCTTTTTTTTTCTCTTTCTCTCCCTCTCTGTTTGGCTTGTGTCCATTCGGCCCCATTCAGCCTACTGTTTGAAGATGTTTACCCCCATCCAGGAGTCAATATTTCCTGGCGAGCGGTAGCAAACCAGAATATATATATATATTATTGTTTTGACAGCAAGCTAAAATTGTAAACTTTTTGATAGAAAAATGTCTCTGGCGAAGCCGGATTTCTCCATACAATGTTAGCTCGCTATCGCTCGCCAGGAAGAAATCGACACCTGGATGGGGATAAACGTCTTAAAACAGTTGGCTGAATGGGGCCGAATGGATACAAGCCAAAGAGAGAGGGAGAGAAAGATAAAAAAAAAGCGAAGTGGGCTCCCTCAATGTATGTTTCCACATATTTCGATGCCATTTAAACTTCAATCATAATACAATGCGAGCAATATTTTACATTAATTCCAACTAAAGCTGTGGATTAACATTCATCAATACATTCAACTAAACGCATTACAACACGAGTTCTAAATTAATTACACTACTCCAAATAGCAATATATATCACTGTATTATTTTTCTTTGTAGTTTTAAGTTACTGCTTATAAATAATTCGGAATTGCGTAAGAGGATATATTGGATAATAATTATTCCAGTAAGTGTTGCTCTTAAGGGGAGATTTCCACCTGGAGAATTTTTTTCTGAACCTCTTTCTCCCTCATGTTTAGCCCCATTGCTTGTGAGATTTAAAGACGTTTGCCCCATTACTTTGGCGATTTTAAGAACCCTCGCCCCATTTCTGTAAATTTTAAGACCATTCGTGCCATTTAGGTGTCGATTTTTTTCTGGCGAGCGATAGCGAGCCTGTAATTTAAGGGGAACCGGCCTTCGGCCGGGAAATTTTTCTACCGAAAAATGTACAAATTTATCTTGAAAGGGGGTCAAGGGGGAGTAATTTTAAGCTTGATGGAAGTCTAGGGAATCAACTAAAACCCTCCTCTTAAGTCACAGTATCACCAAGTAAGTTTGATGACTGGAATCTTATCTTCATCCGCGAAGGTTTTTACTCGAACTACAGCTTTATACTAGGATGTCAGTGGGCTATAAGCATACGTAATATTACGTTATGTACAGTGGCGCCAATAAGTCATGTATCAGCTGTCATTACGTTTGGCTTGCTCTGTGCTGTATTAATGTCTGTCAGGTGTTGAATAGGGTGGGTAAGTGTAGGAACATGGTTGTATATCTCACTCAAAAAGAAGAAATCATGTGTAAATATTGCTGATACCAATTATTGATCAAAACATAATTGGTGCCGAGACATCACCTATCAGGCCGACTGTACAGTTGGCCACATAAGTTATGTTCCTCGTCGTAACGTTATATATGAAAGTAACATGAGTATGAATTAATTGTGAGTGTGGTTTCTTTTAAGGGGAGGTATTTAGTTTGTTCCCTACTTTTTCATCGAGCTTAAAATTACACCCCCTTGGCCCCCTTTCAAGATAAATTTGTACATTTTTCGGTAGAAGAATGTCCCGGCCGGAGGTCGGTTGCTCTTAAATTACAGGCTCGCTATCGCTCGCCAGGAAAAAATCGACACCTTAACGGCACGAAAGGTCTTAAAATTGACAGATATGGGGCTAAATGTCTTAAAATATCCAAATGACTAGGGCGAAGGTCTTAAAATCTCAAAAGCAATGGGGCTAAACATGAGGGAGAAAGGGGTCCAGAAAAAAGTCCCTCAAGTGGATATCTCCCCTTAATTACCAGTTGACTATATTCAGTTTATTTTCAACTGACGGTAAATTGCCAAGTTCCCATCACGATTTCTCAATTATTTTGCAGATGTTGTAGTGATATATGGTGCTAATTGCATAGACTTGGTCTTAACATGAGCCAGAGACATACTAGTTGTTTCATATTTTTCCTTTAAGTATTGAGAAAGTAGCTGCTAAGGGATTCAATTGACCGTCAAATGAAAGAGAAAGATAAAACAAGCAGGTGACCCCCCTTAAGAACTATTGATAATCACTTGTAAACATATATTACACGATCAATCCGATAAAATATGTTCGGTTACATTCCTAATTATATAGATGAGTAAATATCTATCTCACATTTATTGCAGCTGAAACTTTAAAATAACCTTTAACCCGTTGTTTACCGGCGGCATCCTCTTGACTTTATCCAGGCTACTTCTAGACGATTGTCTTCAGTTTAAAAGGGCCTCGAGCAATTAACAGGCTTCGAACTAGCTCCCTTAACCCATTTTACTACCATAGATACTTCATAAACTGCCAAAAAGCGTCTAAATATAGCAAGGACATAATGAAAAAGCCGTCGCCGGTGCAGAAGTGGTTAAAACGCTGTATCACATTAAATCCACTCTCACAAATTAAAACCGAGTACTTAGGCTGCACCGTTCGGATCATGTAATTATCCCGCCTGTAAAAGATTAATTCAAGTCTTTGGAGTAAACATTGCTTTATCGATACGTATATACAGTTTGTTTACTGATGTTTATGTAGCTACTGATATTGGATTAAAAGAATTGGATGAATACCCGGTACATCTATTTCCATATTTAAAAATAAAATAAAATAAGAATAAAAGAAAATCATGATGTCTGTCCTTCGTTTATAAACGTGTTTTTTTATTGTGTTGTTATAAATAGTATTTTTGTTATCTAATTTATGTTTTTTTTCTTAGATGATGCCCTATGTCTTACGTTTTTGCTCAAGTACCAAATATTAGAACCCTTGAATGTTGTTTCTGTTCAGGCTCTGTTTCGAGTCGGCCACCCCCAGCAATGGGGTATGTGCCTGAGTATAATATGCATACATACATACATACATACATACATACCAAAATTATACTGCTGACTTTCCCATTCCATTTCCGAAGCATCTCTCGCTATATCTCTTATCTGTATATCATGATGCCCTCCCTCGCCCTCGCACCTGTCTTTGATAACACACGAGCACAAATGGAAACTGAGAACGCGTGAAATTCTTGGCAGGATTTGACGCATATAAAATGTGTTCAAGTCGGAAGAGATGAGTGGTGAGACCGGAGGGAAGGAAGTGGCGGGGAAAGAAGAAGAAGGAAGAAAACCAGAGGGAAAGTGGAAAGAATGAGAGGGAAGAAGAGATGAGCGATAAGTACGAGGGAGCGGCAAGAAGGGACAAAAATATGTATGAATAAGTTGGGCGCAGAACAAAAAGTCTTTATCTGAGTCGGTATTATGTAATGTAGCTGAGGAGATGAGGGAATTGAAAGGGAATAAGAATAAACTTAAAGGTGGTGGTGCAGGGGTTGAGATAAACATGTATTAATTATCACCAACCTGCACATAACTATCTTGCAAAATGCAATGGCACTGAAATAATTATTTACAATGGTATAAAGGATTTTGTGGATCGTGTACACCGGACCTGTGACGTCATAGTGACGTCACAGAAGTATCCTCATGCTGGACTGGATGGTGGCCTTACACTCCTGTCATGTCAAAGGTCCGGTTTAGACGATCCACAAAATCCTTTATACCATTGTTAATAATTATTTCAGTAACATTGCATTTTGCAAGATAATTATATGCAGGTTGGCGATTATTATTCCATGTTTATCCCAACCCATGCACCACCACCTTTAAGGGAAGAATGTACCTGGATGGGAAGAAAGAGCGAAATGATGAGGACAGGAGGTAAATATCATACATAGGTGGAATATAATTATACAACAGATAGCAAGAAAGAAAATTGCAACAGTGTAGGAATTTATGAAAACAAGATGGACAGAAAGGCAATTACGTTTTACACTTTAGAAAGGGTATATGTAAGTAGATATGGAGTTGGGGAGCCTAGGAGAAATTACACCAGAGAAAGAAGTGGAGAGCGTGGAATATAAGTACCGTAATTAAAACAAGCGGTAGAGAGACTATAGATATATATTAGAAACTTAAATTGTTTAGAATAGTAGAAACTGGACAGAAAGATACATAGAAATAACATGAGATGATTAATGAAAAATTAAGACTTTTTAATATAAGATAATATACGTGAAGATAACGTAGATAGCAGCGGAGAAGATTAAATTTGTATGTATGTATATACTCAGGCACATACCCCATTGCTTGGGGTGGCCGACACAAGACAGAGCCCGAACGGAAACAACATTTAAAGTTCCTATTCTTAGGGTCCGGGACTACTTTCGCGTTCTTTCGGCCGTTTTTCTGTTTCGTCAAGTAGGAGAATTATACAAGGGGAGGAGGATTCCTAGCCGCCCGCCCCCAGTAAAACCAAATTTAGATGCAAGAAAATATAAATATGAACACAATAGATTGATAAGATTGATAACAACGAACATATCATGTGATGACATGATATGAACGTCAGTGAGATAATTGGTTAGAACAATAACCGGATTAATCAGATGTAATAAAATCAGAGGAAATGTCAAATGCAAAGAATGGTAGAAAAAAATATAAATTTCATATGACAGACTGTACAGGGTGCCCCATGGGATATGACAGACTGTACAGGGTGCCCCATGGGATATGACAGACTGTACAGGGTGCCCCATGGGATTTGGTAGATATTTCAAAATTATAGATTAAGTCATTCTGAGTAAAAAGCATATACTGAAATAGGTTTTGTTAAGATATTTTGTGCAACTATAGCCAATCAAATTCTAAATTTTAGCATTATCGTATTTTAACCCAGTTTTCCCTCCAACAGATAGGGATAGGGAAGAAATCAAGTAATGGATGATGAAGTATTGTATTTATTATTCAAAATAACACCAATAAACCTTGTATTGCTCTCTTAATTTGTCGGTGGTGATGAGCTAAAAATGACAAGTATAAGACAACATCGGTGACCGGACAACTCAACCAGCAGACCATTTCAACCAGTAGATGCAAACAAAAGAAAACAAAAACCATATGTCTATAGAATATTTTCTACTCGGAAATATTTAATCCTACATTTTTGGAAGTAACTAACAAAACTCGCGGGACACGCTATATCTATACCTTTGCAACCACAAATAATGTTAATTCATATTATGTAGGATAATTTGAAGTCAATGATTTATCTTAAAATAACACCACTCTGACATTATCAATATATTAAACAAAAACTTACACCTGATTATGTGTTTTTATAACTCAAACAATCAGATGGAATACAAAAATGAATACTGTAAACAAATACTGTAAACAAATACTGTAAACAAAAATGAATACTGTAAACAAATACTGTAAACAAATACTGTAAACAAATACTGTAAACAAATACTGTAAACAAATACTGTAAACAAATACTGTAAACAAAAATGAATACTGTAAAAAAATTGCATGGGAAGAAAATTCAAAGGTTCTTGGAAGAGAAACGAAAGGAAGCATGAAACCAAACGACCTGAAAGAAAGATATCATCAAAATATACGGAGGAACAGTCGTGAGCCATAATAGGGACCCACTCATTTGAACCTGGATCCAACCCAACCGATGCAAAGTAGTATCTTCTTATAATTATCACAGATAGTTCTTTAAGGGGAGATGGGTCGTGGTTTTGGTCCCCCTTTGTCCTCATGCTTAGCCCCATTAGTGTTCAGATTTTATGACGTTCGGCCTGTTAATTTGGCGATTTTAACACGTTCCACCCCATTTTGTTTTCAATATTAAGACTCTTCGTGCAATATAGGTGTCGAACGTCTCATGGCGAGCAGTAACGAGCCTGTCCTTCAAGAGGAACCGGCCTCCTACGGCCAGGACATGTTTTTACCGAAAAAATGTACACATTTATCCTGAAGGATTTTTTTTTTTTTTTTTTTTTTTTTTTTTTTTAGAGCTTGATGGTGGTCTACGGAGGACAAAATAAATTATATAAAAACAGCAACAAGTAAACTATAGTCTGTTCATTCTTGGTTGGGCAGCAATCGTAACCTCTAACCTCCCATAACTAAAAAAAGGACTAAAGTAATCGAGCTAATATTTCCACATAATAGGAATACTTGGCTACAAAATAGGTGTGGACATTGACAGCCCATTTGCTCAAGCCCTTTTTGGGTTACAGAGGTTAGAGGTTACGATTTCTGCCCAACCTAGAATGAAAGGAAAATAGGAGCTTTGCGTGAAGATAATGATCGTAGCTTTAACAATCAGCTCTACACATACATACATGCTGTAATACACACATACATATACACAAATACACATACACGAATGCACACACTCCAGCTCTCTCTGCAGCAAGGTATCAAACGAAAGCCGAATCCATTACTTTGAATCCATTACTTTGAATCCATTACTTTGAATCCATTACTTTGAATCCATTACTTTGAATCTTTATTATAATTATCTATGTATAGCTCAAATTGTGATGTATAGTCCAAATTGTGTCTTTGGAAGTGATAACATGGCCAAAACGATGCAAGTTCATGATGGTTGTCGTGTATTCTTCTCATATTCATTCAATTTCATGATAGTTGTCGTGTATTCTTCTCATATTCGTTCAAGTTCATGATAGTTGTCGTGTATTCTTCTCATATTCGTTCAAGTTCATGATATTCGTTCAAGTTCATGATAGTTGTCGTGTATTCTTCTCATATTCGTTCAAGTTCATGATAGTTGTCGTGTATTCTTCTCATATTCGTTCAAGTTTTCAAACACAATTGCTCCGGTTTGACTCCCTGCTCTGTAGTACCCATATATCTTGGGCTATAGGACGGCAATTATCAGATAAATAAAATCATCTAATGTTAGCCATAGTTCAGGATTATAGGGTAACAATGCACCAAGTAACTTACTGGTATTCCTAAAGCTGAATACTATCGTCTAATGATAGCCAGATTAACCCCTTTTGTACCGGCTATGTCTTAGTATACGTTATTCTGGTTACTATTAGACGATTTTTGTGCAGTTTAAAAAAGGCCTCCAGCATTTAACAGGTTCGAAGTATCTCTCTTAACCCATTTTACTACCACAAATCCTTCTCAAACTGCACAAAATCTTCTACACATAGCTACAGTAAAATCGAAAAGACGTTGCCGGTGAAGAAGGGGTTAAAACGTGATGCGTAATCGTAATTTTAGTGTGCAAAGATGTGAACGGTAAAAGATGTGAATGGTAAAAGATGTGAACGGTAAAAGATGTGAATGGTAAAAGATGTGAATGGTAAAAGATGTGAATGGTAAAAGATGTGAATGGTAAAAGATGTGAATGGTAAAAGAGATGTGTTGAAAGAGAAGAATGATGGCCACACAAACAAGAGTCGTGGGTCTGGACAAATTTATGGGATAATGTGGGAGCCGAGACACTTGTCCTGCACAGTTTTAAAACTTGAAGGTGAAGCCTCTTTTGTTACACTCCAGGGGAGAAATTTAATCCACTTGAGGGGGGCTAAGTTTTCTCTCCGTAAACTTCTTTTGCAAGTTTCTCGTAATGCGTCGTAAGGGAAAGAGTAAGAGGAACTAACTTGTATTTGCACAGCAGTGGTAATAATAACAATAATAACAATAATAACAATAGAACAAAGGGTGGGGAAAAGTACATACCTAAGGAGGGAAGAGTGTAACAAGGAAATTGAAAACTCAGAGAGAGATATAGAGAGAGACTTACATATGTTTACATAGATACACTGGCCACACAGACCTTACGATCCAAATGAGGTGGTCAGGACTTAATTCTAGTAGATATAATTCGAGAGAGAGAGAGAGAGAGAGAGAGTGAGAGTGAGAGAGAAAGAGAAGGGAGGAGTGGGGGGGGGGGGTAATGGGGCTGCGTGCGCTCCCTCTCCGATATGCTTCACAGCTGATTTTAGCCGTCTGTTGGTTTTTAATTCTTTCCAAGCCGCCTAGTCAAAATAACATAAAAATATGGGAATGTGATAAGTGAGAGAATCTATTTTCAGATTAAAATAAGGGAATGTAAGGTTATGAAGTTACAGTGGTAATGAAGGAGGAATGTTGAGGATGTATTGAATGATGAATACAGGTGTGTGGGGAGGAGAGGGGGGACCTAAACACCTAATGAATAACACAAAATGAAGCTGAGAAACTGGAAATTTACAAGCCGTGGGAGAGAGGGGCAGTCGGGTTTAAAGGGGGCAGTGTCAAAGTATATTAATGTGAGAGGAAGGAGAACAAAATACTATGAAAGAGAAGTAAAGCAGGGTTGACTATAGGGCCTTCAATAGTGGCGGTAGCTTGTGCTTAGTGTACAGTATGTGGGGAAGGTGACGACGTCGCAGGGGGCAAAGGAACCACAATCCTTTTAACCCAATTAACCATCTGTGTACCAGCGACGTGTGTTATATTTTATTATAGCTATATTTAGACGGTTTTATGCAGCTGAAGAAGGAGCTGAGGTAGTTCAAAGGGTTGGTTGAAATAGTTTGAAGCCTTGTTATTGCTAGAGGTTCTTCCTAAGCTGAATTAAACCATCTAATCATTGCCAGATTATAATTGAGAGGATGTCACCGGTACTGAACGGGTTAACGTTATGGCCCTATCGTCTGTCATTTGATTACGGTATATTCCGTATATAAATGAAGTTTTTAAGGCTATTCCAAATTATCATTTAAACTTAGACAGACCCTTATTAAGTTGAATTAATTCGTCTATAAATATCCTGAATGAAAGCAAAAATGGGAGCCATCCGATTGGAAGAGTTGAAGGGTTGCACACACACACACACACACACACACACACACACACACACACACACACACACACACACACACACACACACACACACACACACACATACACACACACCTACACACCTACAGAGCTGAGCGCCCTACACACACTCTCGGTTAACGCAAGCATGGGTAATGGAAGTTCAAAAGGGATACAGTGAGAGAGACGGAGAAGGGTGTATAAGGATGGTATTGGCAATATCCACCTTGCTATATGTATGTCATGTCAAATCATATTAACGCATTCTGCATACAGTATACATCAATATTTGTCAGTATAGTCTTTATCAGTATATCAGAGAGAGAGAGAGAGAGAGAGAGAGAGAGAGAGAGAAGCTGATATTAAGTAACCGCAATATTTAGGAGGAAATTAACTTTATGATCAAATTAATGAGAACTGACGGGGCCCCCTCCGAGAACTGACGGGGCCCCCTCCGAGAATGGAAGCTTAAGGGAGCCCACCTTGCTTTTGTTCTCTTTCTCTTCCTCTCTCTTTGGCTTGTATCCATTCCGTCCCATTCAGCCTACTGTTTTAAGATGTTTACCCCCATCCAGGTGTCAATATTTTCCTGGCGAGCGGCAGCGATTCAGCATACATATATTTTTGTTTTGACAGCAAGCTAAATTTGTGCATTTTTCGATAGAAAATTACTCCGGCGAAGCCGGATTTATCCATACAATACTGGCTCGCTATCGCTCGCCAGGAAGAAATTGACACCTGGATGGGGATAAACGTTTTAAAACAGTTGGTTGAATGGGGCCGAATGGATACAAGCCAGAGAAAGAGAGAACGAGAATAAAAGCAGGTGAACCCCCCCCCCCTTTAAAGCTGTTTGTCTGTCTTTGAATTTGTATGTGGGTGTATGAACGTTTGTATCAGTGTACGTATCAGTCTGTATGCGTGTGTTTGTATGTGTGTGTGTGAGTGTATGTATGTGAAAAATGTGTGTGTAAAAATGTGTTAGTTTGTGTGTTTGTGTGTGCGTGAAAATGTTGGGTTGAAAGTAATTACAAGTCCTGGTAAATGTGTTCTGCCATCCCTCCCTCCCAACAGCACCGCCCGTGAGAGTGCCTAACCCGCCGCCCCAACCACCCACATTATTTTAGGTAACCCAGTTCTTATCATATGTACGGTCGCGATAATAAGTCATATCTAAGTTTTCATTACGTTTGGCTTGCTCTGTGCTGTATTAATGTCTGGCAGATGTTGAATAAGGCGGGTAAGTGTGAAAACAAATATGTATACTGAATATATATATATATATATATATATATATATATATATATATATATATATATGCTGACTCGCTACCACTCGCCAGGAAAATATTGACACCTGGATGGGGGTAAGCGTCTTAAAACAGTAGGCTGAATGGGGCCGAATGGATACAAGCCAAAGAGAGAGGGAGAGAAAGAGAAAAAAGTGAGGTGGGCTCCCTTAAAGATAATCAACTCGTCTAATGATAGGTAGCATAAGCTTAAGTACTGTATATCGTCATAACACTGCAAGTTATATTTTGATGTATTATTCCAGTAGCCTGACATTTATACACCGGTATGTATTTCATATCTGTGTTATAACAACTGGCTACCAATACTGTATGAAGAAAACATCATCAAATAATATCTATCTATCTATCTATCTATCTATCTATCTATCTGTCTGTCTATCTATCTATCTATCTATCTATCTATCTATCTATCTATCTATCTATCTATCTATCTATCTATCTATCTATCTATCTATCTATCTATCTATCTATCTATCTATCTATCTATCTATCTATCTATCTACTCAGGCCCAATCTCCACTCTTCCTATTTGTGTGTGTGTGTGGGGGGGGGGGGGGGACTCAAGACAGAGACAGAATGTGACATACTTAAAATTGCTTTATGGTAGCGGAGGCATATATTAACCCATACTTTAGGCATATATTAACCCATACTTTAGGCATATATATACATTCGTGTTTGCTTCCACACAACAAATGTTGGTATTATATATACTGTAGGTTAGTAGGATTGTAACTGTGTTATGCAATAGACATTTAGATGCAAAGAATATTACTTGAGCTCTTGTACATAATCAACATATTCATAGCAAGTCTCGATATATTGCCCCAACAAAATAAGAACTGGTTTGAAATTAGATTTTGTAATGAATGAGGTGAAAAGTATGTGTGAGAAACTATAGTCTATTCGCTGTAAGTAGACGATAAATAATGACCTCTAACCTCTGTAACCCCAAAACGACTAGAGTAATCGAGCTAATATTTCTACCATTTGGGAAGAGTCAGTCAAGGAATAGATGTGAAGATTTACAGCCCATTTGCTCAAGCCCTTCTAGAGTTACAGAGGATAGAGGTCATGATTTCTCGCCTACTTACAGCGAATGGAAACTAAGTCAATGGCGGCAGTTGTCTGTCATCTGTTTACTACCGGGGCTCCAGGCACAGCGAAGCCCTGCGCGTGACAGGTACAGTACAACCACCAACAGTGTGTATAAATTATGGGGACACTGACTGCTTTTTGGGCCTATAAATTCATTCATTCATAAATTCTTAGTTTCCTCGCTAGACATCCCTCAAACTTGGAAAAACATTCCCTAGACCACCCCTCAAGATAAATTTTTAAATTTTTCGGTAGACAAATGTCCCGGCCAAAGGCCGGTTCCTCATATAATTACAGGCTCGCTTTCGATCGTTAGGAAAAAATCGACACCTAAATGGCACGATAGGTCTTAAAATGTATAACTAAATGGGACGAAAGGTCTTAAAAAGTTAAAATCGCCAAAAAAACGGGCCGAACGTCTAAAAATCTTAAAACTAATGGGACTAAACACTAGGGAGAAAGGGGACCAGAAAACCGACCGACGTCTCCCCTTAAGGTCCTATAGCCTCGCTGTTTATATGCATCTACCTAACATTAAGGTCCTATAGCCTCGCTGTTTATATGCATCTACCTAACATTAAGGTCCTATAGCCTCGCTGTTTATATGCATCTACCTAACATTAAGGTCCTATAGCCTCGCTGTTTATATGCATCTACCTAACATTAAGGTCCTATAGCCTCGCTGTTTATATGCATCTACCTAACATTAAGGTCCTATAGCCTCGCTGCTTATATGCATCTACCTAACATTAAGGTCCTATAGCCTCGCTGTTTATATGCATCTACCTAACATTAAGGTCCTATAGCCTCGCTGTTTATATGCATCTACCTAACATTAAGGTCCTATAGCCTCGCTGTTTATATGCATCTACCTAACATTAAGGTCCTATAGCCTCGCTGTTTATATGCATCTACCTAACATTAAGGTCCTATAGCCTCGCTGTTTATATGCATCTACCTAACATTAAGGTCCTATAGCCTCGCTGCTTATATGCATCTACCTAACATTAAGGTCCTATAGCCTCGCTGTTTATATGCATCTACCTAACATTTGGATGGCTCAATTACCACTGTAGTTTGTTATGCGGGTTTTCATTCAACTGATTTATTGCACACTACTCTCACAATTCAATCATGCAGTTAGTTTATTTCACGTAGATGAACACAACTTAAGAGTGCGACTGTACGATTAGATTGAGAATGTCACCCATAAACTTGAGCAGTTGTTACACCAAGATGTTGACGGACTTTCCTTAAGCTGGTATCACACGAACGCTTTTTCCCTCTACATTTATACTCAACACTAGTCTGGCTTCTTATGAGGTTAACATGAAAAAACAAATTGGTCACTTAAACTCATCTATCGTCAGTCTAGTTTCCGATACCAGTGCAAAATACTCTAGAAATGTTGCCAGCATTTTTTTTAATCATCGAATGTTGACTAAAAGCTCTCGTGTGATACCGGCTTTACAGTCACTCCTCACTCTACCATCTCATTCAACCAAAACTGGTCATCAAAGGGTATTTAAAGTAAGCTTGAGGACCAATGAAACCGGACCAATGAAACCAAACCATTGTTCATCAAGATAGCTTCCGTATTTTTGACATAGGCTGTGCCGTGGATGTGGTTGGGCAGTTCACTTGGATTAATATTCGTTTTCGCTGGAATTCATTCCGACTTCCCTCCGGTTTTTGTTGAGAATTTCCTGGTCTGGAAATTAACGGTAATGGAGGCAACAGAGTTTTGGGAACTCTCCCGGAATTTCCCTGAATTAATTTGACACCCATTCTCTCATTCATATAATGTATAACAACAGAGATTTATGCAAATAACCGCGGAGGTAGAGTTACAGGGGTAGAGTTACAGGGGTAGAGTTACAGGGGTATAGAGTTACAGGGGTAGAGTTACAGGGGTAGAGTTACAGGGGTAGAGTTACAGGGGTATAGAGTTACAGGGGTATAGAGTTACAGGGGTAGAGTTACAGGGGTATAGAGTTACAGGGGTAGAGTTACAGGGGTAGAGTTACAGGGGTATAGAGTTACAGGGGTAGAGTTACAGGGGTATAGAGTTACAGGGGTAGAGTTACAGGGGTAGAGTTACAGGGGTATAGAGTTACAGGGGTATAGAGTTACAGGGGTAGAGTTACAGGGGTATAGAGTTACAAGGGTATAGAGTTACAGGGGTAGAGTTACAGGGGCTTTATAGTTTTGGTATCCCACACATTTGCGTCACAGATAGACAGAATCTAGGTCATGGCCCAGAGTGAACATATTTATGCTGGAGAGAACGAACTTATAATCGTGTATTCAACCTTTAACTGTGTTGGTGGTGTAATGGTTTAGGTGCCTATGTTCTGGGTGTGGTGTCCCGAGTTCGAATCCCGGGAGGACCTATTATGCTTTCATTAGTTTATTCAAGTACATTGGGGTTTGTAATTGATGATTAATGTTAAGAACGGGATGTTAGTTATATAATCTTCAGTAAATGGTGTATATGGTAATGAAGCAGTTATTTAGAGTTGGTTATCTTTGTCAGTGAGCACGTATACCACTTAGCAATCTTTTATCAGATAGTTTGCTGCAAGTTTGCCTCCCTTGGTTAGTACAAATTCGTTAAGGGGGTCACCTGCTTTTTTTATCTTTCTCTCCTTTTCTTTCTTTCTCTGGCTTGTATCCATTCGGCCCCATTCAGCCAACTGTTCTAAGACGTTTATCCCCATCCAGGTGTCGATTTCGTCCTGGCGAGCTGTAGCGAGCAAGCATTGTATGGAGAAATCCGGCTTCGCCGGAGACATTTTTCTATCGAAAAATGTACAAATTTAGCTTGCTGTCAAAACAAAAATAAATATATATGCTGGCTCGCTACCACTCGCTAGGAAAATATTGACACCTGGATGGGGGTAAACGTCTTAAAACAGTAGGCTGAATGGGGCCGAATGGATACAAACCAAAGATAGAGGGAGAGAAAGAGAGAACAAAACGAGGTGGGCTCCCTTAAATTCGGGATCGTGCCCATGGATTAATCTGAGGGGAAAGGATGAGGGACGGCAACACACTAGCGTATATTTTGTCGGTAATTTTTGTCGACGACTTTGGTATGACAGCTTCTAAACTAATCTCGATTAGGAATGAGGTCACCAAACATAATAATATTAGTTTAGTCTAGTCGTCGATACCACATAAAAATAGTCCTGAATTGTTGTTAGCATCATAACAACAATGTGTTATCAATACAAAGGGCTATAACTGTGCGAATAAATAGAACCAGAGCACGAGCAGTGAATTATTTATAAAGAGCTTGTTGATGATGATGGGACCTTCCAGTAAATATAGTCTATGGCCAACACAATTAATATTGCGACTATTCCGCAAAAGAGTGCTTGAGTTGAACACACAGATAAAACGACAGATATAATAGGACACCAAGGCTGATACTTGTTTGTAATTAACAGTGTACTGTAGGATGTATGCGAGGAAGACGGACAGATATCCTAATGTTCAAAGCATGAGCTAAGTACCTATTTTGTTATCATTTTTCACATTATAATTTGGTATCCTAGAATTATTTCAGTCAATGTGTGCGACTATTATATTAAACATATATTCACACTTTGTACCGGTACACAATATATATATATATATATATATATATATATATATATATATATATACAGGTATATATATATATATATATATATATATATGGACAGATTGTATTACTATATATTGGTTTTAAGGGAAGATATCCACTTGAGGGATTTTTTTCTTGACTCCTTTCTCCCTCATGTTTAGCCCCATTGATTTTCTAAATTTAAGACGTTCGCCCCATTATTTTGACGATTTTAAGAACTTTCGACCCATTTCTGTCAATTTTAAGACCTTTCGTGCCATTTAGGTGTCGATTTTATCCTGGCGAGCGATAGCGAGCCTGTAATTTAAGAGGAACCGGCTTTCAGCCGGGAAATTTTTCTACCGAAAAATGTACAAATTTATCTTGAAAGGGGCTCAAGGGGGTGTAATCTTAAGCTTCATGGATATCTAGAGACCAAACTAAAAACCTCCCCTTAAATGAAGAGTTTATGTAAATGTAAATGGGAATACCGACCACGGGAGGGAGATGGCCATATTCTTAAACCATACCAAGGTTTTACCCAACACACTGTTGACCGAAATGGGTTGAAAGACTGGAGACTATAAACTTCAAAAAGGAGTATCATCAAATAATCCTCCACAATCAACACTCAGATCTCCGAGTTGAGTTTGTATTGGTATAGCTATAACGCCTATTCTACATATTACCCCATGTTCTACATATTAACCCATATTCTACATATTAACCCATATTCTACATATTAACCCATGCAGTACCAGTGACGTCCTTCCCATCACAATTTGGACCCTATTAACCCTTTCACGCACATATGACAGAGAGGTTGCCAGATTAGCAATAAGAAATAGTTCTCTCACTCTTATAATTACCTCTCCAAAATTTGTTTTCTGCCCACAGCTAACTCAAAGACAACTGCAGAGGTTGAAGTAACTAAACTAAAGGTTTCTAAATACCCCTGATGGTAACAAAGGCTTTAAAGTATCCCCAATAGGCTCAAAATCGCGTCATATGTCGGAGAGGGTTAAACGATTTTATTCAGCTTAGGAAAAATCTGTGGTTGCTCAAAGGATTAAATGAAATAGTCTGTAGCCTTTTAATGGTTAGAGGTCCTACTTCCTTAAACCTAATCCAATAATGTAATAGCTGTCAGAGTATAGTGAAAAGGACGTCACCGGTACAGTAGGGGTTAAGGGGAGATATCCACTTGAGGGAGGTTTTTCTGGACTCCTTTCTCCCTCATGTTTAGCCCCATTGCTTTTCTAAGTTTAAGACGTTCGCCCCATTATTTTGATGATTTTAAGAACTTTCGACCCATTTCTGTCAATTTTAAGACCTTTCGTGCAATTTAGGTGTCGATTTTATCCTGGCGAGCGATAGCGAGCCTGTAAATTTAAGAGGAACCGGCTTTCAGCCGGGACATTTTTCTACCGAAAAATGTACAAATTTATCTTGAAAGGGGCTCAAGGGGGTGTATTCTTAAGCTTGATGGATATCTACGGACCAAACTAAAAACCTCCCCTTAAATGATATGTTTGTAAATAATGTGTACCGGTACCTGGATATTGTGGGAAGCTTTACTACCGTTTGATGCACTAGACAATTAGTGAGTGAGGTATTGTAGGATTAGTGAGTGAGGTATTGTAGGATTAGTGAGTGAGGTATTGTAGGATTAGTGAGTGAGGTATTGTAGGATTAGTGAGTGAGGTATTGTAGGATTAGTGAGTGAGGTATTGTGGGATTAGTGAGTGAGGTATTGTAGGATTAGTGAGTGAGGTATTGTAGGATTAGTGAGTGAGGTATTGTAGGATTAGTGAGTGAGGTATTGTAGGATTAGTGAGTGAGGTATTGTAGGATTAGTGAGTGAGGTATTGTAGGATTAGTGAGTGAGGTATTGTAGGATTAGTGAGTGAGGTATTGTAGGATTAGTGAGTGAGGTATTGTAGGATTAGTGAGTGAGGTATTGTAGGATTAGTGAGTGAGGTATTGTAGGATTAGTGAGTGAGGTATTGTAGGATTAGTGAGTGAGGTATTGTAGGATTAGTGAGTGAGGTATTGTAGGATTCGTGAGTGAGATATTGTAGGATTAGTGAGTGAGGTATTGTGGGATTAGTGAGTGAGGTATTGTAGGATTCGTGAGTGAGGTATTGTAGGATTAGTGAGTGAGGTATTGTAGGATTACCTTACTGTTGCTTGGTGCACTATAGAACGAGACTGTACTGTATGATAGTGGAAGGAGCAAGCACGAGCGTGATGGCATTATTCATACCTTACCATGGGTATGCTCGAGTCTACGTATTCATGAGCGAAATTGATGAAATAGATTGCACACAAATTATCTTTCACAAATCAACACTCAGTTCTTTAATAGAGCTCTGTTCGTTGTGGCATAGAGAGCACCATTTCCACACATCTAAGAATACAAACGTAAATGTGGAGCTTGGATGAGGATAGTGTAGGATTTCATTACAATATTATAGTGTGTTGCACTAGATAACGAGTGTATGCAGTTGCTAGGATGATTACCGTATAATTGCTTTACTATAGTTTGGTGCACATTATAGCGAGTTTGTACGGCGAGAGGAACTAGCGAGCACGAGAGGGAGTGTGTGTGTGTGTGGAGTTGGGGCGAGGCAGCAACGCAGCTCAGACGACGGAACTGCTGCGTGCGATACCGTCACCACCCTCCTCGCTACTGCTCTCTCCCACAGTCCTAAAGGCTCGCGGCACCACCACACTCCCTCCCTCTCTCCACCCTCTGCTCCTCTTACACTCCCTCCCTCTCCACCCACTGTTCCTCTTAGTGCACTCCCACCTTCTCTCTCATCTCTCTTTTCTCTCGTTCTCCTAAATTTACCTGTCCCTTTAATTGTTCTCTTACCTGTCTCTCATCTCCTCCTCCACCGTCTG
Source organism: Paralithodes platypus (assembly GCA_032716605.1). Classification (NCBI taxonomy): domain Eukaryota; kingdom Metazoa; phylum Arthropoda; class Malacostraca; order Decapoda; family Lithodidae; genus Paralithodes; species Paralithodes platypus. The sequence continues at coordinate 12,588,982 of CM064529.1, read as the reverse complement.
CTTCACCTTCCTTTCCTCTCATGGTCCTAGTGCAACCCCTCCATCCCCCCCTCCCTCCAATCTCTCTTTTCCATTGCTCTTTCATTTCTCTTTCTTTCTGTCTGATCTATCTGTTGTTCTCCTATTTTGTTTTAGCTCCCCCATATATATTATTCTATCCCTCCTCTCCCCCTGCTCCTCCTCCTAATGCACCTACTCCCTTTCCCCACATATTTCTTTTCTCTCGCTTTTTCATTTCTCTATAAACTTTATCTTTGTCAACTTAGCATCTGTCTTCAAGTCTCTCATTTCTGCATTAGCTCCCTCTTATATACTAGTTCTCTCTCTCTCTCTCTCTCTCTCTCTCTCTCTCTCTCTCTCTCTCTCTCTCTCTCTCTCTCTCTCTCTCTCTCTCTCTCACTATGAATTTTCGCACACACCCTCTCATCCTACCTCCCGCTCTTCCTGTGCCTCCCTTCTGGCTCATCACTCTTTCTCTAGTTCTCATACCTGTAGTACCTCTCCCTCATACCTCTATCTCTCCCTTTAATCTATCTATCTATATACTCAGGCCCAATCCCCACTTTTCCTATTTTTGTATTTTTTTTGTTTTGCTTTTTTTTTTTTTTTGGGGGGGACTCCTGTATTTCTCACCTCACTATCTCTTTATCTGGTATTTCTTGTATTTCTTACCTCACAATCTCTCCCTCTAATATCTCCTGAATGTCTCACCCTACTATCTCTATATTTTATGTCTCATATGTCTCACCTCACTATCTCTTGTATGTCTCACCTCACTATCTCTTTCTCTGGTATTTCTTACCTCACTATCTCTCCCTCTAATATATCTCGTATGTCACACCTCACTATTTCTCCCTCTAATATATCTCGTATGTCTCACCTCACTATCTCTCCCTCTAATATCTCTCGTATGTCTCACACCACTATCTCTCCCTCTAATATCTCTCGTATATCTCACACCACTATCTCTCCCTCTAATATCTATCGTATGTCACACCTCACTATCTCTCCCTCTAATAGCTCTCGTATGTCTCACAGCACTATCTCTCCCTCTAATAGCTCTCGTATGTCTCACCTCACTATCTCTCCCTCTAATATATCTCGTATGTCTCGCCTCACAATCTCTCCCTCTAATATATCTCGTATGTCTCGCCTCACTGTATCTCCCTCTAATATATGTCATATGTCTCACCTCACTGTATCTCCCTCTAATTTATCTCGTATGTCTCACACCACTATCTCTCTCTAATAGCTCTCGTATGTCTCACACCACTATCTCTCCCTCTAATAGCTCTCATATGTCTCACCTCACTGTCTCTCCCTCTAATAGCTCTCGTATGTCTCACACCACTATCCCTCCCTCTAATATATCTCGTATGTCTCACACCACTATCTCTCCCTCTAATAGCTCTCGTATGTCTCACCTCACTGTCTCTCCCTCTAATAGCTCTCGTATGTCTCACACCACTATCCCTCCCTCTAATATATCTCGTATGTCTCACACCACTATCTCTCCCTCTAATAGCTCTCGTATGTCTCACCTCACTGTCTCTCCCTCTAATAGCTCTCGTATGTCTCACACCACTATCTCTCCCTCTAATAGCTCTCGTATGTTTCACCTCACTGTCTCTCCCTCTAATATATCTCGTATGTCTCACCTCACTGTACCTCCCTCTAATATATCTCATATGTCTCACACCACTATCTCTCCCTCTAATAGCTCTCGTATGTCACACCTCACTGTCTCTCCATCTAATAGCTCTCGTATATCTCTCACCACTATCTCTCCCTCTAATAGCTCTCGTATGTTTCACCTCACTGTCTCTCCCTCTAATATATCTCGTATGTCTAACACCACTATCTCTCCCTCTAATAGCTCTCGTATGTTTCACCTCACTGTCTCTCCCTCTAATATATCTCGTATGTCTCACCTCACTGTACCTCCCTCTAATACCTCTAATAGCTCTCGTATGTCACACCTCACTGTCTCTCCCTCTAATAGCTCTCGTATGTCTCACACCACTATCCCTCCCTCTAATATATCTCGTATGTTTCACACCACTATCTCTCCCTCTAATATCTCGTATGTCTCACCTCACTGTCTCTCCCTCTAATAGCTCTCGTATGTCTCACCTCACTGTCTCTCCCTCTAGTATATCTCGTATGTCTCACACCACTATCTCTCCCTCTAATATCTCCTGTATGTCTCACCTCACTGTCTCTCCCTCTAATAGCTCTCGTATGTCTCACCTCACTATCTCTCCCTCTAATAGCTCTCGTATGTCTCACCTCACTGTCTCTCCCTCTAATAGCTCTCGTATGTCTCACCTCACTGTCTCTCCCTCTAATATATCTCGTATGTCTCACACCACTATCTCTCCCTCTAATATCTCCTGTATGTCTCACCTCACTATCTCTCCCTCTAATAGCTCTCGTATGTCTCACCTCACTATCTCTCCCTCTAATAGCTCTCGTATGTCTCACCTCACTATCTCTCCCTCTAATAGCTCTCGTATGTCTCACCTCACTGTCTCTCCCTCTAATATATCTCGTATGTCTCACACCACTATCTCTCCCTCTAATATCTCCTGTATGTCTCACCTCACTATCTCTCCCTCTAATAGCTCTCGTATGTCTCACCTCACTATCTCTCCCTCTAATAACTCTCGTATGTCTCACCTCACTATCTCTCCCTCTAATAGCTCTCGTATGTCTCACACCACTATCTCTCCCTCTAATAGCTCTCGTATGTCTCACCTCACTGTCTCTCCCTCTAATTTCGCTTGTATGTCTTTCCTCATTTTCTCTCCCCCTCATTTCTCTCGTACGTCAACACTTGTTTTCTTTGCCTTTATATTTGCTCTTACAAATCCTTTATCATCACCTCTCCCTGTATCGTATCTCTCGCCGATCATCCCTCTCTTCTCTAAACCTCATTACAGTAACACCTCTCATATCGCTGTTATCACCAGTTATTTTCACCTCTAGGATCACCCCTCTCCTCCTCCTCTAACATCTCTCTTTTTTTTTCTCTCTCCTTTCTTTTTTCCAATCTTTCCTGTAAATTCCTTCTGGGGATTTCGAAGCCCAGCAAGGTTAATCACTTCCAAGTTTTTCATGTACGGCAATTGCCAGAGGGAACGGAGGGTGGGGAGAGAGCCTTCTTCTTTTCTATCCTTTCCTTCAACTTTCCTTTTCTATTGGATATGCCATCTCGCTAGAATTAAGTCCTGACCACCTCGTTTGGGTCGTAAGGTCTGTGTGGCCCATTGTAAATCTATGTAAATCTATGTAAATCTATGTAAATCTTTCTCATTTATTTTCACTTTCACCTGACCCTTCTTCCGAACCCCACCTCAACCCTAATCTTTATTTCCCCTCATGTTTTCTCTCGCCTTATTTCAATTCTCTCCCATGTATCTGTTCCCCCTCTCTCTCTTTCCTCCCTCTCTTGTCTCTATCTCTCTCCTGGTTCTCTCTCTCTCTCTCTCTCTCTCTCTCTCTCTCTCTCTCTCTCTCTCTCTCTCTCTCTCTCTCTCTCTCTCTCTCTTTCATTCCTCTCAGCTCTCTTCTGGTTCTCCCTTTCCTCTCCCTCATCACTCTGTCTCCCCTTATTTTCTCTCTCCTCCATCTCGTCTCCCCTCCCCTTCCGCCCCTGAACCTTCCTTCCTTATTATCTCTCTTGGCACTCACTCTGATTTGACTATTATGCGTCATTTTTTTTTTTTTTTTTACTATTTTTCTTTCTTACCTCCCTTACATTTTTCTCACGTTTCGTGGCCACAAGAAGGTTACTCCAGGTGTGTTATAATCGATCTTCTTTACACTCTTGTACTTATATGCGGGTGGATGAGACTAGTTAGCCTTGGTCGGCAACCCATTTAGGGGAGACAACCTTGTGCAAATCCGGGTGGATGGGACTCGTCATCCTTGGTCGACAACCTGTCTAGGGGAGTAAACTTGATACAAATCCGTACTGCTTAGCTAAGTGTAAGCCAGGTTAGTGAATGGACTAGCTGAACACCACTGTAGAAAAATAGTGCTAACAAGATAGATAGAGTGCCTCGGAGTCGGACGGATCCTAAATTGAGTGGTCAATCCTGTAAGTCCTTCAGTAAACTGGCTCGGGTTGTCCCTCTTACAGGGAATAGGTCCGCTTGGGGGACTTCTATGTATGGCGTGCACCCTCATTAAGGGGAGTAAGGAGTCCGGCAATATATAGATAGATAGACCTATATGTTTTGTATTGATAGTATTTGCCATTTCCTGTCATGTTTTTCCCCTCGTCGACTCCTTTTAACACTTAGCTCTCCTGTTGCCTAGTTCTGATTTCCCTCGTTTCTACTTGGTTTTATATCATCTCTCTTGCTTCACATTTTCCTTCTGCCTCTCTCTCTATCTCACCTATCTGTAACTACCTCCAGTAACTCCCCACAGCACGGTATCCTTACTTTCTTCCAGCCCTTTCATTGCAGGTCTCTCTCTCTCTCTCTCGCTCGCTCGCTCGCTCTCTTTTCTCTCTCTGCCTCTCTCTCTCATTTTATCTCTCTCTCTCTCTTTCTCTCTCTCTCTACTTCTACTTTACTGTCCTATTCTTTCACTATAAACTGTCCATGTCTAGTAATATTAAGGCCGGACCACCTAGTTGGGACTGCAAGGTCTGTGTGGTCTGAGTATCTGTGTAACTCCGTGTAACTCTCTCTCTCCCTATTGCCATGGACATCCCCCTCCTACTCTCTTTTCCCTCTCCCTTCGCTGCACATCCCATCTACTCCCTGCCCCACATTTCGTATATTCCCTTCTGCCTTTCTCAGATGAATAGTTGACTTCCTAGCTCCCTTCATCTCTGCCTCCTTGTGTCCCTCTGTTCTCAATCGTAGCCATTTCCTCTCTCCTTCGCTCACCTTTCTGTTCTGTCTCTCATTTACACAATTCTGCCTTTTATAACTCCCTCTTTCTCTGCATATTTCTCCTATTTCCTTTTCTCTCTTTTCTCCTTTCTTCATCTTTCTCTTTTGTCTCATTTCCACAATTCTCCCTTCAATAACGCCCTCTTTCTCTGCACATTTCTCCTATTTCATTTTCTCTCCTTTCACCTTTCTTTATCTTTCTCTTTTGTCTCTCATTTCCACAATTCTCCCTTCTATAACTCGATCCCTCTTTCTCTGCACATTTGTCCTTTTTGCTTTCATTACCTCAGATCACACTTTCTTCCCTCACTTCTTCACCACTTTCTTTTGTCTACCATTTACTCACCGCTCACTTTCGTCTACTGAATATTCACCTCCCTTTTTCTTCTCTCACTTACCTTAATTTATCTTTTCCCACTTCTTAAGGGGGGTAACTTGCTTTTTTATCTCCTTTTCTCTCTATCTCGTATCCATTCGGCCCCGTTCAACCTACTGTTTTAAGACGTTTATCCCCATCCAGGTGTTGATTTCTTCCTGGCAAGCGATAACGAGTCAGCATTGTATGGAGAAATCCGGCTTCGCCGGAGATACTTTTCTATCGAAAAATGTACAAATTTAGCCTGCTGTCAAAAACGTGTTTTAAAATATGCTGAACAAATCAACACCTGGATGGGGATAAACGTCTTAAAACAGTAGGCTGAATCCGGCCGAATGGATACAACCCAGAGAGAGAGGAAGAGAGAGAATAAAAACACTTCCTCAGTTCTCTCTTTCCTCTTTCATTCCTTCGCTTCTGTCTTTCCATCCTAAATCATTCCTTCAATTCTGTCTTTCCATCCTCACTCATTCCTTCACTTCTGTCTTTCCATCCTCTCTCATTCCTTCACTTCTGCCTTTCCATCCTCACTCATTCCTTCACTTCTGTCTTTCCATCCTCACTCATTCCTTCACTTCTGTCTTTCCATCCTCTCTCATTCCTTCACTTCTGCCTTTCCATCCTCACTCATTCCTTCACTGCTGTCCTTCCATCCTCACTCATTCCTTCACTTCTGTCTTTCCATCCTCTCTCATTCCTTCACTTCTGTCTTTTCATCCTCACTCATTCCTTCACTTCTGTCTTTCCATCCTCACTCATTCCTTCACTTCTGTCTTTCCATCCTCTCTCATTCCTTCACTTCTGTCTTTCCATCCTCACTCATTCCTTCACTTCTGTCTTTCCATCCTCTCTCATTCCTTCACTTCTGTCTTTTCATCCTCACTCATTCCTTCACTTCTGTCTTTCCATCCTCACTCATTCCTTCGCTTCTGTCTTTCCATCCTAAATCATTCCTTCACTTCTGTCTTTCCATCCTCACTCATTCCTTCACTTCTGTCTTTCCATCCTCTCTCATTCCTTCACTTCTGTCTTTTCATCCTCACTCATTCCTTCACTTCTGTCTTTCCATCCTCACTCATTCCTTCACTTCTGTATTTCCATCCTCACTCATTCCTTCGCTTCTGTCTTTCCATCCTAAATCATTCCTTCACTTCTGTCTTTCCATACTCACTCATTCCTTCACTTCTGTCTTTCCATCCTCTCTCATTCCTTCACTTCTGTCTTTTCATCCTCACTCATTCCTTCACTTCTGTCTTTCCATCCTCACTCATTCCTTCACTTCTGACTTTCCATCCTCACTCATTCCTTCACTTCTGTCTTTCCATCCTCACTCATTCCTTCACTTCTGTCCTTCCATCCTCTCTCATTCCTTCATTTCCATCCTAACTCCTCACCTCGCTCAGCTCTGTCTGCCCAAACCTTGTACTCCTTCCTCTCGCTCACCCTTCCTCAGACGGGTAATAACTTTCCATTCATGAATTTACGGCGCTTATTGATAATGGAGACTAACAGTGGCGGGCCGTCGTAACTCGAGTCCTTATTGATTATTTGCATTAGGTCCGCCTACCCCCTCCTCAACCCTCTATGTGGAGAACTATGCCACCTTATTTGACCCTTTAACGTAGTTGTATTAGACGATTGCATCAAGTTTTTGGGTGGATGGGACTCGTTAGCCTTGGTCGGCAACCCATCTAGGGGAGATAACCTTATACAAATCTGGGTAGATGGGACTCGTCAGCCTTGGTCGGTAACCTGTCTAGGGGAGTAAACCTTATACAAATTTGTACTGCTACCTTAGGGTGAAGCAGTTTAGTGGATGGATTAGGGTCGGACGGACCCTAAATTGAGTGGTCAATCCTGTAAGTCCTTCAGTAAACTGGCATGGGTTGTCCCTCTTACAGGGGATAGGTTCGCTTGGGGGCATTTTGTGTATGGCCACCCCCATTAAGGGGAGTAAGGCGTCTGGCAATAAATAGATAGATTAAGTTTAGCGAGTACCTAGGAGATTGTATAGGTTAACTGAGATCGCGTTTACCTCTTTGATTGCTAGAGGTTTTTCCTAAGCTGTTTTAAATCGTGTATTGCTAACAAGAGTGAGATTATTAAAAATGCCATGTTGCTGAAAGGGTTAATGATACAGTGCTGCTTATACTTTACATAATAAGACGTCCTGCATTTTGGAAAGGTTATACATTTCATTTGACTGTTATGAGCAAGGTTCTTTGTGACAAGGAAATGTTACCATCTCAGAGAACAGAGTGAACAGCGGACTGATCGTGGCATACAGCATGGTACAGTCACGTGTAATAGTTCGTGGGTGGACTATGTTTTTCATTATGCAAAAGCAGCTATTGAAATTAACTTAGGTATGGAATGTTTTATGCATTGCATTATATATATATATATATATATATATATATATATATATATATATATATATATATATATATATATACCGTATATACAGTATATATATATATATATATATATATATATATATATATATATATAATATAATTCCTATACTCAAAATCAAAACTAAATTTTAGTAAGTGTTTGTGAAAAAAGATGGTAACATAACTCTCCATCTACTGTGGCCCTTGAGATGCCACCCTTCTGCCAGTCCTGCATTATTCACACACTCCGGGGATTGAACCTTGGGAAAAGTTTTTGTTGGTTCCAGGCCCTGTCTCTCTGTCTCTCCAGCAACAAGTGGTAGACAGGTGAAGGAAATGGGACCCAGTATCGGATTCTTTTATTTCAAATCAGATGTTTTAGAAAATGTTGTTTAATCCATCTTTCTACAGTAAATACATTACACTTATCCTGTCCGTGAACATCCTATACTCCGTAAGCTTGAGTATTTTCGCCCCATAATGTTTAGAGGACCAGTAGAGCTATCAGGTAATGTTTCCAGAGATACAAGAAACTTTACCTTATAGGCTAAGTTGCCACTGGCTTATTAATTAAGAAGCCACACTACCATCCAACACTTTTATAATGCAGCAGGAGATAAATCAAATAGAGGAGCAACCCCAAATCAAGCCATGGATCACAGCAAGAATAACAGCTATAACTGCACCAAGGACAGAGGGACATAAAAAACAGCCCTTCCCAATACATGGGGTCCTTTCTGCCCACACCAGGCCCCACCCCGCAGGTGCCACCACCAGAGCAGCTACCACCACTCCCCTCACAGCAGGCCAACACCGCCATGCCTTTCTTCCATCGAGCAACCTAAACGGAGACACCTCTGCCGAAACAAGGACCACCGCAGGCGAATTACCACAAACAAATTTCCTATGCCTTGGTTCAATGCTAGGCACTCGATCATGTATCTGGCTGATCGCGGAAATTGGTTCACCCTGTTCCCGAGAAGCATTGTATAATTCTTCAGACTTAACAGTTGATGTAGCCTTGGAATGTGGGCCTCTGACTCATTAGTACCCAAAGTACGAGTTTTTTTCTGACCTGTCATGGCCACTCCACAGCGAAAATCGTCAGCTCCTTTTGAGCCTTATGTGTGACTTTATACTTCAATGTATTCTTGTGTGAAATATTTTTTTTTTTTTTTATGTCATTACAAATTAGGCAGAAAGTAGGCAGACTACTGGTTGACTAGTACCCAAAGTTTGAGTCATTTTTGACTTGCCATCCCCCCATGTCATCTTTCAGTAAATATAAATAGGTAAATAAATAAATACGTTCCAGAAAAAAGTGAGCGACTGCTGTCTGCCGAAGTTAGCCAGTTTACCATAAGTCACAAGAGCTAGCGAATACTGCATCGACATTCTTATGAGGGAAGTTGGCTGGGACGATAAAAGTGTTATCTCTCATAACACAAAGTTTGAGAGCAAAAGATCAAGTCCACCGAGACACAACTTGAAAGAGGGTGGCAGAGAAGAGCAAGAAATCTCTGCCTGTCCTCATCCAGTTTTTGCTTCAGCGAGAGATCCGAATTAAGGGGGGTCACCGGCATTTTTTTTTCTCCTTTCTCTCTTTCCCTGGTTTGTATCCATTTGGCCCCATTCAGCCAAATGTTTTAAGACGTTTATCCCCATCCAGGTGTCGATTTCTTCCTGGCGAGCGATAGCGAGCCAGCATTGTATGGAGAAATCCGGCTTCGGTGGAGACATTTTTCTATCGAAAAATTTACAAATTTAGTTTGCTGTTGACGGGGAACTTAAGTCCAGCCTTGTGGAGTGGGACTTTGACTTGCCCTTCACCTTACCGCCCTTGGCACGTCCAGACATAATAATCGTTTGTGTGTTATACGGAGAACAAGAATATATACCAATAGGTATCAAGTCCTCTTTGTTATGTGATAACTTTTTAACTATTATCTTCTTGTCGCTCTTGGCCCCTTCTTCTAACTTCCTCCTTCTTCTACCTTGCTTTCCTCCAGGCCCTCGCCTCGCTCTTTCAATATAACTGATTGAAACATCCGCTGTGCTAGGAGATTTTAAGGGAACCACTACACTCACTCTCACAAACGGCTGAAAACGCTCAACACTCTTAGCATTTTAACACCATCCCACTTGGCCAAAACTTAGCAACGTGCAAAAAACTGACAGGAGTTACAAGTTTGGACCGGAAACGAGCGAATCTTTGCGAAACATATGAATACCGGTGACAGAGAGTTCAGTTTTGCTTGGCCCGCTCTTATTATTGTGTTATTATTATAATTTATTGCTAAATGTTTCATTTTACATTATTATTATTATTATTTTATTATTATTATTATTATTATTATTTTATTATTATTATTATTATTATTTTATTATTATTATTATTATTATTATTATTATTATTATTATTATCATTATTTATATATTTATTTATGTTTTATTAATTTACTTATTATATTCGTTTTTCTTTCGGGAGGAGTGGCTGGGGAGTACCGTATAAGTTGGATTCAGCTGATAGCAACACATCCAGCCACTTTAACTGTCTGTGCCCGGAATGGTCTGTAAGACTTGTAGTATAAGTTGAAGGAGAAGAAGAGACAAGGAAGAAAGAGAACAATTATAGTAATAATAATAATGATGATAATAGTAATACTCATATCAATAATATTATTAAGATGAAGAATTGGAAAAGAAATAATAAACAATGCTTCACTATAAGAACTAATCTTAATCACAGCTTGCGTAATAACAACATATCACAGCTACCGTTTATGCGAAGAAACAAAATAAAATTCCGATTAAATATCAGGGGATCAAAGTGTGGAATGGTCTTCCCCCATATATCAAATCCCGTCAAACCATCATCTCCTTTAAAATGGTTCTGAAAGATTATCTCCTATATACATAATAATGTTCAAAACGCTACATTATTTATCTGTAGCCTACCTGTGTAAGTGCATCATTACTGATTTTCGTAAAGTGTTGTTTAATTACAGCCGACGATAATTTATTTTCAATTTTGTTCCAATTACTTTAAATATTTGTGTTTGGACAATTAATATATGCTTCAGCATTATTTAATATTAAATCATGATGTGTGAATGCTTTATGTGCAGTAAAATGCAGTTGGCAGCACAGGTTTTTGTGCACTCTGGTTTTATGTGTAGGGTAGGGGATGGTGGGGCTCAATTTGGAGTGGGTTTTAATGTGCTCCGATTTATTCATAACATTAAATGGTTTCATGTTTATATATACAGTATATACTGTATATATATATATATATATATATATATATATATATATATATATATATATACGGTATATATATATATATATACTGTGATTTGGGTCGATTACGTAATCTTTGATAACTGTCTTCGTGGTGCAATGCATAAGTGTGTTGATTTTCGGTGTGAGCATCCTAGGTTCGAATCCCCGGACTGCCACATGTGTTTGTTAATTTCATTAATCGAGTTTAGGAGTAAAGTTGGTTGGTGGAGAGAACATAATAATTCATTCAGGTTCAGTAGTAGTTTATCGAGAGGCCTTCCCTAGGGTTAAGTGCCCCATTAATTACTATTTCCTTTCACCTATGCATAGCTTATGATAGCGCAGTTGGAAAGTGTGTACATGCTTAGATTGATATGCAGGATTCGAAACTGCATAATAAATCGTAGGCTTGTTCACCTTTCTTTAACTGTCTTCGTGGTGCAATGCATAAGTGTGTTGATTTTCGGTGTGAGCATCCTAGGTTCGAATCCCCGGACTGCCACATGTGTTTGTTAATTTCATTAATCGAGTTTATGAGTAAAGTTGGTTGGTGGAGAGAACATAATAATATGTATGGGGCCGCCGTTCGAGAAGGTGTGGGCTCGTGTGTGCGGGGCTGTACATTGTGGGTGTCAGTACCTAATGTGTGTCTGTATGTATTTACCTATTTGTATTTACCTATTTGTAGTTTACAGGAATTGAGCAGCGCTCGTGTTGTCCTGTCTTAGTTACTTTATAATCAATCGTATGTGTGTGTGTGTGTGCGTGTGTGTGTGTGTGTGTATATGTGTGTGTGGTTACAGTATATGTGAATATTATGAGCTTGTGTGGGTGCATGTTTGTAGGCTCTGTCCACTTTTCTAAATATTTGAAGTGTTAATTTTGGTAATGCTTCGTATTTTGTACATTTTTGGCATTCTGTATTAATTTGTTTAGTAATGTATCAAACATTCATGTGAGTGTTTTGTATATATGTAGTAATATGTAGTAATATGTAGTAATATGTAGTAATATGTAGTAATATGTAGTAATATGTAGTAATATGACCTTACGAAAATGTGATTAACGTATGTTCATTTTCATTTGTACGTGTCCGTAAAAGTGTAGATATTCCAATCAGGAACAGACCTTTAAGCCTATCATAGTTAAGATCTAATTACTTTGACTAACTGTCTTGGTCGTGTAATGGTTTAGGTGCTTATGTTCTGGGTGTAGTGCCCCGAGTTCGAATCCCGAGAGGACCATATGCTTTCATTAGTTTATTCAAGTAGGCTACATTGGGGTTTGTAATTGATGATTAATGGTAAGAACGGGATGTTACTTATTGTATGTTATTTAATTGTACTAGTAATATAATTTAACTACTTCTCTTAACTAGCCATATTGTATTGTAAATTCAATCCTATTGTGCTTTTAAGTCCGCTTGTGTAATACAATAAATAGTTGTTTTTAGATATCTTATGTTCCTTTTAACCCTCTCACGTTCAGTTAAGTATCTTGGAACTTATTACCGCTACCGTTCACTTAAAGCACCATTTGTTCTACCACAAAATGATATACCTATGTTATTACAGCATTTTTATCAGGCACCATATTGGAAATTTCTGTTTTACCATTCTATGTTTTATCTATAATTGTGTCCACGATATTTATGGTAATTTATTCATTGTATATCTATGTTATCCTTTGGTTTCTGTTATCCAGCTGAGCATGCAGCAAACCCCACCCTTATTAGAATTGCAAAATATACATATTTACTCTCTCTCTCTCTCTCTCTCTCTCTCTCTCTCTCTCTCTCTCTCTCTCTCTCTCTCTCTCTCTCTCTCTCTCTCTCCGCAAGAGACAGACAAAGGCAAAATGGACAAAGGCCTACTGTTCCAACAAGACAGCCATACGATTAGACTATAAATTTGCACGTATTTATCTCTTGCTCAGTTCTCCCAGACTCCCATCACACAGAGTGCACATTATTAAATCAAGGAAAATTAAACTGAAATTATTGATTTTTTTAGCTCCCAGCCGGACTCGAACCACTGACAGTCAGTACTTGTACTTGTGAAATACAATTGATATATATATATACCGGTATATATATATATACAGTATATATACAGTATATATATACAGTATATATATATACTGTATATATATATATATATGTACCGTATATATATATTATATAATATATATATATATATATATATATATATATATATATATATATACATATATATATACGGTATATACAATATTATAATTTATAGTATTATATTTCGAAAAGTTGCAGAACACTGATAGTAAAATTAGGATGTAGTAGTCCATAGCATTTTGATGGTTGGAGACATGGCAGATGCCTCTAAACTTGGAAAAGTGCAAGGTGATGCATATCTGCCAAGCAAACCCCAAGTCAGCCTATTCGCTATTGGGAATGCCTCTGGAAGTGACTGACTTGGAATAGGATTTGGATGTTCTGATTAGCAGTGACCTAAAGTTTTCCAAGCAGTGCAATGAAGTAGAGAAGAAAGCTCAGAAATTATTGGGCTATAATTATTAAGAGGCAATTTAAGTATAGAAATAAGGAAATAGTCCTCACACTTATACAACGCTCTGATACGGCCTCTCCTGGAGTATTCTGTTCAGTTCTGGTCTCCAGCACTCAGGAAAGATATGGAGCGACTTGAAAGAGTACAAGCTTGTCCTACAAATCTTATTCCATCGCTTTGAAGACTGAGATATGAGGACCGGTTGAGAGCTCTTGATCTCTTCCCATTGGAGACACGCAGACAACAAGATCAGCTCACTGAAGTTTTTAAAATAATTAATGAGTTTGACAACGTGGATTACAACAAAATGTTTAGCCTAAATGTGAATACAACACACAACCATGGCTGGAAATTAGAATTGAAAAGATTCAGCACTAATATTTGTGGACACTCTCTCTCTCTCTCTCTCTCTCTCTCTCTCTCTCTCTCTCTCTCTCTCTCTCTCTCTCTCTCTCTCTCTCTCTCTCTCTCTCTCTCTCTCTCTCTCTCTCTGATCCCATGGGAAATTACCTGGCTACCCCCCTGATCACATCTTTCCCTAGACGAACAGATTCATTTATTTGATCAATGCTAGGCTTGTCACACGTTGTATTTTTTACTTTTTCAGATTCATTGGTGGAAGTATATGGGGCAATATACAGTATACTGTATGTGGCTGTTAATATTAACTTTATTTCACTCAGAAAGATTCTTCTGAATTTATAATCCCCCTGTATATAGTGGTTTTGAATATATATATAACGCCATGCCATTACTCAAAAAAGATGTTTTAACAAATATACGATGATCATTTATGCATATACAATGACAGGATTGTTAATGTTTCAGACACAACCGTTTTGATTTATCCCAGGGCAACTCTAGGTGTACAGTAAAGTGGTCATTGAAAGGAACCAACACTTTTGTATTTACTATAGAAACGACTTTGGGCTAGAGGCTATAATAGTAATAACAGATAATACTATATTTTTAAGGGGAGGTATTTAGTTTGTTCCCTAGACCTCATCAAGCTTAAAATTACACCCCCTTGAGTCCCTTTCAAGATAAATTTGTACATTTTTCGGTAGAAAAAATTTCCCGGCCGAAGGCCGGTTCCTCTTAAATTACAGGCTCGCTATCGCTCGCCAGGATAAAATCGACACCTGAATGGCACGAAAGGTCTTAATATGGGGTGAAAGTTCTTAAAATCGCTAAACTAATGGGGCAAACGTTTTATAATATCAAAAGCAATGGGGCTAAACATGAGGGAGAAAGGGGTCAAGAAAAAAATCCCTCAAGTGGAGATCTCCCCTTAAGGCAGAACCTGGAAAGGACAGAGGCTATGACAATACTGATAATTGTATAAAATCTTGCAAATATATTATAATAGGATTGACATAATTCAACAGTTAATCATAGATTTCACTTTATCTAATAAACATTCTCTATAAGGTATATATTGTAGTTATATTAATACTTCTCGTTCTAGGCCAAATCATACTAATAATTCAAATTAAAAGGAAAACGAAATCGGAGTAACCGATGACTTGGTACTCTTTAAGTAATATATAATTGTATTGACCAGAGCATGCTGAAGCCCGTTATTGACTAGAGCATGCTGAAGCCCGTTATTGACTAGAGCATGCTGAAGCCCGTTATTGACTAGAGCATGCTGAAGCCCGTTATTGACTAGAGCATGCTGAAGCCCGTTATTGACTAGAGCATGCTGAAGCCCGTTATTGACTAGAGCATGCTGAAGCCCGTTATTGACTAGAGCATGCTGAAGCCCGTTATTGACTAGAGCATGCTGAAGCCCGTTATTTAATATTATAAATGTGAGTGATAATCAGTTTCCATCTAACATAAATGTACCGTATCCAAATGTTTAGGCCACTCGCCTTTAACATGACTAACTAATTAGCTAAAACCCATCTGTTTCAAGTATTTCTAGACTTCGGAAAGATTAGGTGTTATCCTTTCGACATTTATCTAATTAATTACTCTAATGACGAACCGTGTAAACTGTCCTTTTGTTCGTCTCAACATGTAAGCAAAAAAAAGTCTTAGGTATTCGTATGAGATATTTAACTACTACTAATATATCCTCATAAATCTTAATGTTTTAACTAGCTATTAGCGTATCGCTTTCCTAACAATGAAGAAGTGGCTATTTTACTCAATTTGACTGTATTACATAATTTGTTGTCCTTAACCTTTATTCTATATATCTCACCTAATATAGGTAATATAAATTTTAAGTGGCACAGCCAGGTCTGTAATTTTAAGTGGCACAGCCAGGTCTGTAATTTTAAGTGGCACAGCCAGGTCTGTAATTTTAAGTGGCACAGCCAGGTCTGTAATTTGTTCCCCTTTAATAGGTCCCATAAATAAAATATTATTGGCAATCTGTCCCATCTTTTTATAATCTTGCGATAGGCCAGGTTGTCTTCTTATTGATCCCTTGCCTCACTCCCCTTCACCTGTCTTGAAATCTGATACTATTAGGCGATACTGGAACAGACTATTGGGTATTTTAGTTGTACAGGTGAGAATTTAGACTGCTCAATATGGACTTTCAATGCTTGCCACTGCTGTTACCAGTCCCCCCACTTTGTCTCTCGAGTCTATTATTCCCTGTATATGTGGTGGAACATGCTGGAAGGCTATTGGATTGCCAAGGGAAGGGTCTGACTCGGCTGGTCACGTCCGTTGCTCTGCCTCCCTCTGGATCTGGATCGAGTGAATTAAGTAAAGCTAGAGACAAACGTATATTGTTGTAGTTTTGGACGATACAAGGGACTTTGTGAAAGGAAGAATTATTGGTGGAATAGTGGAGGGATTTGCATGTATGAGTAGAAGAACAGCATAACAATATGAAATAAAGTAGTAGAGTAGAAAAGAAACCGGGCTAAACCGATTTGCTCCAAGGTGTCTACTGTGCAAAAATCTCTGCTCTGTTTTATACCCCGCTGTCATGCCAGCTCACGCGCTGATTGGTCAAGCCGCCTGGCCCAGGTGACAGGTGCCTGGGCGGCTCCTTTCATATGCTTTATTCTCTTCTTTGGCTTTTCTTTCATCAAAATATTATTCCAGCAACAAGTTTCTTCTATTATTTGGCGGCTTATGGGAGTATGGGGTTTGCACTGTGGGAGGAATGTTATCTTAGCTGGAATAAAAGAAGCGAGAATGCGATGAATGTGATTGATGTGCCGCCAACCAATCAGTGTGCGAGAAAGGTGCTTGATCAGGCCGCTGCAGCACCGGTTCTTTGTCCCAAAACGCTGGTCGCTGATTAGTGGTTGGTTTGTCACCACATCTACTCTCACCTGGATCGTGATTCAGATGATTTACGGATGTTATGTAGATGACAAATGCCGGTCGTTGATTGCCTGCTGGCTTTTAGTACCACAATAATAATAATAAAAATATTTAATCAGTTTTCATAAAGTTAGAATTGTTTTTAAAATAATGAATATAACTTGAAGATGGAAATGTTTAGCTTACAACTATGAGGATATCCTATGGTAGACGTGAGTCAAAGGAATAATATATATATTTACAATACCTCCATATACTCTATGGAATATTATTATGTCTTACTAAATATACATT
Source organism: Paralithodes platypus (assembly GCA_032716605.1). Lineage (NCBI taxonomy): Eukaryota > Metazoa > Arthropoda > Malacostraca > Decapoda > Lithodidae > Paralithodes > Paralithodes platypus. Next base: position 12,571,884 of record CM064529.1, on the reverse strand, counting down.
GATAATGGTAAATTGATAAAGATGCATACATTAAATCAGTTAGCATAGAGGTGAGCCAGGTAACAGTAAATCGTAATGCACGTGAGTGAGGATACAAACAGAAGAATACATTGAAACCCCACGATAGTTATTCTGCTCCGAACCAACGTATATTTTCAGTGATACGTCAGTCATGATAACAACTCCATTAGAATATATATGATATTCACCCGTCCATGCTCACTGCATCATGGAATATTATTATTATAATGTTAATATAAAAATAGGTTTAATTCCATCTGACATTCACCGAGGGGAAGGCATAACAAAAAGAGTAATAACGATCCTTACAGTAATTATCTGCATCTACTAATTGATTTGTATATGTTTAAAATTTAATTATGCTTTAGTACGTGGAGTCAGCATATATATTATACACACACACACACACACACACACACACACACACACACACACACACACATGTATACAGGCATATACAGCACTTCTAGACAGAATAGAAACAAAAAAGAATATAATGCCTTTCATCTCATTAACTCACGTTCACTCACCGATTCCTGGCAATAACAAAGGTTATTCGTTAGACAATGGAATAAAACCGAGAATAATTGTATGGAGGTTATGGTATTATATTAGGTTATCATATTATAATGAAATGTAAGATAATAATTAAGTAAGGAGAGTGGTATATTATCTCTAAAGCATCTCTAAAGCATTAACTATATATTCCCTATTTAGGAGCAAGGGTAGGACCGTGGTAATCACGAACATTTGTACTTCTTCAACGTTTCGACTTTTCTTGAAGTCATCGTCAGGATCTAAACAAAAATAAAGAACAATATAGGAGTATTCTAACCTAAAATTAGTCATACATTTACAAAATAACTTACTTCTAGTGTGTCCAGTGACAAAAATGTATAGGGTTGAGTGTAGGGTGGGGGAGGGGGTATATACACTTTTGCCCTGGTACTCTTTGATGTCAGCCCCAGCACTGCGATAACTCATCAAGGCCCGGGGGGGGGGGGGGGTTGCTTTTCACGGACTTTTAAGGGAGGTAACCTTTTTTTTCTCGCCTTTTCCCTCTCTCTTTGGCTTGTATCCATTCGGCCCCATTCAGCCTACTGTTTTAAGACGTTTACCCCCATTCAGGTGTCAATATTTTCCTGGCGAGCGGTAGCGAGCCAGCATATATATATTTTTGTTTTGACAGCAAGCTAAATTTGTACATTTTTCGATAGAAACATTTTATCCGGCGAAGCCGGATTTCTCCATACTATGCTGGCTCGCTACCGCTCGCCAGGAAGAAAATCGACACCTGGATGGGGATAAACGTCTTAAAACAGTTGCCTGAATGGGGCCGAATGGATACAAGCCAGGGAAAGAGAGAAAAGGAGAGAAAGATAAAACAAAAAAAGCCGGTGACTCCCCTTAACACAAACATTTCATTGGTGAGTCACAGTCACTGGGTTTGTGGGAAACAACACGATTATTCACTGACTGCAGAGAGATGGTGAACAACACGTAGCTACAGTCAATATCCACTTGTGTTTACATTTATCCCTTTTAGTATGATTTAAAATTATGTGTCTACCGTTTGCCTAACCAATATATTTACATAGACGGTCAATTCGATTTCAATGAAACACATTAACTGGCATATATTCGGTAATTAAAGGTAAATATTCGAAGTTCAGTTGTTTAAATTTGAAGTTCAGTTGTTTAAATTTGAAGTTCAGTTGTTTAAATTTGAAGTTCAGTTGTTTTAATTTGAAGTTCAGTTGTTTTAATTTGAATTTGAAGTTCAGTTGTTTTAATTTGAAGTTCAGTTGTTTAAATTTGAAGTTCAGTTGTTTAAATTTGAAGTTCAGTTGTTTTAATTTGAAGTTCAGTTGTTTTAATTTGAAGTTCAGTTGTTTTAATTTGAAGTTCAGTTGTTTTAATTTGAAGTTCAGTTGTTTAAATTTGAAGTTCAGTTGTTTTAATTTGAAGTTCAGTTGTTTTAATTTGAAGTTCAGTTGTTTTAATTTGAAGTTCAGTTGTTTAAATTTGAAGTTCAGTTGTTTTAATTTGAAGTTCAGTTGTTTTAATTTGAAGTTCAGTTGTTTTAATTTGAAGTTCAGTTGTTTTAATTTTAATTTCAGTTGTTTTAATTTTAAGTTCAGTTGTTTTAATTTGAATTTCAGTTGTTTTAATTTAAAATTCAGTTGTTTTAATTTGAGAGTGAAAAGGTGTAGTTTGGTTCACTAATGATGTAACACACCAACTACTGTATATTATTAGGGCCTACACATACATACATACACACATACACACACATACATACACACACACACACACACACACATGCACACACAATGCTGCCAACCTAAAGGGAGACTGGCCGTTTGTCTGTTCCATTACTTGCCTTATTCATATTTTTTTGTTTAGTATCCTCCCTAGACCTCCATCAAGCTTAGAAAAATACCCCCTAGACCTCCTTTCAAAATACCCCCTAGACCTCCTTTCAAAAATTCCCCCTAGACCTCCTTTCACAACAGCCCCTAGACCTCCTTTCAAAATACCCCCTAGACCTCCTTTCAAAATACCCCCTAGACCTCCTTTCAAAATACCCCCTAGACCTCCTTTCAAAATACCCCCTAGACCTCCTTTCAAAATACCCCCTAGACCTCCTTTCAAAATACCCCCTAGACCTCCTTTCAAAACAAATCTGTACATTTTTTGGTAGAAACATGTCCCGAAATTGCAGGCTCGCTATCGCTCGCCAGCAAATAATCGACACCTAAATGGCACGCAAGGTCTTAAAATTGACAACGAAATTGGGCGAAAGGTGTTAAAATCGCCAAACTAATGGACCGAAGGTCTTATAATCTCAAAACTAGTGGGGCTAAACATTAGGGAGAAGGGGGTCCAGAAAAACGGTCTGCCTTCCCTTAAGCAGACAACATAATTATACACCACTTAGACCCATATGGTTAATTTAAGTTAAGTCGTAGGATGAGGAAAAGACAGATTGTGAGAGAGTTTCAGAGCTCTCTGAAGAACATTGATTATTGCAAAAGCGGTAGAAGAGTGAGAGAGACGCAACATTGCAGCGTGTAGAGAGATATTGTATAGAATATATATAGGAGATGAAGACTGATACGAAATGCTTTTGACTCCACCCTTTCAAGAAGTAGATATGCGTATATATACATAAAATGCATAAACACGATACAAATATAACCAAGCATAAACCAATGACAACTACAGTGTATACTAACGCCGTTCCTTCATCTCAACTCGACGGAAAAAACTCACAAAGTTTCCATCCTGGTAAATGGAAAACTCTCTTAAAACAATTTTTGACTCTTTTGCATTGAGAGTATCACAAAGAGTTGGGCATCTGTCGAGAGTGAAACAAATGTAGGTACAGGTGCAATTGAACTGTGTAGTCCTTTTCAATTAAATGTTTATTGCACTGGACACACAAATATTCATATAATATTATTTCCAACTGATCTTCTACCAAGCTGCTTCTCTAAAGCTATACATTCATATCTAAGGAAGGTCATGAGTATATGTAAAATGCTGCAATGGAAGAGCTGAAAGCAAAATGTTATCATGTATATTTATATTTTGCAGATACTCCATAAGCATGACTCGTTATATATACTGTATATATATACATACATATTCACACACACACATTTTTATATATATACAGTATATATATATATATATATATATATATATATATATATATATATATATATATATATATATATATATATATATATACAGTATATATATATATTGTTTTCATTCAAATCATAACATAGATAGGCCTATGCCATCAATGACATAAACAGTATACTGAAATATGGTTCACAAGCTTGACATTACTGTATTATCATCACAATAAAACAATCATAAACATAGTGGTAGTATTTCGGTAACCATTAGCCAACTAAAAACACGATTTTGTTATTTTTTGCCAATGGACTCGAGTATAATAATTGTTATGGGGAGTACCATTTTACGTTCCACGCATAATTAGCAGCATTGTTCAGTATTATATTGTTTAAGGTACGGTATTTGATTGAATGTGATTTTCGAAAAAAAAAAAAAAATTTACACCACATACAGTACTTGCTATTATTATACATTAAATTTACCTGTGATGTAAAAAGTACCCTAAAATTGTTTTGAACTAGAAAATAATCTAACCTAACCACCCTAGGTTAGGTTAGATTAGCTAAATAAAGTTAGGTTGAGTAGCTTAGGATAAGTATACTTTTCATAGGTTAGGTACTATAGGTATTTGGTGTTTCAGCAAAACATCTGTCATGCTGTCACTGATTAGCCATTTCATAAACTGGTATTAGCAACTATAATAACTTAAGGTGGATTATTTTAAATATCACATTATAGATTGTGGCAACTGAGTGTTGAAAAACATACAAACACACAATAGTGGGGCAGCTTAGCACCGAATTTCAAAGGGATGGGGACATGCCGGATAAAAGCACCAAATTTTGATCAGGCAATCTTCAGGGTCCCAAATCTGATTTTATAACCGGCACCAAGCGATACGACCACTCTTATGCTTCTACGATACATTTTTGTAATGTGAGCAATTTAACACATACGAAAATCAAGACAAAATGTATACTCTTTCAGACCGTGCGTATATTTGCCCAACATGGTGCCTTCTTGCATGAGCATCGTCCTCCACACGTGGTGCTTCTGCAGCCACACTTGACCAGTTCGCTGCAGGCCTGGGATGCCATAGGCAGGTTGGACCACACAGGACGCCAGGGCTTCGTTGCACTCTCCTCCATCTAAAGCCCTCTGGGGTTGGAGGCTTCTGCTCACAATGATCACTGGTTGCCCAGATTCCAGCTTGGTAGACTGCGCGCAGTGTGTCCTGCAGAAGGGCTTCTTGCATTGGGGGAATGTTCTCCATTGTCCTGTTCTTCTGGGAGAAGAGTTCCCTACGTGCCTCGTTCACAGAGTCCAAGTTGCTCTTCTTATTGTAGATGATCACATTGAAGCGCTTGAGCAACTGGAATTCCTTGCAGTTCACTGTCACAGTCTTGTAAGGGTGATTCATGAGGTTGTTGAAGGCTTCCGTCACCTCCACGTAGGCATTCCAAGCCTCCCATACTGATTTCTTCCCTTTGCCAAAGAAAGCGGAAGTTGTGTCGCAGCCCGTGAAGCTGTGGAACATAGGCAGTGCCTTTGACCTATCTTTTCCCAGAGCATGGCATATGGCATTGATATCCAGGTGCATGAAGTTCTTTCCAGTTCCAAAGGCTACCCAGATGGCTGCCATCTGATGCTGGCTGGTCAGGGAATGATACTTTCCTATCAGTATGACAACGACGTCTGTGTCGACAGTGCGTACCAAACAGGTGGTGCATCCCTTGTCCAGCGCATCTTTCAGGTGAACGACAGTCCTTGTATCGGCCTCTTCATGGTCACATCGTGGCATGGAGTGGTTGGAAGCTCTGGTGATCACATCTGTGCCTGATGTTATGAAGACCTCCTTTCCGTCTGGCCAGTCATTGGAGCCGACTTTGTCTGAAAGGAACTGGAATAGCTCCTCCTTGTTTGTGGGATCCCGGAGGAAGTCGGGCCAGTTGCTGGGTACCTTGGTTGGACCACCGACTTTTCTCCGTACACCTTTTCCCCTTTTCTCTCTAGTTGACTCTGTGACGTTAACCGCATGGCTTGTCCTACAGTGACTCGCTAGGATCGCCAGGGCAGTGGATGTGGCTACAGTTGGGGTATTGTTGTGTGCTTTATTTCATATGAAAGCTCGTGTCATGGGCAGTCCAGAAAGGCTCTTTGTTTTCGCCCATGTCAAGGCTTTATAATAATTTAATTGCAAAGTATATGTTTTATCATTAAGTAGTAATGATAGGATTTGAGAGAGAGAGAGAGAGAGAGAGAGAGAGAGAGAGAGAGAGAGAGAGAGAGAGTAGAACAGAGTGTGGGGAGGCGCGCAGTGTTTTGCTATACTCGATGACGTCATAGCTGGCTGGCCTCGTGGGGATTCGTTGGAGGAGTTTTTACCATGCTTGGTGACGTCATGTTTAGCTAGCTTCTTTAGCATTGGCTAGAGGACTTGTTACCGCTTTTCTACGCGGTTCGAGCTAGTGCTAGTATATATACAGCTCCCTCGCTACTCTCTCCCTCAGATCTGGTTTCTAGAACGCATCCCTCTTATCCCTTTGATATCTTTTTCCCTCTCTGCACCTGTGAACCTTTTCCTCTGCCTATCTCTCTCATTTTCCATATCTTTCACCACCTTTTATTAATATTATACCCCCTCTGGTTAACTCTGCATAATCAGCTTCATGCTGGCCAGTTGTATTGTGCGTTAAGGTCTGATATAACCCATGTATGTTAGTTGTTAAGATAAGTTCATCACGAAGCATTGGTTGGCATTCATATTGTTTAGTACCGCTTCCTGTAATTATTAGTGTTCTGCTGGATTAGATAATGCTAGACTAGGAGTCGGATACTATAAGGTATTGTTTCCGATGGGTGCTGGCTTTAGTTAAAAGCTGCACGACATACCTGAGAACTGGAGTTGATTGGGTAAATTCTAGTCTGTGTGCCATTGAGAGTAGAGCATGCACGAATGAGGGCTTTTTGCCTGTACCATTCTGCACTGTTCTAAGCTCGTTGTTTGTCTTTGAGGTACACCAGGAGAACGCTTAATACTTCGGTATTAAGGTTTCTCAAGAGAGCTACCCTTCACTCTAACGTAATACTTGACGCACAGACTTGAGATTTGCACTAGGCTATGCGGCATGCCATGCGCACCAGTATCTCGTATCATTGACTCTAGCTAGACTTTATCAGTCATAGTAGACATTAAGTATATTAAACCAATTACTCTTTTTATGCATACCCGTTTATGATTACACAAGCATTTCGCAGCCTAGTTTGATGTATTGAGACACAAACGACTTAGGCTCTTTTTGTTGATAGGAATACTGCATTGTCGTGGTGAATATTATTGTTGTAGCGTTTAGGATATTCTTGGCTCCGACTGCATTCTATATCCTGCCTTTTTGTGTGCTTAGCCTGCACGAGCATTGTTCCGCTGCCTGCCTTTTTGGGTTCCATTTCCGATTCGAGCATCTTGATAGCATCTAACATTTAAAGAAGATTCCTTGTTGGTGTTGAAGGACTTTAGTGCACTTTCTTTCATGCAGGAATGCCTGACATTTATTGATTAAAGTAACGTAAGCTGTAACTTCTCTTACCACCTTACTTTGCATACCATAACCAAGCACCTTCGGTTATAGGTAGTAATAGGCTGTTTTCACATAACATTAAGCCTAGAGTAGACGCACATTTATTGAGAGTTTAATAACCTATTATTGCATATAGAACTCTGGAGAGTATTTGTGTTCTTTGTTCACTGGGAATATACATCAGAGGTTGGATCTAGCGCTTTCCGTTGTAGCATTTATGCCATTACTAGTCCAATGAATAAGAGCCCTGATATATTTAAACCTCAGTCGTAACAACTCCTTGATACTGCTCGCAATGTACTTGTCCCAGACCACATCGACTCTTCTGCAGGATTTAAGTAGCTTCAGGATGTGGGGGATGAAAACGCCATTAGCGTAGTCATTGAATGTGGTGACATTAGTATGTGGAAGCAGATACACCACAGCAGCACCGTCGAGAATTCTTGCATCCAGAAACGGCGGGGTTCCTTCTGAGAGTTTTGTGGGTCTTGCACAAGGATACCAATGAGGTCGGACTTCTTTCCTTGGTGCAGTTTTCCTCTTTCAGATAGAGAAGGGGGGTGTGGATGATTTTCATGCTGGAAGAAGGTTCCCCTATCTGTATCCCTGTTCTGAGCAACTATGTACAGACTAAAGAAGAGGGACACGTCATCTTTCAACAGGGAAACATCCTCTGACTGCTTGCTCTTCCCCTTGGATGGTGACCTGAAGAGAGGCAATGAGTTCCTCTTGATAGGCTCATGGATGGATTTCCTTCGTTCAGTGATGATAGCCTTGTTGTAGCTGTCGTACTGAGCCTTTCCCACTTCTCTATGGTACGCACAGTGTTGGCCACAGATTCTTCAATCACATGCCGCGTGTTGAGTGCAAGCAGCTCGCTTCCTTCATCTAGGAACGGGTTGCTCATCTCGTTGATAACTTGAATAAGGCCCAGTTTTTGCTTGTGAAATGTCTTCTGCACAGACAGACCTTCTTCGTGGTGCTGGCGTTCATCTTCTGAGATGGCAGTGTACTCCCGCTCAAACTCAGTGAGAAGGCGTGCCTGCTCAGGTCCGGCAATCATCCACTTCTTGAAGGCTGCTGGGTTTTCAGTCAGCCCTGCTGCTCCTCCAGGGCCCTTAACAAGCTCATTATTCTGTTCATGGGCTTGGTCGATCGGAATGCTGGAGAACCTTCTGGCTGTCTTCTGAACAACCAAGTTGCCTCTGACAACAAACTCTTCTTCGATTGTTGGAGGGAGGCTCTCCATGTTGCGGATGTGGATCGGGACCCATCTGGCATAATTCGGGTGGTCAAGTGTGAAGAACCATGGTGCCAGGGCTTTCAAAGACTCGACATACAGGGGAAAGTCTCTTTTTCTGTGAGCGCGAACGAAGGTGAGTCCCAGGAGTTCAATCTTCAGGATGGTGTCCCAGTACTGGAAGGATGGACTCTTCGTGATCATGCTTTGTTTCCAGTCCTCTTCTGTCCTATCTTCAGTTGCTACAACGATGTTCATTGAATCTACGCATAACTTCATTTTAGATGAATTTACGATGTCATAAGCCTGAATTTGAGTGTAGAATTATAGAAGGACTGCATGGTGATTTGTTTATATAATGAAAGTCATCTATCAAACTGGTTCGCGTGCTAACCCTTTGAAGCTCTGACGCGTTTTAGCAGTTTATTTTGGATATCATTAGACGATTTTATGCAGCTTAGGAAGTATATGTGGGTATAAAAAGGGTAAATACTATCTAACTCAACCCTTTGACTTCCATATACCGTTACTAATGTGAATAAAATCGTCTAATAGTAACCAGAAACAGAACAGAAACGCGTATCGGAGCTTGAAAGGGTTAAGGTTAAATTGTTAAACTTGTGATGAAGAGACCAGGATCATTGCATCACGGTGTTGGCATTGTTTTACGATGACCCCATTTGTAGAATATATACTGCACGTACAATAATATCATTTAATAGAGTTTAATAAAAAAAATCCACATACTGTAGTTAAAATCAACACCGCTTACAATCATCTATCTATCTATCTACCTATCTATACTGTATACTCAGGCCCAATCCTCAGTTTTCCTATTATTATTTATTTATTTATTATTTTGTTTTGTTTGGGGGTGGGGTTTGACCGAATCAAGACAGAGCTTGCTTGCAATCATAACTGAACGAATTGCATATATTAATTAATATCGTTCTTAACACCAATAATCCCCAAATTAAATTAATGAAAGTATATGATCCTCCGGGGATTCGAACCCAGGACACCACATACAGAATTTACTAGCTTTAACCATTATATCACCAAGACAGTTAGAGGTTTAAATACCTGACTACGATAAATATCCATTTATCAAATTCTTGTAATACTCGGACCCAACTTCACTATGAATAGCTTAATGTTTATGGTATCATAAAAATTATTAAATGCTAATAATATTTCATTATTTTAGAGGGTAACATTGCCAATATGTTTTCTGTAATTGCAAGGGTGACTTCTAAAAGGTGAAAGATGTTCATTCAGCAATTGTATAAATGGAGAGAGATCTGTTTTCAGGTTAATTCAATTCCTGGTAAATGCCTCGGTTCTATGTTAGCCTGTATTATTCTTGCAAACAGTTTAGCTAACCCAATTAAAATATGTTACTTTAATTTTACTAATCCCAATTTTACATATAGCGTTTTCATTTGTGTTCATTCCTCGGTTATGTTAGTGCTCTAAATCAGCTTACCTTACTTTGACTAAAGCTCACTTCACTAAAACTCTTTCATTCTAAAATAACTTAATTCAATTTACCTTAACCCTTCCAGTATGAAGACCTATTCTTGACTTCCTAAAAGCTATCATTAAACAATTGTATTATTCAAGTGTATTAGTGGGCACGGGGCTAGGAATTCTCCTCCCCTTGTACAATTCTCCTACTCATCGAGACAGAGAAAGGGGCGAGAGAATGTGAAACTGGTCCCGGGCCATGAGAATATAGAACCCTTGAATGTTGTTTCTGTTCGGGCTCTGTATCGAGTCGGACACCCCCAGCAATGGGGTATGTGCCTGAGTATATACATACATACATACATACATACATGCATACAAATGTATTGTGGGAGCCAAAGGGAAACCTTTAATATTGTACTATAACATCATGATTCATGAGGTATTATTAAAACTGAGTGCAATATTTATCCCTTCTTTACCGGTGACGTTCCTTTGTACTTCATTTTGGATACTATCAGATCAGATGAAGTATTGAGGGATAAGCCTTTACAACGGCACCTCGTATTTACATTCTACTTTTCCTATTTTTCTGAAGCGTGTAGAGAGGGGAGAAGGGGTGTTGGAGAGAGAGGAAGCTGTTGGAGTGGCCTTGTTATGTGTGTTTAGTCTGTATACGTCGTCAGGATGTTCCCTGACTGGGTGCGAGCATGTGAAACATGATAGGACGTACTACCACACCCACTAAATGTCCGCCGTGGCAGGGATTCGATCCCGGGTCTTGAAGATTCACACGTGAGCGTGCTCACCACTCGACCACCACGACTATTTTAGGATTATATTCAGCTTAGGAAGGACGTCTACCAATTAAACTGCTGCAGCTTATCTCAATTAATCCTTCTAGCTACCATATATCCTTCTTAAGCTACATAAAATCGTCTAAATGTAGCTGAAATATAATAGAAAATACGTCACCGGTACAGAAGGAATTAATATTATAAAAGTCATCGTACTGCATGGATTATCGTCTGTGATCAGATGATACCCTTTTTTCAGTCGTATTTAATTTCCACCTAAATATTTGACTGAACTTGGGAATAATACCGTTGATTAAACGAGTTATTTGCTATCTCACGTAATATTTTGATTCTTAAATATCGGCTCTAAGCTCTAAGGTCCAACATAAACTGGCCTCATCTGGTTGAGCTAGAATTGAATTGAAAGAGCCTCGCTTGGACTTCCTCCGTGAGTTAAGTAACCATAGGGCTGCCGATCCCCGTGTAATGCTCCTTTTTACCGGATTGAAGGCGAGAAAGATGTAAATTGGTGCCGTACCTCTCGTGCGTTAATTGGAGGTATGTAAATGGAGAGCTGGGGTGTCTGGCTCTAGTCCCAGGGCCGCATACCTCTCTCTCTCTCTCTCTCTCTCTCTCTCTCTCTCTCTCTCTCTCTCTCTCTCTCTCTCTCTCTCTCTCTCTCTCTCTCTCTCTCTCTCTCTCTCTCTCTCTCTCTCTCTCTCTCTCTCTCTCTCTCTCTCTCTCTCTCTCTCAAATGTCTACTTATGTGTGAGTCTGTCTTTCTAATTATGTATTAGTCATAATTCATCTGTATTATTATCTATGGACTCTGTCGCTATAAATATATTTCTGATTATTTGTTGTATATTTTCATAAATTCCTCTTTTTTTCAGACTCGTCTGTCTCCTCTGAGTTTCTTTATTTTCCCTCTATTTAAATTATTTATATCTCACTCTGTCAAAGGGACAATCAAGTATTTACCCTAACCTAACCAAAACGAACGCACCCATACTCAACTATATATATACCGGTATATATATATATATATATATATATATATATATATATTGTTATGACTGACATTAGAGGATTCTAGGCCTCGGACTAACACAGACATTTGAATACACAGCACCTTTGTAGCCTCAACTTGTAACACAGCCTATCGCAACAGAACAGAGCTCATACGCAACTTCCAGGCTCTCTGTGGACCAAAGGTGCAGACAATCTCCCAACTGATGCCGTTATGCAAACAATACAATTTACTGGAACCCCTAGTTGTGGTGAAAAGATATCTTGAGCCACAACTATCAGTAAAACTCAGTACCGAAATGACAATACTGAGGAGGATCCTTCCAAAGCTGCACAAAGAAGAGCCTCTCTGCTTACATTCCCTGGCCTAACATACACACTTATAATTTCTGTCACATTCAGCCACTCTGTTTATAGTCCCTGGCCATACATACATACACAAGGTCCCATACATATTCAGCCACTCTCTTTACTTTACATAACCTTTCCTACACACTCAAGGTCGCAAGCTTATTCAGCCACACTCTTTACATTCCTTGACCTTTCCTACACACACACACACATACAATCCCAAACTCATTCAACCACTCTTTACAGTCTTTGAACTTTCCTGCACACACAAACACACACACATAATCCCTAACTCATTCAACCACTCTTTACAGTCTTTGAACTTTCCTGCACACACAAACACACACACATAATCCCTAACTCATTCAGCCCCTCTCTTTACAATTGCTCACCTTTCCTAGACAATCAATATCCCTCACTCATTCACCTACTCTATTTGCAGTCCTTGGCCTCACCGACATTCACAATTCCTCACATATTTATCTACTCTCTTTACAGCCCCTGGCCTCACTGACGCACTCACAATGTCTATCCAATTCAGCCACTCTATTTACAGTCCTTGGCCTCACCGACACACTCACAATCCCTCACTCATTCTTCCACCCATGACTGATTGAAACAAGAGTGCATTTCAAGCGTCCTTCAGATCAAAGGTTCTTTTCATATGGTAATGACCAACTCGAACCGCCCCAGCTTCAAACAGTTCCACCCACTTGATAACTTTCGATCTTTTTCCCTCACAATAACGCTCGTACATTCCTAAACTCGGAGCATATGTGGTGTTCTTGAACCGTGTACCAATTAATCATTTCTATGCGTCAGCCAGGCATTGAATCGATTAGTCAGTAAATTTGTCTACAAATGCCAGCATATACATTTTTTGGTATCAATATATCGGCTACAAATATTTGGCATGACAGGTTAATGAGGTTTATCATCATAATATATCAGTCAAGTAAGTATATCAGACAGTATTTTTCAGCTAGAAAATATATTTCAAGAATGAGCGGTTAGTCAGTAAACAATGGTAAGAGTAAGTAAGCCACTCTTCAGACACATGTGGATGAGTGGTAGAAAGTACTAGAGTACTAGAGTACGATGGGCTGGTCTATCAGAGTGAGAACTGAGCGATCTCTGCCATACCCATAGCTTACTCTGACTGTTCCTTTTACTTATATATTTTCTAGATCTCAAGTGACGACGTCTCTTCCGTGGATTGACCTCCCAATCTACCAAGATTGGAAACCAAAGCGTCACATTTTTCCTTTGCCCCTCAACTTTTTCTTCATAATTGCTGAGGGGCATAGGGCCCTGGGTGGGGATTTGGTTTCTCGGGCGTTTCCGCACCCTCCTCAGCTCCCCGCCATGGAGTGGCTTCAGTCACCCAGGTTTTATTGTGGTAGGCAGGGAGGGTTCTGTGGGGGTGCTCGGTTATGGCCTTGGCCTTACTCGGGGCCTTGGAGCTGTTCGGCCAGGCAGTCTGGGGAACAACAACAACAACAACTAGAGGGGAATTATATCACCTAATGACATATGCCTTTGTTTTGAGAAGACCTGGGGTGTTTTGGAAGGTTTTTTTCATGGTCTTGCTTCCGTGAGGCCTATCGCGTATGCTATACATATACTTCCGTGAGGCTTATATATTTGGAGGTAGTTGGAGAGGTTGGGACTATTTTGTTTATTTTATTTTATTTTAACACCTAACTGGTGGTACCCGTCATATGACGGGCTAGAGATAAATGGACAATGAAGTGGTAGCCGTCATATGACGGGCGGCATTCTGAGCACATTAGGAGCTCTGAGAGAGAGTATGTGTGTTGGGAGGATGATAGTCGGGCTCTGACCGTTCGGCACGACCACGGTGCCTCTACTGAGACCGCCGCTGCAACATCCCACACACCCGGCCTTGCGAGACCAGGAAAAAACTGGGGAATTTACCTCATTTTAGGGTTTTTCACCTTCGGTTGCTCGATCGCTACAGGATAACCCGTGGTCGTACAAGGATGATTCAGGTGTCATTGGAAAGCTCTATTATCGCCCTTTCATGGATACGTAATTGTATTACGCTCTGGCTCTTCTTTATGCATGAAAAAGAGCATGGAATGAAGCTCGTTTAGGGTAAATATGCCCGCTTGGCAGGTAGTAGATGTTACAAACGGCCCCACTCTTTGAGAGTTAATATGCTATATATATATAATTTGTAGTATTAGGGAACAATATATAACCCTATTTTATACAAAACAACCAACAAATGGGATTATATCAAATGAAACTTTTATTAATATATACATACAGTATATACAGTATATATATATATATATATTGTCACTCCAATTAGGCTAAATATTGCAAGTGCATTTAAGTGTAAGTATTTTTTGTTTTACCTATGTGGATCCATCTGAATAATATCTTCCTATTGACACATCAAAAAATGTTCCTGGGACTTTTCGATTCCTAGTTCAATAATAGCGAGACCACTACACCACTACATGTAAATCATTGCATATACCTATTTTTGTTTCACAAGTGTATGACCTTGTTCATAATCACCTTTAAAGGTGGGGCTCATGGGTTGAGATAAACATGGAATGATAATCGCCAAGCTGTACATAATTATCTTGCAAAATGCAATGGCACTGAAATAATTATTAACAATGGTATAAAGGATTTTGTGGATCGTCTATACCGAGCCTGTGATGTCACAAGAGTGTAAGTCCACCATCCAGTCTAGGCTAAGGAGACTGGTGTGACGTCACTATGACGTCACAGGCCCGGTATAGACGATCCGCAAAATCCTTTATACCATTGTTAATAATTATTTCAGTGACATTGCATTTTCCAAGATAATTATATGCAGGTTGGCGATTATTTGTCCATGTTTACCTCAACCCATGAGCCCCCACCTGTACTGTGTTTTAGTAGAGCTACATCACTACGAGTGTCGCAGGCATACTAAGGAGTATTTTATGTCCTCATAAATAATGTTACCAGGTCAACTAGTTATATTTTGTGAGTAATTTTATTGAATACAAAACATAACTTCTAGACAGAGGTATTATTAATTTCAATTAAGCAAGATGTCTAAACTCACCATATCCGTTTATATACTGTACGGTGATGCCTTCTCTCGGTATATGCTGTCGGTAATTATGCGCTTTTATACAGCTTATAAAGGATCCGTGGGAGCTAATTTATAACTAGCTGTCCGTCCTAACTTGATAAAAACTGCATACGGTAATATAAGCCAAAATCAAAATCATTGCAACGCCACAGAGCTGACAAAGATGGAATTTTATCGATTAGTCATCAATTAGTCATTATATATATTCCTTCAATTACAATTTTTGCTCAAATATTCACTCTCTAGAGCTGTATTTGTTATTATTAACTAATAAGGTTAATTTATACAATAGACCTACACTTACACACACACACACACACATATTGTATATACAAACATACACATTCACATAATATGTTGTGTCTGAATATTTCATGATATGTAAAACCTTAGGACGAGAGTAGCTACTTAACATCAAGCAAGCTCACAAAAATGACGTAATTCAGTAAGGGAGAACTAGATCATTATTACATGTTCTTTCAGTAATTCAGTAAGGGAGAACTAGATCATTATTACATGTTCTTTCAGTAATTCAGTAAGGGAGAACTAGATCATTATTACATGTTCTTTCAGTAATTCAGTAAGGGAGAACTAGATCATTAGTACATGTTCTTTCTAGAAGTTTAAGGCGAAACCACAAGAGCTCCTTTTCCCTCAACTCTTTTCTGTAGCTGTGATTTAGTAGATTCTGAAATACACTTTTATGAGTATTGTTACTTATGCTAATTCAGTTTAGTTACCAATCTATCTATATCTATATACTCAGGCACATACCCCATAGCTGGGGGGTGGCTACTTATACCAGTACAAAATAGTTCGTAATGCTAACAAGAAAACGTTTCAGATCAAATAGTAATAATTGTATACAGTAGATAGTGTGATATTGTCCTTAAGGAAAACATACCTTTTTATGTGATAATGCTTAGGCTATAGATAAATATTTATTGACACATACGAGCATATGACACTGAATTTATGATAATAATTACAAGAGGTGACAATAATTGATGCACACATAATATAACCTTTATACATATATAAAACACGAAGTATAAAATGGTCATAGAGTAATATAGTCTTAGTTTTGTCTGGCGAATTCATTTTTGACGCAAATAAATCGTTTTGTGAAAGACCCTGTATATAACAAACATACAAATTCTTGCATGTCTTGTTAAGAATACCTAACATAAACTGTACATCAATTGCTAGATTACTTACTATTAAGTATAAGGGTGTTTCAACGATCTGATGATCCTACCTATTATGACCACAATAACACACTAACATCTGCTGCTGCTGCTGCTGGTGACCCTCCTCGCCAAAGCCAACATTTCCATACTAACACATTTTCAAAACAGTTCTGGCGAGCATCAAAGCACTTTTGCCTGTGCCAGTCAAAAGTAAATTTTACTGTCAAATTTAATTCATAGCGGATTAGAAATTTAAAAACGAAATAGAATTTCAGTATTCTTCAACACGTAACTGAACCTTTAATTTTCTATATAATTATGTATATGTATACCCCCTGGGGGTAAGGGATTATAATATGCCCCCCGTGCCTCCTGCGTGTCGTAAGAGGCGACTAAAGAGGTTGGTTCGGTGGGCTTGCGACCGACCCCCACCCATGAAAAATATTTAAGCAACGAAAAACGAACGAACAGCCTCGGTTGGGGGCGGTTCTTTCGTGGCCACCCCTTCGGGGATCACGGTGTCAGGCAATAGATAGATACTATATGTATACATTTCTGTCTACCTTACAATCTATGTGTAATATTATACTTCTATCTTTCTACTGTATAATCATGCTCGGATTAGGAACTTGAAGAAGAATAGAATTCCAGTACCAATATATTAGTTCCATTTTATTTTCTCTAGTAATCTCTCTCTAACTCTAGTGCACCCAGAGAGAGCGGTGTGTTCTTGATCTTGGGCAAAGCTGGTGTATTGTGTGTCAATCAACTGTACAAGACAAAATGTTTATATGTATGTGGCAAGTTGGCGGGCGGAGCTTGGGCTGCACCAGATGTATTGTGGACCACTGTTTCTAACACTAATCCCTCCGACGTCTGGCTTTATATTATAAAGCTCATTGCATCCTTTTCACCTTTTCCTTTGATCCAAGAGGCTATATAGAATTATTTTGACTCTTACGGAGTATAACAATGTTCTGTCTGTCTGTGTGTGTGTGTGTGTGTGTGTGTGTGTGTGTGTGTGTGTGTGTGTGTATGTGTGCGCAGCTGATTACCACTTAGGCCAAGAGTAGTTGCTTAGTTGATTTAGTTTGTGTTTCCGAGGTTAGAGAGGGATGATCGACCAACAGCAACCCCTGTTGTCAATAGTATGAGAATATTTGTTTAGTTGCCTGGGAAATGAAAAAGCAATACAGTATTAGTTAGAAGAATTGTAATTTCAATCGAGAATGTAGGTTAACTCTCTCAAGTCATCCGAGTAGGTGAAAAATATATATCATCAATTATAGCATATTTGTCCCATTGGTTGATGCAAGGAATGCCCTCACATTTATATTTGCATGTAGAAAATGGACTGCAACTTGTATATTGGCTGATTATTTTGCATTATACTAATAATCCTTTGAACAAAATATTCGGGCCATTTATGACTCCACATTTAAGGATGATTCCTGGACATTTCGACTCTCTCACAAAAAGATTTATGAAGCAAATTGAATTCGCCAGATTCCACGTTGGTTTAATAAGGTTGGCTGATGTATGATGGCTACTGAGTGCACAACATATAATGCTAAACATTTATATCTTCTGAAGTTATATAATTTTAACTATTTTCTATTAGCATACACAATACATTTAATTATTATGGTAACGATTCATATAATAATTTAATTGCATTAAAGGCCGTATTTCAAACTATTATTACATCTAGTACACTCAATCACCACTCATGTCTCTCGTTACAGAACGAAGACCCATTCATTCATACAGACTTGCACTACTAGAGCAACGCTGCCACCTTTGGTCAGGGGGTAGGGTAGGGAAGTAGCAAAGGGGATGTAGAAACTCCTTTCCACAACTGTACCATTGACACAACAAAGCAAACATTGAATAGTCTCACCAGTCAATTCAATATCACATCTCCACCCTGCTTAATACACTCCACAGCAATATCATCCATACCTTCGGTTTTACTCGCTCTCATTTGGCTCACTGCTTCTTTCACCTCATTCTTCTCAATCCTTTCATTCATTCCCTCCCACCTGAGTAACCTACCTCCATCATCCACTGCTTCAATCACTGCCTCTCTTCCGTCACTTACATTCAGAAAAGATTCAAAATACTCAACATCATATTTTCCTCACTTGCACATCCTCCACTAGTAACTCTCCTTTTGCATCTGTTGGGACTGTAGCAACAAATATTGAAAAGATGAATAAAAATAAGCATAAATAATACTTGAAATTTACCTTCTTATTAGATATTTATTTATTTGTCTCTATGACCTTAACCCGTCCAATCCCAGCGACAGCTACTAGCCGTCAGTAAGTAGATAAGTCACTCCCCAGTCCCAGCGACGGCTAGGAGCTGTCAGCAATGTACTTTCCCTGTAACTGCCTGTGTCAGGCTGTACATGGTACCACGACCGTTTGAGCACTGCTCTCGATATGGCAACACTTCTCAGTTTATACAAAACCCACTGAAGGGTGGGAGAGCCACTCTTCCTTCATCTCTTGAGGTGGAAGGTTGTTCTATCTTGCCATTTTGGTCACATTGCTTGGGACTGGGGGGGACTTTTATTACTGTATCCTCTGGTACAGTAGGGGTTAATACATAATATAAGCCCTTTGATTATGTTATATACGAGTCTTAGCTGTTTGGTAGAGTAGAGAAGATTATAGCGAAGGCTGGTTGGCTGTGTTTATTGAAGATTAACTAGGCCAGGGAGCTGGCGGACTTGCCTCCCGTCTTGTAATTTGTGAGAGTGAGTGATCTTTTTTTACATCTGGGAGGATAACTTGGTTCCCTTAACCCTTTGAGTACCAGCGTTACGTTATATTATAGCTGTATTTAGACGATTATATGCAGCTAAGGAAGGATTTGTGGTAGTTAATAGGGTTGGTTGAGATAGTTTGAAGCCCAATTATTGCTAGACGTCCTTCCTAATCTGAATACAATTGTCTAATCATTGCCAGAATATAATTAAAAGGATGCCACCGGTATTGAACTGGTTAAATTATTAATTATTAATTTCTTAGGCATAGCTTTGCATTGATATATGTTGACCAGATGTTTTATAACTAACTAATTCAGAGTTTAATGTTTAAACATTGAATTTACTCAACATATTAACATATAATTGGATAAGAGCATCTGCTATATATTGCGTTTTTGTTAGTACAGTATCCTAATTCTAAGCAAATATCCTGCTATCTTATAATATAACTATTCATACACAATGTTCTAATATACATGGTATATGTATACAGTATAATATTATCATGTATAACTTATGGAAGGTTACAATACAGAAAACGTATAATATGAAGTAAACTGATATATCTGAAAATGTATATTTTAAGGGAAACTATACTATAATTAGTAGATGCTTAACCCGTACAATCCTAGCGATGCCTGCCAACCGTCAATAGATAAATCACTCCCCAGACCCAGCGACGACGGCTTGCCGTCAGTAATATACGGTCCTTGTAACTGCTAGTATCAGGCAGAGGCTGGTACCATGACTTGTAAACACTGTTCTAAGGAATTGGCAACACTTCTTTGGTTGGCTGCAAGCTTCCACAGGCTGTCTGGGTCAGTGTTTCATCAACTTTTGAGGTGGGAGGTTGTTAATCTTGCCTCTGAAGCCATTTTGGCCACATTGCTTGGTACTGGGGGGTACATTTATGATTGTACCCTATGGTACAGTAGGGGTTAAATACTATCGAGTCTCGTCAGCATCTTTCACTGACTCTTCTCTCTTTTGTTCTCCTTCTTTACTATATTTACCTCCTTCCAGAACATCTTACATTCTTCAAAATTCTTTAGTCAATCTTGAACCCCACCTTTCATTTGCACTTTACTTTGCCTCTCTAATATTCCGTTTCGCCTCCCTCCTTGTCTCCTTGTACCCCTCTCATACCGCAACACTTCCATCTTGTAAATCCCTCTCAAACCACCGTCTCTTCTCCTCAATTGCCTTTCTCACCGTATCATTCCACCACTCGTTTATCATTCCTAATACCTCTTCCACCTAATCTCCTTTTACCACATTCGTCTTCTGCACTTGCTCTCACTCCTTCCTTAAACTGTTGCCATTCATCCTCAATTTCTCTCTCTTCCATCCATTTTTCATTTAGCCTCTCCTGGTACTCCCTCTCTGTTTTACTTTGTTCTAACTCACTAACTTTGATTACCTCTTTTACTTCTCGCATGTCTCGCATTCTCCTGTAACTCCTCACTCACAGCTTTCCCTCCACAAGATAATGATCAGACATACCCTCAGCCTACCCTCTCAGCACATTCACATCCAGCAGTCTACACATTCTTTCCCTTCTCAAAAACACATAATCTATAAACACCCTCTCTACAATCTATCCCCTCACAAATCCATGTCATGTATAATTACTATGGCTCTTTTTGAAGAACGCAGTACCAACACTCATGCTACACTCTCCACATATATCAATCATTCTTTCTCCACTCTCGTTTACATTATCCACACAAAGACTACCTACCATTCCATCAACAGATTCATTGCCTACCCTAGTATGCAGGTCCCCTAAAACTACCACATTTTCATTTTCCTCAAACCCTTGAAGACAATCCCTCATATCTTCCCCAAAACCCTCTACCTCCTCTACCGTCCTTTCACTTCTTGGCTCATATGCACTCACAAATACTCAACTTTCACCCTTAAACTTACATTAGCCTTGATGACACTTCTCTCCACTCTTTTATTAATTATCTCAGCTCCTCCTTCACAATAATAGCCACGCCCTCTTTAGCTCTGACTCTCATCTACTCCCGATTTTCTAAATTTCACATTTCCAAAATCCACTTCACTCTCTCCTTTCATATTTTTTTCGCTCAGCGCAAGCACATCATACTTTCTTCTTTCAAACTTCCTGCCAATGTCCTCTCGCTTCTCATACATTCCACAGCCTTGCACGTTTAAAGTTCCAATTCTTAGGGTCCAGGACCATTTTTGCGTTCGTTCCACCACCCCTTTCTCTGTTTCGTCTAGTAGGTGAATACATACAAGTGTTCCACACAAGGTGCGATTTCAGTATACCAAACTAATGGCGGCTTTCCAGGCGGCCCTGTTCAGAGCAGCCTCACTTGTTGGGTCTATAAAATTGAGATCAGAGTGCATAGTCTGATTTCACATCTTGCTAGGTCTACTCCTTGGTGCAGTTCCTCCAAGCTCACATACTTTGTATTTTATCTATGTGTACGAAGGAGACAAAAGGCAATGCTGCCTGTAACAGGTGTCTCCCTCAAAGTTGAAAGTGCGACAGTAAGCCAAATTCAAGTTACGCTGGAGTAATACATTTTGTTTGGTGTATTGGAAAGAAGTGTGTTGTGCTTGTTAAGTGTAGTGAAATGAAAAGGAGGAGGAGGTGTTTGAGAGAGCTAGCTGGAATACTCTGGGTGTACAGTAAGTGAGACATAAACAGTGAGGGAAACCCGACACATGAAACAGGAGTTCAAGCAACTCCTTATCGCATGCCTATGAGGCCTCTCCTGGGTATTACCCTGCTCGATTGGTGTCTACAATCTCCTCAATATTGCATCCTTTCAACCAGTTTAGCTCATCCATCCTCTCTACATGCCCAAACGATAAGCCTGCTTGTACCCATCTCATCACCGATACTCTTAATACCTAACAGTCTCCTTAGCTCATCCATCCTCTCTACATGCCCAAACGATAAGCCTGCTTGTACCTATCTCATCACCGATACTCTTAATACCTAACAGTCTCCTTAGCTCATCCATCCTCTCTACATGCCCAAACGATAAGCCTGCTTGTACCCATCTCATCACCGATACTCTTAATACCTAACAGTCTCCTTAGCTCATCCATCCTCTCTACATGCCCAAACGATAAGCCTGCTTGTACCCATCTCATCACTGATACTCTTAATACCTAACAGTCTCCTTAGCTCTTAACTAGACATCTCATCTTGAAGGTTGGTAAGTACGTTCCCTTATGATGATATCATCCCCTTCAACAGGCTACGTTTTTTAAACATAGGTCTATCTATCTATCTATTGCCTGACGCCGTGATCCCCGAAGGGGTGGCCACAAACGAACCGCCACCATGCACCTCTGTCCCCAGTCAGTCGACGCCCCTCCTCCCAACCAGTACCGCCTTCATCTATATACTTCCTCACTCCATCCTTCCACGTCTCTTTCGGTTTACTTCTCCCTCTCTGTCCTTCCACCTCGCTCTCGTACACCCTTTTAGTCATTCTCTCGCTTCCCATACATTCCATATGGCCGAACCATCTCAAGGTGTTCCTTTTCACACTTTCCAGCACATCTACCTCCACACCACACCTCCTTCTTACTTCCTTATTTGTCTGTCTATCTCTCCATGTAACTCCGCACGCACTTCTCAAGTAACTCATTTCCATCCCTCTTTCGCAGCCGTCCTCGCACAAAAATACTTGATAAGTATCAGGAATAATAGGGAAAATACCAGATCATTGAGGAAGGGGAAAAGAGGAGGGGGGGGGGGGAGGGGGGATTGGATCACATGTGGAGGAGTGATAATAGGTATAGAGAGGAATTATCTCACTTAATCACATATTGCTTTGTTTTGAGTGCCAGTGGGGTGTTATGAAAGGCATTTTCTTATGCCTAAGCTCTAAAGAGTCCCGGCGCCTTCGCCCAGTAAAACCTCTTAAGCGTCCTGGAGCCTTTCCCGGGTTAATGAAATACTGAGAACTTAATTGGTTAATGTTCATATACTATTTATTACCCTCCCCTTCCTTTCCATATTACTTGTCCCGGCCTGGGACCATTTTCCAATTTGCTTTATTTTGTGTGTGTGTGTTTGTTTTGGGGGGTGGGGGAGGGAACCCGATATTCTTAGTCAAACATCTCGTCTTTCTCAATAAAACCTTGCGGGCCCTGGAGGGATTATAAACATGATTTCTTCTTGTCTTATCTCCTTCTTCTCCACCTTTGACCACCTCAGTGCTGGCCAGTACACTCTGCTATACTCATAAGGTGTGAAGGAGAGCTATATGAGTGCAAGTTCTCGGAAAGTGAGCTCCCAGGCCAAAACACTGTCCTCCCCGCACCTCACGCCATGCGGCTTGTTGATTGGTCAAGTCGGCTGGGTGAGTGAACAGGTAGCCGTGTGACAGCTTTGGTTTTGTCGTTTCCCCTCTTGATGTTGTATTCCACTCAAATAGTTCCCCGCCAATGCATTTTCCACATTTTTAAGTGGCTGACGGTAGTATGGGGCTTTCACAGGGGTAATAGGGTGTTTTTTTGCCGGGATATATGGTGTGGTAGGTAAATGAGAGCGAGAAGTTATCCGATCTCCGTACTGTTTATTTTGAATGTCGGCAGGATCAGAGCCAGGCCGCTCATTGGCTGCTGCTCTGGGGAGGTTTTGGTGATATTCTTGACACCCATTTCTAGCATTTTCCTGGGCATATGCTGATCGGTGATTGGTCTTCATAATTTTTACTTCAATTACTATTATTCATATTTTCATTATTATTTGTACATGTGAAAAATATTTACCAGCGCTGCTTTTTAACGACACCGTAAGCATCAATAGGGCTTTTATCCTGCTCAATTCTTTTGTACCAGAACTGAATGTAATACAAAAGTGCTTTTCTTCAGCAGTTGTTCTTTTTCCTCGACTATCTTTACCTTTCCAAAGTACTTTAAATAATTGGCATATATCCCACACAGGTATTGCTCAATTCAGTGTATTTAAATACACAACACAAGATTTAACACAATTATTTTGATATAATGTATTACGGTAAGCAAAAACTACTCGGAAACTCTCTTTTTCTTATTTATATATATATATATATATATATATATATCAAGTATATCTCACAAATAAGCGTGAGCTAATAAATGTTTAAATACTCCCAACCGAGATCAAACCTCCTACATCCAGAACGAGTGTCCACACTTTTAATCCATTACACCATCGCTGGAAGTATTTATTTATACAGTATATAAATATATATATATATATATATATATATATATATATATATATATATATATATATATATATATATATATATATATATATATATATATATATATATATATATATATATATATATATATATATATATATACAGTATATATATATATATAATATATATATATATATATATATATATATATATATATATATATATATATATATATATATATATATATATATATATATATATATATATATATATATATATATATATATACTGTATATATATATATAACATAATTTTCTGATTATTATCCTCGATATATTCCGGTGTATTTTCTTCACGTTTCATGAAATAATATTTTACAAATAATTGAAAAACTATTACCAGACATGTTTTGCTCGACTTGCATTCTGGTTCACTATACAAGGTTATCACAGACAGCTACAAATAATATTGCCCGCAGTGAACGGTCCAGCTAAATCATAGTAGCACTTTATCAACCAATATAAAAATAGATTGCCCCACAACATTCAAATTACGGTCTGCAATATCCTGGAATAGAGTCAACTATTCAGCACATCCTGCCACATTTTGATAACGTCGAAAATATTGCAATAAAATGCAGTGTGGACAATACCCTTGAGCTTTCAACACTTGGCGAATACCACAGCTAAGAAAATAATCAAGAACACATTTTTTGACTTAAGTTTTGGATCAACGGGTGTGGTATGTAATGTATGAAATATGTGTGTGTAAGTATACTGTATATGGCGGAAGGAAAGCCTGTATGTAATTATTAGTTTGTTTTGGTGTGTCAAAATGACCATTGTTTTATTCATTCACCTACCTCAAATGTAAGTTATAATATATATGAACTTGCCAAGCAGGTAACAAATCTATAGAGCATCCCTGGCATTTGTTAACCTTTGGCAAAGTAGCATTCAAATACACTAAATGGTACTTGGCATGGTTTGGCCTAGAAGTTATGCAAAAATTTAAATATTGACCAAGTTCACAATAGATCATAGCAGCATTTATTGAAATGACTTGAACCAATGGAAATTTTGTTTATACCAAAGATACAGGTGGAATGGTAATATAATCACTGCTTTCATTATATGTGTGGAAAAGAAAAACATCAACAACCAACATAACACTCCTACACACTTACTAATCGTACCATCCAAATATGACCAAACAAGCCATTTTTTTTTTTTTTTTGTGGGAGGGGAGGGGGTGGGGGGGGGGGGAGGGAGTTATTCAGGTTACTACATTCGTGATACTCAATATTTCCAGTGTTTCTGCTTGCTCGATTTAAACAAAACAAAACTATTAACATAGATTAAGGAATAATCGTTAGTGCCATCTGTTTATTCTTGCAAATACTGATTAACTATTACATATAAATGGATTAGACCCGCCCCCTACACAGACACTCAAGACCTTAGTCACGTGGAAGCTTGTGAATTCTACCGAACTAACCTATAGTATCCTCACTTAACCCTATTCTAACCATGATGTAGACTATAGTAGTCGATCACAGCACATACTGCCTTAGACTATTAATTTACTGAACGCTTGGAAGAGTTAACAGTGTGTAGGGTAGTCAATCATCCTTGATTCCACTTTTATTGAATATGTAGTTGTCCAAGTTGATAAAAGCAGAATATAATAAGCCATCACATTATTTTATCGATCGGAATATACGACTACACCAGAGCCTTCACAGTTTCGAATAAATAATGTACTTGGGAAATTGGGAACCATCGGATATTTCCTGCAGTTGATCAAATAAGGTACTGTATTATGCCCTTCTAACACTAGTTCCCACTTATCCCCTTCCCCAATCGTGCTCTCTCGGACACATTCCCTAGAGCCAGCAGCAAAGTCTATAGTCCGAAACTGTGTAGCGCTAGAACTGTCCGGAACCTGCCTGCACCATCAATTCCAGTGATAGGAAAGCTACCCGGACACCCATTGAGGACGATCGGCCCAGGACCCCTCAACCTGTCCCCGTCCGCTTTGAAGTTCGCCAATATACGTTGTGTCTCCCCGGTTTGTGGTCTATGTTGTGGGGGTGCCGGATTTTAGTGGTGGTGGTGTACACTATTGGTGTATGTTATGGTGATGGTAAACTGTGTTGGTGTATATTGTGGTGATGGTGTACTGTTTTGGTATATGTTATGGTGATGGCGTTCTGTTTTGGTATATGTTATGGTGATGGCGTTCTGTTTTGGTATATGTTATGGTGATGATGTATGTTGTGGTGATGGTGTACAGCTTTGGTATATGTTGTGGTGATGGTGTACAGCTTTGGTATATGTTGTGGTGATGGTGTTCTGTTTTGGTATATGTTATGGTGATGGTGTGCTGTGTTGGTATATGTTGTGGTGATGGTGTACAATTTTGGTATATGTTGTAGTGATGGTGTACAATTTTGGTATATGTTGTGGTGATGGTGTACAATTTTGGTATATGTTGTGGTGATGGTGTACAATTTTGGTATATGTTGTAGTGATGGTGTAGAATTTTGGTATATGTTGTAGTGATGGTGTACAATTTTGGTATATGTTGTGGTGATGGTGTACAATTTTGGTATATGTTGTAGTGATGGTGTTCTGTTTTGGTGCAGTATATGATATGGTATATGTTGTGGTGATGGTGTACAGTTTTGGTATTATGTTGTGGTGATGGTGTACAGTGTTGGTATATGTTGTGGTGATGGTATATGTTATGGTGATGGTGTACTGTGTTCGTTTATGTTGTGTGGAGGTGTTCATGTTTAGTACATGTTAAGGTGATAATGTACAGCTTTGGTGAATGTTGTGTGATGTGTACAGCTTTGGTATATGATGTGATGATGGTGTTCTGTTTTGGTCTATCTTGTAGTGATTGTGTAGTGTGTTGATGTGTATTGTGATGAAACAGGTATTTGCTGATTATAGTGATATATCAATTACTGTGACGTACGGTATATTGGGGTGATACCGAAGTTTGGTAGTGAAGTGTACATGTTTGGTGTACGGTATATTACGCTATAAATTTGTGATGTATGTCATTATTTTGTATTTGTTGTTGGGAATGTGTGCTGATAAGAGATGGTTAGGGTGTGTGCTCCAATGTTTCTCGATGAATAACCCGATATTGGGGAATGTTTGTGTTGTTTGTCGTGTTGAGGACGGTTTTTGTGGCAATGATAGTGCTGGTGTTGATTTTGTGTTGGGGATTGCAGTGAGTGATTATGATTGGCCATGTTAACTGGTGGATGTGTTTTGTTTTGCAACGAGGCGGTAATGAGGAATAAAGTTAGTTACTTCAATGAAGGCGATGTCGAATGAGGCTTTTCGTGTGAACACACACCCACACACTGCTTTGGAGTTGGATCTTAATCAGATTAACTTTACCAGTCACAAAGTTTCACTAAACACGATGATCTATACTCATCACACAATCCTTCACTATCCACGCAAAAGCAGTAGACGAGTGAGAGAGATGTTACCTTGTAGCGTATAGAGATTGTAAAGCATTATTTAAAGGAGGCAAGTTGATCAGCCAAAATTATTTTGACTCCACCGTTTTGAAAAGTTCCCCATATATGTTAACAATACACAATACATGGGCATACTGTGACCCTGTACAGAGCAAGAAGCTGTGCAGTGGTGAAGAATCTACATAGACGCAGGAGCGTAGAGAAACTGTTTATCCTACCAACAAAATCGTTCTTATTTTCTTCTTTGCCTTCCCCATATTTCACTTTTTCTTTCCTCTATCTTCCAATACCCTTTAATACCTACAACTACCGTCTGTTTTATTCATTATGCCTCACATCCTTCGTACCTAGCTATTCAACTTAGCTAAAACAAATAAAGTTTTGCTTGGTTTTACTATTAGTTTTCTCCTTCATTTACTCTATTTATGTAATTTCCTCTCCTTTTTCCCATGTCAGTCTTTCACTTGTCTTCGTGCTCCCTTTCTTATTCCCAGCCATTCCTCGAATATATTGTGTGCTTATGTATTAGGTTATTATGTTTGTGTGCTTTATTTCACCATTCCTTTAAGTTTCGGCTCTCCTTCCATTATATTTCCAGAAGGTCTAGCTTTGTTTTCCTACATTCGGTTCAGACTAACATAACCTTTCAAAGGGTTTCAGTATACAAGGACATGCTTTTAAATTATTCTGGTTATTATTACGCGAATGTATTCGAGTTAGGAATGGGAGTGTGGTAGTCTAAGGGTAAATTGAGATAGAAATTACCGTTTCAAATCGAGGAGGGTCTTCCAAAGCTGATTACATTCGTCATGCTATCCAGAATATAGTGCAGAAATTGTCAGAATACTAAAATGGATGATAATTTAATTCTCATATCATAATCTCTTCTATACGTTTACATGTTTTTCTGAATCTGTCAACGTTACCCAATACACCCTTTTGTTTGATAGGCTTTTTTTCTTTTGTTACTTGGAATTTTATGTCTTCGTTGTGATTTCACTTTTGCAAATCTGTTGTCTCTGTTTTACGTTTCGCCCTGCTATTGTCATTCCCCCGCAACTCTTTTATATGTGTTTATCCATTCTGGTTGATCACAGTTTGTACCCTATTATTAACATGCAAATTGATATCTTTCATTTTTGCTTTGTATGTATTGTTCTTTTTATTCGGTGTTACCAGTATTTTCATTGGCTTCTTGGAGTTCATTTCCTGAAATTTCATTCAATGTTTTCCATGAATTTCCCCTCTAATTTGTCGTTCCGTTTGCCAATATTGACTGTGTTCGGTGTGAGTATCCTAGGTTCAAGTTCTTGGAGTGCTACATGTATTTGTTGATTTCATTAATTGAGTTTAGAAGTAAAGTTGGTTGGTGAAAACAAAAATTAATTAGTTGAGTATCCTAGGTTCGAATCACGGAGTACCACATGTATTCATTGTTTCATCAATGTAATTAATTAGGTATGTTTGTAAGTTAATTGTTGGGTTGGTAATATGAATTAGTTGCCTAGCAAATATAATACACTTCAAAGAAAGATATATAAGCTTTCAACAGACATTTACAAACTAAATAAATAGATAAAAACAAAAAATAACTACTGCAATGTATATATTCCTTCCATCACTTAGAGGCTACTATAATAGGCTTGATACCGGTAACTAATACAAACACTTACATATCCCCCTGTATGCTTACTAATACCAGGTAAAGATAACATTGTTTACATACCCTACAGTATAAACTTGTTCTTGTCAATTCTTAATTAACTCCAGGGTAAATTACAGCTCAACGTTATCCATCAAGAGTTTCTATGTTTTGTTTTTGTTTTTTACACTCACTATGGTACCAAAGATATATAATACTTACAATATCATTAGTATTTGTATATATTATATATATATATATATATATATTCCCAGTTTGTACAGAAAGAAAAAGTTTTATAGAAATATGTCATATTATGCTGCTGCTCGTAAATGAGGTAGTTGTTCAAATAATCTCATTTACCGGATGGTAGCAGTAATTAAGGCCTTAATCAGGCTCATTTCAGGGACTTTTTAAGGCTCATTAGGAGCCTTTTTAAAGGTTCCTTAAAAGCCTTTTGAAGGCCTCTAAAATTTTAATTTCAAATATTTATGAAAAGCGCCTAGAAAGTTCGTGGAAACCTATCAAAATATCCACAAACTGGTACTTTTTTCTATTTTTAAAGGGTCATTCGAGGTTCATGGCTCAAAGTTTACAAGTTTATCAATTAATGTTGGAAAAACGATTTTTTAACTTTAGATTTCCGGAGGGGTATACATATCCTCCATAATTTAACCTATTATATATTTGTGTTTCATTTTTTCTGGAGCGTGTGGTTGAACTTCCCTGCCCCCAATAATTTTTCCCATTAACATATAAAACCTTTTTGGCACTTGCGTTGAGCATTGGTGGCATTATAAACACGCAGAAGGACCGGGGATAGAACCCACACTGAATGAGTGCCTATCTGTTACTCAGTCTCATGACCTTCTACCCCTCTGCAAAGATGAACATCAGAGGTGCAGTAAATCAATATATAATTTACAATGTGAATACTTTCATCTGGAAGGGACTAGAGTTTGTGCAGAGAGCTTCCAGTCCTGACGTTATTCTTGACTTACAGTGTGCTGGCTTAATAATCCAGAAGGGGCCTCTGAAGTCCTATTTTAACTAACTAACTTGCATCTGTTAAGCATATTGGAACTGACTACACTGGTTACAAACAACACTCACCAACACAGCAACTGCAACACACTCCACACAACCTGGTCACCTTCTCTAGGCGGGATATGGTTGGGGTATGAAAATACAGGTATATTTCAATGGCATTCCACATTTAAAACTACTCATTAACTAATATATAGACATTTGTTTGACAACTTGGCGATAAACATTCTTATCATCAATAGATCTATGAATAAGGACATGGGGAATTACTACATAACCAAGGTAGTTCTTTAAGGTCACAGTGTGCAATAATATTGGGATAAAACACCACATTTGTGAAAAATTACACATTTATGTGTTGCCTAAACCCATCTCATACTTTCGGTAGCTTATAATTGTGTCTTTCCTTCATCCTATGACTTTGACTGCTTTAAATTTTGAGTGTCCAGGCATTTTGACCTGAACGCCCCTTGAATTTGGCTCTCTGTCACTGTTTTGACTTTCGGGGAGACACTCGTTACAGGCAACCTGTTTTTTGTCTCCTTCATTCACATAAACATAAAGAAAAACAAATCCAAGCCGACTATAGCTCCGTGCGGCCGTGTTAACACTGAGGCGCGTGGCGCGACGCACAGGACAAAATTAAAAAAATGGGCTCTGTTACGGCCTAGAGGATAGATCAGAGTATAATATTATGCATTAGACAAATAATTAAATTTTGTGAAGTAATAACCGAGAAATAGCAATTCTCAATAAGCATTGCCCTAACAAGAACAACAAGAACAAGAACAAGAAGAACAACAACGAAATGGGTAAGCCCTAGAGATCCTTCGCTTCGCTTGCAGACCTAAAAATACACAATGAAATATTTGATGATTGAGAAAAAGCTATCCTCCATCCAAAACCTCTTTATTGCTGGACGAGTGGTTGGGACAATACTGATGGTGAAAGAATATAAGACATATCTTATCGATGCAATTGTCATTAACAATATAATATGTAGTAAGAAATGATATCCCATACCCGAGCGCCGTAAGGCAACACCCTGCCCAACTCCTTCCTCTCCCCTCCCCTAGCCGACTTAAACAGAAGTTACGTGGTGGAGAGGCGAAAACAATCTATTTTCAATACAAATGCTCAATACTACTTTACAAAGAAACGTTTTAAGGGAAATCAGCCATGATTAAGCTATTCACTGAACATTGCTATAAGGGTAAGGTGGCATTAATCAATATATTAGTAGAAGGGACAGTCTACCATCTCCACTAATCACAGGCCATAAAGGTAGCCAGCCAGCGATGTTGCCGTCATTACAGACTGGGGGATGGCCAGATATTGAGGAATACAAATAATATATGGAGGGGTTTGTACTTGCTCTGTGGTATACTTCTATTCCGTTCGATTAATTGAGCCACTAACGTACAAACATACACACGCAACCACCTCTCCCTCTCTCAAACTAATTATAGCATCCATCAAGTACACAATAACTCGACAGGTTTCTCATAAACACCCACACACTACGAAGCTAATTTGTCATCCATTTCGCCAGCATTGTATCCACCTCCCACCCTTATAATATACCACCCTCCCAGTCCCATGCAACCTACAGACTTATCGTAAAACAGGGATTATACTGTGTTTTCTGGCTTTGTCATCCATTATGATTGTTTTGGAATTAATTGTTTTAGCTATATATCTATTGCCAAACGCCATAATTTCCGAAAGCGTGGCCACGAATGAATCGTTCTCATGCACCTTTGTCCCCTGTCAGCCGCTGCCCCCAGCAATGGGGTATGTGCCTGAGTGCATACATACATACATACATACATATATACAAAAATGACTATCATGTACTCAACATCATCATCCCATTCATAAATACGGTATTTATCCTGTCATTATGATTCCATAAAGCAAACTATATCATTGCATGTGTTACGGTTAATGTACTGTATAATTATGTACTGTATAATTATATAAACCTTCAACCTCAGAACAAGACCTTCACAATCCTGCAACTCTTGGGAGGTTTAATGCAGGCCAACAAATCTCCTTACGTGCGATACACATTCACACAACACAATTCCAAATGATATATTAAGTTATACATGCAACACTACTAGTATATGAGTTATTAAGTGTGTGTGTGTGTGTTTTTTTTTTTTTTTTTTTTTTTCTTTTATGTAAGTAGGCATTTAATACAATACTGAAACCCCAATTTCTGAGACACTTTGATAGGGCCCGGACATGTGGAGCGCATCATTTCTGGACGATAGCCCACTTTAACTATCACAAGGCCGCATACCTATGGACACACGTTTCGAACCAATAGATATTTCACTCAGTCTGCCATGTAAAATTATAATGCTCTTTCTATGATCCGCATTCATATATTTATGGATATACAAATGACAAAAATACCTTTAGTACATTCCCTTACGTATCTACAGTAAATACGGAAACGAATATTACCATAGGTTTTAAGAAATTAAAAATGAAAAGACATACGTCCAAATTGCTGCCCCACGAGAATAACTCGGGTTCCAACCCTAAACATTTAATTGGCTGTTACAAAATGTGGTAGTTTAGGTTCACTCTCTCGTCCTCCACCCCCCAGAGAGCTGTCTTCATTTCCATGTTCCCAGTGACCATGTTATACTTGTATTTATTTCGAAGAGGAGGATGTTCAGTATTACAGTGTATAATTATGTTTACCTTGCATTGGTGTGTAATGAACAATTGTTGTGTAAAGTAACGATGGCAATTATGACATGAATTGCTAGTTACGAGTGTGTGTGTGTGTCTAAGTGAAGCGTTGCGTGTTGTAATAGACATAATGCGCTACAGTAGGTGACAAACACTGACAACAGGAGCGTCTGCTTCATGACATACAACACAACGAACTATGCAATGTAATATTACACATTATCATCTGGTTTTTATGAAATTCAGGGGTGAAACGGCAATGAGTTATCAGTAGTGATATATGGGGGTTATTATGTAATCCCACACAAATTTAAGCTTCGGATGCTGATAGGTTTACATATTCGGTATTAATTTAGTAAAACATGTATATAACACTCTAAAGGGTATAACAAGCATCGCATCGTGATATTACGTTTAGCAATGGCTATAGGCTTGAGAGACCTGGACGATACCCTTCCAAAAGAGAGAGAGAGAGAGAGTATCGAATAAAATAAAGTGTGTAAGTCACCAAAGACCCCCGGCAGAAACAGCCATACTGGTAAAATACAGTATATAAAGTAGTCCCGGAGATAAACCCGTGTTGGAACCCTCCCGGGCAGAAGGATAAAGGGATTGTGTGAGATGTGCTTAAGGATTAAGCTACCAGGGTGTACAGAGGAGGTAACACCATCCATATTAGTCTCTTAAGTCAGTTAGTAGTCAACTCTACAATGTAAAATAAAATGTGTGTGAATAATAAAAACACATAAACTGTAATAAAACGGGTACAAATGGACTGTACAGTACTTTAATATAATGGTACACACAGCCTGTGATTAAACTGATACACTTAAACTGTAGCCAAATCAACCAAGACCAACCAAACTAGTGCCAAAATATAGTAATAACCTAACCAAACCGTACATATTTTTAAGTTTACCTTTATACATCTTCCGAGATGGGTTTTGTCGTAGGTAACCGAAGTTTTAGGAGGTCATGTTGGAACTAGACCATTTGCGGATAATGAAATATTTATGTGTGGCCATACGTTTCGTCATTATATAATATTATCACTGATTTCTAAAGTATAAAACAAAAACATACAATTCAAATATACACTTAATTACGTAAAGTAATATACCAGAGCAAATGAAAAGTTAACACATAAAAAACACGAGTGTTATCAGAAAAGGACACTTTCACTAAAATTATTCAGATCTAATTAGTTCAGTCGAATTAACATTTTGATCATAAAATAATTAAAGCCATAGAAAATTAACTAATAATCAAAGACATTACAGTACAATCGCAATGTAAAGTGCATTAAAGACAGTGTAATGTGATAGGAGTGACCCCTCGGCAACTCGTTCTTGCTTACTATAATAAGTCTTAGTACCGTACTGATTCTTTCATGAGAGCTGTGAAGGTCTGGGAACTGCATCTTTGCTGAATAAGTCTTAGTACCGTACTGATTCTTTCATGAGAGCTGTGAAGGTCTGAGAACTGCATCTTTGCTGAATAAGTCTTAGTACCGTACTGATTCTTTCATGAGAGCTGTGAAGGTCTGGGAACTGCATCTTTGCTGAATAAGTCTTAGTACCGTACTGATTCTTTCATGAGAGCTGTGAAGGTCTGGGAACTGCATCTTTGCTGAATAAGTCTTAGTACCGTACTGATTCTTTCATGAGAGCTGTGAAGGTCTGGGAACTGCATCTTTTCTGAATAAGTCTTAGTACCGTACTGATTCTTTCATGAGAGCTGTGAAGGTCTGGGAACTGCATCTTTTCTGAATAAGTCTTAGTACCGTACTGATTCTTTCATGAGAGCTGTGAAGGTCTGGGAACTGCATCTTTTCTGAATAAGTCTTAGTACCGTACTGATTCTTTCATGAGAGCTGTGAAGGTCTGGGAACTGCATCTTTTCTGAATAGTGTACCATGGAGGTACACGTTTACTCCATTTTCTATTACAATAGACCATACTTTTGGTTCAGATTGGAGAAGCGATATCATTCATAGTCCTTAACACCTTCTGTGCCGGTGACGTCTTGTTATTTGATTTCGGCTACATTTAGGCAATTTTATGAAGCTTATGAAGAATATAATTATGGTAGCTCAAATGTATAATTGGGATAGGCTGTTCCCTTTTATATGATAAACGTCCATCCTAAGCTGAATAAAATCGACCCAGAATATGATGGAAATCTCGTCACCGGTACTGAATGGGTTAAGATCAACTGTGATAGGAGATCAAGTTTCGTCTCGGTTTGCTCGCTCAGTGATATATCAATTAGCGTTTGTTTGCTCCTTTTCATTTCATTCCTGCAGAAGACTTGTTTACAGCTCTCAAGGTTATTGTGATTACTTAACCAAATGTGTTATACAAATCAGTAAGGTGCTATTGGTTTGATTTGGATAGGGTAAAGTGGACCAACAGAAGGCTGCCTATTGATGGTTGTGGTGTCAACATGTATTTAGTCACTTAGAGAACACGTAGGCCTATATAATTGTTATGGAGAACACCACTGTATAAAACACTCTAGACATTTCTTAGATAGCAGGTCAATATAAAATCTG
This sequence comes from Paralithodes platypus, assembly GCA_032716605.1. Classification (NCBI taxonomy): domain Eukaryota; kingdom Metazoa; phylum Arthropoda; class Malacostraca; order Decapoda; family Lithodidae; genus Paralithodes; species Paralithodes platypus. Next base: position 12,536,020 of record CM064529.1, on the reverse strand, counting down.
TCAATTCCTTTCCCCAGTAACCAGGAACTATATTAAACCTTCAATGTTACATGCTGGGCTATCAGATTACAAATTACATTACAACATTGAGGTCACTCCATCCAGCGACACCAAGTAATTTTCAACTGACACAGTCCTGCCACCACTAAATCAAGACAAGACTCACACACACAAGCGGGAAAGTTGCATCAGTTTTGAAGTTCGTGTGTTGGCAGACTCTCTCACTCACTCAATCTCTCTCTCTCTCTCGCTCTCCTGTAGACACTTAGTTAATGACCCCCATCCTTTGTTATACTTTCTATTATAACTAGTACAAGACAATTTCTTCTTCGATTTTGTTTAGTGTGTGTTTCATAACCGACAGTTCCGTTTCCTTATATACAGCGCCAACAGCCGATCTGATCATGTGGAACCATAATAGGGTGATATTTTGTATTTCAAGATATAGGTGATGAAACAACAAAGAACATCACGTGAGAGTAAAGGTGAGCTATGCAGTGTGGTGCCTACAGTATACTAGTGAGATGGCGTACTTTGCCCAAATAACTTTCTGAAGTTTTGTTTTAGCAGCGTTTCGGCATCGCTTCATTTTTCCTCTTAATACCCGTCTTCCTCCTTCTCTTGCTCTCTTTCTTCCATCTTTTTACTCCTTCCTCCTCTTCCCCTTTATCCTTCATTTTCATTACTCCCTCTTATCCTTCTCCTCCTCTTTCATTCATCTTCAATACCCCTCCGTATCCCTCTCCTCCTCCTCCTGTCTTTCCTTCATCTTTATTATCCTTCATTTTTTCTCTCATCCTCTCGTTCCTTCGCCGTCATTAACCCTCCATATCGCTCTCCTTCTCCTTCTCCCCCTCTTCCTTTATTTGCCTCATCCACATTACCCCTCCATATCCCTCTTTGCCTTCTCCTCTGTTTCCTTCATATTCTTTACCCCTCCTTATCCTCCTTCTCCTTCTCCCGTTTCCTTCATCTTCATTATCCCTCCTTATCCCACTCATCCTTCTCCTCGGTTTCCTTCATCTTCTTTACCCCTCCTTATCCCTCTTCCCCTTTTTCCTTCATCCTCTTTACCCCTCCTTATCCCTCTTCCCCTTTTTCCTTCATCCTCATTACCCCTCCTTATCCCTCTTCGCCAACTTTCCTGCCCCACATTACCTCCGCACTTCGCCCTCTGCCCTGAACAGCCAAGTCACCTGCTGGTCAAAAGTTTGCCGTCTTTTTCCTCTAGACTTTGGTCATTATTGTCAAGGGAAAGGATGGGTGAAGGCGATGGTGTGTGTATGTGTGTTTGTGTGTGGTGGTAGTATGAGGGATAAAATGAGAGTTACTGTACTGTACATTAATATAGAGTTCACGCTAGTCCTTTGCATCCGAAATGTAGTAATTTGTTGCATAAGCAATCGCCACTTACGCCAAACATCTGGGGCCTAAGAGCGACCTAAATAAAGTTGCTGAATTGGTGATACAGCCCCTTAAACATGGGTAAAATAACACTTATTCATAATTTCACTGAATAATCGGTGTATTTGAAAATAGCTTACTGAATTAGCATTACTTTCAGTTAGGACTAATTTTTGCAGGTATTTGTGTAAAAGATATCTTAATAAATTAGCTTCGTTTCTTACAGAAATGTACTTGAATAGATGGGCAACGTTTAGTGAGAATAGAAATGTCAGAGGTGACCAGAGTCAATGTTATTACTCTATGATGTTGGGATGCAGTCTGATTCTAATGATAATTGTCGGACAGGTTGGGAGAGAGGTATCCTGACCAGGCTTCGACCATGAGCAACCTTAGTACATATTTGAAGAACCAGTTATAGTCTCGTAAACGTGGCAAGTTTTGTTTACTTCAACCATGACTATTTTACACATTCGATGCGATTTTAATCATCATGGTATTATTATGGAACCTCTGATAATAAATCTTAGAAGGGTTTCCAGAGACGAGACTAAAATTATATTACGCTTAGGAAGGGAAGATCTTTGCTCGGGGTTGCTGGGCATGGATTGTTGCCTTGCCTCTTGTTGGGCGTGGTGACAATTATTTTGGCTTTCGTCTCCTTTTTCTCTTTGTGTGATTTATTCCTCTTCCAATAGGAGGTGTGACGGGCGTGTCACTAGAGAAGGTTTTGACTGCGAGGGGCGTGTCAAGGGAAGAAGGGAGCGTGACTGCGAAGGGCGTGTCACTAGGGAGGTTTTCGGCTGCTAAGGCATGTCAAGGGAAGAGGTGACTGTGATGGGCATGTCACTTGCAGAGGTTTTGGCAGCGAAGGGTGGGCCAAAGGTGTGGGCGACTTCTAAGGCCGTGTCGCTAGGAGAGGTCTTGACTGTGAAGGGCGTGTTAACTGGGAGAGGGTAAACAGTAAAGTAAAACAAATATTATTTAGCCAATAAATACAATAATACAACATGCAATATATTTTTTTTATAAGGCTGAACCTTTTGAGAGTAGAACTCTCTGTAAAGGCACCTTGTAATATAACACTTGGTTGCACAACATAAATTGGTCGTGACCATGGCCTTCCTTAGGGACTCGGGGCTGTTCGGCCAGGCAGCTTAGGGAACGACAACAACAACAACAAAAACCTTCATCCGATATATAATTACGTTTTGTTAACTATATATCTGCATAAACACTTGAGAGCGAGAGAGAGTACAACAACCTCATTTACCGTTTACATAAAAGTCGGAAATGGTGGAGGAATAATATAATGGTGGAGAGTAATTACGTGCTCGCATCATTAATGAAGATAATTAATTAAATTATTCCAACAATGTCTTTATGGGGGCACAGGAGAATATTAGAAAGTGACGGAGATAGTTCGAATTGTTGGTGAGGATGGGCGCAGCAGAGGAAAGAGGGAAATAGACTTAAGAAAGAGAAGAATGGGGACAAACAGGAAAAATATTAGATTAAGGGGAAATTTTCGCTTAACCCCTACTATACCATAGGGTACTACCATAAGAGTCCCCTCCCAGTCCCAAGCAATGTGGCCAAAATGGCAAGATATAACAATCTCCCACCTCAAAAGATGGAGGAATACTGCCTCTCCCAGCCTGTATAGCCTTGGATTTAAGCTGAGAAGTGTTGCCAACTCTAGAGCAGTGCTCAAACGTTGCGGTACCAGGCACTGCCCGATACTGGCAGTTACAAGGATCGTATATTACTAACGTTCTCTGCCGTAGTTGGGACTGGGGAGTGATTTATCTACTGACGGCTCTCTGCCGTCGCTGGTACTGGAAGGGTTGAGAAGATATTTTTCTGGACCCCTTCTCCCTCATGTTTAATCCATTATTCTTAGATGTTAAGATGTTTGTTCCATTAATTTGGCCATTGTATAACATTTCGCCCCATTTCAGTCAATTTTAAGATATTTCGTGCCATTTACGTGCCGATTTGTTCCTGGCGAGCGATAACGTGCATGATATTTAGGAGGGGGACATTTTTCTACCGAAAAATGGACTCATTTATATCGATAGGGGGTCTTGGGGCTTTTAATCTAAACTTTTTGGAGGTCTTGGGAGCAAACTAAAAACATCCCCTTAATTATGAAGGATAGGATAAGAAGTTGAGAAACAGTGTAAATAGAAGGATCAATTAAAGAAGAGGAAAACACATGCAGGATAAGAAGAATGAGCATAAAGGCGAATAATGAAGAGAAAAGTAATGATTTTTTTTTTTTTTTTTTTTTTTTTTATAAGAGACAATGAACGGAGGAAGGAAAAACACAGATAAAACAAAAAGGTCCATGTGCCTAAAGGCATCCACCATTCATAAAATGTTTGTAACAACTGGATTTAAACATTTGTTGATTGTAAGTTTGTGGAAAGCAATTCGAGGGAAGTGAATTCCAAAGAGTAGTAGCTCTAGGGATAAATGAATTCTGATAAGCAGAAGTTCTGCATTGTGGAGGAGAAAGTGTAAATTCATGGGCGCTCTCAGCTGCCCTAGTTCTACGGGGAAAGATGTGGAGAGGCGGCACAATTGAAGCAAGTTCCTCGGAACAATTGCTGTGAAAATATCTGTAGAATAATGCAAGGGATGCAACGTTTCTTCGTATGGCTAATGTAGGAAGGTCCTGTGTGATTGCAGGGTTATTGATTAATCTAATAGCTTTATTTTGAATTTTGTCCAACTGCCTCAATGCAACCACTCCACTTCCACCCCACAGAGGTGAACAGTAATCCATCTGAGAGCGCACATGACTTTTATATATTACGGCCAACTGCTCGTCAGTGAAGAATTCTCGAACTCTGTACAGGAGTCCCAGTTTTTTAGAGGCATTCTTAGCAATGCTTCTAACATAATGTGTCCAGCTCAAGTTAGTAGTTAATGTTACACCGAGAATGTCAATACTAGGGGAAGTGGGAATATTTACATCATTAAAAAATATATGGGAGTCAGTGAGATTCTGTCGGTTAGAAAATTGAATGTACTTGGTTTTCTGTGCATTAAAGGAAACTAGATTCTCTTGTCCCCATTCATTAATTCTAGAAAGGTCCTGGTTCAGAGAAATTGCAGTGTTTATTTTTGAATTTATAAGATCGGGTTGGGTGAAAGAATTGGTAAATGTGAAGGAACTGTGGAGTGTTGAGTCATCTGCGTAGGAATGTATTGGATTATGAGTGGTAGATATGAGATCATTGATATGAATGAGGAACAGAGTTGGGGCCAAAACTGATCCCTGGGGAACACCAGCATTTATTGAGTGAAATTGAGAATAAAGGCCATCTACCATTACACATATTTTTCTGTTATGAAGATAAGAAGAAATTAGTGGAACTAATGATGCAAGGCCGTAGTGTGACATCTTCGACAATAAGGATTGATGCCAGACTCTATCAAATGCCTTTGATATATCCAGTGCTATTGTATGTGTTTCACCATGTTGGTCTGTAGCTTGGTTGATTTGATGCGTAAGAAGGCAAAGAATGTCTGCAGTTGATCGACATCGTCTAAAACCATATTGCCTATCACTGATTAATTTATTGTTCTCCAGATGCTTAATTATGTGATTATTTAATATAATTTCAAAAACTTTGCCAAGAGTGGAAGTTATAGCTATTGGTCTGTAGTTTGATGGATCTGAAGAGGCACCTTTTTTAGGAACTGGATGGATGTTTGCTTCTTTCCAGGGTACTGGGAAGCATGAGGTATGAGTACACAGACGGAAAAATTTTGCCAATACAGGAGCGAGCACCAAGGAGCAATTCTTAAGTACTATTGGAGGAATTTCATCTGGACCAGGAGCCTTATCTACTGAGAGATTCTGCAAAATAGTTTTGACATGTCTGGTGTGGATCTTAAGTGAGGGAATTTCAGGTGAATTAAAATTAAGTACAGGGACATCTTGATTTATTTCATCTAAGGTTGAGTTGGTGGAGAAAATATCTGCAAGAAGGTTAGCTTTACCTCGTGGGTCACTTACAAGATTGCCAGTCGGAGATTTTAATGGTGGAATGGATGAAGCAGTAGTGAAGTTGGATTTGAATGAGTTAAGAGTAGACCAAAATATTTTGTTATCATTTGGATTATTTAGAAGTTTATTTGCCTGCTTATGGAGAAAGTTTGATTTAGTTAGGTTTAATACAGTTTTGGCATGATTTCTGATGTTTCTAAAGTAATTAAAGGCTTCATGTGTTTTTGATCTTGTGTATGCATTGTAGGCTATTGCTTTTTGTTCAGTTACTCTAGCACAATTATGGTCAAACCATTTAGGTGAATTAGATCTTTTACTGTACTTTTGATGAGGAATAAAAGTTTCCATTCCAATTTTTACAAAATCTTGTATGTGGCTCAAGGTGGAGTGTGCATCATTAGAAAAGAAAGAGGTCCAGGGAATATCAATAAAGAAACCTTGAAGACCCTCCCAGTCTGCCCTATCGTAATGCCATTTAGTCACCAAAACAGGTTCAGAGTGGGAAGGTGTGGTAGGTGATAGACAGGTGGCCTGTATCAGACAGTGATCAGAAGATCCAAGTGGGGACCTCACTGTAACATCATAATTTTCTGAATTGGTTGTTAAAAATAAGTCCAGTAGGTGGGAATTATGATTAGGATTATCTGGTACACGGGTGGGTTGGTTGACTAGTTGAATGAGATTAAATGAGTCTGCAAATAGCTCACATTCAAGACCAGCATCATCAGTCCTGGCTGAATGAGTGAGCCATTCAACATTATGGACATTAAAATCACCCAACACAGTGATTTCAGAAGAAGCATTTAAGTTGAGGACACTGAATTGTGAGGACAGAGAATCAAAAAGACTTTGCTCTGGAGGAGTATTTGGGGAACGGTAGATGCAACATATGTATTTAAATTTACCAGCAGAAAATAATTTGTATATAGAATAATCAAAATAGGGACAATTGAAACTAGTAACCTCCTCCAGGGCAATTTCAGATTTTGCGAAGCAACATACACCACCTTTAGGTCTGAAATTTTGGAGCAGTTGATAACCTGGAAAATTAAATCTAGATGTGTCAGATGTGGATGTTACTTGAGTCTCTGTCAAAAAAAGGAGAGTAGGGGATTCTGCTTGAAGAAATTGGTGTACAGAATTGATGTTAGAGTGAAGTCCCCTTATATTACTAAAGAAATAGCTGTACTGACAAGCAGCTTTGGGACGTTGCAATGCTCTTGACACAGTCGCATGATGACGACCGGGAGGGCCCTGTGTCAATAACCCAACCCTGCCGGGGGTGGATATCCGAGGGACCACCAGGTTTGCTCTTAACAATTGTACTGCCATATTTATAAGGTAAGGATTGTGAGAAGAATGAGGATAGGGGATGATATGTGAGATGAAGTGAAGTAATAGGATCAGGAAATGGAAGAGGGAGATTTTAAATTGTAGAGGATAGTAGATAAGTAAATAATGAAAGTTGTTCGGACAAGCCAAAAATATTATATAGGGTACAGTAGATTGAGGTCGGAAAGAAGTATAAGATGTTGAAAATCCGAAATTCTCGTAATTAAGAGGTGAATCTTGTAGGTGAAGCTTCATGTATGTCCAAACAATTATTCTGATTTGTCTTGCAGGACAGATGAATGATTGTATAAACAAGGACCTTAATACTAATATTTGCAACACAAAATAAGTATAGGAATTATATGCCATCCATTATCAATGAAGATACGGAATCTGACACGTGTCTAATAAGCCGTTTAGTTGTGATGATGGGGGTGAAATACAGCTCAGGTTGCTGACACCACAGCCCACCAGGGTACGAATGGTTGCAATTTATTGTAGCGGCTTTGGTGTGTTGGTGTGCGGGGTAAACGGTGCCTAGGGGGAAATGAATGTTGCTCCACCAGAATATATTATTTTCATACCTTCCAGTCACCTCGCACCGCTTCCTTCACCTTTACTTTATCTCTTCCTTACTTAACAGTTAGAAGAGATTAATTTCGCAGAATGATAAGAATTACTATTAAGGCTAGGATACGATATGGTGTAAATATGAAGTTAGATCAAAGTATGCATTACATATTCGCATCGCTGAGGCGGCCTCACTCATATGCAAACTGGAATATAACGAAAGTAACAGCACGAAGTATATTTTAATTTCTAATGATTATCTACAGGGCTCTATATATGATGAATTTGAAAAATCGCTCACTTCCCTAAGCTATCAACTCTGGTGTTCCTCAGAGTTATATCCTGTCTCCAGTTCTTTTTATAATATTAATTAATGATCTCAACTGCCCCTCTAGTCCTATCCACTCATATGCTAATGACTTTACCTTACACTATTTAACTGCTTTTCACAACAACCCAGCATGCAATCACTCCAAAAGTCACGTGACGATGCCATAGCACGCCTATCCTCTGATCTAGCAATTATTTCTGATTGGTGCAGATAATTTTGTTTTACTTTCAATGCCTCCAAGACCAATTTCTGCTTCTATCTACCCATCGCAATCTTCCGTAAGATTATCAATTACTCTTCCACAATACACAAATCAACCCTTCATCTGTTTGTTCTCAATATTCTTGGTGTATCATTCTCATCCAACCTTCCCTGGAAAGATCATATTACCACTCTTGCTAACACAACTTCCCAGAAGCTAGGTGTGCTCAACGTCTCCGGGGGATTTTCACCCCCGCACTGTTTCTTGCTATGTATAGGGGCACAGTGCTCCCATATAGGCCTATTGAGTATTGTTCGCGTGTGTGTGTGGAGAGGTTCCACCCATACCGCACTTCTCGAAAGAATAGTTTCAAAAGCATTTCGCCTCAACAACTCACTTCCTCTTATTAGTTCCCTACAATCTCTTTCCACACGCCACAATGTTGCATCTTTTTAACTCTACTATCGCTATTACAACAATCAGTGTTCTTCAGAGCTCTCTCAGTGCATACCCCCTCCCTGACGGCGAGTGAGAGGCACTTACCTTTCAACACAGTCCCACTCCCCCCATAGCTTCCCCGCACCCACTCCTACTCCCCACCCCCCATTCTCTTCCCCGAACCTGACCCGTTTTCCCCCCTCCACCCCCAGCTGATCTTCCTCCTCCGCCTACCTCCCTCCCTCTCCCCCCAAACCTACCCCGCGTAAACAAAAGGCTCAGGGAGTCGGTCAAGTTAACCAAATTAGGTCAACCCCATTCTCACCCGCCCAGGTAAACCCAGGTGTCGGGAAGGTATCGAATCCGGTTCCTTCACCCCGCACCATCAATCTAAGATCTAATAAAAAAAACTTCTAATCTCTCAACAGCTGACTCCGCTGAAAAAATACACTCAGACTAAAATAAAGGCCTCTCATGAAACGATCAATGTACTATATCTCAATGCTAGGAGTTTACGAAACAAAATAAGTGAACTGAAACTTATGTTATTAAACGAAGAAATCCATATAATTGCGATTACCGAAACGTTTCTAGATTTCAATAATATCGATTTTATGCATGAATATCAAATTAACTCGTACAAAATCTACCATAAAGATAGGTTATCAAAAAGAGGAGGAGGTGTTATGCTATACGTCAAAGAATCTATTAATTCAATAGAAATACCTATTCCTTCAAATAATTCCGAACTATTGTGCGTAAATATAAGCAACAAATATACCGACATGAATATTGTAGTTGTATATAGACGCCCAACGATAAATAACGAAGAGGATATATCACTTTACAATTCCCTAACAAAAACATTAAATGTCAAAGAAACCGTTATCATAGGCGACTTTAACCTACCTAATATTATATGGCATGATAAAATCGGATCGGGAAAGGCATCTGAAAGAATGATAGAATTTATGAACGATAATTTCCTGTATCAATTAGTTCAGACCCCCACTAGGGTTGACAATATATTAGATTTAGTTATCACAACTCACGAATACATAACATCAAACTTGCAAGTTGGTGAACAGTTAAGTAGATGTGATCATAATAGCATCAGGTTCCAGATCAACATGACTCACACCACCACTATTAGTGAAACATTCATACCTGACTACAACAAAGCTGATATTAGCGGACTGAGAAAAGAGATAATAGTGCTATAGTGGGATCTAAAACTGTAGGGAGCTTTAAGATAAAATTGGATAAGCATATGGACGAGAAGGGTTGGGTGTGAAGGGGGATCAGCCGGGTTGGGCCAATCAGCGCTCTGCAGACCCCCAGAATCCTGCGTTAATCTCTAACCGTTTTGGTAAGATGATCCTCAGGGTATTAGAGTGTTGAGCCTATAATTGGGCTTTGTAATTGAATTGGGGTTGTGTGGGACAGGGATCTGCCTTGCTTAGGCCAATCGGCTTTCTGCAGACTCCCATTTTCTTATGTTCTTATAAACGATATCCATACACGCATAAATAGTCTCTCTAGTACCGAAGAAGCTTGGATAACATTCAAAGATCTTTTCTTTACTGCCCAAAATAAATATATCCCTATGCGTAAACGACACAATAAAAGTATAAATAAACCCCTATGGTACAATAACAATATTAGTAGAGCAATTAGTGAAAGAAATCGTCTATACAAATTAAAAATGGATACAGATAATATTACCATCCAAAATCAATACTCGGTTGCGAGAAGAAAAGTTAAATCGCTAATTAAATCTGCAAAGAGGGATTACGAAATTAAAATCGCACATGCGAGCAAATCTAATCCAAAACAATTTTATAGATATATAAATAGCAACAAACAAATTAAAAGTGGCATCGGTCCGATACTAAATAATCAAGGTGAATTAGAATCAGATAGCAGGGACATAGCTGCTACTCTTAATCAACACTTTTCTTCTGTATTTAATACTGCCAGTAACCAAAACGTGCCACAAGAAAATAATCAAACATGTAACTATGTTCTTCAAGATTTTATTATTACCCAGTCAGAAGTAATTAAAAAAATCGACTCACTTCATGTCAATAAATCACCTGGGCCGGACATGTTTATCCCTAAAATTCTTAAATTACTCAAAGAAGAAGTTGCAGGGGCACTAACCATAATACTAAATATGTCACTTAAACAAGGACATGTACCCACCGACTGGAAGACCGCTAATATAACACCGATATTTAAAAATGGTGACAAAACACTACCAAATAACTATAGGCCGATTAGCTTAACTTCCGTAATTGGAAAAATTTGTGAATCAATCATAAGGGATAAAATCGTATTATTCCTTGAGAACAATAACCTCATTAACAATAGTCAACACGGATTCAGAGCAAAGAGATCATGCCTAACTAATTTAATAGAATTTTATGACAGCCTATACAAACTAAATGACTTCACCAAAAGCCTCGACATAGTGTATCTAGACTTTCAAAAAGCCTTCGACAAGGTCCCACACGATAAATTATTATAGAAAATAAGAGACATAGGAATACAGGGCAAAACGTATGATTGGATTAAAAACTGGCTAAGTGAAAGAAAGCAAAGAGTAGTTATCAACGGTGTGGAATCAACATGGAGCCAAGTAACTAGTGGAGTCCCCCAAGGCTCAGTATTGGGACCAGTGTTGTTCATAATATATATCAATGATCTAGATAATGGCATAAATAATTTAATTTCCAAATTCGCGGATGACACGAAGATAGGTAATGCAATCATTTCCGAAGGTGATAGAATAAACCTTCAAGCTGATTTAAATAAAGTCACAGAATGGTCGAAGTGGAAAATGCCGTTTAATGTAAATAAATGTCAGATATTGCAAATAAGTTCTAAAAACAATAAATATGAATACTACATGAATGAAGAAAAGATAAAACATGTAACACAAATAAAAGACTTGGGAGTGCTGATAAACGAAAACTTAAAATCTTCCAATCAATGCATAGCGGCTGCAAACAAAGCAAACAGGGCACTAGGTTTCATCAGAAGAAACTTCCACTATCACAGCAAAGACATAGTTTTGCCCTTATACAAAAGTATGGTGAGACCGCACCTCGAATATGCTGTGCAGTTTTGGTCACCTCACCTCATAAAGGATGTTAAAAAATTGGAATCTGTGGGGAGAGAGCCTTCTTCTTTTCTATCCTTTCCTTCAACTTTCCTTTTCTATCGGATATGCCATCTCTACTAGAATTAAGTCCTGACCACCTCGTTTGGATCGTAAGGTCTGTGTGGCCAGTGTATCTATGTAAGTCTATGTAAGTCCTATTCTGTCCAGCTCTGCAACCCAAGAATTGGCAAATCTTATCAGTCCTTCTTTTACTCAACAAATGAACTCTGGAACTCTCTCCCTTAATCAAACTTTCCTTCATCCTATGACTTAGACTGCTTTAACCCTTGTTTAGCGGGGCCCGACCTAAGTCCGTATGGAGAAGAAAGGACTATGTGGCGGGGCCCGACTTAAGTCTGTGTGCAATTTTGGCGCAATATTGGCTCTGAGAGAGAGCTGAGCGGTGGGAGGAGCATAGGTTGCCTCATGACCGCTCGCCACGACCGTCGTGGGCCCACTGACATGTACTCCACACTACTCCACCCTCTCTCACTCGCTACTCACGTAATTATGTAACGAAATGACCGTATTTTAGCGATTTTGCCCTTCGGTTGCACGATCGTTGCAAGACAACCAGTGATCATAGAAGGATGGTTCAGGTGTCATTGGAAAGATCAATTTACGCCCTTTCAGAGATACATACTTGTATTACGCTCTGGCTCTTGTTTATGCATGAAAAAGAGAACGGAAACAACCCCATTTATGGTAAAAAAAAACGCTGGGCGGCACAGTGAACATACTCCACCACCCGCTCTTTGAGTGTTAAACTTTGTCTGTCCAGGCATTTTGAACCCAAAGTCCCTTGAATTTGGTTCTCTGCCACTCTTTAGGCTTTTGGGGAGATACTCGTTACAGGCAGCCTCCACTGTCTCCTCCATACACATGAAAAAAACATGAAAATAAAACTAGTAAATCATATTGACCTCCTATAAATACACCAGTAACTAAATCAATTACCACCGACAATGCTGGGGTTTGCCTAGGAATACGGACCTATATTTTATATTAAGTGCACATGTTTTACATTAGATTATTTGTTCTATCTTACATGTTGAGCAACAATCATCGATCTTCTGTACGTCATCTTTTATCTTCATTAATTTTCCGAAGTGACTGACGTTCCTTTGTCCAGTCTACGAGTTTACCATTTTTCTCTCGTTTATTTAATTTTCTCTCTTTGTTCACCTCTCCACCTTTCTTTTCTCATATGTATACGTTGTCATGCTTTCATTTTCTTTTCAAATTTGTGTAATGCTCCTTTGCACGTCTGTTAATATTGCTATATTTTTTCTCATAGCAAGATGACATGACATGCGTATTGGCAAGATGAAACAAGAAATAAATTTTACTCTGAAATTCTGCTGAGCCACAGATATATTACATCGTACGTCCTCATTAACGTCGCAGTGGGGCAGTGGGACGGACCATCTAGAGGAGAGAGCTTGTTCACTGCACCCCATGGTCTTTGTCACTTAAGGGGGAGGTAGTGGCTTTTTCTCAGCCCCCTTCCCCCTCATGCTTAGCATAATAGTTTTGAGATTTTAGAACGTTTTTTTCCATTAGTATGGCGATTTTGAAAAGAAATGCCATATAGGTGTCGATTTTTTATCTGGCGAACGCTAGTGAGCCTGTAATTTTAGAAGGAATCGGCCTTCGGCCGGAGCATTTTTTCTACCGAATAATGTACAAATTGATCTTGAAAGGTAGTCTAGGGGGTGTATTTTTTTAGGTTGATGGAGGTCAAGCGAGGAAACTAAAAATATATATATATATATATATATATATAATGTATATATATATATATATATATACCAAAAAAAAAGCACTACCCCCTTAAGGCTTGTCAGGACCTAGCGCAATACCCGTGTTTACATTGGCGACATCTGGATTCAAAGGCTTGGGTGGCCTGGACGATACCCTTCTAAGTATAGTTGGTATATTATAATTAGGCCAGCAAATAAAACCACTAACCTCTATAACTAAAACAAGACGAGTCTGCCAGGGAATAGGTGTGGATATTTACTACCCATTTGCTAGTCCTTTTTGAGTTACAGACGATAGATGTCAAGATGTCTGGCCTACTGATAATGAATATATTATAGTACCAGACCGTCAACCCCAGAGGGAACTTCACAACAGTCCGCTTATGCCAGGCAACTATTTATAATGCTCCCGTTGATTTTCTCTTTATATATCATATATATTTATTAATGTATTTTTGAATTTCCTCTCTAGATCTCTAAGCTTAAAAAACACCCCCTAGATTCCCTTTCAAGATAAATGTGTGCATTTTTCGGTAGAAAAATGTCACGGCCAATAGCATTTGGGAATAGCATTTGGGTGGTGAAAAAGACGTATTATTGCCGCAAGGTCGAATCATGAGGCGAGAGCCGTGGGGGCATATATGCTCCCTCTAAGAGCTGTAGAGCGACACTGAGGCCTTGCACTAGAATTCTCTCTGTTGCAATGGTCTCTAGCTGCCTCGCCCATTTTAAAGAGACCGCGTGACAGAAATTTGTGCCAAAAATTACCCAATAAGATGTAAAAAAGCTGATAATTGAGGGGGGGGGGGAGAGGAGGAGAAGGGGGGGGGCGGGTTGGGACACATAATATGTAGGAGTGGTAGCAAGTAATGGAGGGGAATTATCTCACATAATCACAAATTGCTTTGTTTTGAGTGCCACTGGGGTGTTTTTAATGTTTTTTTTTTATGCTCTGGATATATTGAGGACGGTCGCAGTGCACCACAAAAAAAAATTTTGAGGACGGTTGCCGTTTATGGGTTAATGACCCTCTTGAACGGTAGGAAAAATATATCCAACACATTCTTGTAGCAGATGATTAATACATTTCAGCTAAACTAAAACCATATTGTTTAACTCGATTTTCGAGAGAGAAAGAGCTCTCTCCTGTAGAGCAAGAGTTCTCCAGTGGAGAAACTGAAAAAGCTAATTTTAATTAATTAACTATGTACGATCGTCTTGCTTTAATCAGAGGAGCGGAGATCGGAGATCGTTGTATTAAATAGCAAATTATTTTGTACACAATTGGTTATAATGGTATATACCAAATGCTAAGTAAACGTGATGCTTCACTTTGTTATATGTTTGATTGCAAGGAATACACTAGGTGAATTAAACAAAAACACGGATACCAATATGTCACAAAATATATTATGTGTGTATAAAAAGCACCATCTAAGGAGGAGCACTTTATTGACAACGTTTTTGCAGATAGCTTCTTAGGCCACCTGAAGAAGCTGTCAATAACGTTGCCAATAAAGTGCTCCTCCTCAGATGGTGTTTTTTATCCATTCTGTCTACTTTTCAAGCACCACTCAACAGTATTACGTGTTTTTATAGTGACCGTAATACAGTAATCTCCGGGGATTTGGGGATTTTCCGTGAGTGATATTACCAAAACTCACTGAACAACTTCAATAGAAAAGTGTGTAGAATCGTGTGTGTGTGTGTGTGTGTGTGTGCGCGCGTGTGTGTGTGTGTGTATGTGTGTGTGTGTGTGTGTGTGTGTGTGTGTGTGTGTGCGTGCGTGTGTGTGTGTGTGTGTGTGTGTGTGTGTGTGTGTGTGTGTGTATGTGCGCGAGTTAACATTTCCCGAGGTAAGCCCCAGCAGGCCTCCCAGTCCGTTAATCAAGTTGGCATGGACCATTACAGTGGGCACCAATCATGGCAACACTCACGCTAACACACACACACACACACACACACACACACACACACACACACACACACACACACACACACACACAAACCCACTCTTACTCGTCCGCTGATTAACCCACGGGAACCTGGCTCTTCACTTACTTTACTTTGCATTGGTCGGTCTGATCCCGCTAAAGTATCCAGCCACTCAAACAAAAACAAAGCAGTGCCGGCTATTCTCTCTCTCTCTCTCTCTCTCTCTCTCTCTCTATATATATATATATATATATATATATATATATATATATATATATATATATATATATCGGTGAAACTTTTTCTATTGCGCTAGACACATAGAAAGCCTTTACTACAGAGTTGCACAGATATCTACTTTCCAAACTACCCTCCTTCGGTTTCTATCCCTCTATCTGTGTCTTTGTCTCTAATTTCCTTTCTGACCATTCCATAGCTGCAGTTGTGGAAGACCTTCGCTCACTTCCTCAACATATCAACTCCGGTGTTCATCACGGTTCTGTCCTGTCTCCAGTGCTCTTTCTAATATTCATTAATGATCTCCTCAACTGTACCTCTAGTCCTGTCTAGTCATATGCTGATGAGTCTACCCTACACCATTCAACTATTTTTTGACATCAACCCAACATGCAATTTCTCCAAAAGTCCTGTAATGAGGCCATAGAACGCCTATACAGTATTCTGATCATCAATTATTTTTCATTGGGGCAGACAACATTTTGTTTCTTTCAATGCCTCCAAGACCCAATTTCTCCATTTAACTAACTGTTGCAATTTTCTACAAAACTATCAGGTATTCTTCAACAATACACAAATCAATCCTTAATTTTCTCTCAATATTCTTGGTGTATATGTTTCATCCAACTTTTCATGGAAAGATCATAGTACCACTCTTGCTAAGACAGCTTCCCAGAAGATAAGTGTGCTCAACCATCTCTGTGGGTTCCTCACCCCCTCACAGCTTTATGCTCTGTATAGGGGCACAGTGCGTCCATTTATCGAATATGGTTCGCATGTGTGGGGAGGTTCCACCCATACCGCACTTCTCGAAAAAGTAGAGTCAATAGCTTTTCGCCTCATCAACTCACTTCCTCTTACTAAGTCCCTACAATCTTGTAGGGATCACGCTGCAGTGATGTATCACTTTCACTCTTCTATCGCTATTACAACAATCAGTATTCTACAGAGCTCTCTCAGTGATTACCACCTCCCTTGCGGCGAGTGAGAGGCACCCGCCTTTCTACACAGTCTCACTCCTTTTTTGTCTAGCTCTCCAACCCGAGAATTAGCAAATTTCTCAGTCTTTCTTCCACTCAACAAATGAACTCTGAAACTCTCTCCCTCAGTCAATATTTTCTTCATTCTATGACTTAAACTGCTGTATACTTCGTGTGTCCAGGCATTAGGACCCCAATGTCCCTTGAATTTGCCTCTCTGTCACGCTTTTGACTTCTGGAGAGACACTCATTACAGGCAACCTGCCTTGTGTCTCCTTCATACACATAGAAAATAAATATATAGAGATAGAGTGTGTGTGTGTGTGTGTGTGTGTGTGTATAAGAAAGGGATAAAGAGCACGAGATCCTTCTCAGGGCCATACTATAGTATTATTTCATTCATTTGGCAATTTTCTAACTTGAAAAGAGTGGCCATAAAAAAGAGAAAGCAGATTAATAACCTAACGCATAACAAAACATAATATATATATATATATATATATATATATATATATATATATATATATATATATATATTCCCAGCCCATACAGTATATTCACTACCCATTGTTATATTCATCTGTCCATATTTTTAATCTCATTTTTGCTGACATTCATACCTGTCCTTATTGTCCATCAATTCTTGCTTTCCTCTTTTATATTAATATTGATATCCCTTTACTATTCTAGTCACACCATTGTTCATCAAAATATTTGTGTTATAGAATGTCCTGTTTATTTAAATTCTAATTACTAATTAGATATCTAAATATTAATATAGTATTCTTGTTGCATAATTTTACATTGTTTTAATCATTCAAAATAATATTGTCACACATCACCATTTGTAATTTCCTTTGTTTCTGTTGTGCCGTAATTATTGGGAACGGGTGACAATGCATAAATATTCGCTCACAAATGTCATCAAGCGATTTATATTTACGGAGAAACTCATGCTATAGCCCATATCATACAGTATCAAATAGAGTTACATAGACAAACAGACTAAACAGACCTTGCGGTCCCTACTAGACAGTCCGGAATTAATTCTAACAAAATTTGGTATTAAGTGGAAGATAAGGATAGCAAAGCAGAATTTGGAAAATAATAATTGCTACTGGCACTGCTCCCTATTATCCAAACTTCCTAACTATGATCTATCGTTACTACTAACATTATATTTTACACCTCTGCAAAGAAAGATTTTCTAGAAGGAGGTAAATAGATTAAGGAAATGAAAGATGCAAATGGAGAGTTACTAGTGGAAGGAGTTCAAGTGAGGAAAAGATAAATTGAGTATATTTAATCTCTGTTAAATGTAAGAGATGGAAGGAAGGCAGTGATTGAAGCAGTGGCGGCACAGCTACTATACCTACTGATCACCTACATCAAGAAACCAAAGTCCTCAAAGTCAAAGACCACCTGGATAACACACAGCTACAGGCACGACCTCCCGAAATCCATCCTTCTGAATCCTCCCTTCCTCGCGAGGACAGAGTCCACCTGGCCAGGCTGAGATGTGGGCACCATCCAGCTCTTCTGAGTTATCAGAAGAGACTGGAAGTATCCGTCATCGACACCTGTCCTGGATACAACACTGCACCCCATACTATTAAACACATCATAGAAGACTGCATTACACACAATCACTTACGCCAACAACATAATCTACACTCCTTGAGAGCCCATTGGGAAAGCCCGATCATGGCCATGGCCTTCCTTAAGGACTCAGTGCATTTCGGCCAAGCAACCTAGGGAACGACATCAACAAAAGCAGCAAGCGGACCGTTCAGTGATGTAACCAGCCACCTAGGTCCTAGACTGTATCTGTAACTCACATACTCATACTCGTTTGATTTTGTTAACTAGTAGGCACATTTGTGGATTTAATTAGTAATTAGTAAATATCAAACTAATTTATAAGATTATCAAACCACTAAACAATTCTATTTCATATTACATACCAGTGTTGTTGGAAAAGTTATATATGTGTTTTATATAATATAATTACCTTCTTGGTTCATGTTGCTTGTTCTTAAAGGTACTTTACCCAATTAATGGAATATATGTGGTTTGTATTTGTTTTCTCTTTATAAGTATATTGAGCATTCTTTCCTCCTGTATCTATATATTTCAGTATTATTTTCCGTTTCTTCAAAAATATTATATTTTAAAATGTCCTTTTATATATTATATTTTGTATTATAATTTTAATTTAAAGCCTTCAATATCTTGCATGTCATGTTCCTTGTTTCCATTTTGTTTTCTTTTTGAGTCATGTATATTTTTGTTTTCATTTTCCGCTTCTTATTTTTGCAAACCAAACCGCACTTGTTTTGCTTTATAATTCATATATCAACTATATTCTTACAATGTTCTTCCAAGTATGACTACAAGTATATTATATAATTCTTCAAAGCTTCCCTCGCTTCTCCCCCGCATTATATTCACGCCGCATATCTCTCTGTCTATCAATCCACAATATCTCCGATATTTCCTCTCTTCAAATATTTACCCACCTCAGTTCTCGCTCCATTTTCTTACCTCTATGAATTTCTCTCTTTCTTGGAGACCTAAACCCGCTTTTGCTTCCATTTTTCTTTCTTACACCTAATTGTTAAATGTATTTTTTAATCGTGCATCGTCATCATCATTGCCATAATCAGTTTGATTTGTTTTCCTTCCTTATTATAATTCTGACGATATCCCCCCTAGTTGCTTACCTCTCTTTTCTCTTTTATGATTCTCTCGTCTTTCTTGCGTGTTCACGTTATCTTGCTTTCACTATCAACTTATACTTCAACAATACAAAAATCAACCCTTCATCTTCTCTCAGTATTCTTGGTGTCTTTTTCTCTTCTGCTCTCTCTTGGAAGGACCATATTACCAGTCTTGCTAAGGCGGCCTCCCAGAAGCTGGGAGTGCTCAATCGTTTTTTATTTTTTTTCTATGTGAGTGAGGGAGACAAAAGGCAGAAATGCCTGTAGCGAGTGCCTCCGCCATAGTTGCAAGAGTGACAGGGCCAAAATCAAGGGACGTTCGAGTCAAAATGCCTGGACACACGGAGTTTGAAGCAATTTAAGTCATAGGCAAAGGGAAAGACAGATTCTGGGAGAGAGTTCCAGAGCTCAGCTGTTGAATAGAAGAAAGTCTGAGAGTAACGTTTCACTCTTGGGTTGGAGAGTTGCTCTGTACAGGGACACAGTTCGTCCTTGTTTTGAGTATTATTCACATGTTTGGGGAGGATCCTCTCACACAGCACTTCTAGACAAAGTAGAAAGGAAAGCCTTTCGTATCATTAACTCCCGTCCACTCACCGACTCTGCAATCTCTCTCTCTTCGCCGCAATGTTGCATCTCTCTCGCTATTCTATCGCTACTACAATAATCAGTGTTCCTCAGAGCTCTCTCCAATGCTTACTTCCAAGAAAATGGTCTATTGCTGAACACCAAAAAGACTCAGTGTATCTTCATAGAAACACGTCTAATCATATCAAAAATACCAAGCAACACCACCATTCAATTCGGTGATACCAAAATCCAACCATCCATCCACGTAAAAAACCTTGGTGTTCATTTGGATCAGTATATGACCTTCAACAAACATATAAGCCAAACAACAACAACAGTAATGGGGGCCATATCCATATTATACATAAATAGAACAAAACATTATTTTGATAAATCAACTCGAATCGCAGTTGTACAATCACTAGTATTAAGCATTCTGAACTACTGTAATATGATTTGGGGGACGACTAATGCATCACTAATCACGAAGGTTCAAAGCAGTGTTTGTCAGGAGTTCTTTAAAAAGTTGTATTAAATCAGGTATTAGACTAAATACTGATAACGAAAGTGTTTGGGTTGAGGTTAGCGAAGGTAGTGAGACCATAATTATTGGAGTTATTTATAGACCACCAAATATGAGTAGAAACGAAGGTACAGCTTATGGCAGGAAGTGAAAATAGCATCAAGGTTTAGCAATGTGTGTATTATGGGGGATTTTAATTTTCCGAATATTGATTGGCAGCATCAAATCGGCGACTCAGATTCAAAAGAGTTTATTGAGGCGGTACAGGATAGTTTTTTATTTCAATTCATAGACTCGCCTACTAGAGGTAATAATATCCTCGATTTAGTTCTCAGTAATAATGAACAAATGATAAATAATGTAGAGATAGGAGACCAACTAGGAAATAGTGATCATAAATCAATTTATTTTAACATACAATGGACAGGAAAGGCTAAAGAGAATACGACACTTATCCCAGATTTCAGAAAAGCCAATTATGGTGGATTAAGACGAGCCTTAAGAGTCGATCCTATGGTTAAACTATTAAGTGGACCCAGGTGCGCTAATGAACATACTCTCTCTCAGATACCTGTCTTAACTCAGGATAATTTGACAGCTACATATAATAATTTTATTTCTTCACTCCACAATGCGCAAAATAAATATATCCCCAAAAGAAAATTTAGATCAACACAGAACCAACCCAAATGGATGAATAATAGACTATTAGACCTTCTCGGAAAAAAGAGAGGAATATATCGAAAAATTAAGAAAGGCGAAATTCACCTACTTGCTTACTATCAGAATCTATCAAGAGAGGTTAAAAAATGTATAAGGACAGACAAAAGAAATTATGAAATCAGGATAGCCAATGACTCAAAAAATAACCCTAAGGCTTTTTACCAGCTATATAAATCTAAAGTTAGAGATAAAATAGGCCCCCTTAAAACTTCGATAGGAGAAATGACAGAAAATGATTTAGAAATGTGCAGTACATTAAATAGTCAGTTTCTATCCGTTTTCACTAATGAAAATTTGGCACAGATTCCAGAAGTCCGTAAGGTATATAGCGATAGTATAGCAAATAGGTTAAGTACGGTTACTATAAGTAGAAATGATGTGCTTAAGGAAATTGACAGACTGAAACCTCAGAAATCGCCTGGCCCCGATGAGGTATATGCCAGAGTATTAAAAGAATGCAGAGATGAGTTAAGTTACCCATTAACATTTCTTTTTAACAATTCATTAGAAACAGGTATAGTTCCAGAAGCTTGGAAACTTGCAAATGTAGTTCCGATTTTCAAAAAAGGTGATAAATCAATAGCATCCAATTACCGTCCCATTAGTCTCACTTCAATCATAGGAAAGCTACTAGAGTCAATTATTGCTAGAAAATGAGAAACCACTTAGAAACATTTAACTTAATCAATTCTTCTCAGCATGGATTCACTCAGGGACGTTCTTGCCTTACTAATTTGCTTAGTTTTTTCTCAGAGGTATATGAAGCAGTAGATAATGACAAGGCATACGATATTATATATTTAGATTTCAGTAAAGCTTTCGACAGAGTCCCTCATGAGAGATTGATGAGAAAGGTTGAGGCACATGGAATAGGTGGGGCGTTGTTGGGATGGATTAGGTCATGGCTAATTGGTAGGAAACAGAGAGTCAGCATAAATGGTACCAAGTCAGAGTGGGGAGCAGTCAAAAGTGGTGTCCCCCAGGGATCGGTATTAGGTCCCCTGTTGTTTCTTATATACATAAATGACCTAGATTTAGGTATAACTAGTAGGATAAGTAAATTCGCAGACGATACTAAAATGGGGAGATCAATTGATTCAGATAGCGATATAGAGTGCCTCCAAAGGGATCTAGATACCTTACATGAATGGTCAGTAAATTGGCAGATGAAGTTTAACATTGACAAATGCAAGGTATTAAAGATAGGGAAGATGCAAACAAATGTTAAATATAAACTAGCTAATTTAGAATTAGAAAATTCAGACTGCGAGAAAGATCTAGGTGTGTTTGTTAGCAATGATTTGAAGCCTAGAAAACAGTGTATAGACGTTCGTAATAAGGCAAACAGGATTCTCGGGTTCATCTCTAGGAGTGTGAGTAACAGAACTGCTGATGTTATCTTAAAACTTTACTTGTCATTAGTGAGACCCCATATGGATTATGCTGTCCAATTTTGGTGTCCTTATTACAGAATGGACATAGATTCATTGGAGAGAGTACAGCGTAGAATGACAAAAATGATCCATAATATTAGAAATCTTCCGTATGAAGAAAGGTTGAAGAAATTAGGTTTAGATTCGTTAGAGAGACGCAGAGTTAGAGGGGATATGATAGAGGTGTTCAAGTGGGTTAGTGGGATTAACAAAGGGGACATGACAAATGTACTAAAGCTCAGTGATAGCGAAAGAACTCGTACCAATGGTTTCAAATTAGATAAATTTCGTTTCAGAAAAGATATAGGCAAATATTGGTTTGGTAACAGAGTTGTAGATGGGTGGAATGGACTACCAAGTGCTATAGTGGGATCTAAAACTGTAGGGAGCTTTAAGATAAAATTGGATAAGCATATGGACGAGAAGGGTTGGGTGTGAAGGGGGATCAGCCGGGTTGGGCCAATCAGCGCTCTGCAGACCCCCATAATCCTGCGTTAATCTCTAACCGTTTTGGTAAGATGATCCTCAGGGTATTAGAGTGTTGAGCCTATAATTGGGCTTTGTAATTGATTTGGGGTTGTGTGGGACAGGGATCTGCCTTGCTTAGGCCAATCGGCTTTCTGCAGACTCCCATTTTCTTATGTTCTTATGTTCTTAAAGGTTGCAAAACTTCGCGGCAAGAGTCGCAGATGGTAAAGCTAGGAAGTATGATCACGTTACACCCATTTTCAAAGAATTACAATGGCTAAGCATAAAGAAACAAATTACTTTTAATTCAGTAGTAACTATTTAAAAAAAAGTCACCCACCACTACCCAGATCACTTCCTACCTCTCCCAACTGTTAACAATATTACCGATAGTAATACAAGACAACGACACAATCTTTATGTCCCCAGAACCAAGACTGACTCGGGAGCCAGAGCTATGTCTGTAAGAGGTCCTAAGTTATGGAATCAACTACCATCGGATATCAAAGAGGCAAATACCGTACATGCATTTAAATCAAAGTTGAAAAAGAACTTATTAAATAATACATAATCTAAATATCGGGCCTCATTGTTCTCTATGGTAATATGATGTCCTATATATTCTTATTCATATATTTATGACTGTATATATGTAGGTATTTCAATATAGATGCATATAAACTATGTACAGTCAAACAAATATGAATGTGTGTGTAAAAGTATGTAAGTCCACGCACATATATATACTGTATATGTATGTATTGCGTGTATATATGCATCTGAATGTGTATGTACAATCTAAGTTTATACCTTATACCTAAGTTTATACCTAAGTTAATACTTAATGTACACTTTGTAATTATATTATGAGCAGAATAACCACTTTTAAGTGGAAATAAAAAATGAATTATTATTATTATTTATTATTATTATCTCTCAGTGTATACCACCCCCTCTACGTAGGGTACGTAGTACCCATCTTGCAACACAATCCCACCCTTACTCTGTGCAACTCTCCAACTCTAGAGTGAAACAATACTCTCAAGTTTTCTTCTATTCAACAGCTAAGCTCTGGAACTCTCTTCCTGAATCCATCTTTCCCTCATCCTATGACTTAAATAGCTTCAAACTCCGTGTGTCCAGCCATTTTGGATCTACTGTTCCATGATTTTGGCCCGGTCACTCTTTCAACTCTGGGGGAGGCACTCGTCACAGGCAGTTTTGTCTTTTGTCTTCCTCATACACATAGAAAAAAAAACTTGTCATTCCCTTGATTTCTGTTAATTGTATTGTCTCTGTGTATGTATAGAATACATGGGCTGCAGCAAAACTGGAGCGTATAGTAAGTGTGCAATATTCGCTTTGCATAACAATTCGAAAAAATGTTCGTGTTTATCCATTTTTCATGAATATTGTAAATGTGTTCTGCAATGAATGTCCGAAAAGTGAGTTTTTTAGAACATGCAATTATTTAGATTGCTTCAGTCCATTATGCATTATTCTATACTCACACATCTTACAGTGTCCATCCATTTCTCCCTTCCTCTCTTCCGTCTGTACATTGCTTCCGTGTTTCCTTGACCATACGCATCTCATTTTCCTCCTGATATTCGTAGTTTAATATAGTTTGTGTTTCTTTTACTACTTTTGCTTACTCTGTTATAGTATTCAGGCTTCTTCTATATTCCTCAAATATTCATTCACTAATTTGCTCCTTCTCTTTTATCTATTTACCTTTCTATTAAATTTGTCTTTCCTTTCTCCCGTCTGTATTGCTTTGATTCACAATTCTTCTTTCTATCATGAATACCAACCCTACCTCACCTAATTGACCACTTGCGAGTTTCGTTCTATAAGGAAGTTGGAGATGTAGACGTCTATAATTAACAGAATGATCACCTAAATTGCGATTGTAGTGTTTATATAAATACATAAAACCCAATTCAACATACTTTTTATTCATTAGAAACTTACATTATTATTGTATTTCTGTTTAATATCGATGTGTATGGCTCCAACTTCCTTATAGCCTGAAACTCGCAAGTGGTCAATTCTCCCCATCCTTCTTTCGTTTTCTGCGTTATTGTTCCCCTCCCTCCATTTCTCTCTTCCTCCCTTTCATATAGACTTCGCTCCATGTTCCCCGGCCCACCACTCAGCTATCTCGCCCACGCCACCTTCTATGAATAGTTTGTCTTCCAATCTCCTTCAGCTCCCTCTGCCGGCCCCTTCCTTCTCCACCTCTTTCCTGGTCCTGCTGCTCGTGCATATTTTCAGGCTGTATTTGTTTCTGTGTTTTTGTAATAAATGATATATATATATACTGTATATATATATATATATATATATATTATATATATATATATATATTATATATATATATATATATATATATATATATATATATATATATATATATATATATATATATATATGTTAGTAAAGCCAGGTAATAAATTTTCTTTAATACATACGAGGTTGAAAGAAATGGCAATTTCTGCGTTGGAAATTTTATTATTCAAAGTTTCCAGGTCTCTGATGAGTTTTCGCTGGGTGGCAGGAAGTAGATGAAGGAGATGAGCAAAATTCATGGTGGTACAGGGTTACATAAATGTACATGATGATACAGGATATACGACGCGTTTCACTGGACAACCAGCATTATCAAGTAAGGAAGGAATGAAATAAAAGGTAAACAGGAAGGGTATATATAGAGGGTGGAGGATCAGAGGAGGAGGAAAACAGGGGGCAAAAGTCTGCTATTGGTGGAAGCGTAAACTAGGAGAGAGAAGGGGTTAACCGCTCCACGCATGCGCACTGGATGCGGGATGGTGGTCAGTAGGTGGGGTCGAAGCTGATTGGCTGCGTGTCGAGGGGCGTGGCCTAAGTTGTGTGGCGCCTGCAGAAGACGAAGCTGAAGGAGGTAGCGCGGGGGGCTGCGTCAAGGGCACCGGGGGGCGAGGAGGGGTGTTAGGTCCTGTAGGGTAGTGCCTTTTGGCAGAAGGAAGGATCTGAAGGTCCAGAGTTTGGTTGTTGATGTTGGGATGTAAGGCTTGGATATATAAAGCTTCGAGTATAGGTAATCTCCTTGGGTCACTTTCTTTATCGAGTATGGTGGTGTGTTTCTCTAACTCGTTGCGTGTGAGGTGAGGGTGGTTAGGGGTGAGATAGTGGTCTTTGATGGCTCCAGCCTGAAGGTGAAGAGTTAACCGACGTGAAAGACGAGTCTGCGTCATACCAATATAGGAATGAGGTCCACAGTCCTCATAATTACAGGTATGTTGGTAAATGACGTGATCGTCGGTCATCGGGCTCTTTATCTTGGTGGAGGCTGGTTTGTTGCGGAGAACGAGGTTGGAGGTCTTGGGGGATTTGTAATAAATTATTAATTTGATTTTGTTTTCCGGGTTGGTTGGGTGGACATGCTTGGAGATTATTTCTTTTAAGACGGCCTCGTCATTTTTGTGTTCAGAGGACATGTAATTGCGGTAGAAGATCTTAATTTCATTGGGGGGGTCAATGTTGGGAGGGCTTTGAGTGTACCATTTTTCAAGATGGTGGTTGATGGTGCTGGAGATGTCGGAGTTGGAGTATCCGTTATTTACTAAAACTTGGGATAGTCTTTCTAGTTCCTGGTGGGTGTCGGCCCAGGTAGAGCAGTGCGTGAGGGCTCTCCTAACATAGGCGGAGATGGAGGATAGAAGATAACGGCGGGGGCATTCACTATCGCCGTTGAGGCATTGTCCTGTGTTAGTAGGTTTAATGTAGACGGTGGTTTTGAACCCATGGTCGTTCAGAGCTACGAGGATGTCGAGGAAGGGGAGTTGTCCATTGTTAGATTTTTCAAAGGTGAAGTTAAGTCCGGAGGAGGTCATGAAGCGACGCTGGAGTTCCTGTAGTTCGTGTAGTTCATCTCCTTCATCTACTTCCTGCCACCCAGCGAAAACTCATCAGAGACCTGGAAACTTTGAATAATAAAATTTCCAACGCAGAAATTGCCATTTCTTTCAACCTCGTATGTATTAAAGAAAATATATATATATATATATATATATATATATATATATATATACCGGTATATATATACTGTATATATATAAAGTATGTCTCACAGATACACGTGAGCTACTAGATGTTTATATACTCCCAGCCGGACTCGAACCTCCGACAGTCAGGGCGAATGTCCAAGCTTTAATCCACTACACCACGGCGTGATAAAGGAAACTTTACCTTTTCTTATTTATATTAATTAAGGAGAAGGGAAATTCTACTTGGAGAATATATTTCAATTCATATACAAATCGTACAATCCATATTCCAGGATAGTATACAGCGATTTATACAAGTTTCCGCTCTCAACTCGGGTTATAGAGATTTAATTAAATTCTTGGCCAGCCAAACACGACCTATGTATGAATTGAAACACATTCTCCAAGTAGCATTTCCCTTCTCCTTAATAACAATAGGAAAAGGTTAAGTTTACTTTATCACGCCGTGGTGTAGTGGATTACAGCTTGGACATTCGTCCTGACTGTCGGAGCTTCGAGTCCGGCTGGGAGTATATTAATTATTTAGTAGCTCACGTGTATTTGTGAGATAACTTGTTATTAATGACTCTCGTGTTTGGCTGGGCAAGAAATAAATGAAATCTCTATAACCTGAGTTGCGTGGGGAAACTAATTGTAAAAATCCCTTTATGGTATCCAGGAATATTGATCGTACGACTTGTGTATGAATTGAAATACGTTCTCCAAGTAGGATTTTACTTCTCCTTAATTAATATAAATAGGAAAAGGTAAAGATTCCTTATTGTCGGAGGTTCGAGTCCGGCTGGGAGTATATATATATATATATATATATATTGTGCCTTTCATTTTTGTTATTGTTGTCTCGTAAATGTTTGGCGTTTTGATATACAGTATATTGGTGGTGGTGTGGCCGTGCGTTATTGCGGCTTCACAGGCATTTGTTGTGTTTCTTTACTGTGGGAATGTTCGTAGTTTTTACATGTTACATATATTTCTGGTAATATTATTTTGTTCGTTTCCTGCAGTTAATAAGTGCTTAATATGTTTGTGGTGGATCACATGCTTTCTTTCATTAACCCATTCTGTACCGGCGACGTCTTTTTAATTATATTCTGGCTACATTAGACGATTTTATTTAATTTTAAAAAGGACCTCCAGCAGTTAATAAGCTTCAAACTATCTAACTTACCGGTACCCATTATTACTACCACAGATCCTTCATGAACTGCCCAAAATCGTCTAAATATAGCTTGAATAATATTAAATAGACGTCTCCGGTACAGAAGGGGTTAATTTCTTTGGGAGGTGTTTGGTGTTGGAGTGTAATTAAAACAAATATATTATAATAATTGTGAGCTTGGTCCATTATTTACAACGTTCTCGTTATGTATAGTAGGCCACGCTTAGTCCAGTTGAAAATAATAAACATTTAAATGATTCTGTTACAAATTATACTCGCCTGTTCCCATTTCACATTGAGAAAATTTTTGTCTAACTTGTAACTGCTCCATTTATCTTAACTTTTAAACAAAGTGTACGTAAGTATATTTACATTATCCTGTTTCACGGACAGTATGCGTTCAATTTCATGTGGCACGTCTGTTTTATGTTTTATTATTGTTTCATTTAGATCAAGTTTTCTGCACCAATACATTTATTTGCTACACCGCGTACAAATGTTTCACACGGTATATTGTATTGTTAAACGTGTTGTAAAGGTTTATACCATTTTAACTGATACTTGACTTTATCATTTATTTGCCGATATACTGTGTTAATGGTGTATTTGTTTAGATGCTTATGTTCTGGGTGTGGTGTCCCGAGTTTGAATCCCGGGAGGATTATATGCTTTCATTAATGTATTCAAGTACATTGGGATTTGTAATGAATGATTAATATTAAGAACGTGGTGTTCCTTAATAATAAGATATTGGTGTTCTGTATATATATTTTGTTTACTTGTAGTACACGTAAGGATGATAAGTGTAGGCTATTATACTTTACTTGATTTACTGTGTCTGTTTTGGATGTACCTTGTTCATTCCTTTTAATCAGCCCAATATCGTTTACCTTATATTTCTAATCTTATATCATATTGTCCGCTCCCCCCTCTCTCTCTCCTTTACATCATCTCTCTCTCTCTCTCTCTCTCTCTCTCTCTCTCTCTCTCTCTCTCTCTCTCTCTCTTCAGTGGCAGCAAGAAGTCCCAGCCCCTCGCGGGATCTTTGTCTTCCACTAAATCATTTTCTAATTGATGGTGACAGGGCCGGAAAGAAGGGAGGTGGGGGGAGGAGGAGGGAGGGAGGGAGGGAGGAGGAGGGAGGGAGGGGGGTAGGGGAGGGAGGGAGGGAGGGAGGTGGGGGGGAGGAGGAGGGAAGGAGAAGGGGAGGAGGAGGAGGGAGGGAGGTAGTACAAAGAAGTACAAAGGAGTACAAAGGAAATCAAGCAACAATAGGTCTAGTGACCCTTCTAGGCTGCTTGTCCTCCAAAACACTAAGGATCAAGTGTCCAAACAGTGGTTTAGAGTGGGTAAGGGAACATTGGAAAGGGAACTAATGTCCGTGGCAGGATTAGGAAGTTAGGGAGGAAGTTAGGAAGGAGGGAGGTGGGGGGAGGAGGAAGGAGGGGGGGGGGGGGGGGGGGGGGGGGAGGGAGGGAGTTGGGGGGAGAAGGAGGGATGGAGGGAAGGACGAGAGACTGATTAGGTCGGAGACACTTCAAGACACGCAGGGCATTTTTTTCAAACAGTCAATTATGGGGAATTTGGTGCGATCAGACGAATTGGACCATGCAAAAAGTATTTTTGTTAACAAAACTTTATTGAATGTTCGGTATTTCAGGAGATTAGGGGCGTGGCTATTTTCTAAAAGCCGCTCGAAAAAGAGGTAATTTGTGTATAAATTCGTTTGATTTACCAATTAACGCAATCATACTGTTTACTTTAGCACCCTCACTTTAATGATACAGCTGATTATTGACTATTTTTATCGAACTCCCCACGATTATAGCGGCGAATGATTTTTGTTTACATTGTTTTAGTAGATCGCAGTGCGTTTACTATGATTTCAAAGGAGTTACTCTATATTTCTTCACCAATGCGCATCACTTTTAGTGTAGGTTAGGTAAGTTACGTCAGCTTAGAGTAGATTAGGTTAAGTAAAGGTAAAATTTAATAAGAAATATTCCGATTATACTCTCAAATGCCATATTTGGTGTAGCGCACTAAAATTATAGACAACAGAATTACCACATTCACCCATCATTGTAGACAACAGGATTACCACATTCACCCATCATTGTTATATTTATACTGACAGGAGGATTACCACATTCACCCATCATTGTTATATTTATACTGACAGGAGGATTATTACCACATTCACCCATCATTGTTATATTTATACTGACAGGAGGATTACGCCTCATAGAAGGTAAAGTGTACTAAAGCTGACAACCCCAGTTAATTAATTTAACCCTGCAGTGCTCAGGTAATGTTCCAGATCTGTCGCGAGCCTGGAAATGTGGACCCCATATGGTACTGGCACTTTAAATGGCTCTCAGCCGAGAAATACTGGATGGATTTTAAATGTTTTTGTACCAAAAGAAACTACAATCATTGTTTAATATTATGTTAGGTGGAAATTAAATTACTTTAAATGTTACTGTTTAACTGGACTCAAGTGGAGGGTTTCTTATAGCCGGATTTTAAGCTCCTTGCCCTTCCTATATTTACGAATATTCAACATAATTCAAACTTTCTACAGACTTTCTAGTCAGAAAATAATGTCTTTAACATTCGTAATTATAATTACTAACAGGAAATAAGGCTTGACAAATTATCTAAAGACTGGGATGCTGCAGATTTGTTTGTCTTTATTTACCCCTCCCAGAGGCTTTACTTTGAGCTTTATGGAATCGTCTTATGGTAGTCAAAATACAAAGTTAATAATACAAATAAAGGTATTAATGAACTGAAGGCGGGGTAGTTGAAAACCACCCAGGTATAAGACGTTTTTTTTCTAAGCTAATAAAACTGCTTTTTATTAGACAAAGCAAAGAAATACGATCTTGAATTGAAGGGGCCTAACTGTTAATATACAAGCATACTTAATGAAACAAGTTAAACAACAGGCGTAGCCAGTGGAGATTATGTGAATGGTAAGATGTGTTTGTAATTGATTCAAAGATTTGTGTTTCTATTTTTGTTTAAGATTTATTTTTTGTAATTATCCATAGATTGGCACAGTATTTAACCCTTTCACTGTGGCCCTTCTATAGGGAAAAACACGCCCAGACGGCTATTTTACCACAAATTTCGCTCAATATACGTCGTAGTAGCACCATATCTGTAGCTCTGAGCGAATTGGAAAGAGCTCCAACAAAAAATTAGGGCCAAATTCTCCATATAACACTCACCACCCGTCCCTATCCCTTCCTACCACCCGGAAAAATTGACAAATATATTGTGTGTTCTGTCACCTGCTGGCCGGTCCCTCGCAAACAAAAAAATATGCTTTTATCCTTCAGTACCACTGCGATAACTCAAAGACCTGCACAGTTATTGCATTCAGTTTTTTGTTTACAAAACAGGATAGGACGTTGAATTGAAGATGAAATGAACCTCATTCGTACCTGGTATATAGCTGTGACAATTACAATTATCACAATTATCCTTTTGTTGATTTTCAGATCCTAAAACACCTCTTTGTTGTACACACATCCTCCTTCCACCAATGCTTGAAGCACACTGATCTGAGTCATACTGAGTGTGGGTGGCAAGGTTGAGCTTCTTGGAAGAGTTTGACAACCAGCAGGGTGGGTTGGTGCCACTAACTCAGCTGGTACTACCACCACGTTTCTGTACGTCAACCACAGTGTAGTTTTATTTTAAATAGGATCTGTATGTACGTCAGTCAACCGCAATGAATGGGTTAAAAGTTGTCTGATTTTTGCATTCTTACTTAGTCCCAATACACATGATAAGTATGTCATGAAGAAACAGGAAAAGAAGGTGATTTGAAGTGAGAACAATATTCAGTTTTCACTATCATTTTGGAAGTAACAAGGTCATAACATACCATTTGATATGATAGATTTGATACCCATAAGCTTACTGAAACCATTCCTGTCATCGCTATTGACTAAGAAAAGTCTTAATGGATACCCTGGATTAAAATTCCTTAGTCTTGTTATAAACATTATAATGGAGACAATAGTGTAAACATACTTAGTTACTGTTCTTGTATGGCGTCTCATGGTAGGCAGACACATGAGAGCAACTAGTTAAGGTATAGGCCGGGAAATGGGAGGAAGTGGAATATAAGTGCAAGTGACCCTGGAGGCTTGGGAGAGTCAGGCGGCGAGAAAGTTGCGGAGAGGAAAGAAGTTGTGTATATACTGAGAGCAAGATATATTTGGCAAAAATAGATGCTAAAAAGTGGACCTGAAGGCAATAATAATAGTAATAATAATAATAATAATAATAATGATAATAATTGTGGTGCCAAATCTACCAGCCAATCAGCAACGAGTTATAGACAGTGAAAATCAGCAAGCGAAGCGTGTGTTTGAGAAGGTAGACAAGAGGCGTGTCCTTGCAAACCTCAAAGCCAATCACAACACATCATTAACCATGAAGTGGGAGGAGTCTTGCCAGTAGCCTCGAACTGCCTACTCGCACGCTGATTGGTCAACTGTATATCCGACGTCTGCACCACCTCTCAACACCTCGGATCCCGTCAACAACCAGCTTATTCCTTTTGTGCAAGACTCTTACTCCCATAAGACACAAGAAAATAAGGAAAGAACGTTGCAAAATAAACGTAAAGAAATTTAGCAAAACAGCTGCCCGGGAGATGGTATCACAGTCAATCAGCATGCTCGCTGTTGTGACGGGCGGGTATATACGGAGGGGATGGAACGTGACAAGCAGAACACCAGACGGCACTGGCCGGGTCACACCATTTCTCAGGGCACTCTCCCCCATCCTACCCTATCCTTACTGCCACAACAGGGATCAGAGGAAATAAAAGACGATACTAGAGAGAACACAAGTAACAGCAGTTACAAGATTCCAAGAACCGAATTGCCCAGTCTCTATATGCCCCGATCCATCTACAATATCCAAGATCCTGCTCTCACATAGCCCGCTTATATTAAGTTTCACAGAAGCTACATGGAGTGGGAGGAACATTAAAGGAGGAGCATGAACTGGTGCAAGCTTGGTGGCCAGCTTCAATCAAGAAAGAAGAAGTAGCTTATAGAATAAGACAAATTAATTGACCCAGCTGTGCTTAAATTAAATTGATGTTGCGTATATTAGGTGCACCTATTTCAAAGACACAGATAGACAAAATATTTAATAAACTGATGATGAGTATTGGTTCAGTTATCAATTTTTAGTAAAGTTAATTATATTAGCTATATAGGAGATCAGTGTATATTAGTGTATTGGTACATCTGTTAGTGTATCTAGCACGCATACAGTGAAGCAAATTTTTTTGTGATTACTCTTCGCATGGCAGGGATAAAAATATTCATATTAAATCAAATATTTATGGGACATAAGTGCATAAACGCATAAAATCTAATATTTAGTGCACTCCTAAAACACCTATGTTGTCCCTAAAAATGTCCTTAAAATTGTCCATTCAATTACGCATTGACGGAAACATTTTTGGCATACATTTTCACAAAGATATGTTTTCTACCTTATAATACCCTTTGCTCGTTTTATGTATGATTCATAAAGTATATAAAAAGTCATTCTTATGGTCTACAACCAACCGAGAGTGAATATTTTCGGTCCGACAGCTGACATATTATATAAGCAAATATATAAACGATCATTTTTGGAACATTTACAATAAAATCCAATATATATTAGAGAATATTCCTGAATGAACCATCGGAAAAAACGAGGAAAAAATATGTTTTATTTCATATTACAAACACATATATATATATATATATATATATATATATATATATATATAGTTATTTACTGAGTTTCCGAAATATCTTGAGTTTGATTGAGGAAAATCACCAGTTTATTTGAGAAACATTCCTCATAATCATTATTCACAACAATCATTAGATGTTTCATGGTTTTTCTTGCAGTATTATTGTAGTATTACCTTCCCTCTATCTTCTATTGCATAGTAAAATACGATTAAGGCAATAGTTTTGGTTGAAAAACGAGCGATAGTAAACATTTTTGGTGTGGTGATTTGAGAATCGGCTGAGATAGATAATTTCGTTGATGAGAAAGATAAATTTCCTGCTCAAAGCTTCCATAAGTAATGCCTGGATACTCAGAGGGTTAACAAGTAGTGTATTCTATTTACATAAGTACCAATTCAAAACATGAATGGATTTAATAACCCTGACATTACGTATCTATTCAGAGTTTCTATTCTCATTCACAATTAATTCCACACAATAGAGAAAGGGTGTGGAATGCTGATAAGGTCCAATTTACGAGAATGTAGCGTAAGTGAGGCTATTTTGAGAAATGCAATGTGAGCAGGTTTTGTTGCTGGAAAAGCGACAATTACATGAAATCATTTTAATTAATTATTTTCACTTCCAACACCAAACACCCTCAAATGTAGAATTATTGATGTATAAGGATGAAAGAAGAGTGTTAGGCGTTATTTGTAATTCATATCTCTCTCTCTCTCTCTCTCTCTCTCTCTCTCTCTCTCTCTCTCTCTCTCTCTCTCTCTCTCTCTCTCTCTCTCTCTCTCTCTCTCTCAAGATATATAAGCACAAGAAGGTGGAAGAGACAAATAGCGGTATTGGGAAATGACAAATGGGGTGATATTGGTGAATAATGTAAAGAAGATTTAGGCAAAATGTCTTGAATGGCTCTTTCCATTCTGTTAAGACTTAACATTTTATTTCTATTTATATCACCAGCCAGTTTCGGTCAAATTAGGAAGAAATTTTGTTATCCGAACAGTAAAATTAATTATTTAGTGCGTGTGTGCAACAAATGGAGAAGATAAATGGAGGAACTGCTTGATATGCATGGTATGACAAATGTGAAGAAAATGTTTTATAATTATGTGGTGGAATTTAAAAAATTTCATCATATTAAACAAGATCTATCCAGTTCAATCATAGACAGTTGCTGTGATGATCTCGTGGTTAGTGTTACTATGAATCTTTTGGCTCATTTTCGATTCCCGGTATGATTAGCATGAGCTCAGCTTTCCGTATGTCTGTTGGATAGTTTAATACTTAATCCGAAAAATGCGATAAGCCTCACAGAAGTGTCTCGATAGCGAACGCGATAGGCCTCACGGAAGCAAGACCATGAAAACACTTTTCCCAAATGCCCCAGGGGCTCTCAAAACAAAGGAATAAATGATTAGGCGAGATACTTCACCTCTAGTACTGGTACCTCCTAACACTCATCCACATGTCCCCCCCCCCCCAATCCTCCCTCCTCTTCAATTATCGTATTTTTTTCCTCTTATTTTCCTCATTTATCAGTTATTTTCCACACAAATTATTTTCAGCCGGGCTGGGAGGCAGCAGTGAGTAATTTAGAGACCCTCTAGAATTGTGAGATCTCTGCCGGGAGGCTCAATACAATGCAAGATGTTGCAAAGGGAGGATGTATGTCTCTCGGCCGGCTGACCCAGAATACGACCGGGCGGCGAAAATATATGTTTGCCACCACCCAATTAATGTTCCCACTTCTTTTATAACTCTTCAATGTTCATATGTTCAACATATAAGTAAAATAAATAGACATGAAGAAGAAATAATGCTTTATATGGTAAATATAACAAATTATGTCAGAATTGAAGGGTATAAATTACGCATCCTGGCCACTTTTCACTACCTCATTTTCGTGTTCCCGAGTTTAGGGGGTAGTGGTTATTTTTTGGTTGATTAATTAATTAATCTATATGTTCTATTTTAACCTCGCTCAACCTCCATTAAGATTAAAAAACACCCCCTAGACCACCCCTTCAAGATAAATTTGTACATTTCTCGGTAGAAAAATTTCCAGGCCGAAGTCCGATTCATGATATCATTTGCCATGAAAATATCGACACCTAAATGGCATGAAAGGTCTTTATATTGACAAAGAAATGGGGTGAAAGGTCTTAAAATTGTCAAACTAATGGAACACACGTCTTATAATCTTAAAGCTAATGGAACTAAACATAAGGGAGGAGAAGAAACAACCTTCCCCTTAACTCAGTGGCTGCAACAATTCTCTCGAGAGGTTT
Source organism: Paralithodes platypus (assembly GCA_032716605.1). NCBI lineage: Eukaryota > Metazoa > Arthropoda > Malacostraca > Decapoda > Lithodidae > Paralithodes > Paralithodes platypus. The sequence goes on along the minus strand of CM064529.1, from coordinate 12,499,928 downwards.
TACTGGTGGGCTGCGACGCTCCTTTCAGAAGAAGAGATGGCATCATGGCAAACACGTATCAAAACACTCTCAATACCAAAAATAACAAGTGTGACTTTCAGGGCTATAGGGGTGAAAAGCCAATGACATTTACTGCCCCCCATCTTGCTTCCACCCTGCTCATCCCACTTTCTCCCTCCACCCGACCAATACTCCTATACTCACAGCCGCTCGTTGCAGATTTTGCGCCACATTTTCAACTATGGACCACAGTAACTCCTCAACCACGCATCTTTTGAGTTTTCATTAATATATCGTTGGATACGCGTTTGCATTTCTTACATGATAATGTTGCGTTTTGGAAGAGTCGCCAAATTGGCCTAGGTCTAGCACAGGGCAATGGTGAGTCCTAGAGGTGTCTAGCATTTCCTGGGTAAGAACTGGGGTCAAGCTCTTCATACCAGGCTTGGTAACTAGCTGACATAGGCTCTAAAGGACAAAGACATAAAGGGCAGCACTTATTTAATAATATCCTACCCTTCAATAATAGTCAACACTTATATAATTTTCAGTTCAATATATATCCCCATCTTTTCCAATTGCACTTTTCGTGTCAGATCTATATTTAAAAATGGCTCCCAGGAACCTAAGGTTTCTCTACCGAGCTCAAAATATCTTCACTGACGAGCAGAAAACCGTCGTGTTCGTTCTGAGTGTGGGTATTTCTCGTTGTGGATGGAATGTGGATATATTGCACCGAGACATGCATACATTTAAAAACATAACAATTAATATCCTATGTGTATGAAGGAGACAAAAGGCACACACACACACACACTTATATATATATTAATCTCTCTCTCTCTCTCTCTCTGTATATATATATATATATATATATATATATACTGTATATATATTACTTTTCGATAATTTATATCTTCTGCTTTTCAAATTCATTAACACCAAGAACCATCTATGCCTGAAAATCATTTCACTAGGTTATTCTACCACCAAATTTCAATCTTCATCATGCCAAATTATGATTTGAACATTGTTAAATGTATTGGGCACCATCAGGTGCTTGGATTATATTGTCAAATAATATTATTTTTCGCCTCTTTTTTTGTGCATTGAAAATAATTATATATATATATATACTGTATATATATATATATATATATATATATATATATATATATATATATATATATATATATATATATATACAGTATATATACCATATATATATATATATATATATATATATATATATATATATATATATATATATATATATATATATATATATATATATATATACTGTATATAATGTTGATATTGGAAAATCGATGATATGGTGATATAAGTAAAACGTCGATGTCATGAAATATTGAATGTAAATAAAATAAAATAAAACTTGAAACGGAAAAGATGAGTGTGAGGCGAGGTTTCTATGGCTGGCGGAAGGTGGGATGAGAGTGGATGCAATGGTGGTGAAATGTTGGTCGTCGGAATATGTAGTGGAACCACGTTCAGTTGTCTGTAAGGAGAATTGTACTTAATGTTTAACAGTATTCGACATGTTGCTAACCTGTGTGTGCTTTCGAGTAGTTCTATATGCTACATGTCGTTTACATCGGAAGCTTAAATAAAGTTGTTAAATAATTATTTTTTATTACATTTATCAATACTTACATTTAGCGCTGTACTGTTGTTACATCTGCCAAAGGCTTAACCCCTTCACCACCATGACGTAATTGTTATCATATTCTGGTTACCATTAAACGATTTTCTTAAGTTTGTAATTTACTTATACGACTCAAAGGAGTAAATACGGTCTTAATACACTCTCTTAGTATCATAGGTTCTTCTTAAACTGCATAAAACTATCTAAATTTCCCAGAATCAAAGGAAAAAAGGCGTCATGGTGGCAAAGGTTTAAGAGCTTACCTCGCAGTAGAAAAATATGGCAGCAGCTCCCTTGTTTTTAACTGGAACGATTCTACTATAGCCAGCTGATACAATGCATCACACTGCACATCCCCAATTACACTACACCACACAACAAGACGGAAGGCATCTCGGTGTTCAACATGGTGGCTTTAACCCATTCAGTACCAGGGACGTCCTTTTTATCATATTCTGGTAACTATTAGACGATTACATTCAGCTTAGGAAGGACCTCTAGCAATAATACGGCTTCAAACTATCTCAACCAACCCTTTTAACTACGACAGATCCCATCCTAAGCTGCATAATACTGTCTAAATATTGCTACAATACAATATATCACACGTCGCTGGTACTCAAGGGTTTAAGAGCAAGGTTGACCAACTGTGTCCCTGGAAGAGCGGAAAGTGAGGAAGGGTTCGAGGGACGTGGAGGAGATATACAGTCACGATATAAAGTCCAGGATCAACTTTCATGAAACTTCAACTTTATTTTCCCTTTTGTATTCATGTAACAATTCTTAATACAACCGAATAAAAATTGAACATAAGGATCTATACTTCAAAACTCACGTGATGAGGCCATAGCGCACCTATCTTCTGATATGTGACCTATATTTGATTGGGGCAGATATAACTTTGTTTCTTTCAATGCTTCCAAAACCCAATATTTCCAACTATCATCCCTTCATGTCTTCCACACGAGTATCCCTTACTCTTCAACAACACACACATCAACCCTTCCTCTTCTCTTGATATTCTTGGTGTTTCCTTTTTTCTGACCTTTCTTAGAAAGACTATATTACCAGCCTTGCTAAAATAGATGGGTATGCTCAACCGTCTAAGTGGTTTCCTCACCGCCGCACAACGCATTACTCTATACATGGGCACTTCGTGCCCATGTATAGAGTATTGTTACATGTGTGGGGAGGTTCCACCCATATAGTACTTCTCGAAAAAGGAAGAGGCTAATGAACTTTGTCACATCAACTCTCCTCCTCTTATTAGTTCGCTACAATATCTCTACACACCGCAATGTTGCATTTCTCTCACTCTTCTAACGCGATTTCAATAATCAGTTATCTGCAGAGCTTTCTTCCTTATGAAGAGTAGATAGCACCCGCCTTTCAACACATTTGCATAATCATTCTGTCTTACTCTCTAACCCAAACAATAATCAACTGATTTTCCTAGTTTTTTTCCACTTAACATGTAAGCTCTAGAATACTCTCCCTCAATATATCTTTCCCTCATCCCGTGACTTAAACGGCTTCAAGCTTCGTGTATTCAGACATTATGTGTCTAAAGTACCTTCAAATTGGCTTCTAACATTCTTTCAAATGTGTATGGGGAACACTTGTTACAGGTAGTTATGCCTTTTTTTCTCATCCATACACATTAAATAATTTTGCGTTAAGGACTTTTTCCCTATTTACTAAGAAATATACCTAAAGTAAAACTAATAGAGATAGGAGCCAGCTTTTCAAAGTGGCTGTGCAAAATATATAGTGTATAGTGGAGAGCCTGCAGGAAAATGTTGATGACGGAGACGAAAGAAATAGGGCACCTGGAAACTTACGGGGGATGTAAGGACAAACAAGGAGAGAGAAAGGTGGGACAAATATAACATTGTAAAATCCAGGATCGTTGGTTTGTGAGGAATTTGTTGATAGAATGTTTTATTATACTGTATAATTTTACTCCGTCAATTTTCCTCTATGTTTAATATTACATAAATAATGTTGTGTAGTAATGTATTATATTTGTATTTATCTACGTATCAGTCTCGTCCTCTCCATTCTTAATATCGTTCTCCTCTTCTTCAGTCTTTTCATCTTCCCTATTTGTCTTCGTTTCATTTTTATACTAAGCGTGAAGAGAAAAAAATTCAGATTATATATATATACCGTATACAGTATATGCAAGTATATATAATTAAGTGATAATTATGTAAGTTACAATATCCTCTTATGCTTAATTGGAGACCACTAAAATGCCAATATCTTTACTGGAAATTGCCCTTCACCTTATGCCAGACTCTATCGAAGGCTTTCGATATGTCTAGTGCAATAGAAAAAGTCTCACCGAAGTCCCGAAAGGAGGATGACCAAGAGTTAGTAAGATATGAAAGAAGATCACCAGTAGAGCGACCCTTAAGGAAGCCATACTGGCGATCTGAGAGCAGATTATGAGAAGAGAAATGCTTAAGAAATTTGGAAGCAAGAATAGTTTCAAAAACTTTAGAAAGACAAGAGATAAGAGCAATTGGACGATAGTTGGAAGTTTGCCTAGGCAGGGAGTCAGCACGGAAGCACAGTTTTTGAGAACAACAGGAGGAACACCCCTTATTAGTGTTAAGCCCAGAGAGGGTAGAAAGTACATCTTTAGAAGAGATTATGATATTAGGCATAAGTAAGAGAGAGGAGGGCGGAGAGGGAGGAATATATTTTGTTTTAGCTATTTTTGTGTTCCATACTTAATGCAAAATGTTAATTTCTCACCCCCGCCCCTGTCCTACGACTGATATTGTGAAGCAAGCAATGCAATACTTAAATATGAAAAACGCGTAAATCTCATGGGGAAAAAATATATATATATATATTATTTTCTATGAAATCGTGAAATAATGCCAGTATACTCCAAGAAATGTTCATTGTGATTGCTAAACACTTAGCAACTATCACAGTGCAGAACCACAATATCATATTATAGTCAATAAATAAAAGAAAATCTAGGTGAAAACATGCAAAATGAAGAAATGAAGTATGATCGGCAATGAGAGTAGATATTTGTACCTACTCTCACCTGCATATGCCGAACCCAGAATTGATCCCCCTGCCTCACCATGCTGTTTGCCGGGATATATGGTGAGGGAGGTAAAGGAGAGCGAGTTAGAAGTTAGCCGATCTCCATACTGTTTTAATTTGAATGTCGGCAGGATCAAAGCCAGGCCACTGATTGGCTGCCGCTCTGGGGAGGTTATGGTGACAGACAGGGAATACAGTAAAGGTCAGTCAAGTAATACTAATTTTGATCACCCCAATACCTCGAATACTAGAGTTGGGACAGAGGAAGTAGTATGGGGTGAGAAAATGAGTTGTAGCAGGAGATGAAGGCGTCGGGGCTTGTCCCAACATGCGTGAGCTTACACTCCTTTTTGAGTGTTCTGTTTTGAGGAGAGAGGGACAGACAAGAAGGACGAACACAGATAGACAGGGAATGCAGTAAAGGTGAGACAAGTAAGACAGGTACCCACTTTTACGTCTGGGTGGGACAAGGCTAACACGAGAGAAAGCCAGCCCAATGACTCACGAGCAATCGTACTGGCTAACCAAGTTCTCATAATTCTCGTGTGTTTGGTGGTAGCAGGAAGCCACCAACCAAGTCCCTGAATTCATTTGAGCCACAACGAAATCAGGTACTCATTTTCGTCTGAGTGAGACGGAACTACACAGGGATTGGATCTTGTTCAACACTCCTGGGCTATTTGGACCCTGGTGGCAAGCCAAGGAAATTTCACCCACCCCTGTATGTGTGGCAACATCTGGTGTGTTGGGTGGTCACCCATCCAGCTACTAACCAGGCCCTACGTAGCTTAACCCCGCTGATAATAATAATAATAATAATAATAATAATAATAGATATAAAGGAATGCAGTTTCTGCAAATTTGGTGAAATATAAATTAATAGTAAACAAATAGTTACATTGATTTTAGCTTATGACCATTATCTGTGCCCGTGGAATTTTGGTAATATTTAAATTCCTTCTATCCTGACCTTTGCAACGACATAATGGATATTTACGTTACAATTCGTGAGACTGTGTTAGTCAGCATAGGAGTTAGCTGGATATAAAACTTATGTTCTAGTCGTGTTTAGTAGATAATATTTAAGCGTCTGGAGGAACCTAAATCTGATATTAACTTTTTTTTTTTTCTATGTGAGTTAGGGAGGCAAAAGGCAGAACTGCCTATAGCGAGTGCCTCCCCCATAATTGAAAAAGTGACAGGGCCAAAATCAAGGGACGTTCGAGCCAAAATGCCTGGACACACAGAGTTTGAAGCAATTTAAGTCATAGGAAGAGGGAAAGACTAATTCTGGGAGAGAGTTCCAGAGCTCAGCTGTTGAATAGAAGAAAGTCTGAGAGTAACGTTTCACTCTTGGGTTGGAGAGTTGCACAGAGTAGGGGTGGGATTGTGTTGCAAGACGGGTACCACGTGCCCTACGTAAAGGAAGTGGTATACACTGGGAAAGCTCTGAGGAACACTGATTATTATAGTAGCGATAGAATAGCGAGAGAGATGCAAGAGAGATGCAACATTGCGGCGAAGAGAGAGAGATTGCAGAGAGCTGGTAGTATGCTAGCTAAAAATATGACTGAGTAAAATTAAAATTGCCTGAGAGTAGCTATACAAAAAATAGTAATAACATCGTTTAATATATACGATAAATAAGGTAACATTCGTCAACAATTAATTATTGAAGGATATTTCCTAGGTTGGAGAATATTGTGTGAAAGTGATATACAACAATAATAAAACAAAACATACACACAAACACCCAGAACTCAGACGGAGATGAAAAATTAGGTCGTTTATATAAGAAAGGAAAAGAAGACAATAAATGGAGTGAGAATGAGAGGCCAAAGACAAGAGGAATGGATGAAATTGGAGTGATGGACAGTGAGCGAGAGCCACCAGGGACTTCTAATTTATCTCTTTTGTCTCCCACCCTCTGTCTCTCTCTCTTCCCAGTCACTTATATCCTCGCGTTTCTCGCTCTCTCTCTCTCTCTCTCTCTCCTACATAAATCACACACACACACACACACAACGTTTGTCAGAAAGTTTTTAATTGGGTTATAATCATCTAGTATTCTAGTTATTACTTTTGATAGCCTATGAATATGTAAATGCATTTCAGGTACTTGTCACTATCCCATTAAGAGGCCTAATACACTTTGAGCAGGTATATTAAATAATTCATTGTGTCATCGCTGTATCTAATAACTGTTACTGATTTCCCAGTGTCATACTAGGCTAATTTAACCCTCTCCCTCTCACATTTTCTTGTCCTTTTATTTTTTTATTTTGTTTTACTTACTGGTAAATCTTGTGGGAGGGGGGGGGGGTTCCAGGTGTATTATTGTGTCTTACCTTTCAAACTTGTCCACCTTACTAAAGATGCGTGTTTGCTGGACCCATTTTAATTATCACAAATATTTATTTATGTGTTGCAAAGTTCATATTGTTTGCGGATGATAATTTATGGGAGTTTAAACATGTACTCTGTCGAATAAGGGTTACTTATTTATGAAATGTATGCGTTATTTCTATCATTATTGAACCTTATCCCCTCCCCCTCCCCTCCCTCCTTCACTCTCTTTGTTGTTATCAGCCAGTTTGCTCTATCATCCTTCCACTTCATTCCCCCTCTCTCCCTTCAAACTCCCCCTACTGTGAAAGCCCCATGACAGGCCATTGTGGCGAGAATATAATGGTAATTAATGAGGTTTTACGCCCATATTCACGGGTGCTCTAATGGGACGGTGCCTAATTGTGCGCTATAATGGAGATCGATTATATTCATGAGTAATTATAGCTTTATTGTAGCCGTTCCTCGGTGGTGGAGGCGGGCCACACTTCACCGAACACAAAACTGGAAAACTGCCAATACGTAGCTGTGGCCTGTCCCTTTATAAAACTTATATCTGCATTGAATTATTTGCATTACTTTACATTCATCTAAGCACATTATGATGTACTGGTGAAGTATTTTGTTAAAGTGCTTAAACCACAAAGATGAAATTCCTGTGATGTTTTATCAACAAGAGATGTTCAAGTATTTATGACCACGACTGTGCAATGCAACAAAATATGAAAATCAGTGGATACCATGTTTGACAATTTCGCCGTTTGAAGATATAAACACAGACATTTGCCATGAAATTATCAAGGTAAACACTGGTTTATAGACTGACAAACCAACATTGAAGTTGGAAACAAATTCAGTTATTTACCCCTGACAGTTTTAAATTAAACATTAGTGTGTCGCAGGTTTCGAAATACCAATGCATACCCAACTCTACGACTTATTGTGAGACCGACCCTTGACCACTACATGGGTTATGTGAAGTTATGTTAATAACAATTTAATGGAAAAACATGGCATGTTGAGTTTTGGTAAATAGGAAATATATATAGTCAATGTTTCTGAGAAAGTTGATCATTATCATATCATACCAGTTTTCAATTCGTACAGTAACATTGGTAAAGGTTCAATGTTGTCAAATCAACTCTTGATTATACAGTGCTACATTATATTGGCAAAATAAGTAGCCTTGCATAATATAGCATCAATCTATATAACTATCACAAGATTATTATGTTGGGAAACATCTCTAATAGTCAAGAAGCGAAGTAAAACACAATAAAGAAATGGTATGAAGTTGAGAAGTGGAATAGAGGTAAACCTTATAGATTTCCCCCAAACCGTCTGAAGCTGGCTAGACACAAGGACATGTACCCGATACTTGGCTTGGAGGCACTTTATAAGATTCAAAATATGATAACGCAAAGGCTGATATTCGACCCATGATACATCAATTTCTACGTTATCAGAAACAGACACATTGAAACTCAAATGAATTACCGGTACTCGATTACTCAAAAACTAACCTATTAAGGGTTTGCAGATACAAAGACGGTAATACGGCTTGGTTGATACAGGTGTCCATATGACCCCACCTTGACCCCATACAGATCCAATACGTATTTCTTCTCTGTTTTCAGGCTATTATTAGACGATTTTATTAAGAATAGGAAGGGTATATGGAAGTCAGAGGGTTAATTGAGATAGTATGTCCCATATAACTCCCACAGATCCTTCTTTAACTGTATAAAATCGTCTAATGATAGCCAGAAAATGCGTCACAATCTTCAAAGGGATAATGTAGTTGCCATGGTGATGTATCGTGCTAATTTGATCTTTTGGTTTGATTGACAGCTGTCTTCGTGAAATAATTTACTAATTAATGCTCTCAAAATAAACATCTTCGAAACATATATTTGAATATTCTCGATGACAAAGCGAAGAGTGAAAATAAGGAGAAAGACAGGGTGTATTGCAATACGGGGAAGAGAGAGACAAGGACAGACAGATTGGGTGTAATGCAAGACGGGGGAAGAGAGAAACAAGGGCAGACAGATTGGGTGTAATGCAAGACAGGCGAAGACAGAAATGCGGAGAGTCAGACTGGATGTAATTCAAGAGAGAAATGGGGAAGAGAGAAATCGTGAATATTCTAAAAACACACTTGGGCAAAAAGAAGGGACGGGAAGAATGCGAGGAGAGGGGAAATCTGCGGGAAGTAGGAATAAAGGAAGAGTGAGATCAGCAGCGAGGGGAGAGGGCGCGTGTCATGCTGAGGAGGGGAGAGGATAGTGAGAGGCTGGCGGAGAAAATTAACTGGGAGGGAGAGAAAGAGAGAGAGAGAGAGAGAGAGAAGTGGGTGGGGTAGATAGAGCGAGATAGTAACAACAATACTAAGTGAAGGCAAAATACAAACATCAAAACTTGGTAATGCACTACTACATTTGAAAAATCATAAGATAGAATAACATTGGAAAGAGCAGTAAAATGGAGACGAGGTATATGATATAGTTAAGCAAACAGACCATCTCAAACACAAAGAAACGTAGAACAAACGTATAGTCAGAGAGAGAGAGAGAGTGAGAGAGAGAGAGATAGAGAGAGAGAGATGCTATGGACGTATCGAAATACAACTGAGCATGACTATACATATCAACAGATCAAGTTGCACCCAGAAAGATAATCCTCGAAAAAAGCAGGGCAGGAAAAAAGGAAGGATAGATAACAGAGAGGAAAGGTTTGTGGGGCAGACAGACAGATCTTTCCAAACTCAAAGGGAGGCAAGAGGACAGACATGAAGATAGTGACACACAGAGGCAGACAGGTAGACAGACACAATATTATATTTGTAGATAGAATAAACATACGAAGAGAAGAGAGGGCCACACACAAGAGATAGATCCAAAGATAGACAGGGAAATTAAAAATAAAAATAATGAAACAGAGGCAAACATATCAAGAGAATACGAGAGACAGACAATCAGAGACATAAGGATCAGGTAAATGAAACGGAGAGAGAAACAGATCAAGACGACGAGATAGGGCCGTATTATGAGTGTATCGCTGAGTTGGAATTTTGAACTTGGCCCTCCATATACGAAACCGAGGCAGAGAAACATACAGACCATAATACACCCGTAGAGACTGATAGATATATAGAACCAGACACAATGACACAATGAGACAACCAGACACAGATGATGAGAGGTCATTGTGATGTGTGACTGGTTACATTTGAGTTCAGCTCGTGGCCCTCCATATATGTTAGTAGAGGCAGAGAGACGGATGAACGGAGACAGAGAGACATACAAAAAGAAGGACAGGCTGAAGTAAAGAGACCTATACAGATAAATATATAGATATAGAGTCAGACCAAGCCAATGAGGGAGACAGAAGGCCGTGTCATGTGTGCCTAGCTAAGTTTCAGTCCACTACCAGGCACTTTATATACTAAAGGTACCGCCAACGAACTTGACAATAATCTTTATCCCTGACCTCTCTGTAACTCAAAAGGGCCTAGTGCAAACTGGCTGTAAATATCCACACCTATTTCTTGGTGAACTCTTCCCAAATTGTAGAAACGTCAGCCGTAATGCTTGAATGAATTTCGAGTTATAAGAAGTTAAGGGGTCAAAATTATTGTCAAGTTCGTTGGCGCTACCTATACTAGAGACAGGGAAACGGACACGAAGAGAGACATATAGGCAGATACAGAGAGAGAGCCAAAGAGAAACATAGAGGTATATAGACAGAGAGAAAGACAAACCAAGACAATAAGGGAGGGAGAGGGCCGTGTGATGTGTGCCTGGCTAAGTTTGAATTCAGCACTTGGTCCTTTACGAGACCCCACCCCGCCCAGACCTTGTAGTGTGTGCATCGTTGTCTGTGTATGTGTGTCTTGGTGAGTGTTTGTGTTCTTGCGCACGCGTGTATGTGCGCATGTGTGTTCTTTACTGCCTCCGTGTGTGCGTTTGTTTGTAAATATAGTTACATTACTTGGATATATGTGAGTTTGGTTATGTGTATGAGTGAGGCTGCCACTCTTCATTGTAAATTTATAACTATGTATGCTGTATATACTGTTTAAATATATATATATATATAGTGTGTGTGTGTGTGTGTGATTTTGTAATGCAGCTTTTAGATATATGTGAAGTTGTGGCTGCATGTATGTGCATTACAAACTTTGCATACGGGTTTATTTCTTGATGTATGTGTTTCACACTTTAGATATGTGTGAGTTGTGAATTGCATGCCTCGTATTATGTGTCAGTCTCTCTGTATTTGTTGCAGCATATTGCTATGTTTTTGTTTTTTTGTTTTTCTATATTCCAACTACTCCCTCTCGAGCATAGGCTGTGAGAGTCTGTACATTCAACGGTGAAGCTTGTGAGGTCTCGTTCCAGTCTAGGGAGTGAGACATGTAAAGCATTTTGAGATGCAACCAGCCCCCGCTATCTTGCCTTCGTAAGATGTACCGGGCCCGGTTGCCCACCCATGGCTCGAAGCAGCCCCATCTCTGGAGCTGCACACCCCAGTGCTTCACTGTCTCACCCCTAGCCTCGGATCATCACTCCGCTATGAACTCACTAGGCATTGTTCCCTTGTAGCATATTCTGAATATGGGAATATTCATACAATGCTATTTAATCAGAGACATTTTTTTTTTTTTTTTTTTTTTTTTTTTTTTGGCGTTTCGGTGAACTTTGTGGTAATGCACTGATACTAGGTACAGCACAAATTCCATCACAATAATATCTTCCCATTGATACATCGGGATTCGAACCCGGGACCTTTAGATTACCAGTCCAGTGGCATGGCCACTCCACCACACCTCCCTCCCACCACACCTGTATAAGCTTTTGTCCATATACTGTACATGTTGTACAGATATAAGCTAACATCAGCTTTAACTTAAACCAATGATGGGTGGTAATAAATTCAGTTATAGTGATCTATAAGTGGTGAGTCGGGCTACGATGTTGATTGTCGCCTTGGCTTAGCTTATGGGGTTATGGATTCACTCAACACAATTATATGGCGTTGTCGATACCTGTACAGGACGAAGCAGCGAATGTTCAAGATACTGGTCTTATTATATGGATGTCAGACATGGATGCTTAACAGTGAGCTGCAGAGTTGCATCAACTTTTTTGGTACTAAATGTCTTTGCAGGATCATGGGCTATTGCTGGCATAACTACGTCTGAAACCAGCAACTACTTCGTGAAACTGATTTAAGATTATTAGTTGCATGGTGTGTGAAAGCCAACTTGTGGTTCGCCTCCCTGAAGCAGAACCTGCTCACTAGGTTGTATCTACGGAGGACAACTCTGAGTGGCTCATGGCTGAGCAAGTCGACGAATCTTAAGATAAGATACTTGATATGGGTTGAGCAGTTGCCTGGAGTCTTGCCTGGAAGGACTCCCTGAGTGGAGTAGGAGGGTGAGTGTGACAATGCGCTGTCACAGTGTATGCCCCCATAGATTGATTGATCACTGAAAGTTATAATCTTTACCATTATCATTGATAATCCCATACCAAAGAATAATAGTTATGAGAAGGATGACTCGAAAATATGTTTGGTGATGCTAACTGAAAATGACTAAACTGCTAAGCTGCTAAGCTGATATTTAATATATTTGGGAATCATTCACATATTTGGGTAAATGGGACTCGTTTGCCTTTGTCAGCAATCCATCTAGGGAGACAACCTTATAACAATCCGGGTGGATGGGTCTCGTCGGCCTTGATCGGTAACCCGTCTAGGGGAGTAAACCTTATACAAACCCGTATTACTTACTTAAGGGTGAAGCAGGTTAGTGGATGGAGTAGCCACACACCACTATAGAAAAATAGTGCTAAAAAGATCCATAGAGGGCCTTGGAGTTAGATGGACCCTAAGTTGAGTGGCCAATCCTGTAAGTCCTTTAATATACTGGTACGGGTTGTCCTTCTCACAGGGGACAGGTCCACTTGGGGGCATTATGTGTATGGCCACTCTCATAAAGGAGAGTAAGGCATCCGGCAAAAGATAGATGGATATATTCCAGGCATTTTGGCTCGAACGTCCCTTGATTTTGGCCCTGTCACTCTTTCAACTATGGGAGGGGGGGTGGGGGGGCACTCACTACAAGCAGTTCTGCATTTTGTCTCCCTCACTCACGTAGAACAAAAACAAAGGCAAAACAAATATCTGAAATAACGTCTTCAATTTCGGTGTACCATTGCTGCGTTCCAATCGCAATGGAAATGGTGAAACAGAGATATCAAAGGCATTATCTCTAGAAACAGAGATATCAAAGGCATTATCTCTAGAAACAGAGATATCAAAGGCATTATCTCTAGAAACAGAGATATCAAAGGCATTATCTCTAGAAATGGTGAAACAGATATCAAAGGCATTATCTCTAGAAACAGAGATATCAAAGGCATTATCTCTAGAAATGGTGAAACAGAGATATCAAAGGCATTATCTCTAGAAACAGAGATATCAAAGGCATTATCTCTAGAAATGGTGAAACAGAGATATCAAAGGCATTATCTCTAGAAACAGAGATATCAAAGGCATTATCTCTAGAAACAGAGATATCAAAGGCATTATCTCTAGAAACAGAGATATCAAAGGCATTATCTCTAGAAACAGAGATATCAAAGGCATTATCTCTAGAAACAGAGATATCAAAGGCATTATCTCTAGAAACAGAGATATCAAAGGCATTATCTCTAGAAACAGAGATATCAAAGGCATTATCTCTAGAAATGGTGAAACAGAGATATCAAAGGCATTATCTCTAGAAACAGAGATATCAAAGGCATTATCTCTAGTAATGGTGAAACAGAGATATCAAAGGCATTATCTCTAGAAACAGATATCAAAGGCATTATCTCTAGAAATGGTGAAACAGAGATATCAAAGGCATTATCTCTAGAAACAGAGATATCAAAGGCATTATCTCTAGAAACAGAGATATCAAAGGCATTATCTCTAGAAACAGAGATATCAAAGGCATTATCTCTAGAAACAGAGATATCAAAGGCATTATCTCTAGAAACAGAGATATCAAAGGCATTATCTCTAGAAACAGAGATATCAAAGGCATTATCTCTAGAAACAGAGATATCAAAGGCATTATCTCTAGAAACAGAGATATCAAAGGCATTATCTCTAGAAACAAAGATATCAAAGGCATTATCTCTAGAAATAAGCCTATTGGCTGGCGAAAAAGGGGAATTTGGATATGTCGAAATTCAGATGCTCTTAACCCCGTCTGCACCGGAGCTGTCCTTTTAACTTTATTCTGGCTACTATTCAGTTTAGAAAGGATCTCTAGCAATCATATGGCTTCGAAATATCTCAATCAACCATTTTAATTACTACAGATCCTTCCTAAGCTGCATTAAATCGTCCAAATATAGCTAGAATCGAAATGTAACAGACGTCGCTGGTACAGAAAGGGTTAATTACCTTTATTTAAATTAAGTGTAACACAGTAGAAACATAAAACACTTCTTCCTTTCCTGTCAGTTCAATTAAACAACTGAAATATAATTTTCAGTATTTCAGACACGGGTTGCCTGATATACAGTTTCTAAAATAGAAACACAATGTAGCATACGAATAAATAATAACATATTATTAGCAAATAACTATTGTTTAACATTTAACCCTATGCATGATTCCACGCCATTTTTCCTTTAACTTTGGTTACCATTAGATTATTTTATGATTATGAGAATAGATTGTCTCCTATCTGTTCTAGGGAAACAAATACTTCCTCGGGGATCCATGACGGTCATGTATAATCCTCCTAAACCTGTAGCAGCGTTTTCTGTTTGTCCATTAAGGGGTTTGGTGTGATTTTACTAATTTTGATTAGTTTCAAGTCCCTGTGATGTATGGAGCATGGTAGTTGGAAGGTTTGAGCAAATGATGGGCGGGAGAGTGCGTCAGCATTTTTATGAAGTTTGCCCGGTCTATACTGAATATCAAAGTTCTATTCCTCATACGTTTCCCATTACCTAATAATAAGGACATTTATTGATAGTGATTTGCAGAGCCATTGCATGTACTGGTGGTCTGTGACTATTACTGTTAGGGTCACCTCAAGAAGGTAATATTTGAAATATTGAAGTACCCACACCAATCCTAGACATTCCCTCTTGGTTGTTGTATAGTGAGAGTCCGCCTGGGTTATTGTGCGACTCGTGCATGGTACGATGTATTAATTTCCTCAGACTTGCGCCAGAATGCCCTCTATCCCAAGGAGTGAAACATCGGTATAGACTGAAGGGTTGTGAATAATCTGGGAAAGCCACTATGGAGACGGTTGTTAGATCGTTTTTGAAGCGGTGGTACAGTATTTTCGTCCATTCAAGCTGTTCTCTTTTTTGCATTAACTTATGTAGTAGTTTTGCGATGGAGGAGAATCCTTTAACAAATCTGCGATATTACGAATGTGACAAGAGGTTCATATAATTGGCAACAGATGATGTTGCTGGCTTATCCATTCAATCAATCAGTGGGGGCATACACTGTGACAGCACATAGGCGCACTAACCTTCCAACTCCACTCCGGGGGATCCTCCTGGGGGAGATTTCCAGGCATCACTCCGGCCCATTTCAAGTATCCTATTACATGATTGGCTAACTTGCCTCAGCCATTAGTTCCGAGGTCTTCCCCTAGGCCTCCTCTATTCAGGGCTGTCTTCTGTAGAGACCACTTGGTGAGCAGTTTGCTTCAGGGAGGCAAACTACATGCCCATATAACCAAAGTTGGCATTCCTGGACCATGCAACTGTTAGATCTTGAATCAGTTTCATGGACTAGTCGCTGATTTGAGACTTAATCATCCAGTAATAGCCTGTGATCCTGCAAAGACATTTAAGACCAAAGAAGTTGATGTGTCTCTTCAACCCTCTGTTAACCCATTCAGTACCAGTGGACGGCAGAGAGCCGTCAGTAGATAAATCACTCCCCAGTCCCAGCGACGGCTGCCAGCCGTCAGTAATATACGATCATTATAACTGTCAGTATCAGGCAGTACCTGGTACCACAACGTTTGAGCACTGCTCTAAGACCTTGGCAACACTTCTCAGCTTATATCCAAGCCCCCACATGCTGGGAGAGGCAGTATTCCTCCATCTATTGAGGTGGGAGGTTGTTATATCTTGCCTCTGAAGCCATTTTGGCCACATTGCTTGGGACTGGGGGGTACATTTATGCTAGTACCCTATGATACAGTAAGGGTTAATAAGCTCTCCTAACATTACTGTACTTTTAGTTTGTCCCTGTATTATACAATGAAACAACTAAAGGTGTACACACAAAGAGTGATGCATTGTAATCATTGGACCATTGGCTGTATAAATTACAATGAATAATTTATTTGTGCGTTTCCAATATATATGCCGCCCCCGTCTTTCCGTTCACCAGTTTGTAATATTGCATATAATCCTGAACAGCCGGTTGACAGCACCATCTCGGATTTAATTACATTGAAATTATTGAATTCCACGCCTCCACCAAATTCTTTAAGGGAGCTCACCTCGTTGTTTTCTCTTTTTCTCCCTCTCTCTTTGGCTTGTATCCATTCGGCCCCATTCAGCCTACTATTTTAAGACGTTTACCCCCATCCAGGTGTCAATATTTTCCTGGCGAGCGGTAGCGAGCCAGCATTTATATATTTTGTTTTTGACAGCGAGCTAAATTTTTAAATTTTTCGATAGAAAAATGTCTCCGGCGAAGCCGGATTTCTCTATACAATGAAATCGACATCTGGATGGGGAAAAACGTCTTAAAACAGTTGGCTGAATGGGGCCGAATTGATACAAGCCAGGGAAAGAGAGAAAAGGAGAGAAAGATAAAAAAAAAAAAACGGTGACCCCCCTTAACCCATTCAGCACCATGTCGTTATTTTCATCATATTCTGGTTACCATTAGACTGTTTAATTTAACTTACAATATAATCTACCTTCAGGACTCAAAGTGGTAAATACGATTTCAATAAACGTTTTCAATAACACAGGTCCTTCTAAAACTGCGTACAAGTGTTCAAGATAGCCAACATTTAAAGTAGAAAGGTGTCATCGTGCACGTGGGGTTAATGCTCTATATTTATTCAATGGGTTATTATTATTCTCTTCATGCCTGTTCATTCATTAAGGGGGAAGGGTTTTTTCTTGATTTTGACCCTGTCACTATTTCAACTCTCGGGGAGGCACTCGTCACAAGCAGTTTTGCCTTTTGTCTCCCTCATCCACACAGAAACAAAAATCAGGTGTCGATTTTTTGTTTCTGGATAAGCGATGGCAAGCTTGTAACTTAGAAGAAGTCGGTCTTCGGCCGGGACGTTTTTCTATCGAAAATGGCAAAATTTATGCTTGAAGGGAGTCTGGGTAGCCATTTCTTAGTTTGAAGGAAGTCCCGGAAGGTAATTTTGATATCCAAAGGGATAAACTGAAATAGAATGCTCGAAAATAGCTGGATCGATGAAAATCCTTAGTATTAATTAAACAAAATATCATAAAACCCTACAAGACGTCGAACCAGATGCATTATATAATAAGTATGCCCATTTAATATGTATACATGCAGTATAGGCTCTTAAGCATACATAGCCTCATGCGTAAACATTAACGTACACATATATTGTATATTATATAATGCTATATTATGGTAAAAATGCACCATAGACACGCATATACGCGCACTCACAGTCAATGTATCTCTCTCTCTCTTACCCACACATAACCCTTGCCCGGCTTAACTCGGGCTACTCACGGCTTAACTTGTGCCTGGTATTGTGGTTCTTGCCGGCGTAAATGGAATCTGTTAGTACGATCCTTATTACTGAGGTAGTGAACTTGATCCTTACTGCTTTAACAGAGCACCTTAACCTGATGCTGCTGCTGCTGTTACAGCCTCAATGTTTGGCTTAGACTGGGCATGCCTACGAGGTTCATAAAGGTTCGCTGAATTACAGTTATCTTCATTATAAAAATACTATTGAGATTGTTGTGTAATTCCATCTTGGGTTGGCGACCATGCCTTGATTTCTTGCAACATTGGTCTGGGTCTGGTTGATAGTTGGATGGTTGATCGGTCCAGGTCACCGCAGCCTATGGTGATAAAGTCCACAGAGAGTACTGAATAAGTTCTTTCCATATGGTCTCACTCAAACATGTGAGGACCTATGATATAAATCTCAATGGTTCAGCAATGTTCCAGGGTAAATTTGATTGTATTTTTCCTGTTCATTGTCATGCCGCCAGTACTAATACGGCTCCAGTCAAATACTAACTTTCCAAAAAACTAACATTATCTAAGCTACCTTTGCTTTTTGTTACCTTTAAAAGAGTAACAATGTGACCAAATGTAAACCGGTAATCAACGGAAAACATCCCATCCTAGTGACTAACTATCTTCTGGTCGGTGCCGGTGAGACGAAATATTTTGCCAGCGTTCACTTTTTGCCATGGTCAGAACTTTGTTCAAAATATGTTTAATAGGTTCATTATTGTGCATAAGGCCAGAGTTATGGCAATCAGTTAATATAAGACAAGCTAACTTGACAACGTTCATCTGTAATGCTGTTATCTACAGTTTAGCGATCGTGAGTTAAAAGTAGCTACATGCTAGCAACAATGATTTTGTTGTGAAAATGGCAGTACTCACTGCATCAAACGTGAAAATTAAAATGCATAGCCAAAGTCAGTGTTCCCTATCCGAACACCCTGTAGTTCAATTACTCGTTACGCAAGACCGGATATGTGGGACTGAAACGAGATCATCATTCTAAATCATAACTTTTTACAGTAAATAATCTTCGACATTTGAAGTTTGCAGTGACTGCAGGGACTCTAAGCAATATCGGAGATCGTGAAACTGTTCAATCAACCACTGTTTAATGTTCGAGGTAATTCGGATATACGTTTACGTATCGTTTATGTTAACCCTTTGAAGTTCTGACGCGTTTTAGCAGTTTATTTTGGCTATCATTAGACGATTTTATGCAGCTTAGGAAGTATCTGTGGGTACTAAAATGGTAAATACTATCTCAATCAACCCTCTGACTTCCATATACCGTTACTAATCTGAATAAAATCGTCTAATAGTAGCCAGAAACAACAGAAACGCGTATTGGAGCTTGAAAGGGTTAATAAAACTTGAAGCTTAATGGGTCGGACATGATCATATTCATATTGGCTAGAAAAGGGGTAAATGAAGGTTTTCTAATATATTGTTTTCTTTAGGTATGCAATTACTATCGGAAAATTTATATTAACCCCTTTCGTACCGAGTTTATGTTTTGTGTTATGTCAACCCCATTTTAAACGGTTTTATGCAGCTAAGGAAGGGTATGTGATAGTTGAAATGGTAAAATTGATAGTTGAAACCTTTTTCATGTTTATACCTCCTTCATAAGCTACAAATGTCGACTAATAATTGACTTTCATATACCCTGATTTTTTTCTTTTTTTCAGCTTAATTGGGAAGGCCATCAGTCCCTCCTGATCGTATAAAAAATCGTATAACGTTAGCCACAATAAATGTATAAAGTGTGCCATGAACAGTCCCAAGCTATTATATAAATACTGTCACCCCAACCAAATAATATTCGTCCTTTTGTCTCCAGAGGTATTGGTAAACTTTGTATTCAAACTCTCAATTATTTATTTATGTCATCCTAGCTACCGTCATACGATTTTATTCAGCTTAGTATAAACCTCTCGTGACGAAGGAGTTGACGTTATCTGGTTAATGTTGCAGCATTTATGCTCGTGACTGAACCTAAAGGGATTCACAATAATACATCTTACAATTGCGGCATGAAGCCATATTACAGCATATTATATTGTATTCGTTCATATATAAAACAGCGATTCAAATATCCATATACGAAACATCTCTCGCTAGAGTGTTTCACAACCTTCTATTCGAAACAGGTGATTTAACTCTAATCAAGATATGATGTGTGAAATCATTGGACTACACCGGTATCTGGGAAGTGTTAGCAATAGTCTTCGTTTAGGGTAACCTCATTAGAGTGAACCATTTCCTACCAGAGCCTGGTGATTTGTAAATATTGCAAAACATAATTAAGATTAATTAATTTAGAACTGTATAATATTACCTTGGCCAAGTTAATTAAGTTATAAAACCTCGTATGAATAAAACAAGAGGTACTGTATTTGGGATTAGGTTTGAATTTCCCGCAATTGCGGGATTATTTCGTAGGATCCACAGGTTTGCTATAATCTCCTGGACTCCTGGATAATATGTTTACTTAATCGTTTTATAACGGTATTAACATTTATATAGCAAAAAGCTTATTTTCGTATAAATAATTAAGTGAAGAGGGAATGAACCTTTGGTAACAAAATTAATATATAATTTCCAAGCAGACGCTAGTATACCTCTGGACCGTCAAGCCGTGCTTCCTTGACTACCCGCATCATTACCCACGCCAGGCCCGGGCATTAACCCTTCCTAACCAAGACGGAATTCTTCGAAACTCCGCCAGGACCCTAGATATAGCTAAGTAATTGATATAGATGGCCATGTATACAATGTTTAGTTAGGGCTTCTGATAGATAGTCTATCATGGGTTGAGACAACTGGTCAACCCTCGTCTCCTTACTAATTCCATGCCATAAGGTAGGCTATATCAGTTATGTGTTCAATCATGCGCAGTATAATTCCACGCATAAGATCATGGAGAGGAGCAGAACATTACTAGGGGCACCTGTACATATACATGTATTATAGATCGATCGATAAACGGATAGATATACAGTATAGATAAGAAAGAAAGGTAGATATATAAATAAACAGATAGATAAGTAGAAAGATAAATAGATAAGTAGAAAGATAGATATGTAGAAAGATATAAGTAGAAAGATAGATAGATAAGTAGAAAGATAGATAGATGACTAGAAAGATAGATAAGTACAAAGATAGAGGAGTAGAAAGATAGATAAGTAGAAGGATTGACAAGTAGAAATATAGATAGATAAGTAAAATGATAGACAAGTAGAAAGATAGATAAGTAGAAAGATAGATTAGTAGAAAGATAGATTAGTAGAAAGATAGACAATTAGAAATATAGATAGATAAGTAAAACGATAGACAAGTAGAAAGATATATAGATAAGTAGAAAGATAGATAAGCAGAGAGATAGATAGATAAGTAGAAAGATAGATAAGCATAAGATAGATAGATAAGTAGAAAGATAGATAGATAAGTAGAAAGATAGATATTTAAGTAGAAAGATAAATTTATAAGTAGATATATAAGTAGAAATATAGATAAGTAGAAAGATATATAGATAAGTACAGTAGAAAGAAATGTAGACAAATAGAAAGATAGCTAGATGTACACCTGAGAGTTTGCGTTTAATTATTCCAGAGTAGGTGTTTGTAACTGGTCATTAAACAAGCAGAGACCTTGGCTTGGCGGGAACATTGCCATAACTCAACACACAGACACACTGCCTCTGTAATATCACCCGGGGGACTTCCGGGGGAGGGGGGGGGGGGGGTGCTGTGGAAAGTAATATACAACAGTCATTATATCCCACCTTTGATGATGGTTATTTAATGGTAGATATCGAACCATTTACTACCCTACAATAACATCATGTTGGGGAACCTGGATATCCAACACAGTATCTTGTACACATAAATATCATCAGCAGTAAGAAGTAATATTGATTATTGGGATATAGATATACATATTATTTCATATACTGTATGTTGACATTGGTGTTGAAGTGTCCAGTGTCTGTGTAGTGAATGGTCTGGGGTCCTCATTACACAAGCAAGTAATACTGGTTTGGTGTGAACATACACATATGAGAGCGTTCTACTGCACCCACTTTAATTTCCGCCCTAAATGAGGTCGTTCCTGGAGAAGAAGGGGGGGGGGGGGCGAGGTGAGAGTAGAAGGAGGTGTGGATGGAGAGGGGAAGGGAAGAATGGGGGGAGATCAAAGGAGGGGTACTGATAGGGGCGCAGGTGGAAGGAGGGAGGGGAGAAGAGAAGTAGGAGGAGGTGCGGAAGGAAGGGGAGAGAGAAGAAGAGAAGGATCGGGGCAGAGGAAAGGAGGGAGTGCAGATAGAGGAGAAGGTGGAATGAGGGGAGTGAGAGGGAAGGGAGGGTTTTTTGAAGAGGGAGGAAGAGACATGAGGGTGAGGGAAGGTGTGGACAAAGGTTAGAGCTCAATCTACCGTCGTTTGTGTGGCAGAGCGTGAACCAGGCTGGCAACTGTTTCAAGTAAGGTCAATACACTCGGCTCTATGCCGTGAAATTGGTTTGTCCCTACCTTGATGACTGAACTGCGACTTCATTTTAGTATAGGGTCGACGATATCAATTGTTATGAAAAACTATTTAAAGCAGAGTATATTTTCGTATTCTCCAATTAAATATCAGGAAATCGGCGGCTTGGAGATCAAATACCCCTCCCTGTTAAGATGAAATTAATTAGTTGTGTTGATCATTGACACTGGGTACATCGTGAGTATGGTAGTGTAGACAGAGTTGACCATCTAACTTCTTCAAAGCAAATATATAAATATACTCAAAAAACATTAATATCCATCACCTTTTCTGAGATAAAATAATTATCGAGCTTAATGAGGCAATGTTACTTCTAGACTCTAGAAATAATATCGCCTCAATTTGTTCCACCTAAATCCAAAAGCAATACTGTTGAATAGAGTACGTATCGCCTTGTATTTAGGTGGAACAAATTGGTGTCATTGGCTCCAGGGACCTGCAATATTCGTGCCCAGAAGTGTGTGTGTGTGTATATATATATATATATATATATATATATATATAGATATAGATATATAGATATATGTGTGTGTGTCGTTTCTGAAAGCTAAGCATATTATTATTTTGTTCAACAGAAATACTCAATTAGTTCACATGAGTAACATTGACAAAATGGTATAGTCTGATCCCATATTTTTCATTATAAGTAATTATATGTCTTTGCACCTGAGTGGTTTTCAACTTCGAAAAATACCTAAATCATCGTTGGTAAACAAGACAAAAAAAATGTATTGCGCATCTCTTGCCATTAAAGGGGTAGTGCTTGTTTTTTTGGTATATTTATATATATATAAACAATGTTTTTAGTTTCCTCGGTAGACCTCCATCAAGCTTACAAAAACACCCCCTAGACCCCCTTTCAAGATTAATTTGTAAACTTTTCGATAGAAAAATGTTCCTAATATTACAGGCCTACTATCGCTCGTCAATACAAAATTGATATCTAAATGGCACGCAAGGTCTAAATATTGACAAAGAATTGGGGCGAAACGTCTAAAATCGCCAAACTAATGGAGCGAACATCTCAAAATGTAAAAACTAATGAGGCCAAACATAAGGGAGAAGGGGATACAGAAAAAGCGGCTACCTTTCCCTTATTACCCTGGCGGGAGATAGATGTAAGAGGATGTGCTTCAAATGTTATAGACTGATTTATTCATAGGACAATAAATTAGTGAAATTTGATAGGTATATTGATTTTGTAAATTATGTTCTAGTTTGAAACATCTACTTTTGTCTTCGAATATATTGGAGTATCATTCGCTCACTATATTCAACGTAGGGACGTTACAAATGTGTCGTATTAATATTTTGTCACCAACCAACTTTACTTCTAAACTCAATTAATGAAATCAACAAATACATGTGGCACTTCAAGGACTCGAACCTAGGATACTCACACCGAAGAAGCCTGCCAGATAAGGATACCATAGCAGCATCTTATCATCAGTAACCTATCTTTAAAGACCATACATTACTGTAATCCACCATAACATACACACATAAATCCTGAGACTAGTAATATTGGTTTCTTTCGGATTAACCTTTTTTATATGTGAAATGAATATACACTAGTATTAAGGGGGGATGGTTTACTTCTTTGGTCGATTTTTTCATTTATTTATTTGTTTTCTAGTTTCCTCGCTAGACCTCCATCAAGCTTAAAAAACACCCTGTAGAACACCTTTCAAGATAATTTTTTTATATTTTCCGGTAGAAAAATATGCAATAACTTATAGCCAATTTAGAATATACTAACGTTACTGAATAATCGTTATCACATTTCCTAAACAAGTGGTCATGTCTGATCAACATCTTTGCTTTTTCAATTACATGTTTAAGTGTACACTGAATTGTATATAGCAGTTAACATTTTCATCGTGATTTCGAGAATAATAATAATAATTCAACAAGTGAAACAAATACAAATAAATATAATACAAGTCCCAATGTCTAGTCAGTCCCATGCAAGCAATCCAGAAACATATAAAAGCTCATGGCATAATTATACTGTCACGTACCGGTACCCAGAAGGATGGATGACTGTCTAAAGAAGTGAATGCACAAGAACATTTAACAGTATATTCGCTAATTGCATGAATGTCAACAGTGCCTTGCTTCAGGGATCGGTTCTAATTACAAAGCAAACATAGTTGGCGTTGTTTTACTTTCTTTATGTAATTAATTCGTTCATCTCATTTATAACATTGTACTAAAGAAGAAAGCATTAAAAGCCGAGAACAAGATGGTATGATATAGTGTCAGAATGTGTGTCGAAGCATGAACAGGGAATGGTTGAAGCAATAGTATTAGCAAATGACAGGCATGAATTAAAGAGAGTACATGAAAGTCTCTGGACCCTTTTACATGACAAACTGAGGTTTTTATCCCAGATGTTGATGTGATATAAGAGACCTTGCCCGTAAGTATAACATCTGAGGTGAAGCCATTGATTTCGGTGGAGGATGAGTGATTGGTGCTTCTGAATGCTTGCGTGCTGTCCTTTTCCTGTCATCTCGTTTTCCTTTTTTGTGTCTCTTGCTGATCCTCCCTAACCTTTGTGGGAGTAAGGGCTGGCTACTGACTGACCGATTCCATATTGAAAAAGGTTGTTGAAAAACTGGAGAGTCTAGCGGAGAGTAAATGACATACTGTTTGCTGAAGTGAATTACTATGGAATCCAAGGCCCACATATTCACTTCATTAAGACTTTCCTAACCAATCGAAGTTAGATGGTTCCCACTCTCCTTTTCTTCCTGTAACTGAAAGGGTATACCTCAAGGCACCGACCTGGACCCCTTTTTCTCTCATAATGATGTTATTATCCTTAACCTTTACTACTAGACTACATAGACAATGGCTTACCATGCCGACCAATAGTAGATAGGAACGACTGCTTTTGACTTCATGACGTCTTGAGTACCCTTGAAGACTGGGAACACAAATTGTATATGACTTTCAGACCAGAATAACACCACTACATTCGTTTTACCAGATCCCCCCCCCCCAAAAAAAAAAAATCATCCCCTTTGTTTATGAACTCCATCCTAGATAACATTCATTCAGACAAGTAGCCTACTTGGTGGCCCACACCTCAGCAGGCATGAGTTGATACACACATGTGAGCAGCGTCTGGGCAAAAACCAACAAAGCCCTGGGATTCCTGCGAGGAAGCTAGGCAGGTGCATCATAATGTTAACTAATACAATATTTTCTCGGCCACACACTGAATACTACGACACTGTCTATCAGGATCCACACACTAACAAACACATCAATATAGATGAGTTTACACAAACAAAAGCACCAAGATGGTCATCTATAATTACACACTAACTACATCAATTTGCTTAATTAAGACGTTAAATTGGATATGTACTAGATACACTTGCAACAGGCTGTTGCATGCACAGACAACAGATGCTATATACAATCATAAACAACTTAGCTGACATACACAAAGACATACTTACACTCTATAAATTTACAATGTTACACGAGGTAACCACAACCTATAATATACCATTTAGAAGGCAATCATACACATTGGCTACAATATTTAATATATAAGATCTCAACTTCCTGCATTATATAACACAATTTCAGACAATGCCTCAATTAATCACGAAGGTGTAGAGTTGAAACAGAGGCAACATTAATTATAAAGGTATGTGCCAGCCAGTCGTCCGGGTGCAGGGAGAGAGAGGGAGGGAGGAGAACCATGTTTCATTTTCCCAGAGCATGTCACAAGTTACGTCCCTCGCCTCCCTTCCTCATAAATTTTCTATTTTCAACCGAGTTCTGGCCATTCCAACATTTGGCATTACTGTGTCTCGTCTGACTGACTGTTCACATGCATACAATGCCGTTCACACACTGTACCCAACATCTCTAAAATACTTGAAAGACTCATGCGCCACAAAAAATGAACCCAGACATTCCCCTCTCAACTTCCCAACATGGCTTTTGGCCTAAACAGTATACCACTACACTATATACCATATTAACTCAGCATAGTATTGTATTAGATGGCTCAACCAAGCCCATCCACCCTCCCGCACAGTAAGGCACCCATAGACATCAGCACACACACATACAACAAATACTAAACACCACACTACACAACAATGACAAGAAATGGCTCACAAACGTCATCTCTGGCAGACATGGACACGTCACCTACAACAACCATATATCCAAAACTCGTAAACTACCCAACGGCATCCCTCAACAATACTTTTTAGCCTTTTCCTCCACGATCTTGCACAACCTAACACAACACATTAAACACACTTTCATATGCAGACGACCTCACCATCACATCACAGCACCAACAAATGTAACAAACAACAAGCTACCTACAACAACACCTCCTACAACTGGAATAATGGCTCCTACAAACTTGCATGACAGTCTCACCCCCAAAATCATCGATCACTTTGCTTACCCCAGACAGACACGAATCGCGGCTTCACCCACATGTCACACTAAACAACGAACTACTCCCCCTCAACTGAACCCCTAAACTATTTGGTGTATTTTTGTATGTGTATGAAGGACACAAAAGGGAGGCTGTCTGTAACGAGTGTCCCCCTAAAGCCAAAGGAGTGACAGAGAGCCAAATTCAAGGGACATTGGAATCAAAATACCTTATGGAGAGATCGACATACGAATGAGGAATTACATGAGCGTTATGGTGTGAATGTCAATGTGCTGGAAAGTGTGAAGAGGCGCACCTTGAGGTGGTTCGGTCATGTAAAGCACATGGTGAATGAGAGAATGACTAAAAGAGCGTATGGGAGTGAGGTGGAAGAGCAGAGAGATGCAGACTGAGAGTGAGGTTGAGGGAAGGAATTGAAAGGTTTATTCGTGAAAGTGGTGTTGAGTGAGCTGACGGGTGACAGAGGTGTGTGGAGGCGATTCCTTAGTGGCCACCCTTTCGGAGATGACGGTGTCTGACAATAGATATAGACAAATAATGTTTTGAGAGTTTGATGCTTTACTTAGAAATGTCTGGGGCTATCCATGTGATCAGAAGTGGGTTACCTAAAATACAGTCGTCCCCTGCCGCCACCCCCCTTCCTACATTCGTACTACCTTGTGCATAAATTCATCCATCATGGGCGGCCGGGCGTATGTATATCTTGTGCAGCATATGCATACATTCTTCCTGCACTTTGATATATGTGCTGCTGTATACATATGTATATTGTTAGTATGCATTATTTTGTGAGGAATATCTATGTATGTTTAAGTCGTATGTATATATTAGAGTATGTATACATATGTTCGTTCTGCTTTTTGTTTTATATGTATTATCGTGTGGTTAATGTGTATACGCTACTGATGGTTTTAATTTGTGTATCATGAAGTACAGTACATCTATGCGTTTATTTTGTTCCGTGAGGTATTGTCATATGGCGAATATGCATGTTTGCGCATTTCATGTTAGTTACTTTACTTACCATTAAGCAAACAAATATGTATATGCCGTTTGTGTTGGTTGGTTTGTACATTCTTCTGCTATATTACTATACAGTACTTTAGCAGTGTATGTACACTTGTACAGCTACTGGCAAAGTAGAAAAGAAATACTTTTTCTCATTAACTCATGTCCACTCACCGATTCTCTGCAATCTCTCTCTTTTCACCGCAATATTGCATCTCTTGCTATTCTACCGCTATGTCAATAATCAGTGTTCCTCAGAGCTCTCTCAGTGTATACCACTACCTCTAAGTCGAGCATGTAGCACCCAACTTGCAACACAATCCCACCCCTACTCTGTTCAACTCCACAACTCAAAAGTGAATTTATATTCCCAATCTTTCTTCTATTCAACAGCAGAGTTCTGGAACTCTCTCCCTGAATCCATTTTCCCCTCATCCTATGGCTTAAATTGCTTCAAACTCCCATGTGTCCAGGTATTTTAGCTAATACAGTCCTTGATTTTGGCCCTGTCACTCTTTCAACTCTGTGGGAGGCACTCGCACAGGCAGTTATGTCCATTGTCTCCCACATTCACAAAGATAAACACAAATCTACTTAACCATTGTACGACTTGGCAATTAAAAAAAAAAAAAAAAAAACGCACACACTCACACACGGTCCGCTTCCCTGAAACTTTTGCGCCTCCACTTTTTTGGAAACTGATAAAAAAGTGGGATTGGTTTTGACGCGGTCGGTGGCTGATTTTATGAGTTACCACACACCTTTACATGGCACGCTGCACTGCTGCAGATAGATATATGGAGAGATAGATATTGTAAACTGATAGATGGAATTATGTATTGTAAGGTTATTAGGATTTATAGTGGTGTAATGTTTAGATTTTAGTATTTCAACTACATATCAAAGGGCCCAAGTTTGATAACCAGCAAGTACAGAAACAATATTATTCAGCCAACTTAGCTGCCTACATTTCTGTAATGATTTTATTGGTGATAAATAAATAAAAATAATAACAGAAGTAATCCCATATGGAGAGTGAGTAGCATCCGTCATTTGAATTAATACTATATCCAACTCTCTAACACATTCTCTCTTTTACTTAAGGGGAGATGGGCCGTTTTTCTGGTCCCCCTTCTCCCTTATGTGCAGCCCCATTAGTTTTCAGATTATAAGACGATTGGCTATTAGTTGGGTGATTTTAAGACCTTTCGCCCCATTTCTTTGTCAATATTAAGACTTTTCGTGTCATTTAGGTGTCGATTTTTTCCTGACGAGCGAAAGCGAGCATGTAAACTCCTTCAAGAAGCATATGTCCAGGCAATGTGACCAGTATAAACCTTGAATATAACGATCTATCTCTCTTTCATTATTTAGAGAAAATAACTTCGACAGGTTACATTACATTTAATCTTCTTCTTTTGTATAGACAAAATATAACTTTACTTAGATCATTATAATTGGATGTGAAGCTAATAGGAGATTATAAATATCGCCACTACCAGAATTTTTTTTGCAACGCTAGAAAAAGGAAGAGGAACGTATGTCGAAATGCATCAGGAAAGACAAGTATCTAGAGGAAAGCCATTGGGTATTGGTAGATAAAAGAAGTAAAGGGGGATTTAGATGGAATAAATGTGATACTTATTCCCTCTAAGCACACCTTAAGAGGATATAGATAAAAACTGTTTTGATATAATAAACGAGTGTCAATAGGAGGAAATTAACAAAAAAACACATATATTTCAAACTAGCTAAGATTTAACAAATTCAGCAGGTTACTTGAGCGTTACATGGAAATGCCAAATACTTTGATATTTAGAAACACTTAAGGATCAAACGCAAAGGGAAAAGTCAGAGGTCAAATTAATACAATATACTTGATATTAAAATCACCAACAGATTTTCATCAAAGCGGCAGGTATATCTATGTTTCCTATTCCAAATTCTGCTGGGAAAGACATACATTGTTAGTTATCTCACAGATATCTTTCTGAAAAAACAAAAATTGTATCTGATTTGTCTCTGCAAAGGACATTAATGGATGAAATGATCTCGCTTAAAAAAAAACACACACAAGTAAATATTTATAAGTTAAGGTAAATGGACGTATTTAATCAAACAGATTATCGAATGTCTAATACAAGGTGATTATCTTGGTTAACCTCTACAGTATTTGAAGACGCATTTCTTCCTTTTATTTGGCTATTAGTAACCGATTTTACCTAATTCATGATGGAAATTTGGAAGTTAAAGGGTTATTAGAGATATGCCTTCCAATGCTGTAAAAAGTTTAATGATAGCGGAAAAGAGCTTCCTAATCCCGAGGGGGGGGGGGGGGGGGGGACGACTTTATATGGTAATTTATTCATAACTTATTAATGCAATTGTAACAATAAATTTGATTTTGATTTTCATGACAAAATGTATATATTAAATTACTGTTCATAGATCAGGGCCATAACAAATTATTTACTTGCCATCAAACTATAAATAATTATGGCAATTACCAATGATTTACTGTGAAAAGCTACTCTATAACTTTCAAATAAATAATCCACAGTTCAATGTTAAATTTCATGATATATATGGCTGTCATGGCTAGCTGCAAAAGTGTGTAATCCAACCGAATGATATCCACTGAACTCTGTCCAAAATACCAACAAAAAAAGGTAGTCAGGAAATAATATGTTTAAAGTAAATGTTCACGACAGTACAGTACGTACATGCCATAAGTAAATATTTATCTAATTATTGATTCATTATTTATTTAACACCTTCTGTACCGGCGACGTCTTTTTCATTTTATTTTAGCTATATTTAGACGATATTGCGCAGCTTAAGAAGGACCTGTAAAAAGGGTTAAATGAGATAGTTCGAAGCCTGTTAATTGCTGGAGTCCCTTTTTAAAGGGAATAGAAAATAATGTCTAATAGTAGCTAGAATAAAGTCCAAAGGATGTTGCCGGTACAGAACGGGTTAATGTTTACCTGATATTTGTATATCAGAGGTTCCTTTAAATTTGTCAAGATTTCAAAATGTACCAGAATTAATGACTTCGACTGTACATTCTGCTAACCTATCAATTCTTGTTTTTCGTGCATTGTAGTTAATTATTCCTCTTCTATTTATCCACGACATTATTATATTGTTTGCTTGGGACATACATTATACAGTCAATTATTCAATGTGAACACATTATTTTCAGTTCTACATTAATTAGGAGTGAAAACTCCTAAATGTTTCTTCTCCTCTGCTTCCTCTTCTGTTTTTTTCTTTCCCACTTCATCTTCTTCGTTGTCATCATCGTATTCTCCTCTTCCTTTTTTTCGTTCTTCGGTCCTATTCCTTTACCCTTCGGTCCTCCTTCTTTTTTTAATTTAATCTCCATTGTCCCAGAAATGGAGTTCCTTTCATTCCGTTTATGTGCCTCCCTCCCCGCCTGTGAATGACCTCGCCGTGTATCAGGGCCTCGTACTTTCCTGCAGCCCCACCACCACCACCACCACCACCCCCACCACCACCCCCACCACCACCACCACCACCACCACCACTCCTTACTCACACCTCTATCACAACCTCACTCCCCCTTATCTTTACTTTTCTTGGGCCACCCAATCGTTTGCTTGGTGCACACGCTCATACGCGCTCTCTCTCCTTATATATATATATATATATATAAATATATATACAGTACATACTGTATATACAGTATATATATATATATATATATATATATATACTGTATATATATATATACAGTATATATATATATATAATTATATATATATATATATATATATATATATATATATGGCATAGGGATTTGGCGACCCCATCGCCTGTCACTTTGTGGCGCAGATAGCCCCTGGAGGTTGGGACTGGGAATCCCACCTCCAGAACTGCTAGGAGGAGGCACTAGGCACCAGCCGAACAGAGCGATATTCCTGGGGAGCGCTAGGTGGTTGATAAGGACAGCTGGAGCTCCTGTTTCCACCTGGCCTCCCTAGCTGATCCTTTCTGTGCCTCCTCAATATTGAGGGCGACCCCAGTTTGCCCTCCGAAACACTTTCTCCTCCTATCAATACATTACACTACAAACACCTTACATACTACACTACCTACTACCAAAATTATAACTAGATCACGACCAGCTTCGGAGTCCCCAGGGGGGGGGGGGGGACCAGAAATGCCCCCACTGATCTGTACCCTGGTAATGACTCACCAAAATGCTCTGGTCCACTACCTTCTACTCTTACTATCAATTTCTGCAACACTCGTGGCCTCTCCTCTAACTTCCACTCTGGAACATCACCTCTCCTCTGCCATCCCTGATCTTATCTTTCTCACCAAAACTCAGGTCTCTAAGACTACTGACAGCATATCCTTCTCTGTATCCTCCTACTATTGCTATCCTCAGTTTCAAGCCAAAGGTGGATGTTGCGTATACTGTATGTGCGCAACAATCTCACTTTCTCTAGTGTTTCCAACTTTGACTCTTCTGAATTCTCAACTCTCTGGCTAAAGCTTTCTTGTCTCTCTCAAACTAATTATTTCTGCGCTGTTTATCTCTCCCCTAATTCTACTGACTATCCAAAATTCTTTGACTCTCTAACTTCTAAAGTGGAACACATTCTATCCATCTCTCCTTTCGCAGAAATCTCCATCATAGGAGATTTCAACATTCACCACCGCCAATGGCTTTCCTCTTTTTCCACTGACCAACCTGGTGAACAAACCTACATCTTTTCTATCCTAAATAAACTAGAGCAGTAAGTCCAGCAACCCACACATATCCCGGATCGCTTCGGAGATCGGCCCAACATTCTTCACTTATTTCTAACTTCTAACCCTTCTGCTTATACTATATCTTTTCTCTCTTTTGGGCTCCTCCGACCATAAACTTATCTCTGTCACCTGTCCTATCTCTCCGGTACGGCCACCCGATCCTCCCAGCCGGCGGCGCTTGTGGCACTTTGGCGCTGCCGACTGGGAGGCTCTCCGGCAGTATTTCTTTGATTTCCCATAGAATGAATTTTGCTTCCGTGGCCGGGAACCCTCGGAGAGTGCTGAATGCATTACCGAGGTAATCCTCTCGGGCATGGAAGCATACATTCCATTTTCTTTCTCTCAGTCTAATGCTAAAAAATCTTGGTTTACTCACGCTTCTTCTTCTGCTATCCGCAGCAAGGAGGAAGAATTCAAACGGTACCGTCGCCTTCAAACTCAAAGAATCTCATACTTCCTATGTTTCTGCCCGGAATCAAGCCAAATCTGTTCTTCGAATCGGCAAACACTCTTTCATCAATAATAAATGCACTGAACTATCCAACTCTAGCTCTTCCCATGCTACAAGCAGCCTCGAAAGGATCAATAATGTTGTTGCTTGTTTTCCTTTGTACTCCTTTGTACTCACTCTCACACACACTCTCTCTCCTACATAAACGGATTACAATTTTTCCTTCCCCTCCGCCTCTCGTCACGATCGCCACACCTTAACCAAGCAGTTTTCCTCCACATTCTATTTTTTGTAGTTTTTTCTACCACCCGCCAATATTCTGCCACTTTTGAAGAACCGTGGCAAAAATGACATCCTTGCCGTTTTTTCGCCTGAAGCTTATTAACTTTTATTTTATATTTTTATTTTTAGGGGGACAAATATTACGTTTTTTCTCAGTGTTTCCTAGGGTACCCAGACCTCTTTAACTCCAGTACTATTATTATTGTATTGGACTATTCACAGCGTCCCCGTTTGTGGACTAATTTTACCTTGAGAATTATGTGAATTCACATACTGGAAAAGTTGTTTTACAATTATATAGAAGTCATAATTATGACGTTGTTGTTGTTCCGGTGTCATGTTTTTTTACCAATCAATCAATCACTCACAATAAACAAGGTAAAATAATTCAAGAAAAATATGTTCCGATATTTGTAAAGTAATCTTAATTTAAGGGGGGATGAGCGTATATTTGTGCCTATTTATTGATTTAATTATTTGTTTTTTAGTTTCCTCCCTAGACCTACATCAAGCTTAAAGAAACACCCCTAGACTCACCTTCGAGATCAATGTATACATTCTTCGGTAGATAAATGTCCTGGCCGAAGGCCGATTCCTCCTAAAATTTAAGGCTCGCTCATGCTCGTCAGGAAAAAATCGACACCTAAATGGCACAAAAGGTCCTAATATTGACAAAGAAATGGGGTGAAAGGTCTTAAAATCGCCAAAGTAATGGAACGAACATTTTAAATTCTCAAAAGTAATGGGAATAAACATGAGGGAGAAGGGGGCCAAGAAAAATACAATAAAAACATAACTAAAAAAACATCCCCCTTTAATTTAATACTTCCCTCATTACTTAACTAAAAACGTATGTTGTTTAAATCTAGTCAAATGATTAAAGTTGTTTTTCTTCTAGCTATCCCACACTAAGAATAGATAGATATAATATACTTCTAACTTGAAAAACGTATTCATGTGAAACTACTTGGAAGACGAACATCCATGCTACTTCCTCCAAGTGGTGGTTTGTGGCACCACATTCACATACTAATAACAAGTGTATTAACCCCTTCTGTACCGGCGACATCTTTTGAGTATTATTCTAGCTACATTT
Organism: Paralithodes platypus; assembly: GCA_032716605.1. Classification (NCBI taxonomy): domain Eukaryota; kingdom Metazoa; phylum Arthropoda; class Malacostraca; order Decapoda; family Lithodidae; genus Paralithodes; species Paralithodes platypus. Next base: position 12,465,447 of record CM064529.1, on the reverse strand, counting down.
TGACGATTTTGAGGAAACTTAGGAAGGGTATATGGTAGCTAAATAAATGATTGAGACATTAGTGGACGTCCTTCCTAAGCTTAATAAAATCGCCTAATAGTTGCCAGAATATGATGTCAAGGAGGTCAGCGGTAACGAATGGGTTAATTGTCTTTGGCAGGCATTTTCAACTTCGTTACCCACCTCTCTCTCTCTCTCTCTCTCTCTCTCTCTCTCTCTCTCTCTCTCTCTCTCTCTCTCTCTCTCTCTCTCTCTCTCTCTCTCTCTCTCTCTCTCTCTCTCTCTCTCTCTCTCAACCTCCGGACCCAGACAGCATTGAAAGTTTAAACTGTTTCTCCGTCATTACTATGCGGCCGGCCTTTGTCGAAAATTCTGTGCAGTTTTACAGAAGGGGTGGGTGGAGGCGTCGAGGGGTGCTATGAGAGAGAGAGATATGGAGAGAGAGATATAAATAGATAGCTAGATAGAGAGAGAGAGATATAGAGAGAGAGAGAGAGATAGAGAGATATATAAAACAATATATATATATATATATATATATATATATATATATATATATATAAGAGAGAGAGAGAGAGAGAGAGAGGAGAGAGAGAGAGAGAGAGAGAGAGAGAGAGAGAGAGAGAGAGAGAGAGAGAGAGAGAGAGAGAGAGAGAGAGAGAGAGAGAGACAAGTGGTCAAAGGGTTTGGCATAGAAATATCAGATTAAGTAGGAAACTAGGGGATTAGGGTTCTTTGAACAGAGGTGAGAAGTGGTGTGGTTGGTATAATTCTACTTGGTGCCATTCGATTCCGCTCGCCCAAAGCATCCATACATGGTCGTAGATTCTATTTTCGAAAAGCCATTCGCCCAGAATCAAACAATATATTTTGAAAATACTTGGGTCCAGGCGAACCCGAGTACCTTGGCAGGTCATATTGGAATTTTATGTTTTCAAGGGTATATATGGATTCGTCTCGTCGTTGCGATTCCAACGGTATATAAATGTTTGGATTTAGACCATTTTGTAGGCACGATAGGCCTAATTTTGATTTTGATTTTGAAAACTTCTAAATCACCCATAAACGGGTTATTTATGTATGGATTTTGCTCAAATGTCTACCACAAGTACACTTTCACCCGCTGAAGCCAATGCCACAAACATAATTCAAATCGGACCAATACTTTAGGATTTCGTTTTGATTTGACCTCCATCCAGATGGGCTGATAGCCTCTGAAGTCCTATTTTAAATAACTAACTTCTATGTGGCAGGAGAGTTAGAGACAGGTTCTCGAAAAGGGGCTCCAGTCCTGACGCTATTCTATTCTTGACTTACATTGTGGTGGCTTAATAACAGAAGGGTTGATAGCCTCTGAAGTCATATTTTAACTCAATTAACTAATTTATGTATATGGAGATCAAAGCTGCCTAACGCAATTACCCCCCCCCCTCCCCCCCCTGATAGCCTCTGAAGTCATATTTTAACTCAATTTACTAATTTATGTATATGGAGATCAAAGCTGCCTGACGCAATTATCCCCCCCCCCCCCCCGCCCCTTAAAATGAATAAATATAGGTAATTTTACCTTAATTTCCTATAGTAAGTTTTTTATCTTTCTATCCCAACCCTCATTTGCTATCGCTCCCCCCCCCCCCCCCCCCCCCGAAAAATCAACACCTGATCGAGTTGGGTCAAGCGTCTTATAATCGCCAAATTAATGGGATGAAGCATCTTAAAATCTTAAAATTAAACAGGGAAGGTCCTAAAAATATATAAAAATATAACTTCCCTCAGACCAATTAGGGTTAAGTGTTTTCAGTTCAGTAGGCTACACAGGAGGCTGTCCTCGGTTAGCATGATCTGTGGATGGCTTGGGGAAAAAAGGTATAGGCCTACAGTATAACACACATAACAAAGCCACTCCAACAGCTTCCCCTCTTTCCAACACCCCTTCTCTTCTCTATACCCAACTCTTCATAAAATAGGAAAAGTAGAAAGTAGCTATACGAGGTACCGTTGTATAGGCTTACACCTCAATACCTTCACCTGACCTGACCTGATAGTTTAGGTTTTCCAGCTGATGGCAAATTATGATGTCTGCATATAGATTATTCAGCTATCGATTATGTAAAGAAATATGTTGTTTATTATGAAAACTTGGTCATTAGAATGACGTAGAGACAGAGTAGGTTCATGTTTTGTTAAGTAGATATCGAGAAATCGGGTGCTAAAGGATTCAATTTACCAACAACAAAAAATAATAATAATATTGGGTGGATGGATAGGCAGATGAGAACGAACTGGATTTACCCCTTGATGATGATGACGCGTTTCGACAGTTTATTCTGGCTATCATTAGACGATTATATAATATTATAGCTTAGGAAGGATATGTGGGAATTAAAAAGGGTAAAGACGGTCTCAATAAACCCTCTGACTTCCATAGACCCTTCCTAATGTATACAAATAGTTTAATGATAGCCAGAATAAACTGCCAAAACGCGTCATAATCCTCAAGGGAATACAGGAACATTTGATTGAAGTTGTGTTGTTATAGCCATATATATATTTAACCCATTCAGTGCCGGGAATGTCCTTTTCATCATATTCTGGGAAGTATTAGACGACTTTACTCAACTTAGGAAAGACCTTTAGCAATAATAAGGCTTCAAACTATCTCAACCAACCCTTTTAACTACCACAGCCACCTAAAACCTCACAAAGACGACCGACGTGTCATCCGACGTAAGAGACAATTCCCCACAGACCCTGACTATACACCCTTCACCAATCACCAGACAAAGCATATCATCAACAATCTCAAGCACTCACCCGCCTGTGGCTAGACAACATAAGCAACATACACCTCAGACACCTGAGACCACAAGGCATACAAGCACTCACTAACATATCAAACTACAGCTATTCACACAACACAATACCAGACATTTGGAAGCATGGTATCATCATCACATTCCCCAAACCCAACAAAGACCCCACGCTACCCTCCTCGCACCGCCCCATCACACTCCTTTGCTCCCCCTCACAAAGTCATGGAACGCATAGTATTACAACTAATTACACCTGACCTACCCCTAGCTCCAACACAACATGGCTTTAGGCCACTGCACTCCACAAACACTCTTCTCACAGACCTTACACAAAGAGGCTTTCGACGGCATCAATTCAGCTAGACCACCACACAGATCACTATTAGCCACACTCGACATTAGTAAAGCCTTCGATGCCATCCCCGCCACAACCTAACAAACAAAATCTACAACACAAACATGCACAACAACACAAAATGGTGGCTGGCCAACTTCCTAGCAGGCAGATGTGCACACGTATCTTTTGCCGGTCAGTCATCTAAAATCAGAAACTTTCCAAACGGAGTCCCACAAGGATCCGTCCTATCGCCCGCACTCTTCAATCTGTACATGCACGATATAACTACACCCAATACGCCCCAAATAAACTTAGCCTCCTATGCAGATGACATAACACTCACATGCACACACCATGACCCAAAAAGAGCAACAGATCTACTTCAACCCTATCTCAACACACTACATGGCTGGTGCACTACAAACAGACTTAATCTAGCCCCAGCCAAATCCCCCGCAACCCTGCTCACAAGTTGGACAGGAGAACACGAATACATCCCTCAACTCACCATAAACAACACACCCCTAACACATACACACACACCCAAAATCCTAGGAGTAACATATGATACTCATATGACATTCAAACAGCACACCACAAACATTAAAAAGAAACTGACACCCAGACTTAACGCCCTTCAGGTCACTTGCTCACACAAAATTGGGGCACAACAAAGAAACAACCACCACAGTATTAAAACAATACATAAGAGCAGTGATGGAATACGCAAGCCCAGCCTGGGCTTCTAACCTAGCTGAAACACATCATAAGACCTTACAGACTATTCAAAACAAAGCCCTGAAGATCATTACAGGCTGCACAGCTACTGCACCCACAGATCACCTACATCAAGAAACCAAAATCCTCAAAGTCAAAGACCATCTGGACATGAGAGGCACTCAATTCCTGGCAGCAGCCTCCACGAACCAAGACCACCCACTAAACTACATGGCAACACACCCACAGACACCAAGAAATATCAAAACAACACCCAGCACACGGTATCACACACAATTATTGTCCTCTCTCCCTCCTGCCCACCCCGAACCAACTTCCAGAAGCACATCCATACTCATATCTCTCACCGATCCATCCACTCACTCACAGACAACACGCAGCTGCATGCACGACCTCCCGAAATCCATCCTTTCCGAATCCTCCCTTCCTCGCGAGGACAGAGTCCACCTGGCCAGGCTGAGATGCGGACACCATCCAGCTCTCCTGAGCTATCAGAAGAGACTGGATGACTCCGTTGTCGACACCTGCCCGGGATGTAACACAGCACCCCATACCATTAAACACATCATAGAAGACTGCATTTCACACAACCACTTACGCCAACAACACAATCTACACTCAATGAGAGCTCTGTGGGAAAGCCCGATCGTGGCCATGGCCTTTCTCAGGGACTCGGGGCTGTTCGGCCAGGCAGCTTAGGGAACAACAATAACAACAACAACTACCACAGATCCTTCCAAAGCTGCATTGTATCGTCTAAATATACCTATAATAATTATGTGTTTTCCACCAACCAACTTCACTTCTGAACTCAATTAATGAAATCAACAAATACATGTGGCACTCCAAGGACTCGAACCCAGGATACTCACATCGAAATTCCGCGCATTATGCATTACGCTATAAAATATAACACACGTCGTTGGTACTCAAAGGGTTAAATAACATTCAGGGGTATACAGGTAACTATATAGCCCATAAATTAAACTTTGTAAAACAATGATGACTAAAATAGAGGTATTCTGCCGGTGTCACACGAGCGCGTTTTCCGGCATTTTTCGAGGACCAATTAGGCTACTTTCTCGTAATATTCTTAGGCCTTTTCGCATTGAAATCGGAAACTAGACTGTAGGTAGATTATAGCCTATAAGGTGGCTGCATTCTGACAATGCATAAGTGCGCGGAATTTCGATGCGAGTATGCTAGGTTCGAGTCCTTGGAGTGCCACATGTATTTGTTGATTTCAATAATTGAGTTTAGAGGTGAAGTTGGTTGGTGGAAAAAACATAATGCTAACTGTGATTAAAAGCTGCTAGACTACAATTACTGGTAAACATTGACGGAAAAAGCTGCTAGACTACAATTACTGGTAAACATTGACGGAAAAAGCGCTCGTGTGACACCGGCTTAATTAGTCTCTCGTGCGACAGCCTGAATGATAGTTCTTATAAGGCAAAGTAGTGACATGACAAATATAGGAAAGGTCAGACAAGTAATAATTTTGGATCACATAAGGGGATTTTTTTGTTTTTGTTTAATGAAGGGACCACATTCTCATTCATTTTTAGCCCCATTAGCTTTGACATTTTAAAACGTTCGCCCCATTAGTTTGACGATTGTAAGACACTTCACCCCATTTCTTTGTCAATATCAAAACCTTTCGTGCCACTTAGGTGTTATTTGTGCACGAGCGATAGTGAGCCTGTGAGTAATCAAGCTAATATGTCTACCACTCACGATTACTGGCCTTTTACTTCACTTAAGGGGGGTCACCGTTTTTTTTTTATCTCTCTCT
>CM064529.1:12313804-12459664 GCA_032716605.1 Paralithodes platypus | reverse complement strand
GTTCAACTCCACAACTCAAAAGTGAATTTATATTCCCAATCTTTCTTCTATTCAACAGACAGAGTTCTGGAACTCTCTCCCTGAATCCATTTTCCCCTCATCCTATGGCTTAAATTGCTTCAAACTCCCATGTGTCCAGGCATTTTAGCTAATACAGTCCTTGATTTTGGCCCTGTCACTCTTTCAACTCTGTGGGAGGCACTCGCACAGGCAGTTATGTCCATTGTCTCCCACATTCACAAAGATAAACACAAATCTACTTAACCATTGTACGACTTGGCAATTAAAAAAAAAAAAAAAAACCGCACACACTCACACACGGTCCGCTTCCCTGAAACTTTTGCGCCTCCACTTTTTTGGAAACTGATAAAAAAGTGGGATTGGTTTTGACGCGGTCGGTGGCTGATTTTATGAGTTACCACACACCTTTACATGGCACGCTGCACTGCTGCAGATAGATATATGGAGAGATAGATATTGTAAACTGATAGATGGAATTATGTATTGTAAGGTTATTAGGATTTATAGTGGTGTTATCTGGTTAGAGTTTTTAGTATTTCAACTACATCTCAAAGGGACCCAAGTTTGATAACCAGCAAGTACAGAAACAACCTATTATTCCAGCCAACTTAGCTGCCTACTTTTCATGTCAATGATTTTATTGGTGACTAAATAAATAAAAAATAATAACAGAAGTAATCCCATATGGAGAGTGAGTAGCATCCGTCATTTGAATTAATACTATATCCAACTCTCTACCAACATGCTCTCTTTACTCTTAAGGGGAGCTGGGCAGTTTTTCTTGGGGTCACCCTTCTCCCTTATGTTGAAGACCCATTCGTTTTCAGAAAATTTATTAAGACGATTGGCTATTAGTTGGGTGATTTTAAGACGTTTCGCCCCATTTCTTTGTCAATATTAAGACCTTTCGTGATCTTTTAGGTTTGTTCGATTTTGTTCCTGACGAGCGGAAAGCGAGCATGTAAACTTCCTTTCAAGAAGAAGATCTATGTCAAGGCCAGTGTGACCAGTATAAACCTGGAACTTTAACGATCTATCTCTCTTTCATTATTTAGAGAAAATAACTTCGACAGGTTAAGTAACATTAATACTATCTTCTTCTTTTGTAATAGACAAAATATAACTTTACTTAGATCATTATAATTGGATGTGAAGCTAATAGGAGATTTATAAATATCGACCACTACCAGAATTTTTTTTTGCAACGCTAGAAAAAAGGGAAGAGGGAAGTATGTCGAAAATGCATCAGGGCAAAGACAAAGTATCTAGGTGGAAAAGCCATTGGGTATTGGTAGATAAAAGAAGTAAAGGGGGATTTTAGATGGAATAAATGTGTTACTTATTCCGTCCTAAGCACACATTAAAAGAGGATATAGATAACAACTGTTTTTGATATAATATAAACGAGTGTCAATTGGAGGAAATTAACAAAAAAAACACATATATTTCAAACTAGCTACAGATTTAACAAAGTCAGAAGGTTACTTGAAGCGTTACATGGAAATGCCAAAAAACTTTGATATTTAGAAAGAAAACCTTAAGGATCAAACGCAACGGAAAAAGTCAGAGGTCAAATAAATAATAATTAAATACCAAGATACTTGATATTAAAATCACCAACGAATTTTCATCAAAGCGGCAGGTATATCCGATGTTTATATTCCAAATTCTGGGGGGAAAGGACCTACAGGTTAGTTATCTCCCAGACTATCTTTCTGAAAAAACAAAAATGTTTCTGTGATTTGTCTCTGCAAAGGACCATAATGGATTGAAATGGATCTCCGTCCCTTTAAAAAAAAAAAACACACACAAGTAAATATTTATAAGTTAAAGGAAATGGACGTATTTGAATCAAACAGATTATCGCATGTCTCAATACAAAAAAAAAAAGGTTTGATTATCTTGGTTAAGAATCTACAGTATTTGAAGAAGCACTTCTTTCCTTTATTTGGGCTATTAGTAACCGATTTTACCCAATACATCATGATGGAAAATTTGGAAGTTACAAGGGTTATTAGAGATATGCCTGGCCCATGCTGTTAAAAAGTTTAAGGGTAGCGAAAAAAAATGTTTGTTTTGAAAAAAAGACTCCCGAAATCACGAGGGGGGGGGGGGGGGGGACGACTTTATATGGTAATTTATGTCATAACTTATTAAAAATTGCCAATTAATGTGAAACCAATAAATTTTAATTTTGATTGTCATGACAAAATTGTTATTATATTAAATTTTACTGTTCATAGATTTCAGGGCCATAAACAAATTATTTACTTGCCATCAAAACTATATAACATAATCTTATGGCAATTTACCAATGATTTACTGTGGGAAAAGCTACGTCTACAACTTCTACAAAAATAACATAATCCACCAGTTCCAATGGTTTAAAATTTCATGATATTAATATGGCTTCTTGTCATCGGCTTAGCCTGCAAAAGGTGTGTTATAATCCAGACCGAATGATAGTCCCACTGACACTCCTGTCCAAAATACCAACAAAAAAAAAGGTATCTAGGGTGGGTAGGGGAAATAACTTATGTTTGAAAAGTAGTAAATGTTCACGACAGTACAGTCGACGTACAATTGACCCATAAGTAAATATTTATCTAATTATTGATTCATTATTTATTTTATAACACTCTTCTGTTGTACCGGCGACGTCTTTTTTCATTTTATTTTAGCCTATATTTAGACGCGATATGTTTGCGCTAGCTTAAGAGAAAAGGACCTGTTCATTTAAAAAAAGGGGTGGTTTTGTTAAGTTTTGTTTTTTGTCTTTTTTTTTTTTTTTGTTAAATGAGATATTTTTTTTTTGTGTTTTTATTTTTTTTATGTTTTTTAAAATTTTGGTTCTTGTTATGTTTTTAAATGAGATAATGGTTCGAACGAAGCCTCGTTAAATTGCCTGGAGTACTTTTTTAAAGGGAATAGAAAAAAAAAATAATGTCTAATAGTAGCTAGAATAATAAAGTCCATAAGCGATGTTGCACCGCGGTACCAAGAACGGGTAATGTTTTACCTGATATTTGTTTATACAGAGGTTCCTTTAAATTTTTCAAGATTTCAAAATGTTTGTACCAGAATTAATGACTTCGACGGTAACTTTCTGCCTAACCTATCAATTCTTGTTTTTTTTTTCGCTGCATTTGTAGTTAATTATTCCTCCTTCTATTTACCACGACATTATTATATTGTTTGCTTGGGACATACATTATACAGTCAAATTATTTCAATGTGAACACATTATTTTCAGTTCTACATTAATTGAGGAGTGGAACACTCACTAAATGTTTCCGTACTTCCTCTGCTTCCTCTTACTGTTTTTTTTCTCTTTCCCAATCATCTTCTTCGGTTGTCATCATCGTATTCTCCTCTTTCCTTTTTTTCCGTTCTTCCGAGTACTATTACTTTACCATTCGGTCCTCCTTCTTTTTTTAATTTAATCTCCGTTGTCCCGAGGAAATGGAGTTCCTTTTAATTTTTTTTTCCGTTTTATGTGACCTCCACTCCCCCGCCTGGCGTGAATGACCTCCCGCGTGGTTGTTTTTTTATCAGGGCCTAGTACTTTCCTGCAGCCCCACCACCACATACCACCCCCACCAACCACCACCACCAACACCACCATCACCAACAACCCACCCCCCCACCACCACCACACACCACCACTCCTTAATACTCACACCTCTATCACAACCTCTCACTCCCCCTTATCCTTTAACTTTTCTTGGGCCCCACCCAATCGCTTTGCTTCGTGCACACGATCATACGCGCTTCTCTCCTTATATATATATATATTATATATATATATATATATATCAGTACCGATATATATATATATATATATAATATATATATATACTATAGTATATATATAAAATATATATTATATGATATACACTTATACAGTATATATACAGTACATACGCGGATATACAGTCATATATATATATATAATTATATATATATTTATATGGCATAGGGGATTTGGCGACCCCCCCCCCATCGCCTGCTTCACTTTGTTGGCGCAGATAGCCCCTGGAGGTTGGGACTGGGGAAAAAATCCCACCTCCAGAACTGCTAGGGAGGATGGGCACTAGGCACCAGCCGACACAGAAGCGATAGTCATGGGGCAGCGCTACGGTGTTGGTTGTGAGTCTTGTGGTCCGAAGAGGACAGCTGCGAACTCCTGTTTTCCACCCGGCCTCCCTAGCTGGATCCTTTACTGTAGTGCCTCCTCAATATGTGAGGTGCGGACCCCAGGTTTGCACCTCCGAAACACTTTCTCCTCCTATCAATACCATTAGCACTTACAAAACACCTTACATACCTACACTACCTACTACCAAAATTATTAACTAGATCCACGACCAGCTTCGGAGTCCCCAGGGGGGATGGGGGCGGGGGGGGGGGGGGGAGGGGGGGGGACCAGAAAATCCCCCACTGATCATGTTACCCTTGGTAATTATCCTCACCACCAAACTGCTCTGGTCCACTGACTTCTACTCTTACTCTCAATTTCTGAAACACTCGTGGCCTATCCTCTAAAACCTTCCACTCTGGAACATCACATCTCCTCTTGCCATCCCTGATCTATGCTTTCTCACCAAAAACTCAGGTCTCTAAAAACATAAGGGACTACTGACCAGCATATATTCTCTGTATCCTCCTACTATTGCTATCATCAGTTTCAAGTCCAAAGGTTGGAGTGTGTTGCGTAGACTGGTTATGGTGCCGCAACCCAATCTAGAACCCCTACCTCACTTTTTCCTCTAGTGGTTTGTTTCCAACTTTGACACTCTTCTGAATTCTAACACTACTCTTGGTCGCTGGACTAAAGCTTTCTTAGTTTGTCTCTCTCAAACTAATTATTTTTTCTGCGCTGTTTTTATCTCTCCCACTAATTCTATCTGATCTCATCCAAAAGTCCTTTGTGTTTGACTCTCTAACCCTTTCTTCGAAAGTTTGGAAAAAAACATTCTATCACATCTCCCCCTTTCGCAGAAAGAAGGAGAAGAAATCTCCATCATAGGAGGATTTCAACATTCACCAGGGTGGCCTGACGAATCGGTCTTTCCTCTTTTTCCAATGACCAATCCTGAGGTGTGAAACAAACAACTACATCTTTTTTCTATCCTAATATGAACTAGGAGCCAGTTGTAAAAGTAAGTCCAGCAACCGAAAATATCCCGGATTCCGCTTCGGAGACGTTGGATCGTCGGACTCCCAACAATTCTTCACTATTTCTAAACCTTATAAACCCTTCGGCTTTATTACTATAATCTTTTCATCTCTTTTGGGCTCCTCCGACCATAAACTTATCTCTGCTGTGCACCTGTCCTATCTCCTCCGGTACGGCCACCCCGATTCCTCCCAGCCGGCGGCGCTTGTGGGCACTTATGGCGTACTGCACGAATGCTGGGAAGGGTAGGCATCCCTCCGCGGGGGCAGTATTTCTTTGATTTTCCCATTAGAAGAATTAATTGGCTTTTCACGTGGCGGGGAACCCTCGACGAGAGAGAGTTGCTTGGTGAATGCAACTTACCGAGGGTAATCCTCTCGGGCATGGAAGCATACATTCCATTTTCTTTCTCTCAGTCTAATGCTAAAAAATCTTGGTTTACTCACGCTTCTTCTTCTGCTATCCGCAGCAAGGAGGAAGAATTCAAACGGTACCGTCGCCTTCAAACTCAAAGAATCTCATACTTCCTATGTTTCTGCTCGGAATCAAGCCAAATCTGTTCTTCGAATCGGCAAACACTCTTTCATCAATAATAAATGCACTGAACTATCCAACTCTAGCTCTTCCCATGCTACAAGCAGCCTCGTAAGGATCAATAATGTTGTTGCTTGCTTTCCTTTGTACTCCTTTGTACTCACTCTCACACACACTCTCTCTACATATACAGGATTACAATTTTTCCTTCCCCTCCGCCTCTCGTCACGATCGCCACACCTTAACCAAGCAGTTTTCCTCCACATTCTATTTTTTGTAGTTTTTTCTACCACCCGCCAATATTCTGCCACTTTTGAAGAACCGTGGCAAAAATGACATCCTTGCCGTTTTTTCGCCTGAAGCTTATTAACTTTTATTTTATATTTTTATTTTTAGGGGGACAAATATTACGTTTTTTCTCAGTGTTTCCTAGGGTACCCAGACCTCTTTAACTCCAGTACTATTATTATTGTATTGGACTATTCACAGCGTCCCCGTTTGTGGACTAATTTTACCTTGAGAATTATGTGAATTCACATACTGGAAAAGTTGTTTTACAATTATATAGAAGTCATAATTATGACGTTGTTGTTGTTCCGGTGTCATGTTTTTTTACCAATCAATCAATCACTCACAATAAACAAGGTAAAATAATTCAAGAAAAATATGTTCCGATATTTGTAAAGTAATCTTAATTTAAGGGGGGATGAGCGTATATTTGTGCCTATTTATTGATTTAATTATTTGTTTTTTAGTTTCCTCCCTAGACCTACATCAAGCTTAAAGAAACACCCCTAGACTCACCTTCGGAGAATCAATGTATACATTCTTCGGTAGATAAATGTCCTGGCCGAAGGCCGATTCCTCCTAAAATTTAAGGCTCTCTCATGCTCGTCAGGAAAAAAATCGACACCTAAATGGCACAAAAGGTCCTAATATTGACAAAGAAATGGGGTGAAAGGTCTTAAAATCGCCAAAGTAATGGAACGAACATTTAAATTCTCAAAAGTAATGGGAATAAACATGAGGGAGAAGGGGGCCAAGAAAAATACAATAAAAACATAACTAAAAAAACATCCCCCTTTAATTTAATACTTCCCTCATTATTTAACTAAAAACGTATGTTTTGTTTAAATCTAGTCAAATGATTAAAGTTGTTTTTCTTCTAGCTATCCCACACTAAGAATAGATAGATATAATATACTTCTAACTTGAAAAACGTATTCATGTGAAACTACTTGGAAGACGAACATCCATGCTACTTCCTCCAAGTGGTGGTTTGTGGCACCACATTCACATACTAATAACAAGTGTATTAACCCTTTCTGTACCGGCGACATCTTTTGAGTATTATTCTAGCTACATTTTGACGATTTTGAGGAAACTTAGGAAGGGTATATGGTAGCTAAATAAATGATTGAGACATTAGTGGACGTCCTTCCTAAGCTTAATAAAATCGCCTAATAGTTGCCAGAATATGATGTCAAGGAGGTCAGCGGTAACGAATGGGTTAATTGTCTTTGGCAGGCATTTTCAACTTCGTTACCCACCTCTCTCTCTCTCTCTCTCTCTCTCTCTCTCTCTCTCTCTCTCTCTCTCTCTCTCTCTCTCTCTCTCTCTCTCTCTCTCTCTCTCTCTCTCTCTCTCTCTCTCTCTCTCTCTCTCTCTCTCTCTCTCTCTCTCTCTCTCTCTCTCTCTCTCTCTCTCTCTTTCTCAACCTCCGGACCCAGACAGCATTGAAAGTTTAAACTGTTTCTCCGTCATTACTATGCGGCCGGCCTTTGTCGAAAATTCTGTGCAGTTTTACAGATGGAGGCGTCGCGAGGGGTGCTATGAGAGAGAGATATGGAGAGAGAGATATAAATAGATAGCTAGATAGAGAGAGAGAGATATAGAGAGAGAGAGAGAGATAGAGAGATATATAAAACAATATATATATATATATATATATATATATATATATATATATATATATATATATAGAGAGAGAGAGAGAGAGAGAGAGAGAGTAGAGAGAGGAGAGAGAGAGAGAGAGAGAAGAGAGAGAGAGAGAGAGAGAGAGAGAGAGAGAGAGACAAGTGGTCAAAGGGTTTGGCATAGAAATATCAGATTAAGTAGGAAACTAGGGGATTAGGGTTCTTTGAACAGAGGTGAGAAGTGGTGTGGTTGGTATAATTCTACTTGGTGCCATTCGATTCCGCTCGCCCAAAGCATCCATACATGGTCGTAGATTCTATTTTCGAAAAGCCATTCGCCCAGAATCAAACAATATATTTTGAAAATACTTGGGTCCAGGCGAACCCGAGTACCTTGGCAGGTCATATTGGAATTTTATGTTTTCAAGGGTATATATGGATTCGTCTCGTCGTTGCGATTCCAACGGTATATAAATGTTTGGATTTAGACCATTTTGTAGGCACAATAGGCCTAATTTTGATTTTGATTTTGAAAACTTCTAAATCACCCATAAACGGGTTATTTATGTATGGATTTTGCTCAAATGTCTACCACAAGTACACTTTCACCCGCTGAAGCCAATGCCACAAACATAATTCAAATCGGACCAATACTTTAGGATTTCGTTTTGATTTGACCTCCATCCAGATGGGCTGATAGCCTCTGAAGTCCTATTTTAAATAACTAACTTCTATGTGGCAGGAGAGTTAGAGACAGGTTCTCGAAAAGGGGCTCCAGTCCTGATGCTATTCTATTCTTGACTTACATTGTGGTGGCTTAATAACAGAAGGGTTGATAGCCTCTGAAGTCATATTTTAACTCAATTAACTAATTTATGTATATGGAGATCAAAGCTGCCTAACGCAATTACCCCCCCCCCCCCCTGATAGCCTCTGAAGTCATATTTTAACTCAATTTACTAATTTATGTATATGGAGATCAAAGCTGCCTGACGCAATTATCCCCCCCCCCCGCCCCTTAAAATGAATAAATATAGGTAATTTTACCTTAATTTCCTATAGTAAGTTTTTTATCTTTCTATCCCAACCCTCATTTGCTATCGCTCGCCCCCCCCCCCCCCCCCCCCCCCCCGAAAAATCAACACCTGATCGAGTTGGGTCAAGCGTCTTATAATCGCCAAATTAATGGGATGAAGCATCTTAAAATCTTAAAATTAAACAGGGAAGGTCCTAAAAATATATAAAAATATAACCTCCCTCAGACCAATTAGGGTTAAGTGTTTTCAGTTCAGTAGGCTACACAGGAGGCTGTCCTCGGTTAGCATGATCTGTGGATGGCTTGGGGAAAAAAGGTATAGGCCTACAGTATAACACACATAACAAAGCCACTCCAACAGCTTCCTCTCTTTCCAACACCCCTTCTCTTCTCTATACCCAACTCTTCATAAAATAGGAAAAGTAGAAAGTAGCTATACGAGGTACCGTTGTATAGGCTTACACCTCAATACCTTCACCTGACCTGACCTGATAGTTTAGGTTTTCCAGCTGATGGCAAATTATGATGTCTGCATATAGATTATTCAGCTATCGATTATGTAAAGAAATATGTTGTTTATTATGAAAACTTGGTCATTAGAATGACGTAGAGACAGAGTAGGTTCATGTTTTGTTAAGTAGATATCGAGAAATCGGGTGCTAAAGGATTCAATTTACCAACAACAAAATAATAATAATATTGGGTGGATGGATAGGCAGATGAGAACGAACTGGATTTACCCCTTGATGATGATGACGCGTTTCGACAGTTTATTCTGGCTATCATTAGACGATTATATAATATTATAGCTTAGGAAGGATATGTGGGAATTAAAAAGGGTAAAGACGGTCTCAATAAACCCTCTGACTTCCATAGACCCTTCCTAATGTATACAAATAGTTTAATGATAGCCAGAATAAACTGCCAAAACGCGTCATAATCCTCAAGGGAATACAGGAACATTTGATTGAAGTTGTGTTGTTATAGCCATATATATATTTAACCCATTCAGTGCCGGGAATGTCCTTTTCATCATATTCTGGGAAGTATTAGACGACTTTACTCAACTTAGGAAAGACCTTTAGCAATAATAAGGCTTCAAACTATCTCAACCAACCCTTTTAACTACCACAGCCACCTAAAACCTCACAAAGACGACCGACGTGTCATCCGACGTAAGAGACAATTCCCCACAGACCCTGACTATACACCCTTCACCAATCACCAGACAAAGCATATCATCAACAATCTCAAGCACTCACCCGCCTGTGGCCTAGACAACATAAGCAACATACACCTCAGACACCTGGGACCACAAGGCATACAAGCACTCACTAACATATCAAACTACAGCTATTCACACAACACAATACCAGACATTTGGAAGCATGGTATCATCATCACATTCCCCAAACCCAACAAAGACCCCACGCTACCCTCCTCGCACCGCCCCATCACACTCCTTTGCTCCCCCTCCAAAGTCATGGAACGCCTAGTATTACAACTAATTACACCTGACCTACCCCTAGCTCCAACACAACATGGCTTTAGGCCACTGCACTCCACAAACACTCTTCTCACAGACCTTACACAAAGAGCTTTCGACGGCATCAATTCAGCTAGACCACCACACAGATCACTATTAGCCACACTCGACATTAGTAAAGCCTTCGATGCCATCCCCCGCCACAACCTAACAAACAAAATCTACAACACAAACATGCACAACAACACAAAACGGTGGCTGGCCAACTTCCTAGCAGGCAGATGTGCACACGTATCTTTTGCCGGTCAGTCATCTAAAATCAGAAACTTTCCAAACGGAGTCCCACAAGGATCCGTCCTATCGCCCGCACTCTTCAATCTGTACATGCACGATATAACTACACCCAATACGCCCCAAATAAACTTAGCCTCCTATGCAGATGACATAACACTCACATGCACACACCATGACCCAAAAAGAGCAACAGATCTCCTTCAACCCTATCTCAACACACTACATGGCTGGTGCACTACAAACAGACTTAATCTAGCCCCAGCCAAATCCACCGCAACCCTGCTCACAAGTTGGACAGGAGAACACGAATACATCCCTCAACTCACCATAAACAACACACCCCTAACACATACACACACACCCAAAATCCTAGGAGTAACATATGATACTCATATGACATTCAAACAGCACACCACAAACATTAAAAAGAACTGACACCCAGACTTAACGCCCTCAGGTCACTTGCTCACACAAAATTTGGACACAACAAAGAAACTACCACCACAGTATATAAACAATACATAAGAGCAGTGATGGAATACGCAAGCCCAGCCTGGGCTTCTAACCTAGCTGAAACACATCATAAGACCTTACAGACTATTCAAAACAAAGCCCTGAAGATCATTACAGGCTGCACAGCTACTGCACCCACAGATCACCTACATCAAGAAACCAAAATCCTCAAAGTCAAAGACCATCTGGACATGAGAGGCACTCAATTCCTGGCAGCAGCCTCCACGAACCAAGACCACCCACTAAACTACATGGCAACACACCCACAGACACCAAGAAATATCAAAACAACACCCAGCACACGGTATCACACACAATTATTGTCCTCTCTCCCTCCCTGCCCACCCCGAACCAACTTCCAGAAGCACATCCATACTCATATCTCTCACCGATCCATCCACTCACTCACAGACAACACGCAGCTGCATGCACGACCTCCCGAAATCCATCCTTCCGAATCCTCCCTTCCTCGCGAGGACAGAGTCCACCTGGCCAGGCTGAGATGCGGACACCATCCAGCTCTCCTGAGCTATCAGAAGAGACTGGATGACTCCGTTGTCGACACCTGCCCGGGATGTAACACAGCACCCCATACCATTAAACACATCATAGAAGACTGCATTTCACACAACAACCACTTACGCCAACAACACAATCTACACTCAATGAGAGCTCTGGGAAAGCCCGATCGTGGCCATGGCCTTTTCAGGGACTCGGGGCTGTTCGGCCAGGCAGCTTAGGGAACAACAACAACAACAACAACTACCACAGATCCTTCCAAAGCTGCATTGTATCGTCTAAATATACCTATAATAATTATGTGTTTTCCACCAACCAACTTCACTTCTGAACTCAATTAATGAAATCAACAAATACATGTGGCACTCCAAGGACTCGAACCCAGGATACTCACATCGAAATTCCGCGCATTATGCATTACGCTATAAAATATAACACACGTCGTTGGTACTCAAAGGGTTAAATAACATTCAGGGGTATACAGGTAACTATATAGCCCATAAATTAAACTTTGTAAAACAATGATGACTAGAGGTATTCTGCCGGTGTCACACGAGCGCGTTTTCCGGCATTTTTCGAGGACCAATTAGGCTACTTTCTCGTAATATTCTTAGGCCTTTTCGCATTGAAATCGGAAACTAGACTGTAGGTAGATTATAGCCTATAAGGTGGCTGCATTCTGACAATGCATAAGTGCGCGGAATTTCGATGCGAGTATGCTAGGTTCGAGTCCTTGGAGTGCCACATGTATTTGTTGATTTCAATAATTGAGTTTAGAGGTGAAGTTGGTTGGTGGAAAAAACATAATGCTAACTGTGATTAAAAGCTGCTAAACTACAATTACTGGTAAACATTGACGGAAAAAGCGCTCGTGTGACACCGGCTTAATTAGTCTCTCGTGCGACAGCCTGAATGATAGTTCTTATAAGGCAAAGTAGTGACATGACAAATATAGGAAAGGTCAGACAAGTAATAATTTTGGATCACATAAGGGGATTTTTTTGTTTTTGTTTAATGAAGGGACCACATTCTCATTCATTTTTAGCCCCATTAGCTTTGACATTTTAAAACGTTCGCCCCATTAGTTTGACGATTGTAAGACACTTCACCCCATTTCTTTGTCAATATCAAAACCTTTCGTGCCACTTAGGTGTTATTTCATGACGAGCGATAGTGAGCCTGTGAGTAATCAAGCTAATATGTCTACCACTCACGATTACTGGCCTTTCCTCTCACTTAAGGGGGGTCACCGTTTTTTTTTTATCTCTCTCTCCTTTTCTCTCTTTCCCTGGCTTGTATCCATTCGGCCCCATTCAGCTAACTGTTTTAAGACGTTTATCCCCATCCAGTTTTCGATTTCTTCCTGGCAAGCGAAAGCGAGCCATTTTTGTGTTTTCAAGGGAATATATGGATAACGTCTCGTCGTTGCAATTCCAACGGTATATAAATATTTGGATTTAGACCATTTTGTAGGCACAATAGGCCTAATTTTGATTTTGAAAACTTCTAAATCACCCATAGACGGGTTATTTATGTATGGATTTTGCTCAAATTTCTACCACAAGTACACTTTCACCCGCTGAATCGAATGCCACAAACATAATTCAATCGGACCAATAGTTTAGGATTTCGTTTTGATTTGACCTCCAGAAACGCCCTAAATGAGCACTTTTTCAACTTTAAAAGTCTTCTGTAGCCCAAACTAAGAGTCCTAATTAATTCTACTTGGTGCCATTCGATTCCGCTCGCCCAGCAGCGTCCATACTTGGTGGTAGATTCCATTTTCGACCAGCCATTCGCCCAGAATCAAACAATATATTTTGAAAATACTTGAGTAGTCCAGGCGAACCCGAGTACCTTGGCAGGTCATGTTGGAATTTTTTGTTTTCAAGGGTATATATGGATTCGTCTCGTCGTTGCGATTCCAACGGTATATAAATGTTTGGATTTAGACAATTTTGTAGGCACAATAGGCCTAATTTTGAATTTGATTTTGAAAATTTCTAAATCACCCATAGACGGGTTATTTATGAATGGATTTTGCATTGTCCAGGCGAACCCGAGTACCTTGGCAGGTCATGTTGGAATTTTGTGTTTTCAAGGATATATATGGATTCGTCTCGTCGTTGCGATTCCAACGGTATATAAATTTTTGGATTTAGACCATTTTGTAGGTACAATAGGCCTAATTTTGATTTTGATTTTGAAAACTTCTAAATCACCCATAGACGGGTTATTTATGTATGGATTTTGCTCAAATGTCTACCACAAGTACACTTTCACCCGCTGAATCCAATGCCACAAACATAATTCAAATCGGACCAATAGTTTAGGATTTCGTTTTGATTTGACCTCCAGAAACGCCCGAAATGAGCACTTATTAAACTTTAAAAGTCTGTTGTAGCCCAAACTAAGAGTCCTGATTAATTCTACTTAGTGCTATTCGATTCCGCTCGTCCAACAGCGTCCATACATGGTCGTAGATTCAATTTTCGATCAGCCATTCGCCCAGAATCAAACGGAAGCAGGCCACTTCGCCTCATTACCACTTCTCCTTGGTCTCATCGCCTCATGACCACAACGCCTCAGCTCCAGTTCGCCTCACGCTTTCTTACATCTTCACCTCTCTACTAATTTGACGCACAATTTGAACAAAGTACATTAGTTTTGTACTTGTGTTTCCTTATTTATTGCTTCCACTTTGTTAAAATAAATGTATTCAACTGTGTGTTATGCCTTCTGAAATTGATAGTTATTATGATAGTTATTCATGAACAGTTATTATTAATAACTGATCTTGAATCTTTTTCGAATTCAATTGAACACCTTAATAAATTAAGGGGTTGGTGTTTTGTGTTTTTTTCTTGTTTTTGTTCAGTTAGTCATTGACCATTGTTGCGACAACTCATAGCTGATTGTACAGTAAGTCATTTTATATTTTACTATTGACATTTACTGTTTGCATTATTTAGATGATTTAAGAAATTAATATAATATATTTAAGCCTCTTTTACTTTCCCTAGTCAGTAGTAATTCATAAGTATTTATTTATGCATTATATTACGACATTATTTGTCATAATCTCTTGTACCGACCTTTTGCTTGTTATTGCTTGATCTCCTTGTTATTGCTTGATCTCCTTGTTATTGCTTGATCTCCTTGTTATTGCTTGATCTCCTTGTTATTGCTTGATCTCCTTGTTATTGCTTGATCTCCTTGTTATTGCTTGATCTCCTTGTTATTGCTTGATCTCCTTGTTATTGCTTGATCTCCTTGTTATTGCTTGATCTCCTTGTTATTGCTTGATCTCCTTGTTGTTGCTTGATCTTTAGTCGTTGAGTTTCCTTTGTTAGAAAGTTCAGGGATATGTCGTCGTGAGGTCGGTCTATATGATCTGTGCCCCATGAATATTCTTTCCTCTCACTTAAACATTAGGCTACCATAGCGCGGTTGGGAGTATGAATATGATAGATTAATATCCAGTATTCGAGAATGGATAATAAGTCGTAGGCGTGTGCACCTTTAACCTTTAACCGTCCTGGTGGTGTAATGGTTAAGGTGGCAAAAATCTGTGTGTGATAACCCGGGTTCGAATCCTGGCGGATCATATATACTTTAATTAATTTCATTAGGGGGGGGTTTGGTGTTGTGGTGAAATTAATAATATATAGATTATTTGACCGATATCCAGATTTTCAATGTTACGTCAGAGTCCTGTCTAATAGATGGTATTTATATTTCCTATTAGATGATTTTACGAGAGAGAGAGAGAGAGAGAGAGAGAGAGAGAGAGAGAGAGAGCTACCTGATTAGGGACTATTTAATCCTAAGGAAGGGCATATTATAATGTCATTAGAGAAGGAACAGACACACACACAAACACGCACACAGACTTGCGCTTGTGTGTGTGTTTGTGGGTGTGTGTGTGCGTGAGTGTGTATGTGTGTGTGTGTGTGTATGTGTAAATCTGAGTGAGAATCTGTGCGTGTATGAGATAGTGAGTATGTGTGTGTGCGTTTGTGCCACCTTTATCATAAAAAAAGGACTGCATTTTTCAAACCGTGAGTGTTGTCAATGATAAGCTGATTATTTGTCCTAATGTCATATACACACACACAAACTGTGTGTGTGTGTGATTGTGTGCTTTTGAATTCTACCTTGCCTATGTTAAGCTGATGATTGTTGGAACTGTCATATGACCACCTGCCAAATTCACACACACACACACACACACACACACACACACACACACACACACACACACATTGTATTTAAAACATAAGATGAAGAAAGGTTGAGAAAATTAGGCTTACATTCGTTAGAAAGACGCAGTTAGTGGGGATATGATAGAAGTATTCAAGTGGGTTAGTGAGATTAATAAAGGGGACATGAAAACTGAAGCTCAGTGAAAACGAAAGAACTCGAACAAGTGGTTTCAAATTAGATAAATTTCGTTTCAGAAAAGATATAGGCAAATATTGGTTTGGTAACAGAGTTGTAGACATGTGGAATAGGCTACCAAGTGATGTGCTAGGATCGACAACGATAGGGAGCTTTAAGATAAAATTAGATAGGCATATGGTCGAGATGGGTTGATTATGAGGGGGGATCTGCCGGGTGCGGGCCAATCGGCGCTCTGTAGACCCCCGTAATCTTGTGTTTTGGTGAGGTCAGTCTTTAAGGTATTATTGAGTTGGGTCTACAATTAGGCCTTGTAATTGGGTATGGGTGTGACAGGGATCTGCCTTGTGTAGGCCGATCGGCTTTCTGCAGACTCCCATTTTCTTATGTTCTTATGTTCTTATAAGATCGCGGGAAACTGCATAAGGCCATGCAGCCCACACGAGGCAGCTCCCATTCACACCCAGCCCATATCATCCGTATGGGAATCCAACTTACGCTTGAAAATTTCAACTGTTCCTGACCTAATCACTGCTCTGGGCAGTTCATTCCACATGTTACCAACTCTATTCCCAAATCAGTGTTTTCCTATATCTTTCCTAAATCTAAACTTATTTAGCTTGAAACCATTTGAACGGGTTATGTCACCGTTCTTTAGCTTTAATACCTCATTTATATCACCCTTATTTATACTTTTTATCCATTTAAATACCTCTATCATGTCTCCCCTACACCTACTTCTTTCTAGTGAGTGCAAGCCTAAGGTTTTCAACCTCTCCTCATGGGATAAGTTTTTAATATTATGTATCATTTTTGTCATTCTTCTTTGGACTGCCTCTCTCTCTCTCTCTCTCTCTCTCTCTCTCTCTCTCTCTCTCTCTCTCTCTCTCTCTCTCTCTCTCTCTCTCTCTCTCTCTCTCTCTCTCTCTCTATATATATATATATATATATATATATATATATATATATATATATATATATATCTGTATACAGGATTCTAAGGTTCATCTCAAGGAGTGTGAGTAACAGAACTGCCGATGTTATCATGAAACTTTACTTATCATTCGTGAGACCTCATATGGATTATGCTGTCCAATATTGGTGTCCTTATTACAGAATGGACATAGATTCGTTGGAGAGAGTACAGCGAAGAATGACAAAAATGATTCATAATATTAGAAATCTACCATATGAAGAAAGGTTGACAAAATTAGGCTTACATTCGTTAGAAAGACGCAGAGTTAGAGGGGATATGATAAAAGTGTTCAAGTTGGTTAGTGGGATACATAAAGGAGGTATGAAAATATACTGAAGCTCAGTGATAGCGAAAGAACTCGAACAGATGGTTTCAAATTAGATAAATTTCGTTTCAGAAAGATATAGGCAATTATTGGTTTGGTAACAGAGTAGTAGATGGGTGGAATAGGCTACCAAGTGATATAGTGGGATCAAGAACGCTAGATAAAAGATAAAATTAGATATACATATGGACGAGATAGGTTGGGTGTGAGGGGGATCTGCCGGGTGTGGCCCAATCGGCGCTTTGCAGACTCCCGTAATTTTGTGTTGATCTCTGACCGTTTTGGTGAGGTCAGTAGGCCTACTTAATTAAATACAGCCCATTCATGTGCTTCCATCTCTCTCTATTCTCCTTTTAATATAACTTTTTCTCGTCATGATATATATATATGTTAGTATAGCCAGGTAATAGATTCTCTTTTAAACAGACGAGGTTAAAGGCAATAGCAGTTTCAGCATTCAGGATTTTATTGTTACAGCTTTCAATAGTTCTAACAATTTTCCTCTGGGGTTCAGAGATGAGGTACAACAGGTTAGCAAAATTCATGGTGGATCCAACGTTTCACAAGTAAAACATCTTGCATCATCAGGGAAAGGAGAGGTAATGATTAGAATCTAATCATTACCTCTCCTTTCCCTGAAGATGCAAGATGTTTACTTGTGAAACGTTGGATCCACCATGAATTTTGCTAACCTGTTGTACCTCATCTCTGAACCCCAGAGGAAAATTGTTAGAACTATTGAAAGCTGTAACAATAAAATCCTGAATGCTGAAACTGCTATTGCCTTTAACCTCGTCTGTTTAAAAGAGAATATATATATATATATATATATATATGTATATATATATATATATATATATATATATATATATATATATATATATATATATATATATATATATATATATAACAGAATGTGGACATGTAAGATAAATGGGTTTGGGTTGTGTGGTAGTGAAAGAAAATTCGAAATTAAGAAACCAAGGTGATTCGTCCGGGATATGTTTTTACCAAAAATGTACATATTTAGCTTGAAGGGGGTCTGGGGGACGCTATATAATAGTTTGGTGGGGGTCTGAAGAGGCGTTTTTCTAAATGAGGGGGTAAACTAAAAAGAAGTGTCGCTCGAAAATGGCAAAAACAAAATTAAAGCCCTCAGTAACAGTTAAAGAAAATAGCATAATATCCCCAAGACAAATAGTGTTAATGTTGATAATAGTTAGCTGATAATAGGATTTAACGGAAAACGTTTTCGTGTGTCACCCTCTTAAAATTGTGAAGGAAACTTTTAATTAAGCTGGAGGAATAAAGCTGCATGATAGGTTGAAGCAGATTATAAGTGAGTCCATTGAGCCTAATGAAAGAATACCATGAACGGAGAACTAGAATGTGTGTGTGTGTGTGTGTGTGTGTGTGTGTGTGTGTGTGTGTGTTACTCAGTTACTTGATCGTCAAGGGGAATCCACGCAATGCGAGCTAAGCTCATTATTATCGCGCCTCCTTATTGGGAATGTATTGCGTGAAATGCATGTTAAGTGTTTTATGTACTGTTGGAATGGCTGTGGATGTGTGTGTAGTCTGTATTTTAGCCAATTGGCGACATCGGAAACGAAGGCTTAGGGTGGATCTGTATGGTACCATTCTCACTATAGACGGTACCGTCTCGCCCGAAGGCTTAGGTAGCCATCAGCTTAGGTGAACCATATGATACCCATCTCGCCTTGTACCATTTTTGCCAACCCCAGATGGGACGTCACAACGTCGTCCACTTATTCCAGGTACCTATTTACAGCTAGGTGAACTGAGGCTAACACATGAAAGGAGACAAGCCCAATTTGTCTCCGCCCGGCCGGGGATTGAACCCCCGACCCCTCGTGTGTGAGACGAGAGCTCTACCTACTAGGCTACGGGCTGTGTGTGTGTGTGTGTGTGTGTGTGTGTGTGTGTGTGTATGTAGAAGAGGAGAGTACGAGAAATGTAAGGGTAAACGTCGAACTCGGATTAACATAATTATACTATACATATTTAAGAGAGGTATTAGCGTAAAGAGCTACAGCAACACTGACATAAACAAATGGGAGTGTTCAATACAACGTGCGTAAAGAATGTCGGAGCGAACTTGCATGCAATCATCAACATAATTGACAAAGACTAGACCATTCCCCCCGCACTGATAACAAAATTAAATATAAAAAAAAAAAAATCCTGAAATGTATCTTATATCTGTCAAATTATATATATATATATATATAAAAGCATTTTTTCACATATAGATTTTGCTTAGTGTGTTGTCGATTCGATAGCATTTAATTTTAATGAGTTCGTTATAACAATTTGAACAGTAACTTTTGAGTTAGTGTTCAAGTTTTATGTTTTAATTTATCAATTCTACTCTCACAGATCCAATCCAATATCACTAAGAATTGTGGGTTTATTTAATTAATAATATTGTTATACATGCCGAGGATATCTGGATTACATTGATAGCATATGGAATTGTTTTTTATATTTTGTTCTTTACTTATTTGTCTAATTATTTATTTATTTATTATTCTTAATATTGGCTCAACCTCGGGAGTGTAGGTTGTTCAGTATCCTGTGATTCTTACGATGCCCCGATATTATCGATTGAATCTTCGAGATGTTGGGTACTTCATATTTTTTCCACTAGACTATTATCTAGATGGTCCCAGTGGAGCTTCAAGGTGTTGGTTGCTTCCTTTCTGCCACACTAGATGACGAGACCTAATACTCGTCACTTGCTTTGGATAGAGCAGCTATACGTGCGCTCACAACATTTTCGACAATTAATTCAACATCTTCGAATATTGTCGGAGAAAAGCTTCTATGCTATGATTCGTGAAGATAAGGGGAGTACTCTCATGACGTTTCGATGTAGCCACAATATGTGTAGAACAGCAGGAACGACCAGATAACCTGAAAAAAACCCTGACGTTAGGCATGGACTCGATCTGAGGTCCATTTGGTCTGCAATCCACCACGCCATCCACTGTGCTATTGCCTCCCCCAAATTTGCCAGACAAATTAGATACAGTACCTTGCCAGCAAAGCCGTTTTCCAGACAAATTAGATACAGTACCTTGCCAGCAAAGCCGTTTCCATTCGACATCAAATGCAACCAGTAGTCAAGGCTCCTTCAAATCCGTTAACGCTCTTTTAGATGTTCCGTTAAGTAACTTACAAATAATAATCACAATAATAATTATTGAAATTAGATGAACAAATACAAACATACACACAACGACAGTATCATAATCATGACAAGAACAACCAAAAATACAAACCAAAAAGAAAGAGGCGTGAAAGGAAAGGCTTGCATGAATAGTCTGGGAAAACAGAAAGCTTCAAGGGGTGAGAGACAGGGACTTGATAGGTGGGGGAAAGTGGTTGGGGAGGAGAAAAACATAGACTAGAACACAAACATGCACCTGTGGGCTAGAACAATACGATCGAAAAATGTCAACCCATAAGAAACTCTAAGTCAAACACAAGAGACAGGAAACGAGTTGCATATAATGCACATTATTATATCTTATTGTCTTAGCAAGGTGATGTGGGCTTAACATAAATTGGATCAAACTATGCTATACATAACTACCAAGTATGTTTTCAAGAGAGAAGGACAATAACAAAGTGCTCTCGAAACCCACTTCAATCTCGGGCACAATAATTCAGCGCAAGAACAAAAGAAGGAGGATGCAAGCCCTGCGCGCTACCAACACTGTTGATTTAGGTCAACGAATTGCACATACCAAGAATTAATGTGTAGTTTCCAGTCTATGGCCACAATTTGGTTTGATTAGGCTAGGATGTGCCATTATCTGGGAAACTAGATATGTGATTCTGAATTAAAGTAAGGTAGTAATTGTGATTCGTAAGGGACTGAGTAAATGTATGAGAAAGCCTTCAAACAAACAGACAGGCATATAGACACACGCATTTGATTGAATCAGGTATTTCGACATAAGTCATGGTATTCCTCGCATATAATTATAGTTAATCATACAATACAATAGGGCCCTCACTGAGTTAATGTAATCATCTCCAAACTTGAATTTGAAATCAGTTAAATTAAGGAACACCCCGTTCTTAACATTAATCCTACATTACAAACCACAATTCACTACAATAAACTAATGAAAGCATATGATCCTCCCGGGATTTGAACACGGGACAACACATCCAGAACATAAGCATATAAACCATTACACCACCAACACAGTTAAAGGTTAAGTACACGATCACGATTAATATCCATTTTTGAATTCTGGATATTAATCTAATCATGTACTTTGACCCAACTGCTTTATGGATAACGTAATATTTTAGTGAGAGGGAAGAACAATATACCAGAAATGTGTACCTTGAATATCGCAAATGTCAGGAAAAAGCTTCTTTGTGAAAATATAATGGGGTCGAGGGTGGGGCCAACAAGGGAGGAGTGGGGTGCTGTGTCGCCATTAATATTTACCAAAATAATTTGGATCTATTAGAGTAAGGATTGAAGGTATTGGCCAATTTTTGGCAAAATGTATACATTTGTTCACGAATTATATTGCGAACACATTCGCTTATGCGTAAAACTTTCCAATTAAACTTGACACGAAGTACTCTCTCTCTCTCTCTCTCTCTCTCTCTCTCTCTCTCTCTCTCTCTCTCTCTCCCTCTCTCTCTCTCTCTCTCTCTCTCTCTCTCTCTCTCTCTCTCTCTCTCTCTCTCTCTCTCTCTCTCTCTCTCACTCTCTCAATTCAATCCAAAAGGCTATATTGTCACAATATGTCATCGATTTTTGTGTGGCCTACGGAATTGTCATATCACATAATACAACGGTATTATATGTCTGAATTATCGGAAACATACTGTAAAGGAGTTTTTGCCCCTTATTTTTAGAGAGGTCCCCCCCCCCCCTTAACTAATTATTAATCACCCGGCAGTCGGTCATTACCTAATAGAACATTTTTCCCTTTTTATCCTCTTTAACATTACATTTTCCCTGATCTTCACAGCCCTCCCCACTAGTGGGGGCCATGTTTAGCCTGTAGATTGTTGGATAATTGGCAAATACTCATTTACTGCAGTCCTTGCTCTAAAAACAACACTGTTTATCAGAGATAAAATTAAAATTAAAATACATGTTATTTGCATCTATTTGTGTAATCATACTGATCCATATGTGTACGTATGTCTTGATTATTATTTTCATTAGGTTTTCTCTAGTTTTAGGAATATTTAATCTATGTCTGTTTACTTAAATGATGATGCATGTTTATACAGTATTTGTGGTAAACTCTAGACTCCGGTGAGACATTAAATCATAGTGTCTCCCCACAATAATATGAATTGTCTCCTATTAATCAAAATATATATTTCTACATCATATACTTGAGATATCACTAAAAAAAAAGGCGAACAGTCCAGACCTCATCCTGCCTATCTCCATTAAAATGCTTGCTTCCCACCCAGTGTAGGCTGCATCCAACCTCCCGTCAATTGATGATAATTGTGCCAGAGACTTGCGGTATCTCCATTTTTACTGGAGAATAGATAAAAGTTGGCCTAGTTTCATACCCGCTTTAGTGGACACGTATTAGACGACAAATCTAAAATGAAAGCTGTTTGTTTTTAAATTTATAATGTGACACTTGTTTGGAAATAAAGGATATTCTTACAATACAAAATTATTACTCTTTATTTTACTCAAATTATTGTTTTTCCCAATTTGAGAATTTGTAAATAGCCCATAATGGAAATTATATTTGACTTTGTATTGTGATAATTGTAATGTAATGCAATTGTTAATCCCAAATGTATTTGTAATCATAATTATAATTCAGTAATTTAAAAAGTATTTGCAATTGTAATATATTTGAAGAGCATAATTGCTCCAATCCTGCATATGGCCTTGTTGTTGCGGTGCCATGATTTCTATCAATCAATTCAATTCAATTTAACCTCCGAAATTGGAGTCTGAAGGAGAGTACAGCTACACGTCGCCACGGCGCATTTACATTAAGATTTACCCCATTAATATATATATGGATGAGACTCGTTAGCCTTGGTCGGCAACCTTTCTAGGGGAGTAAACCTGATACAAATATGTACTGCTTACCTAAGGGTAAGGCAGGTTAGTGGATGGACTAGCCGAACACCACTATAGAAAAATAGTGCTAAAAAGATACACAGAGGGCCTTGGAATCGAACGGATCCTAAATTGAGTGGTCAATCCTGTAAGTCCTTCAGTAAACTGGCTCGGGTTGTCCCTCTTACAGGGTATAGGTCCGCTTGGGGGCATTCTGTGTATGGCCACTCTCATTAACCCACTGAACCCCAGCGACGACAACGTGTCGTCACCAATGATTGTAACGCTAAACCCCAGCGACGAAAACGTGTCGTCACAGGTACTACGGTCCCAATTACTCCGGTCCTATGGCACCTAGAGGGCTCAGATTTGTATGGGAACTGTGTAAGTATCCCACGCAACCTTGGCGATGGTTGAAAACTCTCAAAGTCCACCGCGTGCGCGTGAGAGTGCAAAAACATGGTTTTTGGGTGTTTTTGCCTTCAATTTTTTACTCTTCTAAAATCCGTTTTCGGATGGACAATGCCATTCAAATGAAATAGGGTAATTTTTGAACAGTTGTTATAGATACGCAGTACTCCAATGCAAATGTCATTCCCATTAACTCTCCTGCTTTGGGCTAATGCGTGAATGACCCCTACCCGCGCAGGCCAGACTCATTGTCTATCGCTCAATACGCGTACTTTGTCTCATTATGCATATTTCTTTTCTTTCCTACTCTTAACCTAAATAAGAGTAAAACAGCAACCGTAGACTTCTAACAGAGATGCATGTATCACTTATCTTCTAACAGAGATGCATGTATCACTTATCTTCTAACAGAGATGCATGTATCACTTATCTTCTAACAGAGATGCATGTATCACTTATCTTCTTTAGGATAACAAATAATGTATTAATATCGTTAAAAACGTGAATGCAAATCACGAAGAAAATATTTTAGGAATATGGTCAATAGACAGATTACGAAACATTCTAGTTGTGCATTATGAATGTGTGTGTGTGTGTGTGAGGGGGTGGGGGTAACAAGCCACCTATAGGTTAGCATTAATTGTTTATATACTGTATATACAGTATATATATATATATATGTATATATATATATATATATATATAGAGAGAGAGAGAGAGAAAGAACGAGAGGAAGGGTGTATAAAAAAGAAATATGGGATCATGGAAGCGAACAGCAAGATAAAATGGAAACAAAACAAAAACCAATGAACAAAAAGTAAAGCGAGGAGGAAGGAAAATAAGGGAGGAGATAAAAAGAGGAATGCTGCTGGAAGTAAGGGGGGGAGGGAGGGAGGGGAATACAATTATGGCCAGGGAAAAAGGAAGAAGGAAAAAGAGAAGACTACGTGAGGTGGGCGAAAGGGAATAAAGTGGGCAGATAGTGTTTTAAGGGGGGTCACCGGCTTTTGTTT
Organism: Paralithodes platypus; assembly: GCA_032716605.1. NCBI lineage: Eukaryota > Metazoa > Arthropoda > Malacostraca > Decapoda > Lithodidae > Paralithodes > Paralithodes platypus. Next base: position 12,434,940 of record CM064529.1, on the reverse strand, counting down.
TATCTTTCTCTCATTTTCTCTCTTTCCCTGGCTTGTATCCATTCTGCCCCATTCGGCCAACTGTTTTAAGATGTTTATCCCCATTCAGGTGTCGATATCTTCCTGGCGAGCGATAGCGAATCAGCATTGTATGGAGAAATCCGGCTTCGCCGTAGACATGTTTCTATCTTAAAATGTACAAATTTAGCTTGCTGTCGAAACAAAAATATATATATATGCTTGCTTGCTACCGCTCGCCAGGAAAATTTTGTCACCTGGATGGGGGTAAGCGTCTTAAAACAGTAGGCTGAATGGGGCCGAATGGATACAAGCCAAAGAGAGAGGGAGAGAGAGAGAGCGAGAACAAGAGCGCAGCAAGAAAAAGAGGAGGCTGGGAGAGAGGGAGGGGAAATTAATCTGTGGAGGCTGGAGCAGCTCAGGGCGGGATGGAAAAAGGGGGAGAATCCAACTAAAGTATGTAATTAACTACGGCCCGCCGGTTTCCAAAGTCTACTATCTTTGATCTACAACCTTCCACAACCCCTAACACAACTTCACCCTCAACCTCTCGCAACATTTTACAACCTTTCATCATCTCTAAAACCTCCCTGTTCACCCTCAACCTCTCGCATCATTTAACAACCTTTCATCGTCTCCAAAAACCTCTACAAGCTTATATATTATCCGATTAATAATTGATTACGACCTCTGAATTACCCCTATAGCAGTGTTGAAAGGGGTAGTGTTTATTTTTTTATTTTATTTTTTGGCTATTTATTTATCTGTTCATATATATATATATATATATATATATATATATATATATATATATATATATATATATATTAGTTTCCTCGCTAGACCTCCATCAAATATTATTAAAAAAATCCTGGCCGAAGGCCGGTTCCTCTTAAAATTACAGACTTGCTATCGCTGGACAGGAAAATATCGACACCTAAATGGTACGAAAGGTCTTAACATTGACAACGAAATCGGGCTAAATGTGTTAAAATCGCCATACTAATGGGCCGAACGTCATATAATCTGAACACTAATGGGGCTGATTATGAGGTAGAAATGGGGCCAGAGAGACCAACCATTTCCCCTTAATTCATTAATTTACTTTTTCCACAACCTGGCAGCTTCTACAGCATCCATATTTCAAAACATAATCACATCTTCATCCACAACCTCTCATTTGATATCTTCTCCCACAACCTTTAAAACTTTCCCACAACCTATCGTATTAACACAAAACCTCTCATATTCTCCCACAATAAGTGTTTGAGCGTGAACAGTAGGAGTATATACTTACGCCACCTCGGAAATACTGCTATCAAGCGCCATAGCCTCTTCCACTCTCACCGCTCTATATCCTATTCTCTCAACCTGATACCCCGCCTGATCGCCTTACTCGGCCACTCAAGCCTCAGTTCGCCTCTGCTCCTGACTCTGCAAAACTCCCAGAAATTTAGCATGAATCTCCCATAACCGGTGAGCTTCTCCCGTGTTGACAGACCCTTGATAGTCTCATATATCATATCGCAATCTGTTATTTTCTTCCTCAGTGTACCACAAATGTTTTGTGTGTCACTTTACTACAATCTTCATTCGTGTTCTTCAGCCATTTGTAGCTTGAGGTCTAAATATCTCATACCCCATAATCACGAAATATACATGTTATTGCAACCTTCTTCAAGATTACTCTTCTCTCTCCAATCTTTAACAACCTTTTATGCTTCCCTGGCCATTCACAATCTGGCCATTTTGTCCATTCTTCCAAATGTTCATGATACTAAATAATAAAACTCCCAAACGCTAAATAATATTATACCTCGCAGCCTTCACGTACTTCTTCTTCAACCTTTCACAACCACACATGTGTTGACGCAGCGGCTGCCTTACTCAATGCTCCGTCTTCACCCTCGCATTCTCGCAACTTCCAACAACTATCACTCTCTCTCTCTCTCTCTCTCTCTCTCTCTCTCTCTCTCTCTCTCTCTCTCTCTCTCTCTCTCTCTCTCTCTCTCTCTCTCTCTCTCTCTCTCTCTCTCTCTCTCATTTCATATATTCCCATTCAGATCCTTTCACCTCTGAATTATTTGTTCGATAGTTACTGATTTCCCTCTTCTTGGAGTATCTCCAGATTTTTTTTTTTTTTTTTTTACATTCAACATCTTTTCAACCATTTTCAATGTTAAACATCTTAGTAGTTTTTGCTTAACTGTTTAGTTATATCCATTATATTCCATTAATATACTACAATTCTATAATATACTCGAAATTTCAATATGCTCCTCAAATTCCTTACTAATTATTCCTAAAGAACTGCCTCACTTTTCTATGTCTCTCGAAGCTCTTATACTCCTATAAATGATCAACAATACCCCTTGCCTTACATTAATTATGCATCTTTAAAATACCGGCTGATTCCGATCCAATTTAATAATATCCAGTTGCAACTTTGTAAACAGCAAATGTGTTTTGTTATGATATATTTATGAACATAAAATATAACTTATTTATGATCTACAGTTATACCGCAGTACGAAATCATAACGTGTTATTTACATTGGAATTAGAAAATAGCTATGACCTGCAAACTGTCTTCTTTTTAAACGAAACAGCGTGAAAGTCCCAATGATATCCGATTTGATCCTTCACTCGTTCTCTTTAAATCGAGTAGGTGAAATACAACGCACTATATACTTTGACAGAGACCTCAGAAATATGTAAGAATAATTTAGCACTGGCAACTAGAAGGCAACACACCACCGATAAGTACATCATATTCCAGAAATAATGTAATGGTGTGTAATTACGGAAATAATGTAATGGTGTGTAATTACGGAAATAATGTAATGGTGTGTAATTACGGAAATAATTCACACAAGTATGAATATTAAAAAAAATATAGGAATCTACGGTATATGAGAAAATGTGTAAAATATGGGGTTCAAATTACCTTTGTATGTATTGTTGGGAATAATATTAAGATTCTATCATCATTGCTAAAGCATAGATTACGACATAATGGATTTACCATATAACTAGACAAACATGTATACACATATACTGTAGTGATTACTATATTAGCAAAATATGATACATAGTTAACTGCAAGAGAAATTAATTATACATGTGTATATTTGAATATCATGGAATTCGCAGTAAGTTAGACGGATATACTGGCCCTCTCAATCTTATTTAATGAGCTTTATGACAGTCGTTCCACGATTTATGGATATCACTGTACTTGTACATATTCGAGTTTACATACCAGTAGTGCAAGGTGGCGCATAATTCGGTCACCCATGGTAGAAAGATTTCCCGGCCGAAGACCGGTTTCTTCTAAAATTAGAGGCTCGCTGTCGCTCGCCACTTAAAGGGCACGAAAGGTCTTAATATTGAAAAAAGGGCGAAAGGTCTCAAAATAGCCTAACTAACGGAACGAACGTCTTACTACCTCATTAACAAACAATATCTGCACAACCATTTTATACAGTGACTTTTATAATACCCCATTTAATGCAGAATATATAGTACAAGCCCCTGGTGTTTTTATGTTTGCTATACAAATAAACTTATATGAATAATAATATGTATAAGACGAGTTACGCACAATAAAAGTGTATTTACTTTATATTTTCTACGGTATTTTGATTATTTTCCGAGGCTTTCTACGGTTCAAAAGACTTGCAATATATAGACACATGCGTCCAGAAGACGATGCTTTTTTTCTTCAAAATTGTTGTTTCTTATTGTCTGATCTACCGATAACATAATACAGACTACGCTGATAGTGTGTGATAATGATTAATGATATCACGCACTAATCGAATAAGCTTCGTTATAAGTGCGGTATATCGGAACATAAGATACTTACAACAATTTTGATAACACCATCGTCTTCTGGACGCGTGTATTTATTTTATTTAAGTGTTTTCAAGTGTAGAGTCATTTTATTTTTCAAGTGTAGAGTCATTTTATTTAAGTGTTTTCAAGTGTAGAGTAATTTGCAAAATAATCGAAACACGCCAAACATATAATGTAAGTATACTTGTATTGTGCGTAATTCGTCTGGAACCTTGTACCCCATAATTCCACTAAAGTAGCAAGTGAATGTTTGTGTGTATCTGGGTGGAGTTGCTTGTTGTGGTGTTGTGGTGTTCTGATGTTTTTGGTTGGGAAAAGTTAAATGGTTTGGATTTGGGTTGGATGTTATTTTGGGTTCTGCTAGAGTATGAGGGTTTGTAATTGTTTTGTTTACTTTAGTTAGTAGGTGTTTTCACTACTCCTACTGTTGGGGTAGGGGTTGGAGTGTGGATGCAGTTGTAACCTTAGCTATGGTATCTATTTTGTGATCAAGAGCAGTCTCTCTGCACTTTTTGTGATTTTTCCAGAGAAATCCACTATGTGTCATTAGGTGTGAAGGAAATTAACTGGTATAGTCCTTGAATGTTCTAAGGTAGAAACATGTATCCAATAGTGTAAATGCTTGAGTAGCTGACATGTATTATTTGTCCATGCACTGTGTTTTAATCTATTTCTCATGTTTTAAGCAAGTGTAGAGCCTTTAGCTACTAGTCCATCAACGGGCAAGTTGCTGTTAAAGTGATGGTTCTTTAGTCCAGTAGCAAAATTATGGGTTGCAGTGAAAGAACCTGAAGTGTGTGTACCAAATCAAGCTATGAATATTTGTTTGAGAGTCTCGTACTAGGTACAGTGCATGTACAGTACTTGTCTCCTGCTAGTACAGTATATACCCAGCAGGATTATCGCCTTTGTAAATCAGTGACCTGAAGATATCTGCTGTGCCGTTTTCATTTTTGCAAATGCTTCTGGCAATTTAGCCTTCTATGTCATCTATGAGTGTGTAAATTGTGTAGTTTTTCTCATATTCATGAACACTTTTGTGGAGTGGGTGGGGGGTGGGTGGGGGTTTTGTGTTTTCCTGTTCTTGCTCTGTCTTGAGTCGGCCACCCCCAAGAAAATACAAAACAAAAAAATAATAATAATAAAATAGAGGAAAATAGAATAAAAAAATAGGAAAAGTGAGGATTGGGCCTGAGCATATGGATGGATATGGATGGATGGATGGATGGGTGGGGCTTGGTGAATGACCTCCATAACAGGTGTTTGATACATTTGGGGTTGATTTTGTTGTAGAGGGCTCCCTATCGCTCGCCAGGGATAAATCGATACCTAAACGGCACGAAAGGTCTTAATATGGACAAAGTAATGGTGCGAAAGGTCTTAAATTCGCCAAACTATTGAACGAACGTCTTAAAATCACAAAAGTAATGGTTTTGAACATGAGGGAGAAGGGGGTCAAGACAAAGCGAGTACTACCCCCTTAATATGATAATTACGTTATTTGTGTGTTAAATGTGACATATATATATCACTGGGTTAGGGTATCTCTTTAAATCAACACTTTGTTAACATTACATGTAATTCGTATTTTTTCACCAACCAACTTTACTTCTAAATCAACTAATACATGTGGCACTCCAAGGACTCGAACCAAGGATACTCACACCGAAATTCCGCGGATTTATGCATTACGCTATCAAGACAGTTATATATAAAAATATGTATGAAATATTAAAGATAACTTAATATGCACAACACGTAAATATCTATCAGCCAATCAACGGCCTTCATCAAAAAATAGCTGCTGCACGAGTCTGGTAGTCTTTTTTCAGAGTAAAACATGGATGCGGCAGAATTTTCAATTTAACCATAACATTTTGTGTTTAATTTAGATAAAGATATTATAAATAGGTCAATACCATATGCAAGAAGGTAAATTATATATATTTTTACATTTTGCAGTCTGTATTTACAGTTTCACAGTTTGATTAATCTCAAACATCGACATTTGTTGTGCTCTCTTATTTTATAATCTACAATTACGTAGAGAGCTACAAAAAGTATATCAGAATATTATAATATATATGAAAAACTAATTATGAGTATATACCATGTCACAAGATACTGATAAGTTCAAGAAAATCAACAAATAATTTAGAAAGTGACACCCTTCATAGTGTCTTGTTAACAATATATTGTGGTAGTTTGACTGATGATATCTGTCGAAATTGTCTGCAGATAGAAGGCTCCTATTAGATACATACCTGTTTTTATTAATTATGTTTGCGAATAGTTACACATAGGACATAGTTACCTTCAAGAGATATACAGTATATATATATATATATATATATATATATATATATTTACAAATATATATATATATATATATATATATATTTACAAATATATATATATATATATATATTTACAAGCGTATATTTGAATTGTTCAGAACTCACAGAATCCGTTAGTCCATGTCAGTAACCCTTTTATCATTAATCAGTCAATGTTATTGTGGTCATTCAACGATCTATGGCTATAATTGTATTTTTGCCTATTCACTTTTAGCTGAAAATATATCCATAATTACATCAACACTAGTTTGTGATATGCACTTTGTAGAGTCAACGAGTACAATTTATCGCACGCAAATCGTTTAGGCTCACAATATCCGTTATGTGTGAACATTAATAATAGACATATATTTTTGTCAGTACTATATGTTTGGATGGCTTTAGATTCGTACTATATAATGCAGTAATTACTGAATGCTTACATCCGAATGAGGTTTCATATACAAAATGTTAAGGCGACCGTAATCAGCAAAGTCAAGCTGGTTTTCTTCTTCCCTTAACTGTAGGACAAAGGCTTATCAGACAAGAGGCAGTGTTACCATGCATACAACAGGTCAGAACTAGGGAGCATAACCTAAACGGCCACCTTCCAAGACCACTTCACCCCAAAGCCGCTCATACTTGATCTATTCAGCAGCTGTTGTCTTGCCAGTCCCCTCCTTGACAGCTGCCCTGAGTCCTCCACCACCCTGTCATCCCCAACCCACCTGTACCGAGACTGTTTATCTTTATCACCACTACCTGCAGCGACAACAACAGCATCCCTACCAGTATTATTTGTTCATCTTCACCACCAGTACTGTTTTCCTCGTCATCATTGTATTTTTGTCATCCCCTCCACCAAAACTGTATGCTCAACTATCAATATCACCACCACCACCTTCATAACATGTCTTTTCCTCCAGCATAACCAACCAGTTCATTTGATATAAAACCACCAACCCTGTCCTCTCCAGTACCATAACCAGTACTCCTGTCCTCTACACCACCTTCATAATCACAACCACCTGCCCTCTCCTATACCGTCACAACCACCACCCATTTTCCTCTCTACTATCACTACCACCATAAAGACCACTCCGATTCTCTCCACTACCGTCACAACCACCTCCACTGCAACAACCACCCCGTGTCTCTCCACTACAGCTCCCACCATAACTACCACTCATATCCTCTCTACTACCACCTCAACTATAACCACCACCACCCTTTTTCTTTTCACTATCACCACCACCACTTCTATCCTCTACCACCACCACCACTTCTATCCTCTCCACTACCGTCACAACCTCCATCACCACCACCATAATCACTACTTCTCTCCTCCCTACTACTACCACCACCGCCACCTTAACCACCATTCCTATCCTCTCTACTACCACCATAACCACCATCAACCATCCCCTCCACAACCACCATCAACCATCCCCTCCACCAGCACCACCAATATCACCATCTACAGCACCACCACCAATATCACCATCCACTATCACCAGCACCACTACTATCACAAGCACCAATATCACCATCACCACCACCTCCATAATTCTCCACCATTTACACCACCACCACCAATATCCCCATCTACACCACCACCACCAATATCACCATCATCACCACCACTACTATCACCAGCACCACCAATATCACCATCTACACCACCACCACCAATATCACCATCATCACCACCACTACTATCACCAGCACCACCAATATCACCATCTACACCACCACCACCAATATCCCCATCTACACCACCACCAATATCACCTACACCACAACCACTACTATCACCAGCACCACCAATATCACTATCACCACCACCACCACCACTATTCTCCATCATTTACACCACCACCAAGACCACCACCGTATTCAGCCTCAGGCACTTCACGCCAAGTCTGTTTGTGACGTCACCAGCCACTTAAGGGAGCCCACCTTGCTTTGTTTTATCTTTCTCTCCCTCTCTCTTTGGCTTGTATCCATTCGGCTCCATACAGCCTACTGTTTTAAGACGTTTACCCCCATCCAGGTGTCAATATTTTCCTGGCGAGCGGTAGCAAGCCAGCATATACAGTATATATTTTGTTATTTTACAGCAAGCTAAATGTGTACATTTTTCGATAGAAAAATTTCTCCGGCGAAGCCGGATTTCTCCATACAATGCTGGCTCGCTATCGCTCGCCAGGAAGAAATCGACACCTGGATGGGGATAAACGTCTTAAACCATTTGGCTGAATGGGGCTGAATGGATACAAGCCAGGGAAAGAGAGAAAAGGAGAGAAAGATAAACAAAAAGCCGTTGACCCCTCATATACTCATCCTCGCCTAACAAGCTCACACACAACTAGAGTAAGTTATACTGTATTCCCTTATACTCTCATAACATACTTCCTAATACGCTTATACACTGCCTTAACCCCTTCATTACCGGTGCTGGCTACTATTAGACTATCTTATTTGACCCGTTTTTACTACCACAGATCCTGCTTAAACTATAGAAAATCGTCCAAATATAGCTAGCATAAAATGAATACGAAGGTACAGAAGGGGTTAAGCTCTGCCGGTGACCTCTCTCTCACTCTCAGTCACTCTCTCTCTCTCTCTCTCTCTCTCTCTCTCTCTCTCTCTCTCTCTCTCTCTCTCTCTCTCTCTCTCTCTCTCTCTCTCTCTCTCTCTCTCTCTCTCTCTCTCTCTCTCTGTACTTTCAAAAGAATCAGTAAATCAATTTTATTCCTATTGTCTGAGAAACGAGGAATACTCTGTTTTACTTTGTTTTTCCCATCCTCCTTCTCTTTTCTCCGTCCGAGTCCTTTTCCTATCCTTCGAATTTACAACATTTCTTTCCAATCAGAATGGATAAAATTCACCTTTCCTTTTGCCCTTAGTAATCTCCCCGCCTCTCCTTCAAAATTGCCTTTTTCATTCCCTATTCCCTTGCATTGTTTCCTAAGCTCCCCATTATAAGCACCAATACAGGCAGATTTATGATTATACATTGTTAATTAATAATGTGGATCGAATAGCTTGTAAAATAATAATGGCACACGCATTTTAACCCTTAACTGGCGGCGCGCAACGTATGTCGAGTGAAATAAATTTGGACTATGTGGCGGTGCACGACAGCTGTCGAGTGCCATTTTCAGCACGTAATGTTGCTGAGAGAGAGAGCTGAGCGGTGGGACGAGCGTAGTAACCTTATGACCGCTCCCCACGACCCCCGTGGACCTACTGAACTGTATCCCACCCTTCTCCCCCCTTTCTCACTCGCTACACAGGGAATTATGTACGGAAATTACCTTATTTTAGCACTCGTGTTGCACGATCGTTGCAAGAGAACCAGCGGTCGTACAAGGATGGTTCGGGTGTCATTGGAAAGCTCTGTTTACGCCTTTTCAGGGATAGATACTTGTTTTACGCTCTGGGTCTTTTTTATGCATGAAAATGAGCACGAAACAAAACAAAAACCCGCTGTGCGGTACGGTGTAAAATACACACCATCCGCTCTTAAGGCGTTAAATTAATTTATGTTAATTTTTATATTTATTTTTGTATTTATTTATTTATGTATATAGTTATTTTCAAATTGTCCCTGTGTCTCAACCTCGGGACTGTAGGCTGTCAGTAGCCTGTAACTTTTGCGAGGCCCCGACATTATCTAGTGAAGTATCATTTGTGCCACACTAGATGGTAATAGTGGAGATTCAAGGTGTTGGTTGCTCCCTTTCTGCCGTACTAGATGACGCTACCATATGTATACACGTCACATTATTTGGAGAGAGCAGCTATATAGTCGTTCACAGCATTGTCGAATATGGGGGCATCTTCTTTGCTATGAGTTGGTGACTATATAGGGGTAATTTGTTGATGTGTCGGTGTAGCCAGAAAAGAAAAAAATTACGTTTGGCGAAGACTCGATATGAGGTCCAGTTAGTCGGCAGTCAACCACGCTGTTCACTGTGTACATAGGAGTACAAACGAAAGCAAGCAACATTAGATCTACTAGTCCTTACGAGTATGCTTGTATTTACACTACCTAGCCTATTATGTAAGAGAGAAAAGATGGCTTAGAAGTTACAGGATTTATCTTTTCCATGCAGAATGGATAAACTGGCATGGTACTCAACAGGAAAATAAGAAAATCGAGCTATCTTACCAAAAGAGGGCATTTCTTTTTATTAATTCGTAAACGCAGTCAGTCGGGGATTAAGGGCGAGATATTTGTCTAAGCGATCTTTGAAGGTTTCAATAGTGTTGCAGTCTATAGTATTGCTAGGCTGGCCATTCCATAAGTTTACTACCCGCTTGAAGAAAAAAAATGCTTTGCTTCATGGGAGTGAAAAGGGCTTACGGATGATTATACGGCCATTCCCTTGTGTGTAATTTGAATAATCGAATGAGAAGTATTTGTTTGTGTCCATATTGTCGATACTTGTAATTATCTTAAATACTTTAATTATATCTTCTCGTAGTCTGTGCTTAGCCAAGCTGAAGAAGTTAAATTCTTCTAGACGTTCTTCTAATGGCTTATTTCTAAGTCTGGGAATCATTTGTGTTGCTCTTCACTATACTCTTGCAAGTTTGTCCATATCCTACCAATGAATCCAATAATCACCCCTTTCGAAGACCATAACCTTGCTCTTCCCCGCATTTACCTTCAGTTTCCGTTTTTCGCACACTGTTCCAAACACATTTACCAGACCCTGCAACTCCCATTCATTATCGCTCATCAGAACTGTATCATCAGCAAACAGCAGTACAGGTAGCTTCCACTCATTTCCCTCCCTTACCATCGGTACACCAACATCCACTGCTCTTCCTTGTATTTCTTTCATGACTCCATCCATATATACTGTAAACAACCACAGGGACATCACACACCCCTGTTTCAACCAAACATTCAGGTCAAAGAACTCGCTCTGCTCATTCTCCACACGTACTGCCGCCTTTGCACCCTCATACATGCTCTTCACTGCTTTCAGCAACTTGCCATCTACTTCGTATATTCTAAGTACTTTCCCCAAAATTGACGATGAATAATAACTGTAAACCTATTATGATTCTCGCATACAAGCGTTTATATCTGTTGGAAATATGCATTCGTTACAATGAACAAAAGAGGAACCCCCTTTTTCTGCCCGGCCTAATATGTGCCTTTTTAATATGTTGCATATTTCTGACGTGAGCTCGGGTTTATTAGAACTTGGTTGTAAATATGCCAGTACATTTTCAACATACTATACAGTATATTACTATAAAATACATACCCAGTATCTTATTAATTTCACATGTTCAAAAAGTGTTTTGATTGTATAACGGTATTTAATATTTATGCTACTATAGTATTCAATAAGCTTATCGAGACATGTATTTTTATTTGGCAACATACTGAAAGAAAATAGTATATAAGTATGTGACCTACTATATTCCATTTTTTTTCCAGCGGATGGTAAATTGCCACATATTCATCTAACTAACTTGGCTAGTACGAAGATTTCGTAGCGAAATATGTTGCTGATTGTGAAAACTTGGCAATAAGATGATGCAGAAACATAGTAGTTTGGTATCATATCAATAAGCATCGTGAAATCAGCTGCTAAAGGATTCAATTTGCTATCAGCTGGAACTATACCGACTATGGTAAGTATATTTTGTTCAAAGTGTATGGTCCCACAGTGAATGAAGCAAATCGTGGCTTTCCTCCTAACATTTATCAACAGTGTGGTTACTGACCCATTATATTTAATATAACAGTCAAGGTTTAACTTACACGTTTACAGCTGCTAATGTTGTCATAATTTCACTTTGACACTTATTATATAGATAAGAACGACAGATTGGACAGCATATATTTCATCGTAGTTATTTAGAAGAAAGGTAAATTTCTTCTATAATCGATTTAGACACTTGTGTTCCAAGACGAAAGAGCTAATCCTCAGGAGTCGTTTCCCAATTAATAGTGTAGCCTAAACCTTCTCGGTGAATAACGTTGTTTTTTTTTACAGTAGAGTTCATGTTGCATACCTATCCGTGGCAAATCACGGTATGATTAAAGCAGTGGAAATCAGTTAAGCTTTTCTCATATTTTGTATGTCGTATTTTAGTGTATTTGAAATCAATCAGTGACTATGTACCAGCATGGTGTTCAGCTGTATTTATCCTCCGACTCCACTCCCAGCGGTCCCTACACGTGAAGTCCCAGCATATAACAGCCATATAACAAAACAGTGAACACCAGTATCTTGAAAATCCGCAACCTGGTCTTTCTGCATAGGTATCAACATCGACATACACTCTTGCTGAGAAAATCTATAACCCCAAATGTTAGGTTAAGGGGAGGCAGACCGTTTTTCTGGACCCCTTCTCCCTAATATTTAGCCCCACTAGTTTTGAGATTATAAGACGTTCGGCCCATTAGATTGGCGATTTTAAGACCTTTTGCCCCATTTCGTTGTCAACTTTAAGACCTTTCGTGCCATCTAGGTGTCAATTATTTCCCGGCGAGCGATAGCGAGCCTGCAATTTTAAGAGGAACCGGCCTTCGGCCGGGAAATTTTTCTACCAAAATTTTTACAAATTTATCTTGTCTAGGGGGTGTTTTTCTAAGCTTGATGGAGGTCTAGGGAGGAAACTAAACCAATATATGAATACATTAATTAATAGACCAAACAAACGGTCATTCTCCCCTTAAGGTTACGAACGACTTTGTGGCCTGACCCACTAGTGCAATAAATCTCACTATCAAACTAGTGAATTCATCCAGGACCTTTATGCTCGCCACAAGTACACCTACAACCTGCACTTCTTCACCCAACAAATCGCGAAATGCTTGAAGTTTCTGTCCATGAGACTTTTACTAAAAACTCTGGGGCTCCAATTCCTGATCAATAGTGAGAATATCTAGCGACTCTGCAACGTCAAGTTCAGTTTTAATTTATTGATATTGCCGACCGATTTTCCACATTGACTATGACTGACTGTCTGTAACCAATTCATGCAAGTGCTGAAAATTGAAGGTGCCACAAGCCCCCCCCCCCCCCCCCCTACCCGTCTCACTCCTGAATTCACAGCGAGTGACAACACTCTCTGTACATGTGTAAAGTTTGGACGCAAAATAAAATACAAACGCTGAAGGTATCCAAAGGAGTCGTACTTCCCAGTGTCTCGTGAGTCAACCAAATTTTTTCTATATCGACATAAATTGCTCTTGCAATTCAAGCATGCAGTGCACATACACTCCAGGCATCAGAATTCGGTCAGTTGTCCACTTCTTGGGTGTGCAACCAGAATGCTCAGAACTCTCACCTTAAAGCTTTTAGTGAATCTTGTCATAGTAAATGGCATTAAGCAACATACATAGGGCGAGGTATTGAGGTATTCAACATGGCGCTTGTGAGAACCAGGTTGGGTATTGTCCATGCCGCAGACTTTGCTAACGAGTCCCTTCAGCCCGCCACCTCCCGCCCGCTGCCACCTCAATGGGTCATTACCAGCCTCCACTGATTCAACTGCTAGAGTTCATTAGGGGGACAACCAGGTATAGATACTGGGGGGACAGTGCAGGTAGAGAAGGGGGAAGGAGTATGGGTGCTGGAGAGAGAGAGAGAGAGGTATAGAATGAGTGTGAGAGTATGGGTGTAGGGGAGAAATGACTGGAATTTGTGGTAGTGGTATGGCTTTAAAAAATAAATATATATATATATATGTATATATATATTACGATAATACAACTGAGTTTAGGTTAAGGTATGGAGGGAAGAAGAGAGTAGGGATGAGTATTTAGCGGGTAGGCACGGGGATAGAAGGGAGGTGCATAGAGTCAAAAAATCTATACAAACCCTTCTCTCAGATAGGGTGAATAATTCATAAAATGAAAATGCCATATATGAGTTAGCTAGACAGATGAGAAATAGCAATAAGGATGTGGCAGGCGAGCAATGTATAACAAACGATCGGGGAGTGGTGCTTCATGCTAAGAACGAAATCAGGAAAACATGCAGTGCAGGGATTAGTCAACATCTGTTAGAAGTGTTTATGTATTGCCAATACAAATAGGCTTGGTTATACATTATCCATTGTATTCCCCCTGAGCTCATGCCCTTTGTCATTCATGGTAAGCACATGAGTTGTCGTTGAGACGAGGGAAGTTAAATAATATACTGTAATAGTATACCATCTTCACTTCTTATTGAACCTACTCATACATCTCTTCTTCTAATTGTTTATCTCTTCTGTCTTCACCCCTTTTAATCAGACCACCGTTATGTATTCTTAGGTACTGCAATGTAATTATATTTTACTCTTAGTAAGCTTACATCCCTCTCTTCTCTTTGATTTTCCCTAATGCTTAATATCTCATTCGCTAACTCATTCCTTCTATTGCATTATTCCTCTTCTAATTCCTTTTTAATATAATCTGGGTAGCATATACTGTACATATTCTCAGCTGACAAACTCTTTTATTTTTAGTACATGATTAGATTGATATCCGGAATTCGAAAATGGTTATTAATCGTGATTGTGTACTCAACCTTTAACTGTGTTGGTGGTGTAATGATTTAGATGCTTATGTTCTGGGTGTGGTGTCCCGAGTTCGAATCCAAGGAGGACCATATGCTTTCATTAGTTTATCCAAGTACATATTGGGGGTTTGTCATTGATGTTTAATGTTAAGAACGGGATGTTACTTATTACTTCTCCACTCATATATATATTACATCCCTCTGTTTGCTTAGTTTCTCTCCCTAGTACTACATTTCTCAGCGGTATCTGGTTCCTGGTCCCCGGTGCAGGCAGTCCCTCCGCCACCCTGATACAAGCAAGCTCATTAATCCCTGGTGACGTGTGAGCCCTCTTATCACAGTTACACACTGCCCATCACTCTCACATTGCTTACCTCTCGCTATCTCTCTCTCTCTCTCCCCTCACATTACTCCTTTCTCCTCCTTCACATTACTCCTCTCTCTCCCCTCACATTATCCCTCTCTCCCCCTTACATTACTCCTCCCTCCCCCCTCACATTACTCCTCTCTCCCCACTCACATTACTCCCCCCTCCCCCCTCACATTACTCCTCTCTCCCCCCTCACATTACTCCCCCCCCCCCCCTCACATTACTCCCCCCTCCCCCCTCACATTACTCCTCTCTTCCCCCTCACATTATATCCCCTCACATTACTCCTCTCTCTTCCCTCACATTACTCCTCTCTTCCCCCTCACATTATTCCCTCACTTACTCCTCTCTCCCCCTCACATTACTCCTCTCTCCCCCCCTCACATTACTCCTCCTCTCTCCCCCCTCACATTACTCCTCTCTCTCCCCCCTCACATTACTCCTCTCTCCTTCTCCCCCCCTCACAGTACTCCTCTCTCCCCCCTCACCTTACTCCTCTCTCCCCCCTCACATTACTCCTCCCCCCTCACATTACTCCTCTCTCCCCCCTCACATTACTCCTCTCTCCCCCCTCACATTACTCCTCTCCCCCCTCACATTACTCCTCTCCCTCACTTACTCCTCTCTCCCCCCTCACATTACTCCTCTCTCTCCCCCCTCTCATTACTCCTCTTCCCCCCCTCACATTACTCCTCCTCTCTCCCCCCTCACATTACTCCTCTCTCCCCCCTCACATTACTCCCCTCCTCTCCCTCTCCCCCTCACATTACTCCTCTCTCCCCCCTCACATTACTCCTCTCTCCCTCACATTACTCCTCTCTTCTCTCTCCCCCCTCACATTACTCCTCTCTCCCCCCTCACATTACTCCTCTCTCCCCCCTCACATTACTCCTCTCTCACCCCTCACATTACTCCTCTCTCCCCCTCACATTACTCCTCTCTCCCCCTTCACATTACTCCTCTCTCCCCCCTCACATTACTCCTCTCTCTCCCTCACCTTACTCCTCTCTCCCCCTTCACATTACTCCTCTCTCCCCCCTCACATTACTCCTCTCTCCCCCCTCACATTACTCCTCTCTCTCCCCCCTCACATTACTCTCTCCCCCCTCACCTTACTCATCTCTCCCTCCTCACATTACTCCTCTCTCCCCCCCTCACATTACTCCTCTCTCCCCCCTCACATTACTCCTCTCTCCCCCTCACATTACTCCTCTCTCCCCCCTCACATTACTCCTCTCTCTCCCCCCTCACATTACTCCCTCTCCCTCTCTCCTCTCTCCCCCCTCACATTACTCCTCTCTCTCTCCCCCCTCACATTACTCCTCTCCTCTCCCCCTCACATTACTCCTCTCTCCCCCCTCACATTACTCCTCTCTCCCCTCTACTCCTCTCTCTCCCCTCTACTCCTCTCTCTCCCCTCTACTCCTCTCTCTCCCCTCTACTCCTCTCTCTCCCCTCTACTCCTCTCTCTCCCTCCCCTTACTCATCTCTCCCTCCTCACATTACTCCACTCTCCCCCCTCACATTTCTCCTCTCTTCCCCCTCACATTATTCCTCTCTCCCCCCTCACATTACTCCTCTCTCTCCCCTCTCATTACTCCTCTCTCCCCCCTCACATTACTCCTCTCTCCCCCCTCACATTACTCCTCTCTCCCCCCTCACATTACTCCTCTCTCCCCCCTCACATTACTCCTCTCTCCCCCCTCACATTACTCCTCTCTCTCCCCTCACATTACTCCTCTCTCTCCCTCACATTACTCCTCTCTCCCCCCTCACACTCCTCTCCCCCCTCACATTACTCCTCTCTCCCCCCTCACATTACTTCTCTCTCCCCCCTCACATTACTCCTCTCTCCCCCCTCACTGCACTTCCTGTTCTCTCCCCTCTCCCTGCTCACGCCTTTTACTTCACTCCCTGCACTCCTCTCTCACATTGCAAACATGTAAATCCTTTATGGGGGGATGGTTCACTTTTTGGTAGATGTTTTCATTTATTTATTATTTTGTTTCGTTTCCTCCCTAGACCTCCATCAAAATTTAAAAAAAAACATCCATCAGATCCCCCTTCTAGATTAATTTGTACATTTCTCGGTCGAAAAATTTCCCGGCCGAAGGCCGCTTACTCTTAAAATTATAGGTTCGCTATCGCTCGCCAGGAAAAAATCGACACCTATATGGCACAAAAGGTCTTAAAATTGACAACGAAATGGGGCTAAAGGCATTAAAATCGCCAAAATAATGAGCCGAACGTCATAAAATCTGAAAACTATTGGGGGTAAGCATGAGGAAGAAGGGTGACCAGAAAAACAGCCCATGTCCCCTTAAAAGATACACAGTACGGCTTCCGGAAAAAAAAAAAAAAACCCCGCTCATGCCCGACCAAGCTTCTCGACTTTTGTCCCTGACATATTTTACTAGGTAGATTAAAGTAGAATAATTGCCTTTGTCTATCTTGCCACTCCCCCCCCCCCCCCCCCCAAAAAAAACAAAAAATATATATATTTGAGGAGGTATAAGGATAATTAGGGTTCGCATACGCATTTTGTTAGCTAATGTACTGCACAATTGTCAAATATGCCAAACTTGTAAGCCCTGCCCTGGGTGCAAATGTGCTTAAAAAAAAATCTAATATTTTTGCTACTGACCTAAGCTCAGCCTGAGCAATCCTAGGGTGTATGCAACTCAATTTTGTCGGTCATGATTTGACCGCTCAAAATGTCCACATGTACGTACCTGTGGAAATATGTGAAAATACCGTGTAGAAAAGTGCAAAAAATAACGAAAATATATATTTGGTATACTGAGAAACAAGCATTATCCGAGTTTGCGTAAACGTCAGTTTTGCGCAGCGCCTAAATCCGAGTTCCAATGAATCGCTTCTGCTGCGGTCTTCTGCCTACTTTCGTATAGATTATAGCATTAGAATACTCTTGTCAACCCTTTTCAGTTTGAGGAGGACATCTACCTACATATTTGAAAAGGCATAAGATCGATTAGGCTTCGCATACGTATTTTGTTAGCTAAGTGCAGTGGCAAAGAAACTTCCCCCATCAGAGGAATATCTACTTGCACCAACATCATAGTACTGGAAATTATACTCAGGATCTAGGGAAGCTATGAGCACAATGGAGTGGAACCCTTTAAAGTTGTACTATTTCGATCCACCATTGGGGGGGAATCTGATGGCAACATGTTTCCCGTCCAGGGCACCTACTGCGTGGCAAAAAATATGTTTCTGGGAGAACAGGGAAGCCACTTACTTCCTTAACTTCAGCTTTTTTTAACAAGATAAAACCTCCTCCTCCTGGTACGCTTAAATGATGGCCTCACAGATATTGAAAATTATCAGTGAAATGGTAGTGTGGGCCAATTGTTGTTAAGCCATGTTGCAGGGCCATGTTGAAAAGGTCTTCTAGCTGTCTCTTGTGGACAGGTAACGTAGTGTGATCGCCAACCTCAACTCAGGCATCCATGATTTCTTTCAGAAGGTGTCCTTCCTCTTGATCCGGGGGCCAACCCGAGCCAAGAACTCCCTGAACATGTTGATGTCCATGCAAAGGAAGTTTTTGAAGCCTTGGGCATCCTCCATTTCCAGCTCCTTCATAAGATGCTCATACTGGCCGAACAGTGAGCATCGCAGAAGCAATGACCTGCTCCACTGGTGGTTCCTCCTCTTGTTTATCTTTATTCTAGCCAGGATCAATTTACTAAGAGAGTGTAATAGAGTGAGGTGGAAGGACAGAGAGGGAGAGGGAGACCGAATGGAAGGTGGAACGTTGGAGTTAAGAACTATATGCGTGAAAGCGGTGCTTGATGGGAGGAGGGGTATCGATTGACTAAGGACAGAGGTGCATGGTGGCGTTTCGATCGTCTCCACCCCTTTGGGGATCACGGCGACCAGCAATAGATAGATAGATCAATTTACAAATGTCAAGGTCAATATCTACTACTTCTACTGCTGGCTCCACCTGCAGCTTCAGTAGTTTCATTGGGTGGGACATCACGGCAATTGTGGGTCCGGGCAGGCACCAGGTAGATGTTGCGAGGGCTGGTTGTCGTGTGACAAGGTGTTCTCCATGCGCTCCTGTTTATGTATTCCTCAGGGCACTCGGTGCATTCATACGGGGACACTCATAACATGGGCATAGTTACTCCAATGGAGTTGTGACGCTATCGTAGCTATTTGTAAATCAGTCATAAGTTGGTCTTGGCAATACGTAGACAAGTTTTGACAGTTGAATTTGGAAATTTCCAATTTACCTGACAACTCGTATTAACTCGTACTGACTCAGTAGGTCAGTCGTCAACACTTGTAGTAAATCATAGGTCACGCGTAACTCCTGCGTACAGCAATCGGTGGTCACTGGACTCAGGGCCATTTCATCCCGATAAGGCAACAAATTCCCGGATTTGTCGGACTCTTGGCCCTACTCGTTATGTGTAAAAGCCCATATAGTCTTTTGAAGCAATTTGTGGGACCAAAGAGATATGTTGCAAGTTTGCAACACATTTGGAAATATGTTTGTGACTTTTATTAAAAATGTGTTCTATCATGAATGTCAAACTTTTGAAAATGTGCTTAAATTAAACTCGTAATGTGCATCAGTTTTTATGTAGATTATGTGTTTTGCACATACACATTTTATAGTGCATTCTCGACTCAGGCCCATTATATTCATTCCCTCTCTGCTAATGCGCTTCCAAACCTAATGTTCTCTTTAATGTGCTTGTGTCCCTTTTTACTTTCTCGCTCTCGCTCTCTAATGTTCTTGTAACTCACTATTATCTTATTAATGCCTATTTACTTGACATCTCGTGTATAATTATCATATTTGTTGTGCATTGTTCTGTAAATTAATTTGCTCTGTTCTATTTGTTCATATCTAGGAGTATATAAAAGTATATTGTTGTATACCACTCAAATATTTGTTGTGTATTTGCATGAATGTGTATACATTTCTTGCAACTATAATATGAAGAAGCTTTATACATGAAGTTCACAGGAATAAAACCTAATTCATTTGAAGAAGCGAAGGGTTATTAATGTTGCCAGAAAATAAAGTATACGCCATTCACTGAATATCCAGAATTTCAGATGTTAACCTATTGAAGTATATGTTTCCTTTTCTCAATGCTTATAACAAAAGTAGGATTATAGTTTGTGAGACCATACGTAAGCGCCACTGACAATGATGAGTGCATAAAAAATGCCTTGTATAACTATTTTTGTATATAGAACTTCTTCTTATTCTTGGGTGATGTTCAGTTTACTTAGGGTTGAAAAATTGATGTCTCCTGATTACTGCACAGGTATTGTGGGATGTAGTGGGTCTATGGTGATTGGGCTTGATAGGTGACATTAATGAGACACGTTTTACAGGGGACTGGAACTAGTGGACACCGATTTAAATGATTTGAAGTAGTAAGATGTGTATTATAGTTCCAAGATTTTCTCTGCAGTGGTGAGGAATAATTCTAGAGCATTCACAATATGTTGTAGGTTATTTACGGGTAGGTATCCACCTCCCAGTATGTGTTTTATGTCGAAATTACCTCCTTAGTGCAGGATGCGTTCTCGCAAGGTGACCCGAACTCCATGGTAACGAGGACATTGATGAAGGAATTGTTCATCAGTTTCTGGAGCGATAGCGAGCCAGCATTGTATGGGGAAATCCGGCTTCGCCAGAGACATTTTTCTATCGAAAAATGTACAAATTTAGCTTGCTGTCAAAACAAAAATATATATACGCTGGCTCGCTACCGCTCGTCAGGAAAATATGGACACCTGGGTGGGGGTTAAACGTCTTAAAACAGTAGGCTGAATGGGGCCGAATGGATACAAGCCAGGGAAAGAGAGACAAAGAGAGAAAGATAAAAAAAAAAAAACGGTGACCGTGTTTCTATGTATGGATTTGAAATGTGCAAGATAAAATACGAAAGCTGTTTGTTATTCCTGAGATAAATACACCTTTTAGAGCAAGTTACTTTCTGAAGTCAATAATTTTATTTTGTTTTATTTTCATACACGTAATTATTATGTTTTATACGTAAAACCAACCAACTTCACATCTAAACTCAATTAATGAAATCAACAAATACATGTGCACTCCGAGGACTCGAACCCAGGATACTCACATCGAAATTCCGCGCAGTATGCATTACGCTATCAATAACTCCTTCAGCCATATTATGTTCCAGTAAGTCCGAGGAGATAAAAGCAAGAACTCGGGTGGGCCATAATACTCATGCCAGCTAAAAACAAACAAAAAAATAAACAAACAATGTATTAACCAACAATGAGTAAGTAAATATCATCACACTCACGAGAATATTTAAAATACACTCATTTGTATAAGACACGAACTAGACAGTGCAATGCATATATAATATACCAAAGTTTCAGAAATTTGCTTTGAAGTTTCCAAGATACATATGAATGCACACTTACCATAGATATTGAATGTACCAAATAGTATTTTACGACGTACCAGCGACGTCTTTTTGTTTTTATTTCAGCTGCAATTAGACGATTCTATGAAGCTTAGGAAGGATATGTGGTAGCGAAATGGATTTCTTGAGATAGTCTGTAATCTTTTAACGGGTAGAAGTCCTCCCTAATCTGAATAAAACCTTCTAATAGTTGCCAGAATGTAATAAAAAGGATGCCACCGGTACTGTATGGGATAATATAAACAAAGAGGTAAGCATAACTCTCCCTATAGACAGATGCTATTAACCACCCTCTCCTTCCCCAGCTTCCTCGCTCTAACGTTCACGATATTTCATTACTATTTACGAACTCCCCTCAATCTTCTCCCTTTTGACACTCGTTAAGGGGAGGATGGCCGTTTGTTTGGTCTATTTATTCATTTATTCACATATTTTTTTAGTTTCCTCCCTAGACCTCCATCAAGCTTGGAAAAATACTCCCTAAACCTCCTATCAGGGTAAATTTGTAAATTTTTCGGTAGAAAAATGTCCCGGCCGAAGGCCGGTTCCTCTTAAAATTGCAGGCTCGCTATCGCTCGCCTGGAAATAATCGATACCTAAATGGCACGAAAAGTCTTCAATTTGACAACGAAATGGGGCGATAGGTGTTAAAATCGCCAAACGAATGGGCTGAACGTCTTATAATCTCCAAACTAGTGGGGCTAAACATTAGGGAGAAGGGGGTCCAGAAAAACGGTCTGCCTCCCCTTAAGGGGGTAGTGGTTATTTGTTGGTCTATTTATTTGTGTATTATATATAATTTTCAGTTTCCTCGCTAGACCTCCATCAAGGTTAAAGACACGCTCCCCCAGACACCCTTTCAGAATAAATGTTTACATTTTCGGTAAAGAAAATTAAATGTCAAAGCCGAAGGCTGGTTCTTCCAAAATTACAGGCTCGCTACCGCTCGCTAGGAATGTATCAACACCTAAATGGCACGAAAGGACTTAATATTGACAAAGAAATGGAGCGAAATTTCTCAAAATCGCCAAACTAATGGAACGAACGTCTTGGAATCTCGAATACTAATGGAGGTAAACATGAGGAAGAAGGGGGTCCAGAATAAGCAACGACCTCCCCCTTAATGACAGCTATACGTCGTCTTAGCACTCTTCCCGTCACATATTATCTCCCCGTGACACACATCCCTATCACTCACAACATTGCTCACTAGAATTTCGGATGCTTGTTATGATCATTTTAACCCTTTCACGCACATATGACGCAGAGGTTGCCAGATTAGCAATAATAAATAGAGTTCTCTCACTCTTATAATTACCTCTCCAAAATTAGTTTTCTGCCCACAGCTAACTCAAAGTCAACTGCAGAGGCTGAAGTAACTAAACTAAAGGTTTCTAAATACCCCTGATGGTAACAAAGGCTTTAAAGTATCCCCAATAGGCTCAAAATCGCGTCATATGTCGGAGAGGGATATATTCATCAGAGCAAAATTACTGTTATAGTGTAAGTAATTGTAGTATGTATGGAACAGGTACTCGCCCAGTGCCCTAATTCAAAACTAACTAGCTTCATATTATGGCTTAGATTATCACTAAATAATACTTGCAATCATGTATTGCTATGGACAGTAAACCAGTTAAAGAATCAAATTATGATACTGTTAGCAATAATGTATTCTTCTGTGTCCTTATTTTCTGAATCGTGGGGATGTTTCCACGAACAAACAGAAGAACATTAAAGAAACAAAGTTGCATGGGTAGTGTTCCATTTGTCCTAGCTTTACCTTACCTCACCTAACTCCAATATAATATATCCTGTTGTTGAAGGTACAGTTATGAAGACATGAAGCTGGGACAAACGCTGTGGAAAGCTGTCTACATAATATACCTAATATTGTATTAATTAAAACAAATGGTTTTACCCATTTGTTGAACTCACCTTTAGCTATATATAAACATGAGAGAAGGTGACCGGACAACTCATCCAGTAGACCATTTCAACCAGTAGCTCTCAACCAGTACCAAATCAACTAATACGGTTAGGCTAGGTTAGGTTAGTACTATATTTTGGCACTGGTTTGGTTGGTCTTGGTTGATTTGGCACTGGTTGAGAGCTACTGGTTGAAATGGTCTACTGGTTGAGATGTCCGGGAACATGAGAGAATGATACATGTCACTTATTTACAACAGTGTCACTTATTTACAAGTGTCACTTATTTATAAGTGTCACTTATTTACAACAGTGTCACTTATTTACAACAGTGTCACTTATTTACAACAGTGTCACTTATTTACAACAGTGTCACTTATTTACAACAGTGTCACTTATTTACAACAGTGTCACTTATTTACAACAGTGTCACTTATTTACAACAGTGTCACTTATTTACAATTGCCAATAATATGGGCAATTGTACGTTCACAGCACGTGTCCAAGGTTCATGTATTGTGTGTTAGTGTTGATTGATTGAAATATGTAGACGAGAAGTAATTGAATTTTAATACACCTGTGTAATACATGCTACTTGTAATGCAATAGTAAGGTCTGTGATCAACGTTTCTATGGATATATTAATATATATTTTATGTATTACGCTTACGTAATTAATTAATCCAAAACTGCAATCAAATTATACATTTTAAAGATATCCACATAATAATGTTATGATAAATAAGGTAAAACTAAACCAAATGTGTCAAGTTCTTTCATAGACACTCCCCCTTTTGATTCAATTTGTGTTTAAACTAAAAAATAATGTTGTATTGTTAAAAGACCATGCCAATTATTTTTGTACCTTTATTAAATTTTCCAGGGGAGAGAGAACGAGTTATTTTTCGTTCTCTTTCACTTTATAGCCAATACATTTCATATTCCTCTTACCGTTGCCTAGTCCGCAGAAAAATGGCCTCTATTTTACTCCACAACTTTCATCTTTCGTTTTTTTCTCGCCAACACTTTCAATATTTGTACTAACCTTCATAAGATTCAAAATAACTTATTCGTTTTTCATGTGTTCTTTACTTTGTTTGTCCAATTGAATTATCTCTTCCCATCATCTCCCCCACTCAACCATCTAGCTAGTTCTTTTCCATGCCATCCTCTCCATCCGGTGACGAGATTTTTAACAGCTAGCTTTTAGTTTGCCTTGTTTTTGCTTCTACACGAAGAGCCATTGTCAGGTAATGGTAATGTTCTGGGCCTTTATCTGAAGGTCTGAGTTCACATCTCACTGATGGCTGATAGTTATCCAGATTATATTATATTCTACCATTGAATATTATCCAGACTCGAAATAGTGATCGAATTAAATTTTCCCTGCATCAGGTCAGGTCAGGTGACTATAGTAAAGTAGGAGAGTAGAGAGATTTGGATAGAGGAAGAATAAGTTGAGAAAAGTACAGTAAAAGATCAAAATACTTGGGCTCAATCACTGCATCAATAATAAGAACTATAGATAAACTAACTGTATGACCACAATATTTGCAAAAAATATAGTGTGTATGGTGAAGTAGCTGAAGGATACATTATTTGGTTATTCTATTATTATTATTATTATTATGTTTTATTTTTTCTTTATTTTGTGTCTAGATGTAGCAACTTGCGTGCCATAAGAAAACGTGCTTGGTCTTTCTTTGTTCCTAATTTATTTAAGGGGACATGCTCTGTTTTTCTGGTCACCCTTCTTCCTCATGCTTACCCCCAATAGTTTTCAGATTTTATGACGTTCGGCCCATTAGTTTGGCGATTTTAATACCTTTTGCCCCATTTCGTTGTCAATTTTAAGACCTTTCGTGCCATTTATGTGTCGATTTTTTCCTGGCGAGCAATAGCGTGTCTGTAATCTTAAGAGTAATCGGCCTTCGGCCGGGACATTTTCTACTGAAAAATTTACAAATTAATCTAGAAGGGGGAAAGATCGATGGAGTTTTTTTAAAGTTTGATGGAGCTCTAGGGAGGAAACTAAAGACAATAATAAATAAATTAAAAAATCTACCAAATAGTGAACCATCCCCCCTTAAACGGCATTGGTTGCGTGCTATCACACAGAACCTCATAATCTATTCACGACACAAAATCACAAGCAAAGTAAATTCTCCACCACACATTATTAAGATTTGAAATAATGTATGCAAATAATCAAACTGGATCAAATTATGGCAATGAAGTTTAATGTAGATTCATACACAGCGTTTCACATACTGTATGTAGCCAAAATAAATAGGCAATTAGATATATGCAACTATTTACTTGGGCACTAGCAGAACAATCAGGAGGAGACGATGAACTACCTGTCCCTCCCGTGCGGCCATGTACAGTATGTGATCCTCCGAGCTGGCGGCACGTTTGGCACTTATATGACTGGGAAGCTCTTTAGCAGTCCTTTTTTTTTTATTACCCTTGGAATTGTTTTTGCTTCCATGTTCAGAGACTCTCGGTGTGTGCTGCTCACATTACCAAGGTAATCCTATCGGGCATGGAGCCATACATTTCTTTGTGTTCTCTTTTCGTTTACAACAGACACTTCTCTCACTATATTTACAGCTAGTGATCTGGAAGTTATTCTTACAAATAGGAAAGCCACTATGTTTACAACAAGCAGAGTCTCGTTTACGATAGACACACCTCTCTGTCTTGTTTAAAACAGATGCGTTGAAAGCCACGTTTCCAACTGGCACTATAAGGTCGTTGCACACTGACACGACAGCCCTTTCAAGACTGGCACGAACACCCACGACACATACAAATCCTGTGTCTTGCCGAATTTACTAGAGATCGCAGCGAAAATGGCTGGCATCGTTAGAGTTGTATCTCTACCGTATCTCTTCCGCACGAATTGATAAGACTCTAGCGATGCCGATACGGTGGAGAAACGAATCCTACGAAGGAGATAGGAAAAGTCGTGTGAAGGATACACGACTAGTCCACGGAAATTATACAACCCAAAAGACTGCGATACAACTCAGAAGATTCGTACGCCGTATCGATGCCGTGAGACGTGCAACCGGATTGAGGATAGACGCGCGGTTGCCAACTCGACCGTTGCCAATTTTCCGCACGGAAGAGATATGGTCCGCGCAGCAGGCTTACACACAGGACGACGTTAATACGGGCCATACGGCTTTGATACGGACCATACGTCTTTGATACGGACCACTCTTTTTTTGTTTTTTTCTATGTGATTGAGGGAGGCAAAAGGCATAACTGCCTATAGCGAGTGCCTCCCCCATAGTTGAAAGAGTGACAGGGCCAAAATCAAGGGACGTTCGAGCCAAAATG
Source organism: Paralithodes platypus (assembly GCA_032716605.1). Lineage (NCBI taxonomy): Eukaryota > Metazoa > Arthropoda > Malacostraca > Decapoda > Lithodidae > Paralithodes > Paralithodes platypus. Next base: position 12,408,110 of record CM064529.1, on the reverse strand, counting down.
CCTGGACACACGGAGTTTGAAGCAATTTAAGTCATAGGAAGAGGGAAAGACTGATTCTGGGAGAGAGTTCCAGAGCTCAGCTGTTGAGTAGAAGAAAGTTTGAGAGTAACGTTTCACTCTTGGGTTGGAGAGTTGCACAGAGTAGGGGTGGGATTGAGTTGCAAGACGGGTACCACGTGCCCTACGTAAAGGAGGTGGTATGCACTGGGATAGCTCTGAGGAACACTGATTATTATAGTAGCGATAGAATAGTGATACTCGATTGTGATACGGTGAGTTCGTGATGGAGACCAGACTCAAACAATTTTTTACAGTTGCCGGGGGATTCCCACAAACCATTGAACAGCTCAAAATCTCGTATCGACCCCCAATACGTCGCTTGGACCGTGAGAGTCACGCACGGCTAATTTCCGATATTCACGATTATGTCTCTCTTTAACCCTCTCACACTTAAAGCCACCCTTCTCCCGTCACCTTTGCATCAGTCGAGTTTCTCATTATCCTCACTTAGCTGCTCGTTCCGGCTTATTTGTTGCCTGCCCACCCTCTCACCCTTCTATCCTTCATTGGTAATGAGAGTCACGTCGTTCAATCTCAATGAGTCAGACCTGACATATCTTCTTTAGTGAAATTCTGCCATTTCCTCCAGAACATAAGTGAGTATTATTGTCCACTTCCCTGATTAACTAGCACTATATGAATATTCCCATATTCAAAATAGGTTATAGGGGGACAATGCCTAGTGAGTTCATTGCTTAATAGATGGCGTTCTGAGAGTGAAGGTCCAAGTCTAATGGGCGAGACAGTGAAGCACTGGAGCGAGGCAGCTTCAGAGATGGGGCTGCTTCGAGCCGTGGGTGGGCAACCGTGTATCTTGCGAAGGTAAGACCATTTTTCTGGCCCCCCTTCTCCCTAATGTTTAGCCCCACTATTTTTGAGATTATAACGCCCATTAGTTTGGCGATCTTAATACCTTTCGCCCCATTTAGTTGTCAATTTTAAAACCTTTAGGTGTCGATTATTTCCTGGCGAGCGATAGCGAGCCTGCAATTTTAAGAAGAACCAGCCTTTGGCCGGGAAAATTTTCTACCGAAAAATTTACAAATTTATCTTGAAGGGGGGCCTAGGGGGTGTTTTTCTAAGCTTGATGAAGGCCTAGGGAGGAAACTAAAAACAATATATGAATACATGAATTAATATACCAAACAAACAGCCACTGGCCCCTTAATCCTAAAGGGCAAAATCACATTGACGTAGGTTCATTGACGCTAGGGTTTACGTAGGTTCATTGACGCTAGGGTTTACGTAGGTCTGAATGAGGTAACCTGGATGCATGTGCGACGTAATGGACCATTCCTGAGGGAATATTTTCACACTAAAGAGAGCATTTGGGACATCACGCGGAAAATATTATAGCCATCTCCATTTCCTCGTTGAATATTGCACTTAGCATAGGAGCATTCATGTACCGTGTTGTGTGGTTAAACATAAAGTGTATCACCGGTGAATGGCCTTGTGTGTTTGACTTATTCCTGTTCACACATACACACCACACACACACACACACACACATATATATATACAGTATATGTATATATAATATATATATATATATATATATATATATATATATATATATATATATACAGTATATATATATAAGAACGCCATGAAAATATTATCTAAAGTGGGATATTTAGAGCGTACAACTCCTTTATTCAAAGAATTGCGAGTGTTAACATCAAGTGATATTCATCACACAGAATCTCTTAAATTTGTTTTCAATCAGCTAAATTGTGTTAAAAATTAATATTTCCATCACGTAGACAGTATACATAGTCACAACACTAGGAACACAAACCTCAGACCACCCAAGCCCAATACTGACCTTGGTAAAAAATGTGTTACTTACTCGGGAAGTATCTTCTGGAATAGACTACCAGAAGTAATACAAGAAGCTAACACAATTATAAAAATCAATTACTAAATAACTATTAACTTTTATACGCCAACTATGAATAACTAAATTGTAAGCATGCTACATATTATACAGAACACTGCTGGTAATTTACTAAACGTTTTTTGAAGGAGCCCATAACAAATGTTTATATTTCATGGGCTCAGCCTTGATAATTAATTGTGAAGATGTATTGTAATATATTGTATAATTATGTTTTAAGGCTAAATAAAGTTCTTATTATTATTATTATTATTATTATTATTATTATTATTATAGGTGACGTATTTTGCATTTCCTTTACTTGTCAACTCCTTTATTGGTGGTGAGACTCTGGGATTATATCTCTTTACCCAATCAGTGTGGGCGATCTTCCACTCTAATAGGGCTCATTCAGGCACTCCTGATAGCTTAAGCAAGTGTCTGCATAAAATTAAATCTTTGCAACAAAAAATAGTAGAAAGGAGCTTTCAAATGACACCAGAACGGGGTTCATTCGCAACGTTACTACAGACATCGGCAATATTCGCTAACAATTAGCAATATTCCGCTACATTTGCCTTTGGAAACACGCGCGGTAACTAATGAGCTGATTTTCGAGGTAATTATTTGTTAACTTTTATAAATTTAAACCACACATTTCCAAGAGGTTCGAGGTTGCAATTATGTGTTCAAATGTTTTCATATTATATATACTTAATATAGTCTATTTACTTTGCGATGGATGTTCACTTAATTAATCTTATTTGACTGACTATTGGTTCTAAGGAATGTTTCATAACAAATTTTGTTTTGCTGATAAACAATATTTAATACAGTATATATATTCCACCAGTTTGGTTTGATATTGTAACATGGATGGCAGCTTCGTATTTGGTATGCAGGATTATATTACACTATTATAGATATGTGTGAATGATTCCCAAGTATTCCCAATATCTGTTTAGGGGAAAATATATTTACAATCGGGGAGAGAGAGAACGAGAAAGAAGCATAGAAGGTGTATGTAAGACGAACGAAAATATGAAAGCATGAATGAGGAATGGAGAGAGAGAGAGAGAGTGAGTAAGTGAGAGTACGGGTTAAGACTTTCTTTGGAAAAAAAGCAGATAAAGCCTACTCTATTTATATTGATTCGACTTTTCTCAAAGCAAATTATAACCAGGAAGTGTATATTCTGCAAAACAAAGTATCTGTCCTCCGTATTAAACCAAAATTTCATAATGCCAATCGTATCATAATTCTGTAAACACAATTTCCTTTTAGATTATAAAGAGTTATTACACATTCTGGTCCAGGGTGCACTGATGCAGATCTCTGTAAGCTGGCCGCAGACTATAGAATCGCCCACTGCGGCCCACAAGCGACACTACTTCCATTTCCTCTTCTTCGTCTGGGTCTGTAACAATCCGGAATCGGCTTGAGCACGTGGTTACGGGGATAATCTTCTTGGTAATGGGGCGCACATTGTTTCTCACGACGCGAAAATGCAGCACAATATCATACAAAGCAGCTACTGGGTGGTTTAACAAGCACTGAGCTACAGTAAGAGCTGAACTAACTACAATAAGGGCTAGAGTATATTATATACAACAGAAGCAGAGAGAGAGAGAGAGTGAGAGTGAGCGAGAGAAGAGGAGAATGGAGGTATAGAGGGAGGAAGGGAGAACACTACTGGTGTACAGCTCTTGTATTTATCTTAATGAAATCTCAGTTTTTGGACCCTCCCCCTTCTCTCTCTCTCTCTCTCTCTCTCTCTCTCTCTCTCTCTCTCTCTCTCTCTCTCTCTCTCTCTCTCTCTCTCTCTCTCTCTCTCTCTCTCTCTCGCTCTCTCTCTCTCTCTCTCTCTCTCTCTCTCTCTCTCTCTCTCTCTCTCTCTCTCTCTCTCTCTCTCTCTCTCTGATATTTACTAAGCAACCTATACAGATCTACTGTACTTGGAAGTTTAGCTGTTGCTCTTTTAAATGAAGTGCATGTAATTTCAAACGATATAATCACCCTTTTGCTCACATAATTAGGTTGTACCAAAGTAGTTTGCACAAGACATTGTTTCAGTAATGCGAATGAGGAATGTTGCATACAAAATTGTCTAGAGAAGTCAAGATCAGACATATATAATCCTCTTCAACCTTTTATGCAGTGGAGTCATAACCCTTTTTTAATTTATTTTTGTATGTGTAGCCTACATCATAACAAGATCTCTGTGTTGCAAAGCTCTGTCAACGGAGGCATATTTTGTCAGTTATTTAAGTAGCAGTCAACGAGTGAAAGATAATTTTGGATCACTGAGGGATCCATATGGCATTATCCACATCTCGGAGAGGCATATCGCCAGTTATTGATGAATTCTCCACTTTATGGCTCAAACTATCCTGTCATTATCATACTAAATACTTCTGTGTTATCTATATTTCCCCTAAATCTAATGACTTTCACAAATTTTTTGACTATCTAAACTCTAAAGTGGAACACATCCTATCCATCCTTCCTTTCTCAGAAATCTCCATCTTAGGAAATTTTAACATTCACCACCGCCAATGGCTCTCCTCTAATTCCACTGACCAACCTGGTGAACAAGCCTACATATTGTATATCCTAAATGACCAAGAGCAGTTGGTTCACCAACCCACCCGTATTCCGGATCGCTTCGGAGATCGGCCCAACATTTTCTACCTGTTTCTAATTTCTAACCCTTCCTCTTATACTGTCGATCTTTTCTCTCCTTTGAACCATTAAAGTGAACCATTACGGAGTAATGGAAAAAAGACATTAAACCATTGCGAGTATACTGTATAATTATGTATGCATTCTGAAAGCCTTATATATAAAGCCCGTGTCACACGAGCAGTGCTCTAAGTAGCTACTTCAAAATATATATCGCATCAAGTTTCAGATATAAAAACAACAAAATACCGAAATAATACAAAAACAAAATCACCAACCGAAAATTGACGGAAAATAGGCTCGTGTTACAGTGCTTTAACCGTAGAAACCCAAATTATTTCATTTTTAGTGGCTATGAATAACTGGGATAAATATTTTACAACATATGAAAGTTAATGTAGTAAACATAAGAATTACAGGAAGGGAAATTAATTTGAATAATGAATTACTGGACATGTTGTTAACATGTTACTTAAACATTACATAAATAGGAAAATTTTGAGAAGTAAGGAAAAATAATATAATCTTAAAGAAAAATATATAGGGTAAGATGTAATCATGGATTCAAAAGAGAACCCTGAGGGCAGCAATGTTTGAAAAGCTGAGTTGGAAGCAGCGGAAATAATATGTTGAGAAATGCCGGTGGCTTTCGAATAATAGACAAAATGAGAAGTGGGATCATGTTGATATACTAACTTGAGTGTCCTATTGATTCCAACATCTCTTCGTCTTTCTAAATTATGTTATCAGTGAAATTAATAATTTATTCTCGAATAATCTATATTTTATTAATTTCACCACAACACCAAACATCCCCAATGAAATCAATTAAAGTATATATGTGATCCACCGGGATTCGAACCTGGGTTATCACACACAGATTTTTGCCACCTTAACCATTACACCACCAGGACGGTTAAAGGTTTATCCACACGCCTACGACTTATTATCCATTCACGAATACTGGATATTAATCTAATCATGTTCATATTCCCAACCGCGCTATGGTAGGTTAATATATAAAATGAGAAGTGGGATCATGTTGATATAATTATTAACTTGAGTGTCCTATTAATTACATCTCTTCGCCTTTCTAAATTATGTTATCAGTGAAATTAATAGTTTATCCTATGCTGTCCAAGTATGAAATACAGGCTACTAGATATTATTTTGTATTTGTATTTTCTCTTTTCAACGTGGCATTGCCTCTTATTTTTAATTAAAGATTTGTATTCTTGTTTTGTTTTATATCTTCCAACGTATTATATCATTGATGCTAACAATTCGATAAATTGATTTGCCTAGGAACTAAGAAAATTAAAAGACCACGGATGTTGTAGGTCAGTAGTTAGTAACGTTTTAGGGGTGCTGTATATCTTATATAACAGGAGGACGACCCAGAACAGTACACCATTACGGTATAAGGTTTAAACCAGGTACAAAACGAGTGCAAACCTATAAATTGAGAGTGACTTATCTAAGGATGTATAATGGCTATCAATGGACTGGCTTATGCAGAATTCAAAAATAAAGTAGTCATTCGTAAAAACAAGTGCGCAAGGAAAATTTGGAATACAACAAAAAATAATGATTAAAAAAATACAAAATATAATCGGAACGATATCAATAAGAATTCCCGTCATAGGCTTGAACCTCTAATGATATTAATAATAGTGATAATAATAACATTTATAAAACTAATAATAATAATATAGCTTATAGAGACCAAGTATTTACAAGGATACAGCTGTATTCATTTGCAGTTGCGTCTAAAAGTATATAATGAATACACATATGATAATAGGTGCTATCATCATATTTTGGGGAGTCCAATCGAAACGAACATTTATGAAGAACGCAGAAACAAACAGCTGTATGTACTCAATTGTATCTTAGCTATGGCATTTCCATAGCAAAGCTACGGCATAGACAAGGCGTTAAGATGAACATTACTCATATTTCCTTCATAAGTCAAATTTGATTATTGTTTACACATATCCCTGCTTCCGTGGATTACACAATGTCATATATTGTGGTGAATAGTAATTTACTGGGCATGCTAGTTGTGTATACAATAATTGCTGCCCAGGCAATTTCTTGTTAATACCGCACATCAAATTTGTTGGCCTGCACAAAACCCGACATGTGAGCCTGGCTGTCCAAGTGAGTGTCTGTCCACGTGTCAGCCTGTCAACAGCCTCATAACTGTGTGTTATTGTTTTAAGTCTGACATTGAAGGACCGCTGTCAATCCTTGTTCTCTCTCTCTCTCTCTCTTTCTCTCTCTCTCTCTCTCTCTCTCTCTCTCTATATATATATATATATATATATATATATATATATATATATATATATATATATATATATATATATATATATATATATACAGTATATATACCGGTATGTATATATATATATATATATATTATTTATTCTATTTTACCAATATTTTGATATATTCCCTCATAAATTACTCATTGAAAAACTGGCTTATAGAGCGAATCGAACACATACCATTAAATGGCAATGCATGTAATTTGATATATTTCATAAGTAGTGTGTCTTCAGACCTGTTCTATTCCTGAAATATAATATAATAACATTGACAATGGACTCTCATTCAGAAACTCAAATTTAACTGATGATGAAAAAGACACTTCTTCATCCTACACGGATCAGTTTAAAAAATATTTAGAAATATTATCGAACTATTTACAATTTATATTACATACTAGGCTAGAACTAGGAAGTAATTATACTTTACTTAAAGTGGTGATGGGCTGGTCTATCAGAGTGAGAACTGAGCGATCTCTGCCATACCCATAGCTTACTCTGACTGTTCCTTTTACTTATATATTTTCTAGATCTCAAGTGACGGCGTCTCTAACGTGGATTGACCTCCCAATCTACCGTGTTTGGAAGCCAAAGCGTCACATTCTTCCTTTGCCCCTCAACTTTCTCTTCATAATTGCTGAGGGGCACAGGGCCCTGGGTGGGGCTTTGGTTTCCCGGGCGTTTCCGCACCCTCCTTAGCTCCCCGCCATGGAGTGGCTTCGGTCACCCAGGCTTTATTGTGGTCGGCAGGGAGGGTTCTTTGGGGGCGCTCGATTATGGCCTTGGCCTTATTCGGGGCCTTGGGGCTGTTCGGCCAGGCAGCTTGAGGAACAACAACAACAACAACAACTTTACTTAAAATACAATTTACTCTTCAACCATCTAATTATCTACCACGCCTAGAAATGTAGACACAAATTATATCATACACCCAATTATTAACATGGTGCCGTTTTTAATGCCGTACAGTCGCGCTAATAAGTGATGTCTCGGCACCAAGTATGTTTTGATCAATATTTTGTATCAGCAATATCTAAGCTTCATTTCCTCATATCGAGTGAAATATACAGTTCCTACACTTACCCACCCTATTCAACATCTGACAGACATTAATACAGCACAGAGAAAGCCTAACGTAATGACATTTGGGACATGACTTATTAGCGCCACTGTACACTCCCTTGATTAAAAGAGCTAGGGCGTGCCCTTGTTACTGGGACTTTTCTGGACATTTGCCACATTATAATGCCCGATATCTTTGAGGAGGATTGTATGGCCCTGTATTGATCCCTGTATGACCCTATATTGACTGTATGACCCTGTATTGATCCCTGTATGGCCCTGTATTGACCTTGTTTAACCCTGTATTGACCCTGTATAACCCTGTTTTGACCCTGTATAACCCTGTATTGACTGTATGACCCTATATTTACCCTTTATGACCCTGTATTGACTGTGTGACTCTGTATTGCTCCCCCTGACTCCTGACACACATCACTCCATATCCTGCTGATTGCAATGACTCAAGCGGCAGATGTGATTACAAGATCGCTGTTGAAGGATCCATACTACAGAAGTTCGTACAAATATTTAACACATAGATCATAGCTCCTCTAGAAAATTGGAACCCGATTACAACGACCACAGAAAATGCCCTCAGCATATTCAAGCAGAAAGCCAGTTCAACTTTGCACCATTTTCTCCCGTTGGACTACTTGGGAATTTCCGTATGGTTATTTGATTCTCTTTGCATCTTCACTCATTGTACACTTTCACTCACTATAGAATCACCCCCTTCCTAATGCTATTAAATGACATGTTGGTATCTCTGGACAATACAAAGACAACCTATTCATCTCAACTGTTGAGAATCATTACGCCTGGTTAGAAAAATTTACACATTTATCTTGAAGGGGGGCTAGGGATTATTATTTTATTTTTTTTAGCTTGATGAAGGTTTGCGAGGAAACTAAATAAACCCCCCAAATTAACCACTGCCCCCTTAATTCGCCTCATCTTGGAACTATAAAATTAATTAACTCCATTGCCTTTGTCAAGTACTATCACTATTATATTGATATACCAGTAATTGGCTCATCTAGCATTGTAATTATATTCATAGTAACTCAATCATACTCTGCCCTTCATCTCATGAATCAACACATTTCTGCCATCGAACTGCCTATTAGAGGTAGACTAGAATATGCCATATTACTTATAGTCATACTCTCATACATATAAATTCTCATACTCATATTTAGGAGTTCTCATATACACGAGAGACTCACTTTATTCACCTATAACCCATATAACTATTGAGTCACATATACTGTATTTATCTTAGGTATGTTGAGAGCATAATTATAAGCTTAACTGCTGGTATCAAAACTAGTATATTGTTGAACCCAACTTACCTCACTATATCCAAAATTGATTGAGAACTGTATCATTCTAACCTCATAGATATAAAATAACCCTCAAAGAAACATGTTACATCTCTCTCTCTCTCTCTCTCTCTCTCTCTCTCTCTCTCTCTCTCTCTCTCTCTCTCTCTCTCTCTCTCTCTCTCTCTCTCTCTCTCATATTAAGAAACGCGAAACTGTTTCTTAAGTTTAACCCAACTATAACCCTAAGACAGTCACTAAGGCATCTTCTTCCCTCCCCAAGTTTGTTAGGTTGGGGTCGGGTGTCTTTTCACCTGTTTTTGTTGTGCGGGTATCATTAAGGGGGGTGACCTGCTTTTTGTTATTTCTGTCCTTTTCTCTCTTTCTCTGGCTTGTATCCATTCGGCCCCATTCAGCCAACTATTTTAAGACGTTTATCCCCATCTAGGTGTCGATTTCTTCCTGGCGAGCGATAGCGAGCCAGCATTATATGAAGAAATCCGGCTTCGCCGGAGAAATTTTTCTATCGAAAAATTTACAAATTTAGCCTGATGTCAAACAAAAATAAAAAATATTACGGCTCGCTACCGCTCACCAGTAAAAAATTGACACCTGGATGGGGATAAACGTCTTAAAACAGTAAGCTGAATGGGGCCAAATGGATACAAGCCAGAGAAAGATAGAAAAGGACAGAACAAAAACAGGTCACCCCCCTTAAGCCTAGCTTGGGTTTCTTACTTATCCGGGGGTAGATACAATAGATTACTTAGGACAGACATATATACAGGGATGTTCAGTTTCATCAAATCCACAGGGGTGAACAGCATTCCATCTGAGAACGAACATTGATTGTATATATAATGGATATATCGTCTCACCATTCCTCTGGATTAATAACTTCTTTTACTACTCGGATTGCAACATAACACTTTGTCACTCTACTTGGATAATTGCGGTTGGGAGCCAAAGTAATAACTCGGATTGCAACATAACACTTTGTGACTCTACTTGGATAATTGCGGTTGGGAGCCAAAGTAATAACTCGGATTGCAACATAACACTTTGTGACTCTACTTGGAGAATTGCAGTTGGGAGCCAAAGTAATAACTCGGATTGCAACATAACACGTTGTGACTCTACTTGGATAATTGCGGTTGGGAGCCAAAGTAATAACTCGGATTGCAACATAACACTTTGTGACTCTACTTGGATAATTGCGGTTGGGAGCCAAAGTAATAACTCGGATTGCAACATAACACTTTGTGACTCTACTTGGATAATTGCGGTTGGGAGCCAAAGTAATAACTCGGATTGCAACATAACACTTTGTGACTCTACTTGGATAATTGCGGTTGGGAGCCAAAGTAATAACTCAGATTGTTTGTATTGCTATTTATGCATAAAGCTAATTCATTGTGTTCATTTTCTCGTTTAACGAGCGCTCAACATTTAATCGTTATTGTAAACATTCACATTCTTCTTCTTTGCTAGTGTGTGTATCTCTCTCTCTCTCGCTCTCTCTCTCTCTCTCTCTCTTTCTCTCTCTCTCTCTCTCTCTCTCTCTCTCTCTCTCTCTCTCTCTCTCTCTCAATGTCAAGGGGAGGGGACCTGGTAATTACTGAGGAAAGTTGCTGTCTCAAAGTGGCTTCAGGCGACTGGGGGGGATAGATAGTCAGGAAAGGTTAGATAGATAGTAGAGGATGGAAAGTTGAGAGAAGAGGATAGATAGACAGGAGAGGTTAGATAGACAGGAAAGGTTAGATAAACAGGAGAGGCTAGATAGACAGGAGAGGATAGATAGACAGGAGAGGATAGAGAGACAGGAGAGGATAGATAGACAGGAGAGGATAGATAGACAGGATGGGATAGATAGACAGGAGAGGATAGATAGAAGACAGGAGAGGTTAGATAGACAGAATAGGTTAGATAGACAGGAGAGGATAGTTAGACATGAGAGGATAGATAGACAGGAGAGGATAGATAGACAGAATAGGTTAGATAGACAGGAGAGGATAGTTAGACGAGAGGATAGATAGACAGGAGAGGATAGATAGACAGGAGAGGATAGATAGACAGGAGAGGATAGATAGACAGGAGAGGATAGATAGACAGGAGAGGATAGCTATACAAACACAGTATAAATCACACTCATATTTATTCCTTTAACATGGATACATAAATGGGGTATTAAAACCTCTACTATATTGAGTAGGAGTCTAATATACACACAATGGTAAGGGGGTTCTTGGGGGTGTTTTTTTTGACCTTGATGGAGGTCTAGCAAGGAAGCTAAACAAATAAATTAATAAATTAATAAATAGACCAAACAAATAGCCACTGTCCCATTAAAGAGATATGGAGGTGTATATAGTATATGGTTGAGGCACCAACATGGCATCACGATAAAAAGTTTTTACATTTCTGAATTCTAAAGGAATATTTGTGTGCCATTTTTCGCCTGACAGTTCAACTAACGAGCCAGCGAGTAGGAAGCTTTGTTCTCGGTTATTATTCAGGAGTGGAGTTAAATATATAAACGAACGGCAAAATGACGTACAGGACAAAAACAGCAGTGCACGGTAACGGATTTTCTGTCAGAGAAGTTATATTTCGCTTTTTCACAATTCACACCAGAGATTGTACATTGCATTTGTCGTATATTGACATCAACATTACCAAGAATGGTAATAATCTAATGACTCGAAAATGGCGGTGATGATAACATTTATTTATCTATCTATTGCCTGACGCTGTGATCCCCGAAAGGGTGGCTACGAACGAAACGCCTCCATGCACCTCTGTCCCCAGTCAGTCGACGCCACTCCTCCCAACCAGCACCGCCTTCATGCATATAATTCTTCACTCCATTTTTCCACCTCTCTTTCGGTTTAGATCTCCCTCTCTGTCCTTCCACCTCGCTGTCGTACACCCTCTTATTCATTCTCTCGCTTCCCATACGCTCCATATGGCCGAACTATTTCAAGGTGTTCCTTTTCACACTTTCCAGCACATAACCTCCACACCACACTTCCCTCTTACTTCCTCATTCGTCTGTCTATCCCTCCATGTAACTTCGCACGCACTTCTCAAGTAACTCATTTCCACCCCTCTCACTCTCTCCACCGACGTCCATGCTTCGCTTCCGTAATTCAATGTCGAGATTACCACACTGTCCTGCAAGGACTTCTTAACTTCCATGCTGACCACAGTATTTCTTGTTACTGCTTTCAGCGTTCCTACAACCCTTTTCCCCATAATGTTTGCCTACACTTCACAATGATGCATAGCTCTCACTCTTCTACTGCTATTACAATGATCAGTGTTCTTCAGAGCTTTCTCAGTGTATACATTCTCCCCTACAGAGAGTGGGGGGCACCCGCCTTTCAACAAATTTCCACCCATATTCTGTCCAACTCTCTAACCCATGAGTGAACCAATTTTCCCAGTCGTCATTGTACTCAACAAGTAAGCTCTGGAACTCTCTCCACCAATCTGTCTTTCCCTCATCCTATGACTTAAGCTGCTTCAAACTCTGTGTGTCCAGAAATTTTGACTCTTACATACCTTGAATTTGACACACTTCCACTCTTTCAACTTGGGGAGGGTTGGGGGGTGGGAGGGGGGCACTTGGTACAGGCAATACATAAAATGTACATTAATAAAAAAAAAAAAAAAAAATTCACTCAAGAAACGAAGGATAAGACGGTTACTGATGAAATGTGTACACAATGGCATAGCCAATAGCAAACCATTTACAATAACTAAAGATAATGCCATGTGAGGAAATGTTTTATAGTTAATAGACAGAAAAACTAGCAAATAAACATTATTTCCTTAACAAATAATCAAGGAGTGGAATTGTTTCCATAATGTTACAGAAAGCAACTCTATATATATGTTATAGAGTTGGTTAGATTTTCATAATAAATTAATTTGCATACACGTAAAGTTAAAGTTGAGAATGGATAGGCAAGTTGGTTAGGTGAGAGGTTTGTAAAAACTAGAGAGAAGTAAAAGATGAAAGACATAGGAAAGTAGAGGAATAAAAGATGGAAGGCTGTCATCCTTGCTAGATACTAATACTGACATATACTGTACAGTGTAGCTGGCAACAAAGTGCACTGCTCTTAGTTAGGGAAAGCCTTGGGGAAAAAGTAAAGTTATGCATGCAATTTATATATTTGTATATTTGTTTGACATTTCTATAAATTCCTTCAGATGGTATCCAAAACTTTCAAGGGTCACAATTTCTAGTATTTTTCATTGTATGTCAGCTTGTCGGAGGGATTGAAGGGTGAAGAGAGTGCCTTTTGCTGTGGTATCGTTTTCTTCCACTTTATATATCTGTTAGAACTAAATCTTGGCTTGTATCGTAAAATTTGAGTGATCTGTGTATTTATGTAAATCTTTATTTCTCGGCCCAACACACACACACACACATACACACACACACACACACACATCCCAGTGGTGGTGTATTTATCGGTGCACACGTTAATTTTGCATGCTTACGAGTACATTTTTCGATGTTTAATCTATATTTAATAAATTTCACCACAACACCAAACACCCCCTTTAAACCTAAATATAACTATCTAGATCACACTTAACCTAACCTAACTTACCTAACCTAACCTAACCTAACTTACCTAACCTAACCGAAAACACTCCATTTCAACGTTTTTTAAAGAGGTGTGTACACTTAAACTGTCGCCCTAAACCTCATGTACCTGCAAACCTACATATTTAATCAATGTTGTACCTTTAAGCACACCACTGCTTGTCCACACACACACACACACACACACACACACACACACACACACACACACACACACACACACACACACACACACACACACACACACACACACACACACACACACACACACACACACACACACACACACACACACACACACACACACACACACACACACACACACACACACAACACACACACACACACAATCTGATACTAACATTTTTCTTACGTATTATCATAATCACATTGACTCTTTCCCCATAGTAGTTAAAGCTCATACTATATTATCCCTCTTCACTTCATAATTCCATTGACATTTCTTATATTCAAAATCCTCACTTGAAAGTGCATAAAAAATATATTATTTCACGTTATTCAACTTTAAAGAGAGAGAAACTCATTTAAGAATTTCAATGGAAACGATTGGGCTCTTTGAAACTGGGTATTATCGAATCTATTCATATCCTCCACCTCTCGCCGCCCCTCTCTCTCTCTCTCTCTCTCTCTCTCTCTCTCTCTCTCTCTCTCTCTCTCTCTTCGAGAGTGAAAAGTATGGCGAATTTAATATGTTTGTTGATAACATGGCCTGAGGCCTCAAAATGGTCCCGTATCGAAATCCCCGGGGGGCTTTTAGGCCATACGGAACCATTTTGTGGCCTCAGGCCATGATATCAACAAACATAATTTCTCCATACTTTTCACTACCACAGACAGTATCACACGATTCCTGGCCGAGTCTCTAACCCAGGACCTTAGGCGCTCCCTGAGCACGCACAAGACATCGTCAGCACTACTAGTTCTTAATATGTTTCTCTATGTGGATGAGGAAGTCAAAAGGCAAAACTGCCTGTGACGAGTGCCTACCTCAGAGTTGAAAGAGTGACAGAGCCAAACTCAAGGCAAGTTCGAGCCAAAATACCTTTACACACGGAGCTTGAAGCAATTTAAGTCATAGTATAAGAGAAAGATGGATTCAGAGTGAGAGTTCCAGAGCTCAGCTGTTGAATAGAAGAAAGATTGGGAGAATCGTTTCACTCTTGGGTTGGAGTAAAGGTGGGATTGTGTTTCTAGACGGGTGCTACAAACTCTACGTAGAGGAGGTGGTACACACTGAAAGAACTCTGAGGAACACTGATTATTGTAATAGAATAGCGATAGATAGAATAGCGAGAGAGATACAATATTATGGCGAAGAGAGAGAGATGGCAGCGAATCGGTGAGTGGACTTAAGCCTATCTAAGCAGTGGATAGTCATGTTGGATCACCTCTACCTTAATATTTTGACGATTTTATGACGCTTTGCCACATTAGTTGGGCGAATTTAAGTCGCTTCACCTCACTAAGGAGCGATAGTTAGCCTGAAACTTTAAATGAAATATGTAGACATTTATCTTGAAGAGAGGAATGGGGGGAGTTTGAAAAGGTCTGTGGAGGCTGGGTGTCTTCAGTTCATGGGGCAACCTTTTTTTTTTTTTTTTTTTTTTTTTTAAGAGACAATGAACGGAGGAAGGAAAAACACAGATAAAACAAAAAGGTCCATGTGCCTAAAGGCATCCTCCATTCATAAAATGTTTGTAACAACTGGATTTAAACATTTGTTGATTGTAAGTTTGTGGAAAGCAATTCGAGGGAAGTGAATTCCAAAGAGTAGTAGCTCTGGGGATAAATGAATTCTGATAAGCAGAAGTTCTGCATTGTGGAGGAGAAAGTGTAAATTCATGGGCGCTCTCAGCTGCCCTAGTTCTACGGGGAAAGATGTGGAGAGGCGGCACAATTGAAGCAAGTTCCTCGGAACAATTGCTGTGAAAATATCTGTAGATATTATCTGTAAATGATTGTTCAAAAATGGCAAGAAATATCAAAACTTTCATACTAATTAAACAAAACTACTACAATAAACCTCCAAACGTCGGGGGGGGGGATAATGTTATAATAGGTGGAGGAAGTACAGCTTCCTAGGTTATTTTGAGTAAGATATATTTTTCGAAAAACTCAAATCCAAGACTGATATACAGTACATGTACATAATCCTACCCGGTATATCATCCAGAAAATGTTTGACTATTTGTTGTGTGTATTTTCCATAGACGAAAAACTATATAATATTGCATGTGTACTCCCCTGTGTCACTTATTATGGCAGGAATTACACCGATAACACTCTGTAATACTTTAGAATCCCAGTGAGCCCCAGTACGCTACCCAAAATAACACAGTATTTTTACTAGTGAAGCCTCTATATATTTGAATATGTGCACTTGCATTCACATTGTATATAATGCCTTCTCTCTCTCTCTCTCTCTCTCTCTCTCTCTCTCTCTCTCTCTCTCTCTCTCTCTCTCTCTCTCTCTCTCTCTCTCTCTCTCTCTCTCTCTCTCTCTCTCTCTCTCTCTCTCTTAAATTTTCAGAAGAAATGCCTTTCTCCTTGGCGCATCTTAAATTTATAAGCCTTAATGCAAAATGAACAAAAACTATCTCAGTTTCCGTCAAAGTTAAAGAGGAAAAATTATTTAATCACCTTAATGGAGTCCCATCGGGTTTTTGGAAAATGGCTATTGCTGAAATTATTATTCTTGGTATTCACTTTTTAATCTTCTTATCTCTCTCTCTCTCTCTCTCTCTCTCTCTCTCTCTCTCTCTCTCTCTCTCTCTCTCTCTCTCTCTCTTCAAATCCCTGGTTCTAC
The DNA here is from genome assembly GCA_032716605.1 of Paralithodes platypus. Taxonomy (NCBI): domain Eukaryota; kingdom Metazoa; phylum Arthropoda; class Malacostraca; order Decapoda; family Lithodidae; genus Paralithodes; species Paralithodes platypus. The sequence goes on along the minus strand of CM064529.1, from coordinate 12,391,324 downwards.
CGCGGCTAAGTACTGTAACAGATTTACATCCCCATAAAAAGTAGGTGAAATAAAATGACTTAGAGAGCATACAGAAAAGTCACCTCGCATATGAAATCAATAAGACATCTACATTATTGGGAGCATTTAAGAACACTGAAGATGTACTCACTGGAACGTAGAAGGGAGCGATACTTAACCTTTATACGGCGAGCGTCCTCTCAAGAGGTTTTACTGGTGGAAGGCGAGTTTCCTCTATAGAGCCAACACATAAAACAACAAATTTAAAACACCCCACTGACACTCAAAACTAAGCAGTATGTATTAGGTGGGAAGGGTGGGCACCCCCCCCCCCCTTCCTCCCTCCTATATTATTGTGTATTTTCCCTATTATTTCAAATATTTATAGAGTATTTTCGAGCGAGAACGGCTGGGAGAGTGGGCGGAGTATGAGGGAGTCTTTCTCCGACCCTCTAGCCAGTCTTAGACATCCCCTAACTGTCTCAGTAGCATATGAGATAGTGGAGATGATGGATGTATGTTTCTCGCCGGTCCGCATCAGATATATATATATATATATATATATATATATATATTAATTATTTTGTTTATATATATTTTTCTATGTGCATGAGCGAGACAAAAGGCAAAGCTGCCTGCAGCAAGTTTCTCTCCCAAAGTTGAAAGAGTAACAGAAAGCCAAATTCAAGGTACATTAGAGTCAAAATGTCTGGGAACACTGAGTTTGAAGTAGTTTAAGTCATAGAATGAGGAATACACAAATTGAAGAAGAGAGTTGTTGTAGTTGTTGTTCCCCAGGCTGTCTGACCGAACAGCCCAAGGTCCCAAGCAAGGCCAAGGCCAAGGCCATAAAGGCTCTAGAAAGCCGCCTTTGGCGGAGGGATAGCTCCCTTATTTCATGGGGTTGTGCAATGTGCACCCGCCCTGAAGTAGAGAGTTGCAAAGCTTATTTGTTGAGTAGAAGAAAGACTGAGAACATTGGTACACTTTTGGGTTAGGGAATTGGACAGAACATTGGTGGGAGTGTTTTGAAAAGTGGGTGCCCCCCACTCTCAGTAAGGGAGGAGGTATACACTGAGAAAGCTCCGAAGAACATTGATTATTGTACTAGCAGTAGAAGAGAGAGAGATATGCAACATTGTGGTGAGTAGAGCGAGTTTGTAAGGAATTAGTAAGAGGATGTGTGTTGATGAGACAAAACAAAATTTACTTTACCCTTTCAAGAAGGTCAGTATGGGCGATACCTCCCCACACATGCAAACAATAATCGATACATGGGCACATTGTGCCCCTATACAGAACAAGAAGCATTGCGGGGTTGACGAACCCACGGAGACGGTTGAGCACACCTAACTTCTAGGAAGCTGATTTAGCAAGAGTGGCAATATGATCTTTCCAGGAGATCAGGAGAATTAGAAACACCAAAAATACTGAGAACAGATGAACACACAACTTAGTTAGCATGACCTTAGCTATCCTTAGCCGACTTTATTGATGTTTGGGTCGGCACCAAATGTGGGAGACCATGTAGTGAACATGGTGCTTGGCCCCCATGCACCCAGCATTGCCTCGACCTTGCCCTTGACTTCAGCTGCCATTAAAGACTGCGGGATGACTGTGCAATGTCCCTGCAATGTTCTCAAAGCGTGTTTGACCCGTTATCCTCCCAACCTATCCCCGACACACACGTCTATTCCACATTCCCCGGTGGAACCAGGGGTGTCCCGTGGGCAAATGTTCCCACCCTTTTCCGCATTTGTATGCCTCCGGCACGACCCCTGCACCCGCCCTCCTCAGCGCCCCCTCCGTCCATATGGACCTCCCGACGTCTTTATTGCGACCCACCTACACCGTACAGCCGCCTAGTGATGGCAATGACCACAGGCTGACGATTAAAACTATTTTGGACTAATTAAAAAAAGATGGGGTTGTCCACACCTTGACGAGTCCTCTGTTGACCTTGCCTTAGCTTTGCAGGACTTTGCACCAAATTTTGCAAAACACACGGTCATATTATAATCTGGAAGGGTCGTCGGGACGCCAGTGTGAATGGAGCTTAATCAATAGTCGTGTTCAACATCGTGCAGGTAGATAAATAGAGAAATGGGGTTATGGAAGCACTGAAAGTAACAAGAATTTGTCTGCCCCAATCGGAAATAGTTGATAAATCATAAGACAAGCGTGCTGTGGCTTAATCGCCTGAGTTTTGGAGTGATTGCGTGCTGGGCCGTTATAGAAAGCGTGTTGAATAGTATAAGGTAGAATCATCAGCATAAGAGTTGATAGGATGACTCCGCCAGCAGTGATAAGTTACCGCAAAAGCTTTCTCCTACACCGCTCGCCATATAATACTATACACATCCTTCATAATCCCCCCCCCCCCCACGAAACTTTGCCTATCTCTTACAGGTTCTATTATATACAGTAAAATATTCTTGAAATTCAGCCTTCTACCGTGCAATTGAATTGTATTGTATTTATCATTATGTTATGATACTTGTCAAACCTACCACTTTCATTTAATAAAACCATATGACCTGTATTTGGGTATCTCTAAAGTTTATTAATCTATTCATTATTCTAAATTTCTTAAGCATTTGTCCTCCCATAATCAATTACTTTCAGATCGCCAGTATGGCTTACTCTACTGGTGATTTCCTCTCTTATCTTACTAACTCTTGGTCGCCCTCCTTTCGGGACCTTGTTTGAAACCTTTTCTATTGTACTCGACATATCAAAAGTCTTGGACAGATTCTCGCACACATCTCAAATTTCAAAAATATCCTCCTTCGGTTTCTATCCCTCTATCTGTGTCTTTATCTCACAAATCCTCTCTGGCTGTGCCATAGCTGTGGTTATGGATGGCCATAACTCAATTCCGCTTAACAATGGGGGTATTTATAGGATTCTGTCCTGTTTCCAGTTATCTTTCTAATATTTAATAATAATCTTCTCAAATATTGCTTTAGTTGTATCCTTTCATATGCTGATGACTATCTTGCACTATTCAACTAGTTTTCCACAATGACCCATCATGCAATGACTCCGAAACTCACGTGATGAGGCCATAGCATGTATATCTTCTGATCTATCAACTATTTTTGATTGGGGCAGAGAGAATCTTTTTACTATCAATGCTTCCAAACCCCGATTCCTCCATTATATCTACCCGTGACATTTCCTCCCTTATGGAGAGTGGCATTTACACACTTCCCCTATTCTGTCCAACTCTTTAACCCAAGAGTGAACAATTTTCCCAGTCTTCTGTCTAGTCAAAAAGTAAGTTCTGGAACCCTCTCCCTCAATCTGACTTTCCCTAATTATATGACCATGAAGTGCTTCAAGCTCCGTGTGTCCAGACATTTTGACTCTAACATACCTTGATTTTTTCTCTGTCACTATTTCACCTTTGGGGGGGACATTTGTTACAGGCAGCTTTGTTTTTTGTCTCCTTCATACAAATAGAGCAAACAAAAATGAATAAGTTCATCCAGTCGATGAGCCCCTGTCATTGGCGTCATATTGAAAACCAACCGGATTCACGGCATTATAATTATATGTATTCACTAGTATGAATTGGTTATGCTAATTATATGTATTCACTAGTATGAATTAGTTATGCTAATAATATGTATTCACTAGTATGAATTGGTTATGCTAATTATATGTATTCACTAGTATGAATTGGTTATGCTAATTATATGTATTCACTAGTATGAATTGGTTATGCTAATTATATGTATTCACTAGTATGAATTGGTTATGCTAATAATCTGTTCTGCAAAATCCCATGCTCGTGGTATGTGGTATCAGTAATGAAAAATATATAATTTGAGTTTATTGGTTGGACACAATGTAACGGAAATTGAGGTAAAGGATGGTCTACTTAGAGGTTTGTTGATTAAAACAGATATTCCTAAGTTGGTATTGCCAATATAATCTGCATTTCTGTATAGCAAAACGACAGCTGTTAATAAATTTGCTTACATAATAATTTACAATTATTTGTTTTATCTCCGCCAACGAAGTTGGAAGACATAACTTGCCTCCGTTAGTCTGTCTGTTTTGTGTGTGTTTGTTTGTTTGTAAACAAGATATCTCAAAAGTTATGAACCAATTGTCATTAATTTTGGTTGGTAGGTAGGATGTTTGACAAGGAAAAGGGCACATATTTCTGCCAGCGTAAGCGCTTCACAAAGTTTTGAATTGATATTCACGAAATGTGGTTTGGCATATTATAGGCTATTCACCAAGGAAGAAGTGATTCCATTTAAGAAGCAATTGGTAGGGCGCACTCCTCCGCCAGCTTAGGCAGAGTTATGCGCTCTCCCGAGTGCCTCTCTAGTTATAAATGCATCTGAAAAATTAACTGTTGGACGGTGTACGGTAAAACAAGTTTCTACCTCAGTTTGGTTAACCAAACTTATTTCTTTCTCTTTCATACCATTCCACATTTCCTTATCCGAATATATATTTTCCCTATAATTTCCCTGGTTATCATATGTGGCCTATTCCTTACCCGTTCCATTCCAACCCATTCCAGAATCCGTCTTTCCATCTCCATTCACGTCACACTTCAGCTCGTCTAATACGCTGCCGGCAAGTAGGTCATAGCAGTCATACCGAATAATTTTTAAGGGATTAGTGGTTATTTTTTGGTCTATTTATTTATTAATGTATCTAATAATTAGCTTCCTCGCTGCAACTCAATCAAGCTTATAAAAGCACCCCCAAGATCCTTTCCAAGGTAAATGTGTACATTTGTTTTCTATGTGTCAACCTCGGGACTGTAGGCTGTTCAGTAGCCTGAACTCTTACGAGGCCCCGAGATTAACGATTGAAGCTTCGAGATTATGGGTGATTGATGTGTCGCACTAGATGAGATGGTGACAGTGGAGCTTCAAGGTGTTCGTTGCTTCCTTTCTGCCACACTAGATGACAACACCTTATTTATACATGTCACTTGATTGGAAAGAGCAGCAATACGGTCGTTCACAGCATCCATCGGGAATTTCTGCTGGATCGCGGTCGCGGTTGGACGTCCCCGGTGCCCAGTGCAATCTGCAGCTTTATTGGGAGAACTTCATTTGGTCCCGGTGATTGTCTGCCGTTTCAGTGGTTCAGCGGCCTCTCCCCCCAGCTTCATCTCCTTCCACCATGCTACCCTGCTCTGCCTTCGTCATGCTCTGTGCCGAATTCACTCTGCACCATCTTGAATCCTTTCTGGTTGGTGGGGGCCGGCGCTTCCCTGCATGTGTGACACGTGACTTGCCCGCTGGAGGGACGCGGCACCCTCGGTGGTCGGCTCTGGTATCGGCAAATCCTCGGCTTTCTTTGGGGTTCCATAGTGGGCCCCACCTTTCCGTCGGTTCCAGGGACGCCTTCAGCTTTTGGCGTTAGTGTTGGTCCCACCATCCTCGCCTCTTCACTTCACCAGGTGTCTTCTTCCTGCCGGGTGCCATCGTTCATCACTTCATCTTCCCTTCCATCCTCGAGTCGTAGGAGTGTTGTTGCCCTCCTGCAGCCCTCCTGGGTCGCTGACGTTTGAGCCTCATTACTGGAAGACCGCTGCGGCTTTGACCAAGACTGTGTCAGGGTTAATAGAGCTCTGCCCTCAAAGCCCTTAAATCAAGAATCAAGACCAAGTTCACAGCATCTTCGAATATGGTCGGGCATCTTCTATTGGTGACGATATAGGGGGTATTTTCTTGATGTGTCGGTGTAGCCAGGATACTTGTAGAACAGCAGGGACGATCGAATTACCTAAGAAAAAGTCCTGACGTTTGGCGTGGACTTGATCTGAGGTCCCTTTGATCTGCAGTCCACGACGCTATCCACTGTGCTATCACCTTCCCCTAAATCGCACGAAAGCTCTTACTAATGACAAAGAAATGGGGTGAAAGCTCTCAAAATCGACAAAATAATGAAATGAAGGTGTTAAAATCTCAAAACAAATGGGGCTAAACACGAGGGAGAAGGTCCAGAAAAAGCAACTACCTCCCCCTTAACCCTTAACTGGCGGCGCGCAACATAAGTCGAGTATAATAAATCTGGACTATCTGGCGGCGCTCGACATAGGTCGTGTGGCAATTTCAGCACGTAATGTTGCTGAGAGAGAGAGACAAGTGGTGGCAGGAGAGTAGCGAGCGTATGACTGCTCCAGACCACCGCGGCGAACCTACTGACACGAATCCCACCTCCTCCCTCCCTCTCTCACTCGCTACATACGGAATTGTATGGGGAAAGTGCCGAATTACATGCTTTTTGCACTCGCGTTGCGCGGTTGTTGCAAGAAAACTAGCCATCATAAAAGGATCGTTATGGTGTCATTGGAAAGCTCTGTTTATGCCCTTTCAGGGATAGATACTTGTTTTACGCTCTGGGTCTTATTTAGGCATGAAAATGATCACGTAAACAGCCCTATTTTGGCTAAAAACACCCCGCTGGGCGGTACATATAAATAAACCGCTAGCCCGCTAATCTAGTGTTAATGCAGCGGATCCCTAATTTCATCCCCCACATTTCCCTTCCCTCTCTCCATGCTGCAACGATGATGCGAACACTATTCTGCTGGCATATTATAGTTATCTGTCTAAGTTATAACCCTGCGTCTGGCCGGTAATTTCCACAACTCAGGTTTTTTTTTTTTCCGTAGTTCGGGGAAGTTATTTTTACTGAACACTTACGACAATGTCCATGTTAGTCGGAAGAGTTGAGAGCGTTAGAAAAACGAGGGAACAAGAACAAAGCTGCATGAGATAAGGGTTTTGTTTTCAGTTGCAGCTTCATTATTATATATTGCCGTGGAAGGGGAGGAAGAGGACCAGAATATTCATGGAAAGGAATTAAACAAAATATATATATATATATATATATATATATATATATATATATATATATATATATATATATATATATATATATCTCACTCTTGAGTTACGAAGTTCAATTTACTGGGATTCATTATACTTAACGTCCACTTTTTTCTTTTTTCTTGTTTTTATCATGCTATGTTAAAGAATTCATGACTACGACCTTACCTCAGCCTTTATAATATGAGTGATATAATAATTACATTCCGAGGAAAATGTGATGAGAATTAAATCATGGATTACTGAAATGACGAAAGTGGTTTAGTTCTATTTTCGGGTCGAAAGTGGGACATTTTTTTCTGTCATGCTTTTAAAAAATATAAATGTATATTAGTTAGTTAAATTAGGACTTCAGAGGCTATCAACCCTTCTGAATTATTAAGCCAACACACTGTAAGTCAAGAATAACATCAGGACTCAAGCCTCTTTTCGATAACTCCGGTCTCTTCTCTGTATACTAACTGTATATGCCAGGTTATATAAATGGACTGGATGCAGATTTTAACCAAACTGGGTAGGACAGTAACACATGCTTATATACAGGGTGTATCAATATAAATGTGACCCATTATTATGTTCATGATTTATTGCCCAGACAAGAAACTCAAAAAAATATTACATTTCCTAGAAGCTGACATGATAACAATTAAAATAAATTTTGATTTGCTATCTCTTGCTCAAAAGCTACATTTTTACAGCACATGTTCGAAATGTGTGCCTCTGCGCTGATGACTGACTTGTAGCCTACGAGCGAAGTTATCGATAACCCTCACACACTCTTGTTTCTGTATGGCACGTATCGTCTGGGTTATGGCCACTTTCAGCTCGGCAATAGTTTGAGGATTGTTCCCATACACGTTGTCCTTCAAGAACCCCCAGAGATAAAAATCCGGGGGGTTCAGATCGGGTGAACGCGGAGACCACTCTGGTTCACGGCGTCTGCTGATCAGCCGATTAGGAAATCGATGATCGAGCCACTCCATTGTGATGTTAGCAGTATGTGGAGTTGCCCCATCCTGTTGCTTTAAATTTGTTTACCCAACGGGTAATTTGGAATTTATGGGGATAGTTATTAAAGTTGAATTCCCTGCAGAAGTTTGCCTGTACCGATTTGAAGGATTTTGTCTCCTGATAAGCAGTGACACACATAGTATTTTCCTCTATTGTCCAAGGCATTTTGATAGATGATTTTTCAATGTTATGCTATGATTTTCCAAACCTGAAAAAAAGAGAATAATATAATTAATATTGGCAGAGTTATTAACGGTCAAATGGGTCACAAATGGGTTACAACGCACGTAGATGACAATACGGCGAATTATAACGCAGAAAGTGAGTTTACAAGGTTAGATTTATACAATAGGCAAATATAAAAAGACATACATATACAGAGCAAGTAATTCATAGGAGTTGGATATTTCTACATTAGTGAAAGGGGCAGTGGCTGTTTTTGTTGGTCTATTAATGTTTTTATTCATTTATTTGTTAGTTTCGTTGCGCTAGACCTTCATCAAGTTTAGAAGAACACCCCCTAGACCCCCCTTCAAAATAAGTGTGTACATTTTTCGGTAGAAAAATTTACTAATGGGGCTAAATACTTGGGAGAAAGGGGTCCAGAAACACGACCCATCTCCCCTTAACGGTGAGCCTGATAGTAGAAAACGGGCGGTCCCTCACAAGAGAAAATTAACTATTATGATGATAGACAAGACTAGACCTGGGAACAGACGTTGTTAAGTGTAGCTGGGAGTAAAGAGGGAACTTTAACCCATTCTGTACCGGCGACATATTTTTCATATTATTCGAGGTATATTTATATATTTGTGTGCAGTTTAAGAAGGGCCTGTGGTAGTAAAAAGGGTCAAGTGAGATAGTTTGAAACATATTCATTGCTGGAGGGCCTTTTTAAACTGAATAAAATCGTCTAATAGTAGCCAGAATAAAATTTAATAAAGACCTCGCCGGTACAGAAGGGGTTAATAATATGACTGACACGACATGAGTATATCACAGTTGCCGAATGACACATAGCATCACAGGTTTGGGGGTATATTTTTATGTGTCTGGGGATAGAATTTGTGTTTTCTGTGTTCCCAACTAGAATGTGAAGTCATAGCTAAAGAGGGTCTCAAGGAGCCATAAGACGAGGGAGTGATTTTATATCATTACCAGGCGTAAAGGGAAAGCTAAATCTATGTTTATTTAAAGTTCGAGAGAGTGAAGGTGATATGTTGATTGACTTCAGGAATCTTGGATGTCTTGAGTTGGTGTTGAAGGTTGGGGACTCTAGTAGGATTTTGGCCCACATAGACTGACTCAGGCATGGTTTTCTTTCTGAAAGTGGTGGATTTCCATGAAATGACCAGAAGGCCAAGGTTCTCTTATCCCAGGGCCAAAATTGTTTCTTCCAACTGAGAATATATTTCACTGGATGGCCTTGTACACAATACGTAGCTAAGCCCCAAACCAAGGCTAAATCAGTTGTTGAGTAAGGAAAATTTATAGATGCTTCTTGGGAACAGCTCAGAATCAATTACTTTGATTGGCCTATTACAAGTTCAATTGCCTATTGCACAAGAATTTTTGGTTGGGTAGATTGCATGTGGTCTACTTGATTCTGACGGCGATGTCTCCGATGTCTCCGTTGGTGCTGTTCCATGTCAGAAGGGCCTGGTGGTGTTGGCCCGCTGTGGGGGGCTTGGAGGTAACTGCTTTGGTGGTGCCGGCTGTGGAAAGGGGCCTGGTGTTGGCAAGAAGGGCCTGCGCGGTTAGGTGATGGCTGGTTGTTGTATCCCTCTGTCCTCAGTGTTGACATAGCCACCATTCTTACTGTGGTCTGCAGCTTTATTTGGGGTGTATCCTCGATTTTGTTTTTCTGATGCTGCATAATATTACTGTTTTTGTAAATGTCTTTCTAGTTTCCAGTAATTAAACAACTAATATCTGTGGGAGTTGTAAATCCGCAGAAAAAAAATTAAAACAGAATGAAATCATAATTCAATTATCAGACATTTATAGGCAGCTTTACCATGCTGTTGCTCATATTTTTTTGTTTTAACATTACGATTTATTAAGCGAAAACTAATCTCCTCGTATTTCAATCTATATTATATTTTTTGTTTTAGTAAAAATGTCACATTTGTAATATATTCTACTTACCGGTTGATTTTCTTATTAAGTAAATGGGTCTTAGGTATTTGTTAAGCCTATTTATTCTCCTTAATACTACATATTATGGTAGCTAATACAGCCAACTATCCACAACATTTGTAGCAATTTCATGTTTTGGCAACTGCACGTTATAAAAGTTGGTCAATATGTAGTATGGCACTGTATGGAGATACAGTGAGTAATGGCAGCTATATGTTATATAAGTTGGTCAATAAATAGTATGGCACTATATGGAGATACAGTGAGTTTTGGCAGCTGTACGCGTGAATGTCCTTTTTTCTGTTGATGTTACTATGTATTAGTTGAATGTAAGGCAACCGAAACTATTTATAGATTATTAGAGGATATGAGTGAAGTAGAAAAGCTATAACTATTTATTGAATGTGCTAAAATGAAGAACAATTGTGAAGAAAAAAACGAAACAGCAGAGGGTCCTAAAATATGTATTCGGATCGTATATCAGAATATGAAGGAGATATTCTTTTGCAGTCATATTCACTGCCATGCTTTTCAGAAAAAATCCACAGTTTCAAACCCGCCAGAATTCTGAATCTGTTATAATGATTTTTTTTTCTTTTTCTTTCCTTCCTGTTTTGGACGACCCTAATGAAGCTTCCCCTGGGCAAGCTGGTAGGCTCAGAAATATTTTAGCAAAGGAAACATTTTAACGAAGGGAATTTTAGTTTCAAAGTTATATATGGTAACACATGAAGGAGGACATAGGAAACTATTAAGGATGACGAGGTGTTTATATATATACTGTGTATATATATATAAATATATACAGTATATGTGAGTGTGTATGGATATGGGAAAAGGGAATACAAAATTAATATGAAAGTGAGGATATCAAGGAAACTGATCAAAACTTGGATATATACAGAGAAATTGACTAAGAACAATAAGGGAATGAACAACAGCCATGATCATTGAAGAAAACACCAATATGAATATAGAGATTAACTAAAATAATAGACAAAATAATGGTAAACCTTGGATGAAATAATAATCAACTGGCTTCGCAAACGATCATACCACTGTCATTACAAATGTAACCAAAATCGGTCCGGGTATATACAACATTTACCATATATATATATATATATATATATATATATATATATATATATATAGAGAGAGAGAGAGAGAGAGAGAGTGAGAATGATGATGATACCTGTTTGTGAGTAAATTAATTTGTAGGAGAATGAGAGCAGCGAATTAGGATAAGTATGATGAACATGTATAGTTGTTGCCAGTTTGCATCAATTTTTTAATTCAGTATAAAAATCTGATTTTAATACCGAAGCACTATGGGATGCCAGGAAAATATATGTACAATAAAAGTACTCGGCTACTCAAATAATGTTGATATAATAAAATATTAAAATTATATATACTAATATGCACAACTGTCATATATAATTGTGTCCTATTGAATTCGAGATATAATGAAGCTAGAGGAAACTCACTAAAGATGTTAACCTACGCATAAGGTGCTGTTGGAGAAGGAGTGTTGATGCTCTATAGTCCACTTGTATTCCAGCTGATGGTAAATTGAATCCCTTAGCATCTGATATCTCGAGACTTAGGAAAATATATGAAACTACTATGTATCTGCGCCATATTATTACCAAACATGTATTAATACCATATTTTGGTACAAAGTATCTTAATAGCCGATGAATCATGATGAGGACATGACAATTTACCCTCAGCTGAAAATAAACAGACTATAGAATAATGTAGGTCCCTCAACTCACACTCATGGTGATACAAAGTCAAAATTAATCGTCTCCCATCCAGGTTCAACCACTAGTCCATGATATATATAAATATATATATATATATATATATATATATATATATATATATATATCCACTGCCGATTGTGGTGGCTCTTTCACCGCGAGATTGACTTCTTTTTATCGTCTTCGGACCGTTTGACACACTACTGATCCTAAACGGCTGCCTCCACGACATTGAACACTAAGAAAAAATGAACAAAGTGAACCTACTGGCCTTTCACTACATTTGCTAAGTAGGTCGTTTCGCTGCATTCGTCATCTTCGGAACATTTGACGCACTACTCCTCCTAAACGACTTCCTCCATGATATTGAACACTAAGACCAAAGTTGTTTGCAAAGCCAACCTAATGGATTTCTGCTACCAACATTGGTAGCTCCTGCATCTCTAGTTTTTTTTTTTTTTTTTTCTTCGAATCCAAGTGAACTTGCTGCATTTCCGATACCGACTGTGAGGGCTAATGCACCGCAAAATTGTCTGTGGATGAAGCGGACGTTTCACTTGTATATATATATATATATATATATATATATATATATAGAGAGAGAGAGAGAGAGAGAGAGAGAGAGAGAGAGAGATAAGTCCTGTTCCATTTGAGAGCCAAAATGGCATACCCACTCCCGAGAAAACCACGGTGGTGTTTTAAGATAGCACTTTTGATTTACCACCGGAATTGTTGAAATGCTAAGTTAATGTTGACAGCTATATAATTATATGGCTGACAGGAAGAGTGCCATTATTATTTTGCTGGTTAAGTAAAAGTAAACTACATGCTTCACCGTACAGAAGAGGGGAATTAAATATTCCTTGATTTGCAGCCATATTTTTTGAGATATTGAGCTGAAATAAATATCACACAAAGAATGTTTCTCGTTTATACATGTTGCGGAGTAATGAGTATTGTATAGCTAACTGTCTCCAAAGGTGAGGTATACGGTTAGCTTCATTTGTCGCTGAATGTTTTAAGATAAATAGTTGACATTTGGCAATCATTACGCATATTACCCACAGAAGGCTCTTTATATATATTTTGCTAGCTACAGAATGTTCAACCGAACCATACAAAATAGCGATGGGAATACACATGTAATTATAATACTGATCGGGGCATGACCTCTCTGTGTATGACTGATAGTTTGTTTTTCACACACATATCTCTATGCATATCTGGCCAAAATAAATAAATCTAAAAAATAGTTCTATTAACTTTGATTGACTTTTAAAAAGAGAGCTCTACAAGCCGAGTTTAATATATACGATGTCAATGGTTTTTGTTTTATATATAATTTATTACGTCTCCCATTTAGTTATAATAGCTCATAATCTTAATTGAAGTATGTAAGAAAATTAAATTAAATTGGAAAACCACTGTATTAAATAATATGATTGCATCTAAGCCAGCATTATTATATTACTCTATCTTCATCGAAGACAGACACTAATGATTTGTTGTTAACTTAAAATTAAAAACTTAAAATCAGGTTATCACACAAGGGTTCTAGGCTAGGATTCAGATTAAGCCCCCCTCCCCCCCACAGACACACATACTTCTATTTTCAAGACATATATAATCAATAACCAGTAACTAGTGATAACCATAAACTTAGGAAGGAACAATGGATTGCCTTAATGCTACACACTGAACATGAAGGCGATTAAGATGTACTGATAGGTATCGGGAGAGGAATGTATTTGTCGATGGCCAAAACATTGTTTATGCGATACCATCATCGAGAGAGTAATTGTGCAAGAAACACAGGGATGCCGCCTACTTGCGGACAACGGTTGCTAGGCAAAGAACACCAGGGTTATGCTCTCTGATAAAGTTAACAATGTAGGCTGCGACTTGGTTTTTCCTTAACCGAGTATGCTTATCAGGCGACAACCATAAATGAGCAGGATGAAGGGAGTTAGCAACTAAGAGATCATCGTTGAGTGTCTTGACTGAACATATTTAATAATGAGTATGCCCTCGTTTAAGTGCTGGCTTCTTAACCCGTACAATCCCAGTGATGGCTGACAGCCGTCAGTAGATAAATCACTCCCCAGTTCCAGTGACGACGGCTGCAAGCCGTCAGTAATATACGGTCCTTGTAACTGCCAGTATCAGGCAATGTCTGGTACCCTTATCTTCAACAATACAACAATCAATCCTTCATCTTCTCTCAATATTCTTGGTGTCTCTTTTTCTTCTGCTCTCACTTGGAAGAACCATATTACCAGTCTTGCTAAGGCAGCCTCCCAGAAGCTGGGTGTGCTCAACTGCCTAAAGGGTTTCTTTACTTCTGCACAACTTCTTGCTCTGTACAGGGGCACAGTGTGTCCTTGCATTGAGTATTGTTCACATGTGTGGGGAGGATCCTTTCACACTGCACTCCTAGACAAAGTAGAAAGTAAGGCCTTTCGTATCATTAATTCCCGTCCACTCACCAACTCTCTGCAATCTCTCGCTCTTCGCCGCATGTTGCATCTCTCTCTCTATTCTGTCGCTACTACAATAATCAGTGCTCCTACGAGCCCTCCCAGTGTATACCACCTCCTCTATGCAGGGTACGTGGTACCCGTCTTGCAACACAATCCCACCCTTACTTTGTGCAACTCTCCAACCCAAGAGTGAAACGTTACTCTCAGTCTTTCTTCTATTCAACAGCTGAGCTCTGGAATTATCTCCTAGAATCAGTCTTTCCCTCTTCCTATGAATGAAATTGCTTCAAACTCTGTGTGTCTAGGCATTTTGGCTCGAACGTCTCTTGATTTTGGCCCTGTCACTCTTTCAAATATGGGGAGGCAGTTCTGCCTTTTGTCGCCCTCACTCACATAGAAAAATAAAATAAAAAAAAACAGTGAACATAAAATTATGTACAGAAAGCCTAGATGAAGTATTGCATTTTGCCAATGACAGAGAAACTTGGAATGCTGCTATTGGCTGTGTCATGTCTGTATAAGACGTGAAGGCGTTTTGGATGATGATGATGATGATAATGCATAATGTGATTAAAGGGGTCAAAGCACTCCTCTTATGGATTACTAAAGTTTCAGACAATAAAATGGTCCACTCGTCACTTTGGTCTGGTATCGTTTGGTTATCAGTACTCGCAGCGTGTCACTTTGAGCTTGGGGGAGAGGGGAAGGGTCGACTGATCTAGGTGCTGAGAGGCCAACTTTAAGATTGTCTCGGAAGTCAACCGAGGCGAGACGGGAAATGAGATGAAGCCTGGGATTATTTTTTATTTTTTTTATTTTTTTTCCTGTAATCGGTGTGGGCAATTTCAACCGTCGTGACCCATACGTTATTCACCTAAGGATACGTTCTGAAACTTTGGATAATATAAAGCATCATATGTCTAATTTTGCTTCAATGTATTCTAATGTGTGTGCAGCTACTATGGATGACAACTGTACCTGTAGCAACTCCTATAATAGTCATCGTAGCCTAACATAGCAAGACATTATCTACTCTTAATTTACGCTAAAATATGCTGTATCTATATAAATGTAACAAATTACTGAAAATAAAGAACATTCGATTAGTATTGCATAATTATAGAAACCCTATGAGACAAGACGTGGCAGTTTGTATGAAATGTGATAATTGAGTTGTATATAAAAAGGGTGCGTCCCGGGAGTCAGTTAGAAGACCAGCTGTAAAACCTTGACAGTTATGATGATAGGCAGGAGGCCGTATGGGAATCTATTAGTCAGCGCGGGTCAAGTTACAAAAGTGCTAGGCTACATACGGGAAACTAAAACTGATGAGTGTAGATGTGTAGAGAGATATTGGAAAAGAGACGGAAAGTTTTACTGGAATAAGGGAAACACACACAAAGAACATTTAAATAAGAATAGAGAACACAGAATGAAAACAATATAAAGTACGTCTTAATTCAGCAGGCAACAATCCAATTAGCCCCTAAAACCACCGGCTTCAATTAATTTTCCAAACCTTGTTAATAGTAAGTGAATTACATTATTTTGTTACTTTCAAACATTCTTTCTTATTAACTGCCTCCATTCATCTATATAATTTACCAATGTACTTGGTTCACCCATTTGGATATCGTATTTTTGCACTCTCCATTTTCCTAGCTGCGCAGGACCTTGGTATACTGCTGGGATGACCATAGAACAATCAAATCTTTACAATCTTCCGAGTCATGATTGATGAATTTCACTGTTTAGATTTCGTTTGTCTTCTCCTTTTGACCTGGGTATTCCCATTTCGTATATTACTGTACTTTATTTATGTCATTTCATTTTCTGTCTGTCCCATGAAGATGTAACAACACAAAAGCGCTTGAGACTCTGTGTTTTCTTCCTTCCCTGTGGAGACTCTGCATATACAGTATACAGGTATATAATACTGTAATCACTTATGCTTGTGAGTCCATCAACAATCTCTTCACATAGTTCTTACATTCGTTGTATTATCTTTCACCAATATTTCTCATTCCATCACTCTGTCATTTTCTCCCCAGTTCAAACATCTGTCATACTGTACATGGTCCTCTTATACATAGCCTTTCAAGGTTACAAGCCTCTTTATTCATCATCACAAATGTGAATGTTTCTTTTCAAATACACTCTAAATTTAGTTTTAGACAATGTACCTACAGTATATAGTTTGACTCTCCTGCACCCAATAAATGAACATATTATAAGAGCTGTATTAGGTAACGAAGAATTGACTACCTGGATGGTGCAGTATTTCCATAGAGCACCCTGGCGGCTACTACTAACACAACAACAAGCATGAACTACAAACACGAAACATTAATATAAGTAATATGGGATGTTATAAAAGCAGATATGAACAAAAACGAAAAAAAAGGCTACTAGATTACATATTGTTACAATTATAGTAACTATCAAAATAAGCTAACACACAGAACTAATAGACATCAACTTTGGTAATGGGATAGTGGAATGGAGAGAAAGAGAAAGCATAATTTTGAGAACCATGAGACGAGCCGATGAACCTGTAGAGACTGTAAACATTGACCTTTCTCACATTTTATCAGCCAACTAACGAGTCGTGACGTAGAAATTAAAAATGTCTAGGTAAAAATTCCCCCCTGGACCAAAAAATGACCAGTCACATGATTAATCTTTTACCTTTATATACAATACTCCCTCGAATTCGCACTACATAGTTTCTGTTTTTTGTTTTTTTCCTCCTGGAGCCATTTTATCCAGACGGTAATGAAGCACGTAACTTTTATCTTTCAGGCAGAGATTCCAATTGTTGAAATGCAAATGAAAAAATAACTCTGATTTAATTGTTTTTATTTTGATATTTGTTGGTAGGTCAATCAGCATTTTGATTCTGTGGCTTTCAATATATTCAACACTTTCGACTCTTACTGTGTCATCTCTTGTATGTACATTCTTGTTAATAATAAGTTAATATAACCCTAGGAGTGTCATTAATTGAATATATATAAGTGTCTTGCAGTGTGATCAATTCTTAATCCAACATTATGATACGAGTAACGTGAAAAGCATTACTACTAGAGCGTCATTAAGCTCCAAATACCATGATGTCCTATCCTATGGAGTCTCAAGTATTGGGAAAATAACGATAATCAAAGACGTAATCCGATAATTATTCAAAGATGTAATTTTGGACAATGATTCCGTCAAAACGGAACGAAACCCATCTCAACAGCCAATGTTCTTTAAATTCACACCATTTATGTTTTACGAAAGGAAAATATTCTAACTAATTATGCTAACTAAAGCATGGTTCACACATTCAGGAGTGTGAACCCGAGTTACCACGACTGTTAACTCGTGGTAACTCGGGCAAAAATGAGCCCGAGTGAGCAAAATCCGACGAGTCACCACGAGTCACAAAGAGTGTACTCGTGGTGACTCGTGGACCACTATGAGTCACTATGAGTCACCACAAGTGTGCTGCGAGTAAACTGCGAGTGGTGGAAAATTTCAAATTTAACGGTCATTTTCGGATCACAAGTAGCTGCGAGTATTTATGAGTTATCACGAGTGCGACACGAGTATTCACGAGTAGTTACGAGTTACGACGAGTTGTCACGAGTATGCCCACGAGTGCGTTGAGAGTATGCCGGGAATTCCTCTCATTGTGCCCCTGGCATATATATGCGGTGTCCCATGCCCTCCCATGCCCCACACCTACAGTCATATTATTTGTCACTCTATATAATATGTGAATCATTTCCAATATGATGGAATTAATGAAAGCATTTTCCACCAACACACTATCAAGGCGAAAATATACTCTGCAAAACAAAACAAAAAATCGGATTGTCACACCAATTAGATAATCTTTATTTGACTCTTTGTTATTTCTTTATTATCTATGTGCTGGAAGGATTATTACCTTTTTCAATTCCACTGCATTAGAAATGATTCATAGATTACAAAAAACACCAAATATGACATAGTTATGTTAATGCAAAAGGGAGATAGGTAGATCCATTAGATAGATGCTAGGTCCAAGCGATCGATAAAATGTGAACATAAATGAGACAGACTCAAGTTTCTGAAAAGACAAAGGAAACAATGTTATTGACTCTCTTTTTCATTTGATTATTTGTGTGCTGGAAGGATATTATATTTTCAATTCCATCCCATTATAAATGATTCATAGATTAAAAAAAGACCAAATAAGACATAGTTATATTTATGTATACTGGAGATATATATGCATTAGAAAGATAGACAGACAGATATTTGATGCATAAATAACATATCGAGACCTGACTGTATAAATTATGTATATTTGGATATTTGTACATATACAGTATATTGAGGTTTATGATTTTCATCGTATTATATATATTTTTATATTTGTTCATATTATATTATTTTATTATTTCTAATTTTCTATGATTCTTGTATCATTTCTCAACTTGTATTTTAGTTACGTATGATCTAATGGAGAGATACTGGGGTAGTATTCTATGAACATTACCCTCAATTAGATCCAGTTAAGATGAATGGCAAATATAGCTACAGTTGTCAGTGATGGCTGACGTCAAGTTAAATTAAACAACAAAATGGTATCATGTTCTATTAATAAAATAAAAAGGTTAGCCACATATTGGTCGGCAAATAATTACCTCATCTAATATCTGGCAGACATTATTACATTGGAGAGGAAACGAGGTCAATTGTAATTGTGACTCTACGTATTTGCTAAACTTCAGCCTCGGAACCATAAGGTTTAAATATACTTCGTTTTAGTAATTACAAACCCTAATTACAAGCTAGATAGTCACTGTTTTGCATTAGAGATCCTGTAGTGAGCAAAAGAGCGGCCATTTCTTTCTTCCCAACAGCATTTTGGACACTAAATTATCAAACAACAAGGATATATTTCATTTCTGAACATGTAGAATGTAAATCCAATGACCAAGCAACATAAACTGTACTATAGTCTATTCACTGTAAGTAGGCGAGAAATCATGACCTCTATCCTCTGTAACTCAAAAATGGCTTGAGCAAATTGGCTGTAAATTTCCATATCTATTCCTTGACTGACTCTTCCCAAATGGTAGAAATATTAGCTCGATTACTCTAGTCGTTGTTTAGTTACAGAGGTTAGAGGTCATGATTTATCGCATAATTACAGCAAATGAACTATAGTATTGATACATGTTTATTATGGTACTGGACATATTCGAGTGTACAGACAGGCTAACAACACCAGTGGCACCAACATGGCGTAGCTTGGTATATCTGTTTCTATAGGGTCTCTACATTGTAAATTTTACTTGCATAAGTAACTATGTTGATTATACAAACTTTCAAATAAAAATAGTTGTAATTGAATGAGTGATAAAGAAATACAAATAATACTTTAAATATTAGTGATAATCACATTTCTTTCTGTGATATAACCTAATATCTGTTAAGCGAATTATATTGGACCTCAACCGAAGCTAGTGAGTGGTATCAACTGCCGAACTGAATGATCATATTTAACCTTTTGACAATGATGAATATTTGTGTTGTGTATGTGTTCTATCTTCAAATTGTTTTATTCCTTTTCCGAAGAAGACAAATTAGTCAAGGGGATTATTTATTTTGTTCTCCTATGATGTATAACCTAAGGAACAATCAATTACAAAACAAATCACTTATGAATGTTATTGTATTGATGGCGTGAAGGATGCATGGTGGTCGCGTGGTGCATCCTGGGAACTGATACTGCGTACCTACCACAAAAATAAATGTATTATATATATATATATATATATATATATATATATATATATATATATATATATATATACCGTATATATATATATATATTACTTTTTTTCAAAATATCGCTCCTCCTCAAAATAATAATGTTTTTATCCAGTATGTAAAATGTTAGTGATGTTTTTACAACAATATATTAATACAATATAAGTTGAGCTCTGTCACTCCTCAAACAACCAGTATAACGTTATCCTATTTGTGGTATATTGTAACCCGACACTCCGGCCTGCTATGAATATCACCGCACACAGGCCGTAAACATGAGAGCAAACACCCGAGCACAAACAGACTCACGCTCAACGCTACTGAATCAAAAGCAAAGCAAATATGCAAACGCCCAGAGACACAAAATCACTGGCAAGTTTACACTGAAGTTTGTGCGCACCCGGTATAATTCTGTACACCAATAATTGTTAAATCTCTCTCTCTCTCTCTCTCTTTCTCTTTCTCTCTCTTTGTATGTATGCTTGTATATCTATCTATCTAAATATCGATCTATCTATCTATCTTTCCCACCGTGCCTCGCCTTTCCACAGATTGAAGCGTCAGGACAAAGCAGGAATCTGATTTGCATGCCATAAACCAGACATCCTCCCGGGGGCCACAATACAAGTGTCTCGGCCCTGCACAAATATCACGCTGACAAATGAGATGGGGACCGAAGAGGGCGAAGGTGAGGTGGGGAGAGGACAGAATTGGTGGAGAATGAGGTAGGCGATGGAAGGGATTGTGTGTGTAGGCGACAGAAATTTAGGGGCGAAAATATATGAAGACAGAAGAGGGCGAAAGTGGGGTGGCGAGAGGACAGAATTGGTGGTGTTTGTAGGCGACAGAAACTTAGGGGCGAAAATGCATGAAGACAGAAGAGGGCAAAAGTGGGGTGATTAGAGGACAGAACTGGTGGTGTTTGTAGGTGACAGAAACTTAGTGTCCAAATATATATGAAGACAGAAGAGCGTGAAAGTGAGGTGGTGAGAAGACAGAATTGGTGGTGAATGAGGTTCGCGACAGAGGGAATATAAAAATATATATATACAAAATATAATATAATACAAAATATATAATACTAAAACTAAAAATAAATACAACAATAATATAAAATATAAAAAACAACCTTGTATGAGCTTGTATGGTGACAGAATCTCAGGGATGAAATATGTGATACCAAGGATGAGGTCAGGCTGGTGACAGAAATGGTGGGAAAACAAGAGGATGATGGGCAAGAGTGACAATTATAGTAGTGATAAATGATGAAGGTAAATGATGGAGTTAGGGTGGACAAATATAACCTGAAGCAGACGGTAGGAAGGATGGAGCTTACAGGTGACAGCAACATGGTGGTTAAGGGGGGGATGGGTGAATTTATTTGCTTATTTATTTATCTATTAATTATTTATTTAGTTTCCTCCCTAAACCTCCATCATGCTTAAAGAAACACACCCAAGTTCCCCCTTCAAAATAAATTTGTACATTTTTCCATACATTTCGAACATGTTACATTTTCAAAACTAATGGGGTTAAACATGAGGGAGAAGGGGGCAGAAAAACAACCATACCCCCTTAACACTATATGGTGCGATGTTTAGAGGGTTATTTTAATTTGGTTTATAATGATTGAGGGTTTTCATTGCTCTTTACTACTTTCTAGCAACGTATCAATTTATTAGTTTGCCCCTAGACATTTCTTCAAGACCCCCTTCAATTTAAATATACTGTAAATACCCCATAGACCCCCTTCAAGCTAATATATTTTGTAAAAGATGATCCAGCCAAAGGCCAGATCTCGCTTGCCCAGAACAATATAGCCACCTAAATAGGGTAAATTGTCCTAAAGTTACCAAACTTACGAGGTGGCACTTCTTAAGATCTCCAATTTAATATAATGAAAAGGGGAGGCGTAAACAAATACCAACATAGCACCTGATAGGTATAAGCTGGTGTCCGGACAAATGGAAAGCAAAACGGTGGATTGATAGCAGAATTAGTGGGAATAAAGGTATGTGACCAGGAATGATCGAGCTTAAAGTTGACTCAAAGTTAGTAGTGAGAAATAAGATGATGAGGGCTAGATGGTGGTCACTACAAATATTAAATTCAAGGATAATATTGGAACTCAAAACTTATTTTGTTCAGACAGATAGTGAAACAAGAAAGGGGAAATTTTAGTATTTTTGTTTAAGACATAAAGTATCGAAGTTAGAAATATATCATTTATGTAAAATATAGCTATATCCCCAGTGCAGCGCAATTACAAAAAATATTAAGTACAGAAATATTCGCAAAGGTAAATCTTACTTTGTAGTTCGAGCCACATTTTAAGGTCTCTGAATAATTCTTTCCGTTATAATTGGCAAAGTGAGCTTCAAGTAGAATGACATATGAACATTAACCTTTGGAAAAACATACAGATTAAATACCACCATTAACCTTGGTCATTGATTTGCTCGGGGTAGAGGTGCTTTAGAATACAGTAGTAAACCAATTGTCTAACCATAACACCCCTTTCAGTACGTTGACAATAAATACAAATAAAATATAGAAGAGACAAACAAATAATATTATTTTATTTATTTATTTATTTATTTTTTTGGCCTGCAGTGGAGCGACCACTAGATGCCTGTCACTGGTCGACTTTGTTGTTGCTGATGTTGTTGTGGATCAGAGTTGGCGGGTAAGACATATTTTTCGTCGTTGTATGTGTTTAGAATATTGATCTGAAATTTGGTGCGCTGCTAGATAAGGCCAACCAAAAGTCCTGTACAAAGTGAGAGCAAAATCCCACTTATGCGAAACCTTCTCCATTGTAGGTTGTTCATATAATCACTCTTGTTTCTGATTAGATTTGTTTTTCTATGGAAATCAGTGGGATGATGTTCCGGCCGAAAGTCGGTTCCTCTTATAATACAGGCTCGCTAGAGCTCGCCAGGAAACAAATGACACGTAAATGACACGAATGGTCTTTATATTGACAAATGAATACGGCGAAAGATCTTAAAATCGCCAAATTAATGGAACAAACGTCTAAAAATCTCAAAACGTATGGGACTAAACATGAAGGAGAAAAAACAACTATTTCCCCCTTAAGCACATCACACTGAATTGTATATAAAGATTGTGTAAACTTAAAACTATGAACATTCTGTGGAACACTACGTAACTTCAAGTGCATTACTGAACAGATGGCAAATTGCTAATCTCGATCCTATATTATTCATTTAGGGGATATTTTTAGTTTGCTCCCTAGACCTCCATCAAGCTTAAAACAAATACTTTTTAGAACCCCTTTCTAGAAAAATTTGTAAATTTTTCGGTAGAAAAATTTCCCGGCCAAAGGCCAGTTGTTTCTAAATTACAGGCTCGCTTTCTCAAAAAATTGACACCCAAAGTGTACGAAAGGTCATAACATTTACAGAAAGTCGGCGACAGGTCTTAAAATCGGTAAGCTGATGGGGCGAACGTCTTATAATCTCAAAACTAATGGGGCTACAAATGAGAGAGAGAGAAGGGAGTCCGAAAACAACCCTTTAAGTGAAAATCGCCCATTAAACATATCCTCAGTGTAAAATGCAGATCTAAAATGTTTCCACTATTAAAACTATTAAAAACACTATTACAAAATAATCAGTGTCTGGAGCTTCATCTCATAAAATGTCCATGTCATGATGAAAAAACTACTTCCATAATAAATGTGACTGATATTAAGGGGACGTTATAATTATTTATTATTTATTATTACCGGTACATGATATTATATTTGTTTTCGTGTTCTCCCTAGACCTCTATCAAACTTACAAAATACCCCCAAGTTAAATGGGTGCATTTTTTTGGTAGAAACATTTCCAGGCCAAAGGCAGGTTCCTCCTAAATTACAGGTTCGCTATTGCTCGCCAGGAAAAAATCAACACCTACATAGGACAAAAGGTCTAAAAATCGCGAAACGAATGGGGCAAACGTCTTAAAATTTCATATCTAATTTGGCTAAACATGAAGGAGAAGGGGTCGGGAATAACAAGCAAACAAATACTTTCCCTCAACCTATAATTATATGGTGCGAAAGATTTGGAAAGTGTGGAGGCTTACGCTAGAATGAACTTTGCCGCAGCATAGCCGTATGTCTTTATGGCCTAGACTTTAGAACTAGTGAAGGTTACAATACACAGGACATTTGAGCACAGAACCGACAGCTTAACATTTTCAGTACTAGGACGCAATTTGTTCACTTTATACAGGTTATCATTAGACGGTTTGATTAATCTAACAATCATAGAGGTAAAGTATATCATAATTTACCCTCTTGCTTCCAAAATTCCTTCTTAAGCTAATAAAATAGTCTAGTGATAACCAGAATATAAGGAAGAAATTTGTCCTCAAATACTGAAGGGGTTATTCCTCGTTACTGAAGTATCTGTGTCTGCTATATCCAAAGTTCTCCAGTAACCAACCTATTCCTTGGGTCCAATGGCACGCGATTTGAATCGAACTTTGGCAAATTCCTAGTCACAGTCCGGGAAGGAGAACCGTAAATTTCACAAATAGTTAAACTCGAGGGGGTCGAGTTTCCTCATAAACTTCATGAATTGGATAATTATTCATAATCATTGCCAAGTATATATGTATGGGTTATCGTGGATGGTACTGATTTTCCCCCTGGCTCATAAACTATCAGAGGAACTACCATGTTCTCCACCACAACGCTATCTGTAAATAGGCCGATAAACAAACTTTTTAGACTATCTATCTATTTACTCATGCCCAATCCCCACTATTCCTTTTTTGTTTTGTTTTTGTTTTGTTTTTTTTTTTGGGGGGGGGCGCAGACTCAGGACAGAGCAAGAATCGGGACAACTCAAACCACAACAAAAAACAATGAACACACAAAGACAAACTACAAATTCACACACATCTAGGTCATCCAGGAGAAGACCCAGAGACCAGGTCCATGGACGCCTTAAGTATCAGTCATGACTGATACTTAAGGCATCCATGGAACTAGCGTCTGTTAGTGACCTGAAGAAATTATCTGCGAAACGTTGTCAATGAAGTGCTCCTCCTCATATGGTGTTTGTATTCATTCTGTCAATTGTTCTAAGTTATATCAACAACCGTATACTTGACTCACACCCGATGCCTCTGCTTACCTAGAAATATTTTGGAGCTTGAAGTTAGTAAACATTTATGATATCCCATCCGAGGAGGTAAACTGTGGCAACATAGATAACATGTAATAGACTGTAGGGTTACATGTCTTTAATACCACAGAAAGGTTGGATATAAACACTCACTTAGTCTCTATGTACTGGTTGTAGGTTCTATTGTACATGAGTAGACCATAGACAGAGTAGCACAGTATAGTAATGGTGAATATAAACATATACAGTATATTTGATATACAGTATGTGCGTATGCGTGTGTGTGCACGCGCACATATGATTATAAACACTATTGAACATTTCTCTTCTCTCAGGGATTTTTGCTAGAAACTTAATTTTACTCGTATATTTTGTTTGTGTATGATAGATAGTGGACAACAATCAATGCTATTAAGTATTACGAACTAATGTTATAGATCATATTAATTCAATACAAAATACTAATACATATGGTACTACATTTGTTTAGGTTCACTCCTAAAACATTGGATTAAAAAGGATAACCTACTGATTACGCAATATAAGTAGTGTTTCAATGTGACCAACTATGTGAATATTATCCGGGTAGATGTCATAATTGAAATACAAAGTGTGTGGCTATTACATGTTTCGGGTTAATAGTTTGAAGAAGCTATAAGTGTAGAGATGTCAGTTAAGTGACAAGCCATATGTATCCACATAATGTATTGATTAGTGGCAAAAGGAAAAGTTTAAGGACGTCTCAGAATCCGTGGCTTAGAGAGGGTGACTCGCATACCCACTGTGGTTATGGGCACAAGGCATATCCCTTGTGTTGGGTTCTGATTACCTGCCACTGTTCTAATTACGGGTTCTCGGTTAGGATTCATAAAGCACCACGTATCACTTGCAAATGAAAGGATTATTAGATGCACAGCTGCCACTATAAATTCCACTCACTTTCCAATAAATATTTTGTCAATAGATGCTTGCTTAACCCCTTCTGTACCGCGACGTCTTTTTAGCTTTATTCTTACTACTTTTAGACAATTTAATTCAGTTTAAGAAGAGCCCCAGCAATTAACAGGCTTCGATCTATCTCACTTAACCCTTTTTATTACCCAGATCCTTCTTAACCTGCATAAAATCGTCTAATATTAGCTATAATAAAATAAAAAAGACGTCGCCGGTACCGGTACAGAAGGGGTTAAAAATAAAGAATGTGTATATATGTATTCGATTGGTTCGTATAACTGGAAAGCACTCTGTAAATATATCGCTATAATTTATATATTATAGGTATGATTAACATATAATTATAGTTGGAGAAAAACCTTAGCTTAGTAGATCAGTCAAAGTACAAAGCAAGGTATGAAAATGTTGGAACCTGCAGGGATGCTCGATGTTATTCTCTATACATTTATCAGAGAGAAAGGGTACAATTTAATTGGCTAGAGGAAGGTGACGTGGCAAGTGGAGGGTGGAAGGTGACGTGGTAAGTGGAGAGTGGAAGGTGACATGACTGGTAGAGGGTTGTGGGTGACTTGAAAAGTGGAGGGTGGAGGGGGACGTGACAGGTGACATGACTGGTGGAGGGTTGTGGATGACGTGACAAGTTGAGGGTGAAAGGAGACGTGACACGTAGAAGGTGGTAGGTGACGTGACTGGTGGAGGGTTATGGGTGACGTGACTTGTGGAGGGCGGAAGGTGACTTAACTGGTAGAGGGCTGTGGCTGATGTGACCAGTGGAGGGTGGAAGGTGATGTGGTAGGTTGTGGGTGGCGTGACAGGTGGAGGGTGACGTGACAGGTGGAAGGTGACGTGACAGGTGGAGGGTGACGTGACAGGTGGAGGGTGACGTGACAGGTGGAGGGTGACGTGACTGGTGGAGGGTGACGTGACAGGTGGAGGGTGACGTGACAGATGGAGGGTGACGTGACAGGTGGAGGGTGATATGACAGGTGGAGGGTGACGTGACAGGTGGAGGGTGACGTGACAGGTGGAGGGTGACGTGACATATGGAGGATGAAGGGTGACGTGACAGGCGGAGGGTGCAGGGAAGGAAATCATCATCATTACATTACATTAAACGAGATTTTTCCTAAACTACGGTCCAGCAAGTTTTGTAGTATATATTAACAAGAATTATGTTACCTACAATAATCTTTCTTCAATCTTTTACCCGATACAGTGCAGAATATTCTTAAAATATTGCTAGAATGAAGATTTGCTTCGCAAGTTACCAGAATGTATTAGCGTATATCCATCTATAAGTTGGCGATATTTGCCAACTACCAATATAGTGAGCCTGTATTATCATAAATTATTAGCTATTACCACTGAACTATGTGTATTTCAGTAAGTAATTTACGCTCTGCTGGGATATCAATGAATCGGGCAAAAATATAGAACAACACCAGCAAACAAAAAGTAGAAGAGCAGCAGAGAGACCGAGAGAAAGAATATATGAGCGAGGTGGGACGAGGGTAAATTATGAGGTAGGGGAATACTGAAGGCCAGGGGGGATATAATGGGATGAACAAGGTGAGGGGACCGGGCAAAATGAATGTGCAGAAGAATAATGTGAAAATAAATGGCATAGAGACAAAATTGTTGCGAGAGGACGGAAAGGAAAAAGGTGTATAGTAAGACCAGAGAAACTAGGGAAAGGTGTATAGTAGGACCAGAGAAACTAGGGAAAGGTGTATAGTAAGACCAGAGAAACTAGGGAAAGGTGTATAGTAGGACCAGAGAAACTAGGGAAAGGTGTATAGTAGGACCAGAGAAACTAGGGAAAGGTGTATAGTAGGACCAGAGAAACTAGGGAAAGGTGTATAGTAGGACCAGAGAAACTAGGGAAAGGTGTATAGTAGGACCAGAGAAACTAGGGAAAGGTGTATAGTAAGACCAGAGAAACTAGGGAAAGGTGTATAGTAGGACCAGAGAAACTAGGGAAAGGTGTATAGTAGGACCAGAGAAACTAGGGAAAGGTGTATAGTAGGACCAGAGAAACTAGGGAAAGGTGTATAGTAGGACCAGAGAAACTAGGGAAAGGTGTATAGTAGGACCAGAGAAACTAGGGAAAGGTGTATAGTAGGACCAGAGAAACTAGGGAAAGGTGTATAGTAGGACCAGAGAAACTAGGGAAAGCCATAGAAATGAGTCATGACGAAGGCAATGATGTGGATATTTTGTTGTTCGGAAGGATCTGCTGGAGTCAAAGGTTTTAGTGAAGTCAGTTCAACCTCTTTATATCTAGACTTTATTAAGAAGTTGGGTGTAATCGTATCATGTCATTCAGCATAAAAAACAAAAATAATTATAATAACGCTAACGTATTTAGGTTAAAATTAGGCCGGATGATAAATTATCTACAGAGTGCCGAAACTCGACAGTTAAGCATCCAGTTATTACAGTTTAGACAGCTCAGAAGTACTGTATTTAGTCTGAGAGTGACAGGAAAGTTTGAGCCATAGAGTTGAGAAATCAGAGTAGTCTAAGTTGGGTACACAAGAGCAAGTGAGTTTATTGTGCACATAAACACAACATCCAACTTGTGATTGGAAATTAGGGAAGAGAAAGTAGGAGGAGACAGAGAAGGGCCTGCTGGCATTTGCTTCAGACACCTGGGGTCTCGATGAGGATACTGCAGTCCCTACTAGGCAGTCCGACCTTTAATCTAAAATAATAGATTATTGGGTTTATGACATGAAGAGTAAAGTAGAAGGCTCTCTTCCCACACACCAATCCCTCCGACTTTTGAGTCGGCAAGAGCCATATAGTTAGAAAAAGGACCTCAATGGAGCGGAGAAAATATACAGTATATTGGGACATTTATAACAAGGAAAGTAATAGGAAACCAAATTACAGATACTTAACCTAGTATTCGTTTGTTCAACATACATGTATAAACACATACAGTACACACACACACACACACACACACACACACACACACACACACACACACACACACACACACACACACACACACACACACACACACATATATATATATATACTGTACATACATACTAGAGAGAGAAAGAGAGAGAGAGAGAGAGAGAGAGAGACCTGTAGGGAAGACGAAAGAGAGAAAGAATGCCAGGCAGAAAGGGGAGGGGGGGGGGGGAGTGATGGGATAGGGAGAGAGAGGGGGGGGGGGTCAAGCTAGCAGACAGGCAAGTTTAATTAAAAGAATTTCCGCCCCTGGCCATTAGCGTTCATGAGGCCATCTTGGTTAATCCCTGCCTAGCTATTGGTCCATTCCGGGGGCCTAGGGGACCGATATAGCTACGTCTACGGAACTGCTAACCCTTTCACTACCATCCAACCCAAAGGTTTCTAGTCTGGCTAACATTGGTCGATTTTCTTATATATATATATATATATATATATATATATATATATATACTGTCACAGAGTGTGAGGTGAAGCTGAACGGTCAGGTTAAGGAGATCGTCAACTCTTTCAAGTATCTGGGCAGTGTGTTGAGTAAAGATGGGACTATGGATGAAGAAGTGCGGGAGAGGGTACAACAGGGGAAAAGGGTTGTAGGAACGCTGAAAGCAGTAACAAGAAATAGGGTGGTCAGTATGGAAGTGAAGAAGTCCTTGCATGACAGTGTGGTAATCCCGACACTGACTTACGGAAGCGAAGCATGGACGTTGGTTGAGAGACTCAGACCAAGAGTGAGAGCAGTGGAAATTAATTACTTAAGAAGTGAGTGCAGAGTTACATGGAGGGATACACAGAATAATGAGGAAGTAAGAAGGAGGTGTGGTGTGGAGGTAGATGTGCTGGAAAGTGTGAAAAGGAATAACTTGAAATGGTTCGGCCATATTATGGAACGTATGGAAAGCGAGAGAATGACTAAGAGGGTGTACGAGATCAAGGTGGAGGGACAGAGGGAGAGGTAGACCAAAAGAGAGGTGGAAGGATGGAGTGAGGAACGAAGGCGGTGCTGGTTGGGCAAAGGGGCGTCGACTGACTGGAGACAGAGGTGCATGGGGGCGGTTCGTTCGTGGCCACCCCTTCGGGGATCACGGCGTCAGGCAATAGATAGATAGACAGATGTATGTGTGTGTGTGTGTGTGTGTGTGAATAGGTATTTGTAGGTTGGTTGTTGGTGGCAAGTCAATAGGTAGGTGTAGTACTTGGTTGATTGTAGACTCTGGTAGATTCTGGTAAACTTTCTTATAACACTGGTAGAGTAGGTAAATATAAATAGGACACCACCACTTCCGAATTACCATAAATACAGTACGGATTATATATAGTATATATACTGGGATAAGTAAATAGTATTTAACAGCAAACTTATGCTTTATTCAGCTTCAGGAACAAAGTAAGAGTTGCAGGAACAGTGTGAAAGTTAGGAACAATATTGATGTAGTATTATATTATTAACAGAGAATGTGCCATATATAGGGTGAATAACTTGTATCTAAGTGTAAGTTAAAAACTTCCCATTAACCCAAAACCTCACGTTAGCTTCCGGCGGACATGAGGTAATACAGATTTACAGTGTAAGCGGAAGGATCGGAGGTTAGCAATAGGTAAAGAACGTTGGGCAGATCTCCAGGGCGGTCCGGGATACAGGTGGGGTACTGAACTAACTGCTCTAGGTCATTTCAGATAGAAAAGATGTAGGCTTGTTCACCAGGTTGGTCAGTGAAATGAGAGGAGAGCCATTGATGGTTGTGAACATTAAAATCCCTTAATATGGATATTGCTGAGAAAGGAGAGGTTAATAGTATGTCTTCCACTTTCGAATTCAGGTATTCAAAAAAAAAATGGGGTAAATCAGTAGAGTTAGGGGAGAGATAGACAGCACATAAATATTTTGTGTGGGCGTGACAGGGAATTTTTAGCCAGAGAGTTGAGAATTCAGAGGAGTCTAAATCCGGAACATAAGAGCAAGTGAGTTTGTTGTGCACATACACACAACATCCACCTTTGGCTTGCTAACTATGATAGATAAAGTAGGAGACAGAAAAGGGATTGCTGTCTGTTGCTTCAGATACCCGAGTCTCGATGTCAGATAAAAGGCCACGAATATTGCAAAAGTTGATGGGAAGAGTGATAGGATGTGGTCCAAAACATTTTGATTAATTGTTTGCCAAGGGCACTTGACAATGTCTGACATAAATAGGAACATATTATTAAGCCGCTCAGTACCGGAGCTATCTTTGTAACTTTATTCTGGCTACTGTTAGACAATATTATTAAGTGTAAACAGAACCTCTAGCAATTAACAGGCTTCGAACTATTGTACTTAACCCTTTTTACTACCACAGATCCTTCTTAAACTTCAAATAATCGTCTAAATATCGCTAAAATATAAATAGAAAGACATCCCCGTTACATAATGGGTTAAACATATAATTGCACTATGTGATTACACTAATTAGCTCTCGCCCAACTTATTACTGATAATGAACTGTATTCCAGAAGTTGATATAATCCATTGGAGTTGATATAACCCTTTCAATACGATGTCGCCATTATATATAAAATTATTCTTGTAAATACTAGCATACTTCACTAACCTTCATACGTATACCTCATCGAATAAAGGGTTAAAATATGTTTGCCAAAACATTTTTGTTCTAAAAGTGAATAAAATCGTCAAACATTAATCAGAATAAAACATAAATTACCTCATCATACTGAGAGGGTTAAAACCAATAATAGCTTGTATTGAACTTGGTTTCTATGAAACGACGCGGGAAACAGCCTGACATGACTGGGGTTCAATTTGAGGACCCAGTGAGCAGACAGAGAGCTATGTAGCCTCACCAATTATGAGGATCCAGTGAGCAGACAGAGAGCTATGTAGCCTCACCAATTATGAGGACCCAGTGAGCAGACAGAGAGCTATGTAGCCTCACCAATTAGGAGGACCCAGTGAGCAGACAGAGAGCTATGTAGCCTCACCAATTAGGAGGACCCAGTGAGCAGACAGAGAGCTATGTAGCCTCACCAATTATGAGGACCCAGTGAGCAGACAGAGAGCTATGTAGCCTCACCAATTATGAGGACCCAGTGAGCAGACAGAGAACCATGTAACCTCACCAATTATGAGGACCCAGTGGCAGACATGAGGACCCAGTGAGCAGACAGAGAGCTATGTAACCTCACCAATTATGAGGACCCAGTGAGCAGACAGAGAACCATGTAACCTCACCAATTATGAGGACCCAGTGAGCAGACAGAGAACCATGTAACCTCACCAATTATGAGGACCCAGTGAGCAGACAGAGAACCATGTAACCTCACCAATTATGAGGACCCAGTGAGCAGACAGAGAACCATGTAACCTCACCAATTATGAGGACCCAGTGAGCAGACAGAGAACCATGTAACCTCACCAATTATGAGGACCCAGTGAGCAGACAGAGAACCATGTAACCTCACCAATTATGAGGACCCAGTGAGCAGACAGAGAACCATGTAACCTCACCAATTATGAGGACCCAGTGAGCAGACAGAGAACCATGTAACCTCACCAATTATGAGGACCCAGTGAGCAGACAGAGAACCATGTAACCTCACCAATTATGAGGACCCAGTGAGCAGACAGAGAACCATGTAACCTCACCAATTATGAGGATCCAGTGAGCAGACAGAGAACCATGTAACCTCACCAATTATGAGGACCCAGTGAGCAGACAGAGAACCATGTAACCTCACCAATTAGCAACGAAGGCTGGGTCACCATGAACAGTGGCACAGCTGGTTCAACACATTCCCCGGTATCACACGAGAGCATTTATAGTCAACATTCGATGAACAATATTTTTCAGACAACATATCTGGAATATTTGGCCCTGATATCGGAAACTAGACTGATAATGGATGCAATTAGGTATGCTAACCTTCGTGGTGGTTGGACCTCCTGCCTGTACGGTTCGATTCCTACCCCTAGCAGTTATATTTGTCATCAAATAAACATATACAGTATATATATATAGATAGATAGATAGATTACTGAACATGATAATGAATATCACATGATGCTAATGTTAGCCAAGTATTAACTCAACTGTTAATAATTAGTTTTTGAAGCCTAAATATATCACGTTGGGATTGATATCCACACCTGTCTAATTAAACTTCAACATTCAAAGACACTGATCAGATTAGTAATCAATGACAATAGCGTAACATGTGTGCTTTTGTCGATCATTGTTTACCGCAGCAGATCTATTACTACACGCTAATTAGTGGAAACTGAGCGCCTGTGAAGCTTTAATGCCATTGCATATCGCATAATTCTTGGTAATAATTCAGGCTGTTTACCACACACGGGTAATATACACGTTTTTAGACCTGAGTATTTTATAAACATACATATTTTAGGAGATGGGTTTCGACAAATTGTAAGTAATATCCATGATATATCAATCAAATTAAATTCAAACAAATTTATTGTGAAAAAAACACTATGTTGGTAAACCTAAATGCAGACTATATACAGTATTAATAGTTCGTATTTAGGTATAACAATATAGTGTTTTTTCACATTTTCATACTTAGTCATTTTTCTTAGGCTTAATGAAATCCATTGTAATTCATTATGATATCGATATTTTCTTGCACAAGTGTATCTGATATGGTTTTAGACTTGCCTGACGATGGAGTAAGCGTCCCAGATACGTAGCAATAAAAATAGACAAAATGAACATCCGTCAATCCCTGGTCTTTCTTTTTAATATATATATATATATATATATATATATATATATATATATATATATATATATATATATATATATATATATATATATATATATATACAGTATATATATAGTTTAGTATATATAAAGTAATTTAAAAACTACCCTCCTTCGGTTTCTATCCCTCCATCTGTACCTTTATCTCGAATTTCCTTTCTGGCCATCCGATAGCTGCGGTTGCCGTCGCTCATTTCTCAATCTATCAGCTCCAGTGTTCCACAGGGCTCTGCCCTTTCTCTAGTTCTCTTTCTAATATTCATTAATCATCTCAATTGTACTTCTAGTGCTATCCACTTATATGCTGATGACCCTAGCTTGCACTAATGAACAAATTTTCCACAACAACCCAGCATTCCAAAACTCATGTGAAGAGGCCATAGCACGCCTATCGTCTGATCTATCAACTGTTTCCGATTAGGGCATATAAAATCTTGTTAATGTCAGTGCTTCTAAAACATAATTTCTCCATCCCTCTACCCATCCCAATCAATCTTCCACACGACTATTCCTTGCTTTTCAACAATACATACATCATCCTTTCATATTTTCTCAATATTCTTAGTGTTCCTTTTTTATCTGATCTTTTTTGGAAAGATCAGATTACCCCTCATGCTAAAATACGTTCCTAGAAGTTAGGTGTGGCCAACCGTCTCCATCGGTTCCTCACCCTCGCACAGCTTCTTGCTCTATCCAAAGGTACAGTGCGTCCATGTATCGAATATTGTCTGCATGTGTGGGGAGGTTCCACACCTACCGCACTTCTTGAAAGGGTAGGGTCAAAAGCATTTTGTCTCATTAACTCAATTCCTCTTACTAATTTCCTGCAATTTATCTCAAGTTAAAACGAAGTTCAAGTTAAAATGAAGTTCAGGTTAAAACGAAGTTCAGGTTAAAACGAAGGTCAAGTTAAAACGAAGGTCAAGTTAAAATGAAGTTCAAGTTAAAACGAAGGTCAAGTTAAAACGAAGGTAAAGTTAAAACGAAGTTCAAGTTAAAACGAAGGTCAAGTTAAAACGAAGTTCAAGTTAAAACGAAGTTCAAGTTAAAACGAAGGTCAAGTTAAAACGAAGTTCAAGTTAAAACGAAGTTCAAGTTAAAACGAAGGTCAAGTTAAAACGAAGTTCAAGTTAAAACGAAGTTCAAGTTAAAACGAAGGTCAAGTTAAAACGAAGTTCAAGTTAAAATGAAGGTCAAGTTAAAACGAAGTTCAAGTTAAAACGAAGTTCAAGTTAAAACGAAGGTTATGTTAAAACGAAGGTCAAGTTAAAACAAAGGTCAAGTTAAACTGAAGGTCAAGTTAAAACGAAGTTCAAGTTAAAACGAAGGTCATGCTAAAACGAAGATCAAGTTAAAACGAAGGTCAAGTTAAAACGAAGGTCAAGTTAAAACGAAGTTCAAGTTAAAACGAAGGTAAAGTTAAAACGAAGTTCAAGTTAAAACGAAGTTCAAGTTAAAACGAAGTTCAAGTTAAAACGAAGGTCAAGTTAAAACGAAGGTCAAGTTAAAACGAAGTTCAAGTTAAAACGAAGTTCAAGTTAAAACGAAGGTCAAGTTAAAATGAAGTTCAAGTTAAAAGGAAGTTCAAGTTAAAACAAAGATCAAGTTAAAACGAAGTTCAAGTTAAAACGAAGGTCAAGTTAAAACGAAGTTCAAGTTAAAACGAAGTTTAAGTTAGAACGAAGTTGAAGTTAAAACGAAGTTGAAGTTAAAACGAAGGTCAAGTTAAAACGAAGGTCAAGTTAAAACGAAGTTCAAGTTAAAACGAAGTTCAAGTTAAAACGAAGGTCAAGTTAAAACGAAGGTCAAGTTAAAATGAAGTTCAAGTTAAAACGAAGTTCAAGTTAAAACGAAGGTCAAGTTAAAACGAAGGTCAAGTTAAAACAAAGGTCAAGTTAAAACGAAGGTCAAGTTAAAACAAAGTTCAAGTTAAAACGAAGTTCAAGTTAAAATGAAGGTCAAGTTAAAACGAAGTTCAAGTTAAAACGAAGGTCAAGTTAAAACGAAGTTCAAGTTCAAACGAAGTTCAATTTAAAACGAAGGTCAAGTTAAAACAAAGTTCAAGTTAAAACGAAGGTCAAGTTAAAACGAAGTTCAAGTTAAAACGACGTCTTAATTTCACGACGTCTTAACAACTTGAAATTAATTTAAATTTGTTTAAATTTCAAGTTGTCTCAATTTCACGTTGTCTTAATTTTACGTTGTCTTTGTTTCACGTTGTCCTAATTTCACGTTGTCCTAATTTCACGTTGTCTTAATTTCACGTCTAAATTTCACGTTGTCTTAATTTCACGTTGTCCTAATTTCACGTTGTCTTAATTTCACGTGTTAATTTCACGTTGTCTTATTTTCACGTCTTAACTCCTTCAGACTCATATGATGCGATCGCGTCATATGGAACTTATGACTAAAAACTCATATGACGCGATCGCGTCATATGGACTTATCTATATAGCTCTCAAATAAGTTATATGACGCTCTAGCATCATATGGAGCTCAGTAAATTCGGTAAGTTACATGAAAATCTATCGGTTGGTGGCAACCCCAAGTGTCTCCGACAATTCTAACGTGTCCGCAGTGTGGTTTTGACAGTTGTGGGGTACAGTGGCAATAATACCGTGTCTCCCGCCTCCTCGCCAGTAAGTTAACATAATATGACTGAAGGAGTTAATTTCATGTTGTCTTAATTTCAAGTTGTCTAAATTTTACGTTGTATTAATTTCAAGTTGTTTTAATGTCAAGTTGTTTTAAGGGAAGGGCGCGTTATTAGAAGCAGTAAAGACATTTTATAACAAAAATGGGCAAGATTTAAGCACCTATTGTTTTAGATAATATTTAGGGGATAGTGGTTACTTTTTTGTCTACTTTTCTATGCATCTATATATTTTACAGTAACCTCGCTTGACTTCCGTTAAGCTTAAAACAAAAACAAATACTCCCTAGACCCCCCTTCTAGATAAATTTGTACATTTTTCGGTAGAAAAATCTCCTGGCCGAAGGCCGATTCCTCATAGAATTTCAGACTCGCTATCGTTCGTCAGGAAAAATCGACACCTAAATTACATGAACGGTCTATATATTGAAAAAAACATGGGGCAAAAGGTCTTAAAGTCGACAAACTAATGGAACAAACGTCTTAAAATGTCAAAGCTAATGG
Organism: Paralithodes platypus; assembly: GCA_032716605.1. Classification (NCBI taxonomy): domain Eukaryota; kingdom Metazoa; phylum Arthropoda; class Malacostraca; order Decapoda; family Lithodidae; genus Paralithodes; species Paralithodes platypus. The sequence continues at coordinate 12,354,227 of CM064529.1, read as the reverse complement.
GACTAAACATGAGGGAGAAAAAGTAACTACTTCCCCCTTAAGGAAAACGTTGGGATGTGTGATGTTTCTGTGGTTAGGAAGTAGGAATAGAATCTGTGTAGGAAGAGAGTTGTTGATATCAACTGCCTCATCCCTGATGACTCTGATGAGGCAGTTGATGTTTTCTGATGACACACCACTGCTTCTATATTTGATGGTTGTTTGATCTGGCTCCCCGTCTTCCTCGTGCTTAGCCCCATTTGTTTTCAGTTTTTAAGATGTTCGGCCCATTAGTTTGGCGATTTTCAGACCTTTCACCCCATATATTTTTAAATATTAAGACCTTTTGTTCAAGTTAGGTGTCGATTTTCGTTACGTTCCTGGTGAGCGATAGCGAGCCTGTACTATAGTGGTAATCAGCCTCCGTTTAGGACATTTTTCTATCGAAAAATGTATATATATATATATATATATATATATATATATTTTTTTTTTTTTTTTTTTTTTTTTTTTTTTTTTAAGCTAGATGGAGGTCTAAGGAGGAAACTAAGATAAACAAAGATAAATATTAATTAATAAGCAAATGTTTACACCCATTCCCCCTTAAGGAAATACTGGTTTGGGGCTGATGACATAATTTGGGAAGGTATTAACATTGAAATATAATAGCACATTAGTATAAAAAGTTAGTGAAGGCATAGTAGATCTGAGTAATTATAGTAAGACTGTATATCTGTATAATTATGAAATCAATGAAAGAGACAACTGTAGGAATGGAATTCTTAGAAATAGAAAACCGGGGACAGAAGGTAAAAGACTCCAATACAAGATGGTTCAAGGGTTTTCAGGGCATTGTGTGGCACATGCAAAAATACCAATATCTTTCAAGCTATAATGACTGTTTCAGAGGGTATGGAAGTGCCAGCAGTTCTATATGGAAATGAGACTTCGAGTTTAAATGCGAATTTCGTATTGAGGTACTGGATATAAAATTCTTAAAATCTGTACTCATAGTAAGATGGAGTTAGGACCGAGAGAATAAGAGTTTGGGAACAGGAATAGTTTGTTATATCATAGTAAGATGGAGTTAGGACCGAGAGAATAAGAGTTTGGGAGCAGGAATAGTTTGCTATATCATAGTAAGATGGAGTTAGGACCGAGAGAATAAGAGTTTGGGAGCAGGAATAGTTTGTTATAGAGTAGTAAGATGGAGTTAGGACCGAGAGAATAAGAGTTTGGGAACAGGAATGGTTTGTTATAGAGTATAAGATTATATACAGGTATCTATTGCCAGAGGCTTTGATCCCCGAGGGGGTGGCCATGAATGAATCGTCTCCATGTTCCTCTGTCATCCGTCAGCCAGTGCCCCTAATTTCACTTTCACTCATATTCCTCTTGAACCAATCCTTTCATTTCATTATCGGCTTGCCTCTCCCTCTCTACCCGTCCATCTCACTCTCATACACTATTAGACATTATATTACTCTCCATGTGCTCTACATGGCTGAACCACCTCAATGTATTCCTCTTCCACTGTTCAGTAGACCCACAACCATACCACATCACTCCTTTGTACTCCTTTGTACTCGTACTATTCAATTACCTGTCTATCTCTTTATGTGACTCCACACTCACTTACCAAGTAACTCATGCATGTCTATATACCTTTCCCTTTTTACTTATGAATCCCCAACAATACACAAGCTTCACTCCTGTACGTCAATGTTGGGATCACTACACTATTATGTTGTTACGTCTTTACTTGCTCACCTCCCTATTTCTTGTCACTGCTTTCAGCGTATCCCTCCTTCCCTGTTGCGCCCTCTCTCACACTCCATACTCCAAACTCCAAGCTCCAAGCTTTATTCTTCGCACTGCCCAAATGCTTAGATGAGCTGACCTTGCTTCACCATCTGCTTGGTCGGCTAGTGAAAGGCGGTTGATTTTGAGGGCGTTTATTGTACCCCTTCCATCCTGGGTACTCTGAGGCAAGGTTGGATGTGGCCATTTACAACAAACAAATTTATTGGTGTACTGGAAATAAGTGTGGTGTGCTTGTGAAATAAATAGGAGGAGGAGGTGTTTATGAGAGCTAGATGGATTACTCTATGCGTAGGTGGAACACAAACAAAACAGTGAGGGAGGCCAAAGAATTGAAACATGAATTCCAGCAACATCGTATCACATGCCTATGAGGCCTCCACTGGGTATTGCCCTGCTAGATTGGTGTCTACAATCTCCCCAACCTATATACATATATATATGTGAGGAATGGAGCGAGAGAGAGAGAGAGAGAGAGAGAGAGAGAGAGAGAGAGAGAGAGAATGAGAGAGAGGAGGAGGAGGAGGAGGAGGAGGTAATGTGACTAGCCACTTGGGAGGTCTAATGAGTTGGGAGGATATTTCTTTGACTGTAAGGGGGGTTGGGGGAGGGGAGGGGGCACAGAGAAACAAAAGCCGGTCGGGGGAATGCAGCGAATCCAAGAAGACAAACAATACGTGATGAAAACAATGAGAGGAATACAAGCAAAGAAACACAACGAGGAAGAATATATGAAATACAAGAGAGGAAGATGGTTTGGGATTACCTCTAAAAGCATTTAAGGGAGCCCACCTCGCTTGTTTTCTCTTTCTCTCCCTCTCTCTTTGGCTTTTATCGATTCGGCCCCATTCAGCCTACTGTTTTAAGACGTTTACCCCCATCCAGGTGTCAATATTTTCCTGGCGAATGGTAGCGAACCAGCATATATATATTTTTGTTTTGACATCAAGCTAAATTTGTACATTTTTCGATAGAAAAATCGTCTCCTGCGAAGCCGGATTTATCCATACAATGCTGGCTCGCCAGGAAGAAATCGACACCTGGACAGTTGGCTGAATGGGGACGAATGGATGCAAGCCAGGGAAAGAGAGAAAAGGAGAGGATAAAAAAAAACAGTGAACCCCCTTAAGGTTAAGGGGGGATGGCCAGATTTATTGGCTCATTTATATATATTTGTATATGTATATATTTGTATTTTCCTCCCTAAACCTCCATCAAGCTTAAGGGGAGATAGGCGTATTATCACCACATGCACAATACCAATTACATAAATCCACAAACCCTCCCACTTCACAGCTTCCTATTGTCACTGATCACCCTACTGTCATTGACCAAATAACTTCCCAGGAAGCAAATATGAAGCAACAGGCCCATTTAACAGGCTCCCGCAACCACAGCTCCCCACTTGACCCGTCCACACCGCCTCCACACCTCTGCCATCTGCCCACTTACTCCCAGCAGACCAGGACACCCAGCCCCCCTCTACACCATCTCATAACACCACACTATCCCTTAACCACTATTAACACCACTATTTCCCCCAACTACCAGGCCTCCTCCTCTCAGACTCAGCTAGTCCCTCAGTATAGCTCACCACAAAACCGTTCTCAGCCACCTTCACCAATATGCAGATATTATCTGAAAAGATGGTGCTATTTTGGGCAAAACGGTGATATTGGAGGAAGATGTAGATTTGCACGCCCACAAATTTGCAACATACTGATAAATGATGGAAACCGCAGATTTGGTGGAAAATGCAGATACCACCACCCATCCATCTGCAAGTCGTCACTTAAAAACAAGACCTGCTATGATACTAACTGCCATGATTTTCATATTAGAGGTACATGGGGGTATGCAAGAAACACAACAAATGGTACTGGTAACCAAAAAAACTCTCCAGCTTCGCGAGGACGAGACAAAGGAAGAAAGCAAGGAGGGAAATGGCAGATGAAGATGAAGAGATCGAGGGAGATGGAAGAGCACATAGAATACATAGAGCACCTCCTGGCCCCCAAACAGTGGCGAATACTTCCCGAAGACTATTAGAAACACATAGTACTCCAAACAATCTCTCTCCACTCTTCTTTGCAAATATACAAGGCCTAAAAAACAGAACCACAAACAAAGTACCATTTATTAGGGGCCTGCTAGAAGAAGGAAACGCTATATTTGCGGCTCTCACAGAAACTCACATTAAAGATCAAGAGGATAGTGAAGTATGGATTCCTGGTTATAACCTACACAGGGCGGACAGAACGCATAGAACACGTGGAGATGTAGCCTTGTATATACATGACTCACTGATATGTACTGAATTCCTAAATAACAGTAATGAAGTGGTGGAAATACTGGGAGTTAAAATAGAATCCATAAATTTAGCAGTTATAGTAACATACAGACCTCCGGACTCATCCCTAGAAGAATTCAAAACCCAGCTCAACAAAATAAAATCAGAAGTGGAAACCCTGGGGAACCCAACCCCAAATAGTATGTGGCTTAGACTTGGTCTTCACTAACAACGACTCTCTAGTACACAGCATTAACATATCGGACACAACAAACTCAGATCATAAACTAATTGAGATCAAAACCACCTTAGCAAGTGTACAGACAACCTCAGAATCGAGCCCAAAAACTGGCTCTTTTAGTAAATTTAGCTTCAATAACAAAAATATTAGGTGGGAAGAGGTAAATCAAGAAATGGGGGAAATAGACTGGGAAGATTTAATGAATAACCTGACACCAGCAGAATGCCTAGTCCTAATAACATAAACCATGACCCAAATTTGTAATCACCATATACCTGCAAGACAAACAAGACGAAGAAGCAAATAGGATCGGGAAAGAAGGAAGCTGTGCAGAAGAAGAAAATTACTCACACAAAGGCGCACACATCAAAATCTACAGGATAGACAAAAGACCAAAATAGATAGAGAAATTGTGGAAATTTATCAAAAACTAAGAATATCATATGAACTACAACATATGGAAGAAGAGAGGAAAGCTATTGCAGGTATAAAGGAAAATTCCAAATACTTCTTTTCATATGCCAAACAAAAGGCTAAATCAGCATCAAACATCGGCCCACTAAGCAAAGGGGATGGTTCATTCACAGGGGACAAAAAGGAAATGAGCGAACTCTTACGCCGGCAGTATGAAATGGCCTTCAGTGAACCTGATGAAACAAAAGCCATCAGAGACCAAAATATATTTTTCATGGAAACCTCCCTCACGGATGCTGAATATTGATTTCGGTCCAAAAGACATAGAAGAGGCCATTTCCAACATGCCATCCCACTCGGCACCAGGCCCGGACTCATGGAATTCGATCCTAATGAAGAAATGTAAGGAAAACCTCTCAAAACCCGTGGCTATAATGTGGAGAAGGAGTCTAGACACTGGTGAAATACCAGATAGCTTAAAAAACGCAATAATTGCCCCACTGCATAAAGGAGGGAGTAAAGCACTACCAAAAAAATACTGCCCGGTAGCTCTAACCTCCCACATCATTAAAGTTTTCGAGCGAGTCCTGCAAAGCAAAATCTCAGCATTCGTGGAGGTAATTAATGAACTACACAACACCGGTCAACATGGGTTCAGAGCGGGAAGATCATGTCTCTCACAACTTTTGGAACATTAAGACAAAATTCTTAAAGCGCTAGAAGAAAAGAAAAACGTTGATGTCATCTACACCGATTTTGCTAAGGCATTTAATAAATATGACCATGGTATAATAGCCCACAAACTAAAAGCAAAAGGTATAACGGGGAAAATCGGACGGTGGATATACAATTTCCTCGTAAACCAGAAACAATCAGTAGCAGTAAACCAAGTCACATCTGAGCCTTCGGATGTCAAAAGCTTAGTGCCCCAAGGAACAGTGCTAGCGCCCCTTCTGTTCCTCATTCTAATTTGCGACATAGATACCAACACAAGACACAGTACGGTGTCGTCTTTTGCGGATGACACAAAACTAAGCAAGCTAGTAGACACACAGGAAGACACTGGCCAGCTGCAGGAAGACATAAATGTAGTGTCCCAGTGGACCAGGGAAAACAACATGCAATTCAATGAAGAAAAATTCCAATTAATAAGGTACGGAGATAATAATGTCGTTAAAGAGAACACAAACTACCTAACAGAATCTAACCACATAATAGAACGGAAAGACAGTGTGAAAGACCTTGGGGTGTTAATGTCTGAAAATATGGGTTTCAAAGAACATAACCAGGTCAAAGTTGCGGCTGCGAAACGTTTAACGGGTTGGATTCCGCATACATTTAAAACACGCGGTGAATTACCTATGATAACGCTCTTCAAATCTCTAGTGCTACCGCGGCTTTAATACTGTAGCGTATTAACATCCCCATACAAAGCATGTAAAATAAATGACTTAGAGAGTGTACAAAGAAATTTCACTTCGCATATAAGTTCGGTAAAACAGCTACACTATTGGGATCGATTAAGAGCACTGAAACTGTACTCGCTGGAACGTAGAAGAGAACGTTACCTAATAATATACACGTGGAAAATCGCAGAGGGTTTAGTACCAAACCTACATACTCTGATAGTCATGAAAATCAGTGATAGGAGAGGCTGGGAATTCAATATCCCCCGGATGAATAACAGGGGTGCTATGGGCTCTTTGCGAGAGGGCTGGTTATCACACAGAGGCCCACGTTTCTTCAACAAACTCCCATGGCGAGTAAGAGACATGAGGGGCGTCTCTTTAAACAACTTCAAGAGAGCCCTCAATGTCGAACTGCAAAAAAGTGCCAGACTAGCCCATCTTCACAAGGGAGCATGCTGTCTCTTCAAACAGTCTGCTGCACCAAAACACAACCCACAACGAGGGGCGACGCGCTCCTCGGTGCTGCTAGGAGAGTGGCGAACACAACCTTAGGTAGGTAGGTTAGGTATGTATCCGTTTATTATTTCATTGTTTCCTCCCTAGACCTCTATCAAGCCTAAGAAACACCCACAAGACCCTCCTTCAAGATAAATTTGTACATTTTTCGATAGAAAAATGGTGTGGCCGAAGGCCGGTTCCTCTTATATTACAGGCTCGCTTTCGCTCGCCAGGAAAAGATCGACACCTAAATGACACGAAAAGTCTTATAATTTTGACAAAGAAATGGGTGAAAGGTCTTAAAATTGCCCGCTCACCAAAGTCTTCAATATATTCTGACAAGCATTAGAAAGACCGCTGATAGTGATAACGGTAATGATAAGCTTCGGAACAGACTGGTTGAGATGGTTTGAATAATTCTAATTTGATAACTTTATTGACTAAAAGTTAGTCAAAATTATAGGGTAGATATCTACTCCCACACACAGCATTAAGGGGAGACTGACCGTTTGTTTGGTCTATTAATTCATTCATTTATTCATATATTTTTTATTTTCCTCCCTAGACAAACATCAAGCTTAGAAAAACACCCCCTAGACCCCCCTTCAAAATAAATTTGTACATTTTTCGGTAAAAAAAATTCCCGGCCGAAGGCCGGTTCCTCTTAAAATTGCAGGTTCGCTATCGCTCGCCAGGAAAAAATCGACACTCAAATGGCGCGAAAGGTCTTAAAATTGACAACGAAATGGGGCGAAAGGTGTTAAAATCGCCAAACTAATGGGCCGAACGTCTTATAATCTCAAAACTAGTGGGGCTAAACAATAGGGAGAAGGGGGTCCGGAAAAACGGTCTGCCTCCCCTTAAACTTTCTTAAAGTGTCTCCTGGGGCTCACAAATATTACATAATAGGATACATAAACTGATTTGGTTATATTGTTGTCAGGGAATAATCTACATACAGAACAATAATAATAATAATAATAATAATAATAATAATAATAATAATAATAACAATAATCAGTAATACTAATAATTATTTAAAATAAAAATATATAAATAATAATGATAATAATAGTAAGTAGAGGTGGTAAATGGTGTCATTGATAGTACGCTCGTTTACAACCCGAGAGGTCCAGGGTTCGATTCCCTGGCAGGTGGAGATGTTTGGGCAATCTCATCACACCCCTTCGCCTAACAGTAAAATAGGTGTGTGCCAGGGATCGTAACCACAGTCCTTCCTTGTTCTTTTGGAAACTTTCGAGCATTGCTGGTTTCTTAGTTTGCACCCCCTACTATATACAGTATACTGTATATATATATATATATATATATATATATATATATATATGTGTGTGTGTGTGTGTGTTAAGAAATATTGACAGTATCTCAAGAAATATTCAAGTCACAGTTGTGGAGGAGTTTTATGACGTGGTCCCTATTGAAATGTACATGCACACCCAGGCGGAGTAGTAACACTGCCAGCATCGTCTACTGCTCGTTCGCCTTTTATAGTGTGGGTGTAGGTGGTTGTGGGAATAATGTAGGTGCCATGTACTAAGAAACTTATAGCTTTTGTAACCCTTTGTCAAATCGTTGTGAGGCAAGAGGATAAACACACATCAGTATAATACTGTAATTCAGAAGTGAAACAAGAAAAAAACAACACTCATGAATGTTACTCAATCTTATTTAAGTGTGTATTACAGTCAGCCAGAAGCCAGCTCCTACCATGTTTTATTATATTACCTATCAATAAAATACATTAACTCTTTAAAGGTGAGAGGCCATTCTTACTATGAATACGTTAAGCTGGATTTAGAACAAAAAGGCTATAACTGAGAACAATAAAAGAAATTACATATTCCATCAATTAGGAAAATGAGATATGACGAGCAGTTGAGAGTTCTATTTGTTGGAACCAAATAGACTACAAAGTCAACAGACTTAAGTCTTTATATAACTAAATTAGTTTGACAAAGTGGATTATAATAAGATGTTTACCCTCAATATGGCTGGAATTTAGGGTTTAGCACTATAGGTAGCGCCAACAAACTTGACAATAATCTTGATCCCTGACCTCTCTGTAACTCAAAAGGACCTAGAGCAAACTGGCTGTAAATATCCACACCTATTTCCTAGTGGACTCTTTCCAAATGATAGAAACGTCAGCTCGATTGCTTTCATTCATTTCGAGTTATAAGAAGCTAATGGGTCAAGATAATTGTCAAGTTCGCTGGCGCTACCTATAGTATGTAGTATTTTGAATAACTTGTATTCAAAGTCTTGCCCTGCATAGTCTGGCTTCATTCACCAAGAGTACCTTCCTGGTATGGGCCACAAGGTCCTTGAAAAAATAACAATTCTTTGTAACTCGCTGTAACACTCCAGTGTAGTGAAGATCCTCCTAACACCAGAACGAGCGACCTGTTCACTGTGTGGTAATGACACTATTTTAACTCTCTCTCTCTCTCTCTCTCTCTCTCTCTCTCTCTCTCTCTCTCTCTCTCTCTCTCTCTCTCTCTCTCTCTCTCTCTTCTCTTCTCTCTCTCTCTCTCTCTCTCTCTCTCTCTCTCTCTCTCTCTCTTCTCTCTCTCGTATATATATATATATATATATATATATATATATATATATATATATATATATATATATATATATATATATACTCCCAACCGGACTCGATACTCCGATATTCATAACGAGTGTCCAAGCTTTTAATCCACTACACCACGGCGTGATAAAGGAATCATAACCTTTTCCTATTTATATTAAGTAGATGGGAGATCCTACTTGGAGTGCACAAGTCGCAGGATCCATATTCAAGGATACCATACAGAGATTCTTACACGATTCCCCACTCAACTCGAGATTTAATTTTAATTCTTGCCCAGCCAAACACGAGAGTCAATAATATCATGTATGTCTCACAGATACACGTGAGCTAATAAATGTTTATATACTCCCAGCCGGACTCGAACATTCCGACATTCAGAACGAGTGTCCAAGCTTTAAATCCACTTCACCACGGCGTGATAAAGGAATCTTAACCTTTTCTTATTTATTTTAAGGAGAAGGGAGATCCTACTTTGAGAACATATTTATAATTTAAATGAAATCTCTATAACCCGAGTTGCGTTGGTAATCTTGTACAAATCCCTCTATGGTATTATCCTGGAATATGGATCCTGACCTTCTCCTTAAAATAAATAGAAAAGGTTAAGATTCCTTTATCACGCCGTGGTGTAGTGGGTTAAAAGCTTGGACACTCGTTCTGAATGTCGGAAAATCGAGTCCGGCTTGGAGTATATAAACATTTAGTAGCTCACATGTATTTGTGATATATATATATATATATATATATATATATATATATATATATATATATATACTGTATATATAGTGTATATTGAAAAGCTTATTGCTAAGACCTTATTTTAGGACCCCTTGCGTACCGGAGCCATGTCTTATCTCCCTATTCCCAAGGGTTTGGGGGATAGACGGTCGCAAACAATAAAGACATTTTACGGCCGTATATAGCACATACAGATGTTGAGACGTCAGTTGGAAACCCAAGTTCTGGGGATGACAAATATCATTGCATCTGTTCTCATAAACCGAGACACATGACACATACAATTGAAGTTGGAGAAGATCTATGCCTTAGACAATTCATAATATTATCGTGGAGAAAAGGATACAACGCTTTGAAGCTATGCTAAAACAAACATGCTATACATATTCACATTTACAGCAACTAAAGTCAATGTCGAAGTCATAGTCTTTATTAGCCAGCCTAAGGTTACGATTAGTATTTAAATAGTATTATATGTACAAGGCCGATTTCATTAAATAAAGTATTTTTTGACAGGCACTTGAAAAACATTAATCAATGAAACGAGGTATATGACATGGCTAGAATAATACATAAATAAATATATAAAAAAAATCTCTCTCTCTCTCTCTCTATATATATATATATGCTGTATATATATATATTCTGTATATATTTTTTAATATATATATACAGTATATTACTTACGACTTTGTATTGTTACTACTAAGCTTCTTCTGTCCACTGGCACCAGCTCCCCCAGAACTCCCCCACACCAAGGTTCCCCCTGCAGCAGTTGTGAAGAGCCCATAATACCGTTCTATTTACTCTCTGGTAATGACACTATGGCCCCTGTCTCCCTTCTTCCTAACTTCCTTTCTTCACCACCTCTTCCATTTGCAATTTACTCTCTCTTTCTAATATATATATATATATATATATATATATATATATATATATATATATATATTCTATGTGGATGAGGGAGACAAAAGGCAAAACTGCCTGGGCCGAGTGCCTCACCCAGAGTTAAAAGAGTGACAGGGCCAAAATCAAGGAACGTTCGAGCCATAATGTCTGGACACACGGAGTTTGAAACAATTTAAGTCATGGGATGCTGGAAAGATGGATTCAGGGAGAGAGTTCCAGAGCTCAGCTGTTGAATAGAAGAATGATTGGGAGTAACGTTTCACTCTTGAGTTGGAGAGATGTACAATATAAAATAAGCTAAACAGATAATATGCATGGTCCTTTCCTGAATAATGCAAGGTATACTTAACCAAAGGTCCTCGTTATGTGTAATGTAAACCAATAAATATTGGATTACTCACGAGGTGACTGAGAAATCAAGCCTGGCAAATGTAACCCCAATGCTTAAGAAAGGGGATGATGAATATCCCGAGAATGTCCCACTGATTAGATTTGCCGAACATTGATTATAATCAAATGGCTAGATAAAAGTAACGTAGATACAATTATGAGCTTTCTGAAACTTGAGAAACTTATAATATATTCTCAAAATGGTTTCAAGTCATAAATTTCGTAATTGTAACGTACTTGATTTTTTTAGTAAAATTATATATTAATGAAACAACAATAATCCAATGCAAATTCTCTATTTAGATATCCTGAATAAATATGATTAAGTACATGATCTTAGGCTAATATCAAGAGAGAGTGTAAGCATATCACTAGGGTTACACTAGAACTGTTTTCTGTCACTGACCTTTACTTGTTTAAGGAAATCTTCATATTTATAGTGGATATCAAGCCTGTGGATATTAATGACTATGCATAGATATGTGTAGTTAGAGTAAATGGTCGACATAGAGATGACAGGTAATTAAGCTAAGTGCAAGGAGATTCATATCGACCAAGCTAATCCCATTAACTGATTTCGAAAAGCGCTTGACAGTTAAGATTAGTGTAGATCTCAAATGTTGATCTGTAGGAAATATATCCCAGAAACTAATGAATTAATTATAAGACGATTTGATATATGAATAAAGACTATAGTTCTTATGATATAGAATGCTCTAAAATTATCACTTTTGAGTTGAACTATGCAGCTCAGTCTTGGTCTCCCATACCTAAGATAGATAGACATAGATTAGAAAGAGAATAAGATAAGGGCCCAAATTTTATTCTGTTATTAAGAGTTTAACATACTAAGATCGCAGGATATATCTTCATGTTGTTGTAGTATTTTTACTTTAATACATACTTTATTTGTGAAATAAATCTTTGTAATTGGTTATATTTTATAATACAAACATGATTTTACATAGTGGATAACAATACGAATATTGACTTTAGCATAACTATACAACACCACCTTTGGAAAGAAGTTAAGCATCATTAGAAGATTTACTCTACAACTTTTCCCCAGAAGTTGTGTAACGAAAATAGGAGGGAAAGTAAACTCGACGTTAGAAATACAAGACCTTCAGCAAGACTTAAATAGACTGGTAGAGGGATCGGACAAAGGTTAATGTATTTAGCATTGACAAATGTCAAGTCCTACATCATTGAACGAAAAATTAACATGCACATTACAAAATTAACTCAAATTACACGTAATGATACAAACATTGAAGACTATGATCTACACATGAGTAGGTCAGTCTTTGTTTACCTTATAGCGGCGTTCCAGGCAACACGGTCTTTGACATCCCTCCTTATCAGTCTTTTGGCTTCGAGACCAGTTTGTACTACCTGATCCCACGTCTTTCTTGGTCTACCTCTCCTTGCGACTCCCTCCACGTTCATAGACTTGCTTTCCTTAACCCAATTATTCTCATACATTCTTTCTACATGTCCATACCATCCAAGTCTGCTCCTACACACCTCCTCACTAATACTCTCTGTTCCTAAGCGCCCTCTCAGTTTTATACATTGGGCTCTGTCTTTCATAGCTGACCTATATATCCATCTCACAATACTCATTTAATTTCGTTCCATCCTATCTATGTCTTCCATCTTGTTTGGCCAGGTTTCGCTAGCATACACCATCACACTTCTAACATAAGTACTATAAAACCTTTGTTATGGTCTTACGAAGAACCCTTTCATGGTCAGTAATAACAGCATCTCTCTGAACTTCTTCTATCCACTTCTGACTCTCGCACCTGAGCAGGCTTTAGCCCCATTGACAGCAGCAGTCATGTCACCCGAGTATCATAAATGATTTACACATTCTAGGTGCATATCCCCGAACTCTACGCTACCAGGTGTATCCGCTACTGCCAAGACACCCTTACATAGTACATTCACAATTAATGATCCGCAACAAGGGGCCCCTCAAACCACTATACCTCTTGTGCACAAATCCATGACATGCGCAATACTGGATAGAAGTACACCTAGACCCCTTTTTACAGACAGGACAAGGGAAATTACCACTCTGTACTGCAAGCCGCGTTCATTGCCGAAGATCATGACTCTTGTATTGCCTACATTCACTCATAATCCCTTATCTTCCATTCCCTCTCGCCACCTTAGGAACATCATCTCAGCTTCAGCCGCACTGTAAGCGATCAGCACCAGGTCATCTGCGTAAAGCAGCTCCCTAGGCAGACCCGACCTGAACTCTCTCGATAGCGCCTCCAAGACCAGGGCAAACAAGATTGGGTACAGGACTGAACCCTGGTGCACTTCAAAACATTCACCGAGATCTCATCACTCAGCCCCTCCTTTCACCCTCACCACCACTCGGGAGCCCTCATATATCTTCAGTACGAGACTCGCACCAACCACCACTGCATAATCTCTCTTGGCACCCTGTCAAAGGCAATCTCTAAATCCACAAGGACATATTAGAGTTCCCTATATTTTCCCAGGTACTTCTCCTGGAGCTGTCTAACTATAATAAATGCATCAGTGGTGCCGTGGTCTGGCATGAAGCCAAACTGCATCTCGTGTAAATCCACACTCTCCCTAATTATACCCTCAAATACTCTATCACAAACTCTCATAATTTGGTTGAGGATTTTCAGTCCTCTGTAATTGTCACCATCCATAGTCACCTTTCCCTTTTAAATTATTCACTATCACACTCTTTTGCCAATCGTCATGTGCCTTCTCCCCCTTTACAACTGCGTTCTTCAACTGTACTACCATTTGCACCCCAACTTTTGATAATTAATTCTCTGTAATTCTCTCTGAATGTAGATACTACCATGACCAAGTCATCCCAAAATATATCCTTTTCTTCGCAGCTCAGGTATTGTGGTATCTAGAGCTCAGGTTTCGGAAGCGATGAAACAAAGGAGTACAAAGGAGTACAAAGGAGTACAAAGGAAATCAAGCAACAACAGGTCTAGTGACCCTTCTAGGCTGCTTGTCCTCCAAAACACTGAGGATCAAGTGTCCAAACAGTGGTTTAGAGTGAGTAAGGGAACATTGGAAAGGGAACTACTGCCCTAGAACTAATGTCTGTGGCAGGAATGTAGTAGCTGGATTGATTGGGAGGTCAATCAAATTAAATTTTGAAAATACGTTATTCTACCGTTATATATCTGGTTAGGCCGACCGCTTTTGGAATACTGCTTGCAGTTTTAGTCATCCTAATATAGACAAATATTTGGGTGAGTAGAGGAGGGTTACAACAATGGGGCGCTTTCCAAGGTCTGTGTCACCAGGGGGTCTCCAACATCTGCCTGATGTAGCTTCTAAAACTCTCTCAAACTTGCTGTGGCCTATATTACTCTCTTGTTGTAGTGCACAGTGCACTTCTCGAAAGGGTAGACTCAAAAGCATTTCGTCTCATAACTCACTTACTCTTACTATTTCCCTACAATCTCTCTCTACACGCCACAATGTTGCATCTCCCTCATTCTTCTACCGTTAATACATTATTCAGTATTCTTCAGAGCGTTCTCAGTGTATACCTCCTCCCTTACAGAAAGTGGAGGCATCCGCCTTTCAATACACTCCCACTCTTATTCTGTCCAACTCTCTAACCCAAGACTGAACAGATTTTCCCAGTATTTCTTCTACTCAACAAGTAAGTTTTGGAACTCTCTCCCTCATTCTGTCTTTCCCTCATCCTATGACTTAAGCCGTTTCAAGGTTCGTGTGCCCAGACACTCTGACTCTAACGTCCCTTGAATTTGGCTCTCAATCACTCTTTCAACTTTGGGGGAGACACTTGTTGCAGGCAGCTTTGCCTTTTTTATCCTTCATTCACATAAACAAAATTTATATTATTTTGTACTCTCTGCAGCGAGTGTAGTGGCTTTCACAATTCATCTCCCACAAATAATGTCTCCCCGGAATGAACCACAAGGTCTCTAAAATACTATCGAATTCTTGTATCTCCTTGTAACTCTGCTAGCCCCTTTAATGGATTAAGTGCCCGACTTGACACAGGCAAATGACCTGGCTCTGAGAACACAGGTACAAGAGAGAGACCAACAAATCCCACTCCGTCAATCTTGTTTCAACCATCTATAGGTATACTTCAGCCTCCTTCGTTCTATGGCCGCCATGTTCGTAGTTCAACACTCACGACCCATAAGAAGCAGATAACATTTGAATCTGTATCGAATCAAAACGATATTTTACAGTGCTATATAATATCCCAATTGCATTCAGAGATTCAATTGGGTGTATAATGATTACGGCTTGTGTGTGGAGTGTTGACCTTCGTCTCATCTTATAGAGATGATAGACCCTGTCATCATAATCAAACATACACAAGTTGACTAAACACACTTATTGTCTTTAATGATTGTATGCCATTATTGTTATAGCTACCCTGTTAATCCACTACACCAAGGCGTGATAAAGTAATCTTAACCTCTTCCTCTATATATTTAGGAAATACATTCTCCAAGTAGGATTTCCCTTCTCCTTAATATATAGAGGAAAAGGTTAAGATTATTTTATATAGTATAAGTCAAGCATGGAAGGCTGAGGAAACACATGAAAAGAAATGCCCAAACAAAAAATGAGAAAGCGAAGCAAAAAGACAGATTAATGGACCCCGGAGTCGAAAAGAAATAATGGAGGAGTGGGAAAAACTGGAGGTCCGAGGAAAAACAAGATGTATAGCGACAACCAATTCTCCCACCCCTCTGTGTGGCCTGCTGGTTTTATGTAACCTACTTCTGAACACTAGTCTATCTATCTATTGCCAGACTCCCTGATCCCTGAAGGGGTGACCACGAATAAATCACTTCCATATTCTGAGGCAATTTCTATCCCATCCCTGACCACTCGTTCTAACCACTCGTCCAGTCACAAATTCAAGAACCCTTCTTTTGTCATTATCTAACTTTATCTATAGAAGCGGATGTGAATATGATATTACAGACATTAATCATAATGCCTTATTTCACAAGAAATGTAAACAAAATACATATCTTACAGCCGGTGGTATTATATGCATACCAAATACATATCTTACAGCCGGTGGTATTATATGCATACCAAATACATATCTTACAGCCGGTGGTATTATATGCATACCAAATACATATCTTACAGCCGGTGGTATTATATGCATACAAAATACATATCTTACAGCCGGTGGTATTATATGCATACAAAATACATATCTTACAGCCGGTGGTATTATATGCATACAAAATACATATCTTACAGCCGGTGGTATTATATGCATACAAAATACATATCTTACAGCCGGTGGTATTATATGCATACAAAAACACATTAGATGTCCACGAATGTTGATAATTAACTATGGCAACAGATAAATGATGCTACTACACTAACGTACCTACCCAATCCTAGGTAAATTTCATCCACCTATTCCATATGTAAACAATGTACCATATCGATTAAAACACGGAATATCGGAGAGGAATTATATTTCAGTATATCAATAATATCTTGTAATAGGATATATTTTCAACGGGGAAGTTTAAGGTTTTATATTTTGTAAGATATTGAATTCTCTTAAATACCTATAAACACGTACGGTAAGTAAACGTAGTTTTGTAGCGGCTACAGTATCTCAAGTGACGGGTGGAAGCTATACGGTATGATAGGAGTGTTGTTCTGAACTTGTTCATGCTTTCTTGGGCTGAATCGATTTTTGTTTAATTGCTTACCTATAATGTGCATTGCGAAGGTTTACATGAGGAGTTTGAGAAGTCTGAAGCACCAGAATGTGTCCTGGCGTGTATGTAGAGCAGACGGAACACAGTGTTGTCAAATACTGTATAAGAATGCCACGAGAATGGCTGGAATTGGGTTACATGAAATAGGGTCGCGTGTGGTATTTTGTGCGGTAGCGTCTCGTTTGGCAGGCGGCCGCGACACAAACAACAGATAATTGGCGTAATAAGGCTGGCCACGGTGACGTCACGTACAGATATATTAGTCCATGAGTTAGGATGAAAATCGCTAGCTTCAGAGAGGGCTCTTAGTTACTATAATAATCTACAAGACATTGGTGTTATTGTTGTGATGTTAATTCGATATAATAATCTTGGTCAGTGAATTCTCATATTATTTAATACCCGTTTATTAAAAATTATGTTGAGATTTTGACCACCTTGGATGGTGCCGATTCCTGTAATTTTGGATTGTGGCCCATCGAGCATATAGGTTACTCTGTCTTTTCTATAATTGCAATTTTGCTCATAAGTTTACATTCGCTTTCTCTCGCCCATTATTTGAAGCAGGTTTAACCGTTTCGGTTGTTAGACAAGGTTATTTTTGGTTAGGTTAGGTTAGGAACAGTATTTGAGGTAAGGGGAGGTTGTCTTAATATTAGGTTAGGTTACTTTATAATTTATATCATGGTAATATTATTAGTAAAAGGCCACGTAACTGACAATTATTTCAGGATACTGACAGTACGTAAAATAACCTTTTGGGGGTGCGATGTGTCTTATATAACTGGGAAATAAAGACGAGAACAGAGTACACGGCCACGGTATATATTGATCTATTTCTATGTTACAACTAAGAACAAACATAAGTGTTAGATGAGGTTAACATACAAGTACACTAGAACAATATGGCGAGTTATATCTGAGGTTAAGCTTATATGTACAAATACAGATTAATGAAACTGGAAGTTGATGATGATGATGCAGTTTTTACCACCATACACTCCCTGCTGAATAGCAAGGCTATGGTGGGTGCCCTGATGAATCAGGGACTTAGTGAATAGTTGCCACAGATTGCTAGACCGCACCGTTCACCAACAGCACTGACGTCTGCCAATAACACACTGGCTGGCCCGAGGCTCGAACCGTCAACCTCACGGTTAGCAGGCGAACGCTCTACCAATCGAGCTACATAAGAGGACAGACATAAGGGGCTTTACTACATGCCCTATTTTGGTTGTCGACGAGACCCGACATCCCCTATTCGGCCCTTGTCTTGTCATGTCTTGTATAATTCTTGCATGATTGTCTGATGTCCCCGATTGGTTGCTGGATTTCTGGCGAGTCGTGAAGTGGGTCGTGAGAGTTGTGCTGCTTTTTGGAAATTTTAAAAATATTCCCGACTGTCGGTTATGTGCACGGCGGTCGAACAATGTCGGCCATGTGTCCGCGAAGGATCGGCGACCAGTTGAGTACATTCTGATGTGTCCCTATTGTCTCTCCGTTCAAATCGACCATCCATGTAAAGTCGCCTTTTGCATGCTGACTTTAATGATGACTAAAGTATACAATTATTGCTAATCAAAATACCTTTATATTAATATAGCTCCATAGGACAATTGTGTAGGGCCCCGTAGTATTTAGTTATGATATTGTTATGGTTATGCTAGGTTGTGTTTGCCACGACAGCGATAATGCTGAACACAAGTTTATTTCCTCGAGTGCCTGTGATGCTATGCCACATTATATTCTGGTGATCATTACAAGATTTCATGCAGTTTAGAAAAGGTCCCTAGGAACTATCTCAATTAAACCTTTAACCCACACAAGTTCTTCCTAAACTTATTTCACTTATCTATTATTGTCCTTCATTGACCTCCATCAAACTTTAAAAAAAACATCCCCAAGAGCCCCCTTCTAGATATATTTGTAAATTTTTCGGCAGAAAAGGGTCACTCCTTAATTACAGGCTCGCTATCGCTCGCCAGGAAAAACATTGACACCTAAATCACACGAAAAGTCTTAATATTGACGAAGAAATTACGCGAAAGGTTTTAAAATTGCCAAACTAATGGGCCGAACGTCTTAAAATGTCAAAACTAATGGAGTTAAACATGAAGGAGAAGGTCGGCCAAAAAAAGCCGCCATCCCCCTAAAGTTCGTCTGTTTGACTGCATGCACCATCACCTTTATAAGCCGTGTTCCCCATGAGCAGAGAAGCAAGAAGCACATTAGAGCAGCAAGGCACACGACGACATTGCCTCACAAAGCACCACACCCTCATTAGCATATCACAAAGGCAACTTGGGAAACTACAAGTGAACTTCCATTGCACAACATAGACTCTCAGACTGTGACCTGCCGGACTCGGTGGCCTTGTTGTCTTTATTTATCATTTGATCATTATCATTATCCTTTGATCTGCTTACTGGTTTATGTCTGTCTACACGGTAAAATTCCAGTGTACATAATAGATTCCAACAAAACTTGTAAACCAAGAATATTTAGTTGTGCGTGTAATAGAAAGTTAGGAAACTACGGCGCTCACCACAAATATGTCCTAAAATACCCAAATAATGTGTTAAAAATGTTATACAGAATAATTATTGCACATTATACGTGCACCAGTATAGTTACAGTCTGTGTTTGCTTTATAGTATAACTATGGCAGGTTTTGTTTTATAGTACCTGTCCTCTCTGTTATTTGTCTTTTATAAAACTCAGTCGATTCAACATGGTGGCGTCATTTGTATTTACTTAGACCAGCACTAAACATGTATGCATCTCAGGAATTACCTGTATGAATCAAAGGCTTGAATTTTGAATTTTGACTCTCATAGATCCGTCTTATACTGAGTAAAATCATCATAACATGTTAACCTGGGAAAGCCGAACTTCCTCATAAGAGGTTTGGTGGGCAAACACGAAGATCCTCTTAAAAGCCAGGGCATAAAACATCCCTTTCAAAACACCCCACTGGCACTTAAAACAAAGCAATATGTGATTAGGTGAGATAATTCCCCTCCATTACTGTCTACCACTCCTACATATGTGTCCCCACCCACCATCCCCTCCTTTTCCCCCCTCCTCAATTATCAATTATTTTTCCTCTTATTCCCCCTTTTATTGGCTAATTTCCGCGCGAATTTCCCTTACCCTGTCTCTTTAACACGGGCGAGGCAGCTAGAGATTCTTGCAACACAGAGACTTGTATTGCTAGGCGTCAGCGCCGCTTTGGAGCTCGGAGAGGGAGAAAATTTGTTGCGCTGCATCTGTCCTATTACCGAGGCCAGCATGCACATATTCTTATCTGGACTAAGATGTAATATTCAATAATTGGTCTCCCTTAACAGGTAGGTATAATTACCTACCTTCATAGTATTTCATAGCGCCTCTGTCCTTGCAGAGGAAAATATGCATGCTCAGTGAAGTACATCTCTCCACTATCCCTGCAAACCAGAGCCAGTGTAATTTAAATGTATCCTGTGAGGGTCTGCAGCCGATCTGATGTACCGCTGAATTGGTCCGTGGCCAATATGGGTAGAACCGAGTGATCTAATTAATTCAATTGATAGTGGATGTGGGACCATTTTGATATGTGTTTATTTTCGTTCACATACATTTTAGCATGCGGCCGCTTTGGTCCGTGGCCAATTTGGGCACAGACGAGCAGTTGACTTAATTTGACTGGTAATGCCCGAGCAACCATATTTATCCATGGCCATTTTGGTTTGTAGATGTTTTTACCATTGGCCAATTTGTTCTAACAGTGTAATTAGATGAGCTGTTTTGGTCCATAGATGATCTTTTCTATAGCTGTTTTGATCCATGGCCACCTTGGTCAGCAGCCGATTTGGTCCATTGCTTGCATGGGCAGAGCCGAACAGTGGAACTAATGCAATCTGCATTGGCTGAGTGACCATTTTGGTCCGTGGCTGATTTAATTAATGATTGTTTTGGTTAGGTCCTTGGTCGATTTGCTTTGTGAGTGTGTGGTCCATGGCCGGTTTGAGACATTCACATCCACTGTGTATAGCATCCAAATTATAATTAATTCCACTACTGTATTTTAGAGATATTTGCAATTTCAATTTTAGGGGTTAAACCCCTAAACACCCAGCAAGGGTTATCCAATCATCACCATTTTTGCTTGTGTGTGTGTAATTCCTTAGGTAACCAATCTATTTAAGAGAAAACAGTATGAACATGAGCAACATTGTAGAGAAAGAAGAGGAAATGGAAAACTGGTGTCCCCAAATCAGGGAGCAGTGCCACGGTCAGTCCCAAGTATGAGAAGCTGATTGCGATAAGCCAGGACACACTCCGCCACCAGGGCCAGACCAAATAACAATTCTCAGAGACAACCGTAGACCCTTGCCCGGATCTAATATTCCGATGCAGTAAAATCTATGGCGACTCAAGCCTAAATTAAGATGGAAGGTATTTTGTAACAAGTTTCTTAGCTTAGCAAGGGAATGCATCTATTGTGTGAATGTTAGATGTGAACATCAATGCATTTACTGAGCGACTGGTGTACTAATAGGTGGATGTGCATATGTAAAGTATTTTGATTGCATGAATGGTAACAAGCTTAATATTATAGAGACATGTACAGTTGGCCACATTAATCTGCATACATTCCATGTTATCATGTATGGAAGGAAAAATAGTACGCTTAAATTAGAAGTGTATATTCTTATGCAATATTTAATTATTATGGCCAATCAACGGTTTCATAGCAAAGTATTCTTGTCAATCAATTACACTATGTTTCCCTCCATTCATAAAATCATGACGTGGATACAGACTAATGTGGTCAACTGTACATTTATTTGGTGTTTTGGGTTGCAAAGGTTATAACAAGCTCCATAGTGCAGTAATGTAATGCAGCTGTTGTGTGAATGTAAAGTGTTAGGGTAAAATCATTAATATATTTTTGGGTATATTAGTAGAGTGAATATGCATGCATCAAGTATCTCGAATTGCAAGGATTGTAACGAGCTTAACCCCCTAAGGCACGGAACCAGATTTGTGTGGCTTGCAGCATATTTTAAATTATGAAATATCCCAGATGCACCTTGACATTTTAATTTAGTTACCCCTAACTTCTTCCGATTTCTTCAATGGTGGTTTGAAAGAAAACTATATTTAGAAGACTACTTTGATAAAGTTTTCCTAAAAGCACAAAATTAAAAATTAAAATAAATGGTATCTATGCACCTCAGGGGGTTAATAACATATGCATCAGAATGTCTGAATGTGTGTCAAAGCATGAAAAGGGAATTGTTGAAGCAATTGAGTTGGAAAGTGACATCAATGAACGGAGGAAGTTTGTTAGAGAGAGTACATGAAGGTCTCTGGACCCTTTTAAATGACAAACCTGGAAGGTCTTTATCCCAGATGTTGGTTGTGAAAAGACCCTGTCGGGAAGTATAACATCTGAGGTGAAGCCATTGATTTCGGGGGCTGATGAGTGATTGGTGCTTCTGAATGCTTGTGTGCTTGCTTTTTGTGGGCAAACTGTTATGTGTTCTTCTCCTGTCACCTTTTTTCCTTTCTCGTGTCTTTTGCTGATCCTTCCTACCCCTTGTGTGAGTAAGGGCAAACTGACTGACTAGTGACTATGCAGGCAATTCATTGGTGCGCCCCGATCTGGAATATTGTGTACAATTTTGGTGTCCATATTACCAAAAGAACATAGATCATTTGAAGAAAATACAGCAGACATTATAACGATGATTTCTAGACCAAGAAACAATGAAGTCATACGGAGAATGTCTAAAAACGAGTTAAATCTTTGTAGATTAACAAAGCAGAGGTTAAGATGGGACCTTATTCAAGTGTTGACAAATATTAAAGGTATTGTCATTATGGACGTCAACTTCAAGTACGTCAAGTACTTCACAATTGATTACTCCAATTACACTAGAGGAAATGGTTGTAAGAAAATTGGAAGGCCTTTTCACTCGCAAGAGGCAAAAAAAAATCTTATTTGATCGAGTGGTAAATTTATGGAATGGACTACCTAGTAGTGCCATTGAGTGTAGTACTGTTCAAAGCTTCAACAATTATTTAGATAATTATTTTGCTCTTATCCCCGAATGATTGTCCAAGTTTGCAACCGAAAAGCACCACTTTATACTGTGCTATCCTATCCTATTTTCACATTGGATCTGCAGTTTAGTTGCAACCAACCTTGTAAGGATCAGTAAATCTGTTCCTGCTTATTTTCCTTTGTACCTCATCATTATATGATTTAGTTAGTATATTATAAAAGGTTCCCTGGACCTCTTTTGTTTTCTTTTGTCGCACCTACAACGGTTGACTATAACATTACACCGTCCTATTCTTGTATGGTGAAAAAATGTAGAGTCCATGAACTGCATTGGGTGACTCCAGTTTATTTGGCTTTACTTTATCATATTAATTGTTTTCCTGTCTACCATAGTCCACCCGCTGCCTTCCTCGCTGGCAAGTGTCTGTGCATGACTCCATTGTTGTGTTTATTTTTTCTTTTCTTTTTTTTTTCTTTTTTTTTTTTTGGTAGTGTGTGGCTTCAATTAACTCTGTGGAGGCAGGGCTATATTTGCGATGCTCAGCCTAATTTTGTTTCTGCCGTTGTACCCGGTTTCAATTTCACTGGCATGTTGCTATGGAGTTTTTTGGGACTTTAATTAACGTTCCATGTAATTGACTTGGTGTGTGTGTTCCTAGTGCAGCGCAGGACATTTTAATGATTGGTTTAGTTTTACTTTAGTTTACATGTTTATGTTTACAAATACCAGTATATCTCCTTCTGTACAAGCTACATACAGACAATTTTGTGCATTTTAAGAAGGATCTGTGGTAGTGAAAAGGGTTAAGTGAGATCATTCGAAGCCTGTTATTTGCTGGAGGCTCTTAGTAAACTGATTAACAATGTTTAATAGTAGCCAGAAAAAAGTTAGCAGGACAGGACTAGTACTGAGAGGACTAGAACGCTTGTGGTTATCCTGGTATCTAGCCCACTGGGGCGTTAACATTAATATTTTCCATCGATTATAATTAATATTCGGTTTTCTTTCATGTGTAAATTTAGTCCTTATGTGTTATTGCTTACTGTTTAGTGCTTTCAATTTGGTTATTTTAATTAGTACCGTGCCTTATGTTTGTTGTATGTTGCTGATTCTTCAATACCTTTATGATATCTATGATCTTACTATATAGTTTTCATTGTATGTGATATAAAGCACATTGACATATTTTATAGTGTAAATAATATATATATGTACAATAAATATACTCTGTTTCGTTATGTTGCATATTTCCAACACACTTTTTGTTCTACTTGCTTAGCGCCGCATTTTAGAGTCGTGGCCATCACCACGGATGGTGTATGTGTGTGAAGTACCCTTTACACTATCTATACTCATTCACTGCTTTTGAACTCTGATATTTGTTACTACCATGTAGTGATTAAACATACCCCCCCCCCCCACCGCTTCAACTCCCCTATGCACCCCAGCATCTAACACTGATTTCCTCATCCGATCATCTATACATAATTTATATAGTTGATCAATGCCTTTACCTCCATCAACTCTCACTCTCTCCTCAATGCCAGTGTCTATGTGTACCTATGGATCATTCGGTGCTGAAAGAAGTTGGTGGTAACCATCAGCTTAATCCTCCTTACATGTACGTCCACAAGTGCACTACCATTCACATCCACCACTGACTGTTCACCCCACCCTCCCAACACCCCATCTACTGTCTTATAACCCAACTATTCATATGTTTCTCCAATCAAAAATACTCTCACTCTTTCCAAACTTATCCAGACATGCTTCAACACCTACTCATAAATTCTTTCAGTCTTTCCTCTGTCTATTCTTTCAGTGCATAAAAAATAACCTAAGTCTGTATTCCCACTTTCATTCTAACTCACACAATTCTAGAACCCACGGTTCCATACACCCCAACACACTCGCTTCATTCATTTTTACATATACCGTTATTTGCTCTCTCATTCTCATTCTCTCCAGCCCACATCCTGCACATATGTATCCACATACATCCAGCCAGGGCCCGGGCCCCGGGCCCGGGCCCGGTGTTATTTATAATAGGTTTATGGGCTTTGATTGTAGAAAGATTCAGTAATCCTTAGGTTTTCTTTAGGACAACTGTCAAGTATTGTAAAATGATCTGATGTACGAATTACGTTACAAACCTGTTTCTGAACCATAACTTACTGTAGAGTTGAATAGAAAGAAGTCCATGGCTTTTTATGAGCGACTGTACAGGGTGAAATAAACAAACAAATGTGTGCGCCGTGATGAAGGCAAACACGGAATCCACGAGGACGGCAGAACCAGTTAAAGGGGGTCACCGTTTGTTTTTAGCTTTCTCTCTTTTTCTCTCTTTCCCTGGCTTGTATCCATTCAGCCAACTGTCTTCAGACGTTTATCCCCATCCAGGTGTCGATATCTTCCTGGCGAGCGATAGCGAGCCAGGATTGTATGGAGAAAGCCGGCTTCGCCGGAGACATTGTTCTATCGAAAAATGTACAAATTTAGCTTGCTGTCAAAACAAAAATATATATATGCTGGCTCGCTACCGCTCGCCAGGAAAATATTGACACCTGGATGGGGGTAAGCATCTTAAAACAGTAGGCTGAATGGGGCCGAATGAATACAAGCCAAAGAGAGAGAGGGAGAGAAAGAGAAAAAAAGCGAGGTGGGCTCCCTTAAAATCAGCCAAGACAACACATACAGCAGCAGGAAAAGTAGACATTGGTAAATTACCCACAAATATAACGAACAGTAATAGAGCCAATCACATGTTTGGTGATGAAAATATACGCATATATAGAATTAAAGACCAGCATGGTGAAATAAAGGACGGCGACATGTACTGTATAATAAAGCGACATGTACTGTATAATAAAGCGACATGTACTGTACAATAAAGCGACATGTACTGTATAATAAAGCGACATGTACTGTATAATAAACCTTTGTGAGCCACAATAAGGACACACCCACATGTAACTGTGAACCCTAATAGCCAAGGTCTGAAGTATCGGGGATATAACAGAGGATTGCGTTGTCGCGTATGGATTAGATACCAA
This sequence comes from Paralithodes platypus, assembly GCA_032716605.1. NCBI lineage: Eukaryota > Metazoa > Arthropoda > Malacostraca > Decapoda > Lithodidae > Paralithodes > Paralithodes platypus. Next base: position 12,328,053 of record CM064529.1, on the reverse strand, counting down.
TTCAAATAAGTGTGAGCTATTTTGGCGCGAGAACGTACATATATACCGACTCGGTGAACTGATGATGGTCTCACACGCGTGTTTCGTACTGTTTATGCATTATACAAATTTCAGTTTGTTTGTCTACCGTTTATAAAGTACCTCAAAACAGTACTTAGATATTTAGGGTATGAGCTCAGTGATAGCGAAAGAACTCGTACCAATGGTTTCAAATTAGATAAATTTCGTTTCAGAAAAGATATAGGCAAATATTGGTTTGGTAACAGAGTTGTAGATGGGTGGAATAGGCTACCAAGTGATATAGTGGGATCAAGAACGATAGGGAGCTTTAAGAAAAAATTGGATAAGCATATGGACGAGAAGGGTTGGGTGTGAAGGGGTATCAGCCGGGTTGGGCCAATCAGCGCTCTGCAGACCCCCGTAATCCTGCGTTAATCTCTAACCGGTTTGGTAAGATGATCCTCAGGGTATTAGAGTGTTGAGCCTATAATTGGGCTTTGTAATTGGGGTTGTGTGGGACAGGGATCTGCCTTGCTTAGGCCAATCGGCTTTCTGCAGACTCCCATTTTCTTATGTTCTTATGTTCTTATGATATTAATATAATATTTTTTATAATCATCGCAAGTTTCTGATGATAAAATTTGAATTAGATTGCGTTCAAATGACAAAAAAACTAAAAATATAAAACCCTCACAATTATGTATACTGTATACTGTATACTGTATATACATATAATGCTTGCTCATAGTTTCGTGCGCTGATGTGATAAAGTAAGGCGTAGATCCGACAGTATTTCAGAAGATCAAACCAGCTTACTTCAGCTTAAGTTGTCTTTGGTAAATTCAGGTTGCACGATGTCTAATTAAGGATACTTTAGGACCACGTCCATTCATAGGATTACACACTTAATACTATGACAGTCCATGATGCAAAGTTTTCCCAGATAATGCCTTGGGTAGCCTAAATTTGTCTAATAAAATGGACCATTGTATTATCATTATAGCTTGCTCACTTCAGATGATTTGATTTGCTAAGCTCAGAAATATCCTCTGTAATTGGGTCATTATATATATTACGTACCCCACCGATAGTAGGAGCGTGTGATGGACGAACGGATGTTGTGTCTGCCATTTTGGAAGCCAATATATATAAATAGGACTGATATAACAATTTTGGTAACCTCCGATTGCCTGCTATAGTAACTTGTATAGCATCAATTTTAGTCTCCGAACTTGTTAGATTTAGCATATTGACTTACAAACAAAATACTTCAGTACGAATTGTATTTGCAATGTTAAAGCCAGTTTTACAGTCTACTATATTTTCCTGAAGGTTCTCCAATAAACACTGGTTAACGGAATTAATCATCTCCCAATCAAATATCTGGAACTGACAGGCCAGCGTTGAAACTAAGGAAACCAATATTGGTAAAAGAAAATTGGAACAATATATTACACTCACATAAAAAACAGTATTTTATCTCTCTCTCTCTCTCTCTCTCTCTCTCTCTCTCTCTCTCTCTCTCTCTCTCTCTCTCTCTCTCTCTCTCTCTATCTCTCTCTCTCTCTCTCTCTCTCTCTCTCTCTCTCTCTCTCTCTCTCTCTCTCTCTCTCTCTCTCTCTCTCTCTCTCTCTCTCTCTCGCTCATCATATAAGAACATACCACTCTCAGGACAATAGAGAAGATTAATTTGTCTTTTTGACATTTTACGTGAGACAGACATATTTTCGTTTTGTCCTGTATATTAAAATGTGTGACCTGTACAATACACTGAATATTTTGAAAAGCAAGCCAAAGAAGATATCCGATTTAGATATATAATACAGGCAGCGAACTTTGCGTTTTATCTTCTCCACATAAATCGAGCAATAACTATTGAATTGACAAGTTGATTATAGTTTTAAATGGTAGAATTTATAGGTGGAATTATGTAACAAAACAAAATAATTAAGTCACGATAAAACAATCGGAATCTCATTATTATAATCATAAACGTAAACTTATTATAATTATGGATACACAATATATGGTAATATCGTAGGATATTTGAAAAGGAATTTATTGAAATCTTCAGCAACATATATTTCAGCATACATAACAATACAATTCATGTCACTATAATAGAAAGCACTCCACTGCAAGATTGAATCATATGCAGACTAAATAAGAAACACGAGTGAGTGCGGAGTATCACTAAATTATAGCACCAGAAAATAATATATGATAGCGTGAAACTAATACCTAGAGAGCAAAGATAATAAAGATAACTGGTATTGTATAATACCAATATATATATATATATATATATATATATATATATATATATATATATATATATATATATATATATATATATATATACACACATTAACATTAATCTACAAATGTTTAAATCCAGTTGTTACAAACATTTTATGAATGGAGGATGCCTTTAGGCACATGGACCTTTTTGTGTTATCTGTGTTTTTCCTTCCTCCGTTCATTGTCTCTAAAAAAAAAAAAAAAAAAAAAAAAAAAAAATTATAATGCAGGTCATTATCATATCCTGCACTGCACTATGAGCACAATAAATAACCGGAATGTAATTTATAGCAGCACAACAAATATCTACGGTAGCATGCCAATGTAATTGAATAAAGGCACAACAAAATAGGTTGAGCATCGCAAATAAAGCCCTGCCTCCACAGAGTTAATTGAAGCCACACACTAAAAAAAAAAAAAAAAAAAAAAAAAAAGCACAACTATGAAGGTAAACACGGGCACAGCGAGGTAAACAGCGACAGACAACGACAAACAGGGACACAAACAATATGTACGAATAAAACAAGCAATGAACGTATAGTCACTTCTAAAAGTTCATGACCTCTGACATAATATTAATTATGAGATTGTTCCTATAAATGGAAGAACATTGACTGTGCTGTCAATATTTGAATAGATAAAGTATACTTTTGATTATGAGAGTGTTCCTATAATTGGAAGAATATTGAATGTGCTGCCAATATTTGAATGGATAAAGTACACCCAACTGACAGAGATAGAGTACTGTAAGCATGACAATGTTCACTGTCTCTGGAGTCTTCTCTAGAACAATGAAGAGGACTCCTGAGATTTTTATTGGGGAGGTGCTTAGTATTGGGTATATTTATTTACTTAACTATATATTTTATAATAACCTCGCTAGACCTCCATCACACTTATAAAAACACCCCATTAACTCCCCTTCAATATATATTTGTACATTTTTCTGTAGAAAAAGGTTGCGGCCGTAGGCCTGTTCCTCCTAGAATTACAGGCTCGATACTTGGGCACTCAGAACCCATTAACAGAGCAAAAAGCTGTGCAAGGGTAAGGAACTCACAGAAATGGTTGAGCACACCTAACTTCAGAGAAGCTGTTTTTAACAAGAGTGGTATTATGGTCTTTCCAAAACAAAAAATAGAAGAAAAAGAAACACCAAGAATATTGAGAGAAGGCATGGGGGTTGATTTACGTATTTTTGAAGAGAAAAGGATAGTCGTGTGAAAGATTGTGATGGAGAAATAGATGTTTGGAAACATTGAAAGCAACAAGGTTATGTCTGCCCCAATTGGAAATAGTTGAAAAATCCAGAAGATAGCTTTGCTATGGCTTCATGTGAGATTTGAACTAACTGCATGGAAAGTTGCAAGTAAAAGCTAATTGCATAGTGGACCTTTTCAGAGATTTAATTGGAGTAGTCTCACTTTGGGTCACTGGGAGTCATCTTTAGGGCAAGAACGGCATACTGGTCTTTCCTTCTTCTTGTGTGGTGTGAGGACCCCAGCCACGCGAGCACACCCCAGACTGGCAGCTTGAGAGCCAGAGGGGCCCAGGATATAAGCATATAATAATGGACCATTCTTGAATGGAGGGTATGTGCACCCTTTCCTCATGTGATCTCTTGTGTTTCTTGCTTTTCTTGTTCTCCCTTTGTCTTCCCTCTAAACATATATCAAATATATTACCACTCTTGCTAAAACAGGTATGGCTGGTTTATGCTTGATTCAGAATTATATTTTTATATTTACCATATAAAGCAATATTACTGCACTGTATACACATATAACAATGTTTACATTGACAGTAGCTATATACAGTATGTATTACGCTTTTGTCAGGAGAGAAAGATAATATCCCACAGTTCCAAGCATACTGAAATGCTGAGTGTGAAGGGAATTTAACCCTCCCGAAAATCCCCAGGGCCTGTGACCTGCCTGGCGCGGGTTCGAACCCTGGTTAGGGACCTCATTAGGTTCTACCAGACTGGCGTAGTTTCGATCCCTGGTCAGTGACCTCAGTAGATTTTTACCCGACTCGCGCTAACCCACTGTACTACCATGGATGTACAATAGGATGCAACCTTAGTTCTCATTGAAAGAACCAGGTGATAGTGTCGAAGTGATTCACGTGGTGGATTTATTAGACTTCGCCACCAACAACTATTTTACACTATCCCAGACGTCAACTTGGGTAGTTTTGTGGTTGCGGGATTTTGCGGGTACAGGGTATTACATATCATCCTTCTTTAACAAGGCTAGTCCCTAGCCTCTTTTACGGTCGTAAGGTATCGTAGCCACATCACCTCAGCAATCTCAATATTCTTAGGGTCCGTGTGATGGGTTGCTCTATCTAGCTACCAGATCACGTTCCGTGACTGCCACCAATGAAATGCTGGGCTAACCCACTGCACTACCACGGACGTACAATAGGATAGCAACCTTAGTTCTCATTGAAAGAACCAGGTGATAATTTTGTGGTGATTCACGTGGTGGGTTTATTAGATTTCGTCACCAACGACTATTTTACGATATCCTAGACGTCCACTTGGGTAGTTTTGTGGTTGCGGGATTTTGCGGGTACAGGGTCTTACACATACCTAAACTCTAAGTATAATAATATCAAATGTACATCTGAATGTGAGACCAATATATAAACGGGTGGGTGCTTAAATACATAGCATTATGGGTCGATGCATTGTCCTAGTGCAAAATACACCCATTTCTCCAAAATTCTGGGCGTTTCGAGCTCACACGTTCGCGCAATTTTGTTAAGACTTTAATATAATATTGTTGATTTAATGTCTGGCCGTTGGGGGCCCACTCTGCCATCACAATACCCTATATATCAAAGAAGGCAATCAAATGGGCCTTGAACTTCGAACGACTCATGCGTATTTTTCTTGGTCTTGGTCTCCGGATCATATGCAATTATCCAAGTCTAGCTACCCTACCCTACCCTACTTACCTTATTCGCTAGATCTCACTCCCTGCTACTTCTACCAATAATCCAGTCCGGGCTCAAGGGAACCCATTTTTTGTCGGTAGATGGTATGAATGGAAGAATGACGGAGCTCCTTAACAACGTTACAGGACATTATCTGCGGAGTAGCCTTGAGCAATGACAACGCCGTATGAAGTTGCGTGTCAATTCGGAAGGGAACTACTTTGAAAGGGAACATAGCTGTACGTCTTAATTTAGAAAAAATAAAAGCATTACAGGCGAAGTCAAGGTCATTGAAATATTTATTTTAGATATTTAGATATTTATTTATGTTTTTAGTGTCGGACATCGTATACCTGTATATATATATATATATATATATATATATATATATATATATATAATTGTGTGTGTGTGTGTGTGTGAATGGCTGCTTGTATGTGTGAACGTGTATGTGTGTTTAGTTGCGTATGTCTCTGTCTGTGTTAATTGGTGTATCTTGTTTGTTTGTCTTCCCGTTTGCATTAATTAATATGCATATGTTTGTTTCATACACGAGAGAGAGAGAGAGAGAGAGAGAGAGCATTAAGCAGAAAAGTTGGGCGTTAACATAAGAACATAAGAACATAAGAAAATGGGAGTCTGCAGAAAGCCGATTGGCCTAAGCAAGGCAGATCCCTGTCCCACACAACCCCAAATCAATTACAAAGCCCAATTATAGGCTCAACACTCTAATACCCTGAGGATCATCCTACCAAAACGGTTAGAGATTAACGCAGGATTATGGGGGTCTGCAGAGCGCTGATTGGCCCAACCCGGCTGATCCCCCTTCACACCCAACCCTTCTCGTCCATATGCTTATCCAATTTTATCTTAAAGCTCCCTACAGTTTTAGATCCCACTATAGCACTTGGTAGTCCATTCCACCCATCTACAACTCTGTTACCAAACCAATATTTGCCTATATCTTTTCTGAAACGAAATTTATCTAATTTGAAACCATTGGTACGAGTTCTTTCGCTATCACTGAGCTTTAACGAACGGAATTGGACTTGAACGACGGATTGGAAATGGTGTAAAGCAATGATTTGGCACGACAATAATTAGTGCATTATTGACTATTGATAAACCGTTTCAAGATACGATTACGCTTATCTTTCTTTTATTGTGGCTATCAGGAGACGATGTAATTTAGTTGTGTAGACATTTATGTAGTCAGAGGGTTCATTGAGATCTACTTCACGCCTCGCATTCGATGAGGGCCTTCTAAAATTGTCACTCTCTTGGCCCTGGAGGAGACACTCGTTACAGGCAACCTGTCTTTTGTCTCCTTTATACACATAGACACAAAAAACAAAACAAAATATATTTGTTTTCTAATAAAATATCTATATATCTATATATATATATACATATATTGAGAATATATCACAAATACACGTGAGCCACTAAATGTTTCTAATCTCTCAGTGGGGATCGAACCATCGACCATCAGGATGATAGCCGACGCTTTATCAACTACACCACGGCAGTCTAGACTGGTAGATTGCCGTGGTGTAGTTGATAAAGCGTCGGCTATCGTCCTGATGCTCGACGGTTCGATCCCCACTGAGAGATTAGAAACATATACATACTGTATATATATATACATATACTGTATATATATATATATATATATAATTATATATATACAGTATATAATTATATATATATATATATATATATATATATATATATATATACAGGTATATATATATATATATAAATATTGCACATATCTACAGTATGTATAATTGTATATCTATAAAGAGAGAGAGAGATGGTAGAAAATACAGGCTCGGAGAAGTGAAATAATTGCAGTAAACATGTACACAACCAAGTACCATGCAAGACAAACAAATATGTTGAACCAAGCACAATAATGGTGCCCTCACTCACGGCTCTGTTAGTAAAGCATTAATTGGGTGCCTTTGTATTAAACGTATCAGTATGTTGTAAACCTTTTATCAAATATAGCAACTAAATAAATACATGTTTAGTTTGTGGAATGTAAGAAATCATGTGTGTGAATTTGTATTTTGTTTGTGTGTGTTCATTGTTTTCTGTTGTGTTGTCCATATTCTGGCTCTGTCTTGAGTCTCCCCCCCTCCCCCCCCTAACAAAAAAAAAGGGAAAAGTGGGGATTGGGCCTGAGTATATAGATAGATAGATAACATTAATCATTATATATAACATCATCAACTTTCACTGATTAACATTGGAGCTAACCTGCATACAAACAAACAAACATGATCCAACAATAACGCCTTCTGGTAATTTCATTGGCAGAGATGATAAAGTTAGGCGTAGATCCGGCAATATATCAGAAGATCAGACCAGCTTACTTCAGTTTAAGTCAGAGTTGTTTATTTTGGGTTGCACGACTTCTAGTTAAAGTTAAATTGGACCTGGATTATTCAGAGCACAGTGTATGTAAAACAAGATCACACTCCTTGATGTAAGGCTTCTCGAGATAATTTCATCCTGAGCTAAAATATCTTAATGTAATGACGGTTTTCTTCATCTGTTACTATTATATGTTTGTATTTACTTGATGTACACATAATCTACAACAAAAAGGGTACATATGACTACCAAGTGCCATAGTGGGGTCTAAAACGGTAGGGAGCTTTAAGATAAAATTGGATAAGCATATGGACGAGAAGGGTTGGGTGTGAAGGGGGATCAGCCGGGTTGGGCCAATCAGCACTCTGCATACCCCCATAATCCTGCGTTAATTTCTAACCGTTTTGGTAAGATGATCCTCAGGGTATTAGAGTGCTGAGCCTATAATTGGGCTTTGTAATTGAACTGGGGTTGTGTGGGACAGGGATCTGCCTTGATTAGGCCAATCGGCTTTCTGCAGACTCCCATTTTCTTATGTTCTTATGTTCTTATATCGCAAGAATAATGATGTGACCACAATTCATAAGTTTGACATTATTACTTCCTTTATTGATAATATGAATCATAAATGCGTTGAAGAAAAAACCTGAAAAGTGGTGGAATGTTATGTAAACTTTAATATCACCGAGCTTCTCAAATAATGTCTTTCATAACATACTTATGTTGTTCATAGAAATGAAAGGCTTTACTCTAGCAAGTTTTATGAATGAGGCATTAAAGCCGTAATGTCTATGGTTTATGATATTGTTTACCATATTAGGATATCTGCTTCACCCTCACAGTAACCATAATGTGTATTCGTCAGTCAACATACTATTATATTATTCCGCTTAAGGGGGGTCACCGGCTATTTTTGTGTCTTTCTCTCCTGTTCTCTCTTTCCATGGCTTGTATCCATTCGGCCCCATTCAGTCAACTATTTTAAGACGTTTATCCCCATCCAGGTGTCGATTTCTTCCTGGCTAGCGATAGAGAGCCAGCATTGTATGGAGAAATCCGGCTTCGCCGGAGAAATTATTCTATCGAAAAATGTACAAATTTAGCTTGCTGTCAAAACAAATATATATATATGCTGGCTCGCTCCACTCGCCAGGAAAATATTGACACATGGATGTGGGAAAACGTCTTAAAACAGTAGGATGAAGGGGTCGAATGGATGCAAACCAAAGAGAGAGGGAGAGAAAGAGAAAAAAAGGCGCGGTGGACTCCCTTAAGAGAAAGATTATATTTTAGTAAGAAAAGACCCCTCAGAGTTCAAGGTCCCATTTTATCTCAAATAACATAACATGTTAAACACTGAAACTATATTTTTCCCAGAAATTGAAAATCAGCTTTTGTAAATTAAAATAAAGTTAACCAAAACGTCCCTGTCTCACTAAACATGCTATAGAATAAATTTGTTACAGAGGAAATATAATTATTGTTAATGGGATCAGTAGTGAAGGCCAAGCTAATTTATGAACAGTGATATACTGTATTGTACATATATCTTGGTGGAGACCCTTCAGGAAACAGTTATTTTACAGCTACCAACATATCATATATACTGTATAATGTATATATATATATACTGTATATACTGTATATATAAGCTGAATAATATTGCTTAATGATAGCCAGACCAACAAAAAGAAAAACATCACTGTATACTGAAAGGTATGAGTAATAATTAACCTGTGAGTTATAATTATGGAACCAGTAGAAGTAATTAAGTCTTAAATTAATTATGACAGTCAAAATGTAAGAGTGAACGAAAATCTATTACACGGACAATATGTATTAGTCTCTTCCACAATCAGCGGTTAGTCATATGCATAGTGATGATCACAAAAACATATTCTGTAAGGAGTGTGGCAGCCCAACCAGTCTATTTACGTATACATACATTGTACTGTATCGGTAACACATGAAAAAAAAAAAAAAAATAAAAAAAAATTTAAGAGACAATGAACGGAGGAAGGCAAAACACAGATAAAACAAAAAGATCCATGTGCCTAAAGGCATCCTCCATTCATAAAATGTTTGTAACAACTGGATTTAAACTTTTGTAGATTGTAAGTTTGTGGAAAGCAACTCGAGGGAAGTGAATTCCAAAGAGTAGTAGTTCTAGGGATAAATGAATTTTGATAAGCAGAAGTTCTGCATTGTGAAGGAGAAAGTGTAAATTCATGGGCGCTCTCAGCTGCCCTAGTTCTACGGGGAAAGATGTGGAGAGGCGGCACAAGTTCCTCGGAACAATTGCTGTGAAAATATCTAGAATAATGCAAGGGATGCAACGTTTCTTCGTATGGATAATGTAGGAAGGTCCTGTGTGATTGCAGGGTTATTGATTAATCTAATAGCTTTATTTTGAATTTTGTCCTTCATTAACACCCACCCCTCCCATTCCGAATAAGAAAATTATTACATTCAATTTACGTCTCATTAATTTCTGCCAATTTGTAGGAAATGTTAGCCCTATGAATAATGCCTTGGTCATTGTTGACGTCACAGCTATCGGGAACCGATTGACGATCAGTTAAGATAATACTAAGCCAATCCCCGCCAACCTCCACGCCTCAGCATCCAAATATATAGCTGTGTCGACAGATAGAAGCGGTCAGTCAATAGTACGTTAGAAGCCAACCACTGAATTCCTAATAGATTATGGACAGTAGAAAGAAGAGAATATAAATGTTAAATAGCCTGCCCAAAACAAGCACATAATTAGTCCGCCCTTAATAGCAATGTATTCACCTCAAATGACCTAAATTTCCAAATCAGAGGTGCTTCAAGATTAGTTTGAGAGAAACGCTTTCCAATTTATGCAAAATAATAGGTGCAAAACCGGCAAGCATTCTCCTCTACAACCGTTATCGATATATTCCTACCATAGCCAATTATCTCTCTTTATCTAACTCTTTGTGCATTTTACCAGACACAAACAACTCTAGTTAGACCCCCCCCCCCCAACTCATCAATAATCAACATCTATATTTGTTTGACATGCTATATTAAACCCAGTACTATGCTCTATTTATCTCTACCGTGCTAGAAATGTTATCTACTAGAAGTCGATTCAGGACTCTTAATTTTACAATACCGGTACAAAACTAAATAACTGCCTATGCATTCAATTATCTACATCAAGTCACAACTTAGTAATCACGATAGATAAACTACATTTTCTCGCCCATGTTAACATGAACAGGGCATATTTGTGATGACAAATAATGTACTAATTTTCCCCTACAGGGTAGTTCACACATAACAAGAGCAGAAGAGGTGGTCCAGAGCATGCTAATGGACTCATTTCCGAGACGGGTTTTGTAGAAATTGCATTTAAATTATTGATTTTGGAAAAGGTACCCGGTAGTGGAAGTATGTAAGATGCTTGTAATAAAGTTAATTGAAAGAGCGAGCCAGTTGTGTTTTTGTGAAGGCAAACCGTGGTTTTGACCTCTGTTTGATGGCAACACAACACCAGACACAGTGAAAAGGTCAGCAAAGGAGGCCAGGTTCAAGTAAAACAGGAGTTTCGCAGTTGTTGTCTTTACAAATCGCCCACCTGTAGCACCCCAATCCGGAAGTATCGCTCTGTTCGGCGTAAAAACGCTGATACCTTTCATGCTCCTCCTAAGTACATTAAATCATGCGAATTATTTTATTCAATAATAGAATTTATATTGTTTCCTAATCTCTCCAGTGGGGTTTCGAACCGCCTACTGTCAGGACGATAGCCGAACGCTTTATAATCCACCCGCCCACCCACTGCCGTGGTGTAGTTGATTTAAAGCGTTGGATGTCCGTCCTGACAGTCCGGCGGTTGAACCGAACCCCACTGAGAGATTAGAAACATTTAGTGGCTTTCACGTGTATTTTGTGACTATATACTTAAGAATTTATAATTGTTTTAGCTTCCGTTTTTTGTTTTTATATAGGCTAAAAAGCGTGGTGCACCTACTCCAGGGTATGTGAAGAAATGTGCATTAAAATCTTTGACGATAACTTAGGAATTGAATTATTTTGTCAGTTAAATGCATACAGTATATGGAAGCTAATTATTCCTGGCTCATTATAATATTTTCGGTACAAGCTAATGACTAAGTCATGAACATTATTTAACATGTTATATTGACCTTTCCACCACGTAATCATTTTGTTTATTGAAATATCAACTTTCATTTTCCACACATAAACCAACTAACCAGCAAGTTTAATGATATTCAAATTATGACATGACTATATATTTGTTTTGTTTTATACTTTTTCCGCCATGGTCAATACATAATTGCACTTTCATATAACCATTGCACATAGGTAAGGTAAATGCAAAAACCTATATTTAATTTTGCGAAGAAATAATTATTGATATGTATAATATAATATAGAATGGTTTGTCCTTTGACCTTGTTCTTTTATTACAAATATGATCACTAACATTTGTATGTTAAAAATATAAGCACAGCAAATATAGTGAATATTAGATCACTGTCACACTATATCTATATATATATCTGATAACATTATACCTTGACCTTTGAGACGAATACATTAACCAACTAGTTGTAATCCTCATATATTTTGTGGTTCACCTAGTATCAAGTATTCTTAGAATTAATTTTAGCAGAGTACACAAAACATCTGTAAATCAATTGTGTAGTACTTAATTATAGTGACGACACACCAACATACAAGAGACATAATTGTCCATCCTTTATTTATATCTCTGTACATGTCCAGAAGTTGGTGCCTTTTGCAAAATGTAGTGTAATGACGATGCCAAACACTCCTTGATACAACAGAGAACAATTGAAAATATCCAGCTATGGCTACGAACCATATTCCTTTGATTACAAGAATTAACTGCAAAGATCTGATTAACGACCCCTCTGTACCGCGCGATTGTCTTTATAATTTTATTCTGGCTAATATTAGACGATGTTATTCCAGTTTTAAAGGGTCTCCATCAGTTAACAGGCTTCCAACTATCTCCTCACTTAACCCATTTTTTACCTACGCTCATATCCTTTCTTAAAATTCCAACAAAAAAATTCGTTTAAATATAGCAAGCATAAAATTAAGAATCTACGGCTCCATACAGAAAGGGTTTTAGCGCTTTTGGTTATCTTTTTCGGTTAAGATTCGCGGACTGCGGGCCAACGGTTAAATGCCCACAATACGTAAAGAAGGTTTAACAATGAGGTTTTAAATAAAAGCTTATCCTTAAAAATGGATAGTCTAACTACATGCAATCATGACTAGAAGTACAAAGGAGTACAAAGAAATCAAGCAACAACAGATACTAGTGACCCTTCTATGTTGCTTGTCCTCCAAAAAACACTGATGACTCAAGTGTCCAACGTGGTTTAGAATGCAGGTAAGGGAACATTGGAACGGGAATTACTGCCCTGGAACTAATGTCCTGTCAGGATTAGGAAGTTAGTAGTGGACAGATGGGTTAGTAACTGAGGGGGGGATTAAAATAAAGTTATTCATTTACAAACGACGCAGTCCAGTCGCGGGTTTTGATGCGAGATATTTGTCTACACGCGTCGAGTTTTAAATGAATCAACGGTGATGCAGTTCCTATAACGTTGCGGGGACGCCCATTCCACAAGTTGACAACTCGACTGAAGTAGAAATTTTTAGATTCGTGCAGATTAAGAAGCTTTACCAATAATTTTGCAACCCGTGTTCCCCGCGGGGTAATTATATTGGTTGACTAGTGAAGTACTTACTACAGTTCATATTGTCGATGCCCTTTTTGAATGATTTTGAACAACTTGAATTAAGTCCACCTCTTAATTCTCGTGCGCTGGGTTAAAGGAAATAGAGTTAATTCTCTAAGACGCCTCTTCGTATGGTTTGTTCTTTAGGCTAGGTATCATTTTGGTAACTCTACGTTGAACTCGTTCTAGCTTGTTTATAATCTTTTTTGGTACTAAGGGCACCAGGATTGAACGCAGTATTCCAGAAGAGGTCGGACTAAGGAATTGTAGATGGTTAGGATACCTTCTTTTGGCATTTATGCTCAAATGACCTGCCTATAAAGCCAATTATTTTTGTTTTGCCTTCTTAACAACTTCTGAACATTGTTGACTCGGTTTTTTAAGGTTACTTCGATATTTGTTTACTCCCAGATCGGTTTTCTTTCTGTTTACATTCCTAAGCTGAGTGCCATTCATCGAATAGTTTTTGGCTTTCTCATTTTAGGTATCCGATATGTAGTACTTTACATTTATCCGCAGTGAAACTCAATTTGCCAAATTTGGGCCCAACATGACAATTTATCACTAGATTGGTGTTTGCATATCGTCAACCTTGTTATTTTTTTTGAGAGTACGCTATTTTGCAATTTTTGTATCGTCAAGCAAATTTTGAGATTGTACATGGTGAGACCCCTCACTCTATGTCGTTGATGTAAATTAGAAAGAGAATTGGTTCCTAGTACCGATCCCTGGTCCACTCAACATACGCTCTCTGGTCAACATCACAGTACCGATCCTGGGGTACCCACCTACTTTACCATTGGTCCATTTAGATGCCTTGGAGACCGGTTTATTGACTACTCTTTTGCTTTC